>OX376158.1:2400000-3600000 GCA_947363495.1 Euzophera pinguis
AACCGTCATAAGAGCCAAGTTCGCCGACATGCCGAGTCCAGACAGTGCTAACAGGGCTGCTGCACTGGCGGCGCCCCCTGGTGGACAATGCCTGGTGTTGTTGAGGATTGAGGAGTTGCTCGCGCCAGCCGAACCGAAGCGAAGGTTCGCACCGATCATAGCCACTGCTGACCCTGCTGGGAGGTAAAAATAATTTTAACTAGTAGCATAGAACCTAATGTACAAATAGTTAACTAAACAGTAGACTTCGCGAGGAGGACTATGAAATGCCATCGTTTGAAATGTGTTCATAAAAACGCTATGTAATACCTCTTTTTACCTGTAGGGAATCCGATAAACAATAATGTTCCCTTCAAAATATGAATGCTACAGCAACCTTTTCTTCTTTTTGACCCTATTTTTCCTTGAATCGTAATTTTTTTTTGTCAATTAAATAAATTAACGAACACATGAAATGCGATCTCTAACAAACATTTTCCGTGACATAAACAAAGATCCTCCTAAAAGCAAAATTGGCCAGTTTCGAAATGAATACTTTTGCACATTATGAAACATCCGCCAGGTGGCCATACTCGCAGTCCTTAAATAAGTCTGCGCTGAACTACGGACAGTAATTCGGTTTTCGAACAATAACAAAATTTTGTTTTATGCACGATTGTTACACGCTGGCCTACTTACAAATATTTACAATGCGTTTTTTCTACAAAAATTGATTTTATTAAATTAAATCAAACTAGGCACACTAGACACCCTGTGAAATGTAAGTATTTCACGTTTAAGAGAGGAAAAGATAAACGGATTTTAACAATATTTCGTTGAATATTTCTAAATATGAGCAAGGAAGTGCTTCACTCGTCCATTATTAATACATAACATACTTTGACTTTTGAATTAGAGTAAGAACTTTATGACGCCCTCCTAGACAAATGCTATCGGAAAATACCCGAATAGGTGCAATATAAAGAAAAATACATGCATAAATACATATCCTCTATATTTTCAGAAGTCGCTGACCAATTCAATATTCACAGCACCTGAGTCTGTACCTGACACACATTCATAATTTAAACAAAACGCGACTGAAGCCAAGGAGTCTACCAAAATTTACTGTTCATTAGAGTAGAATTAATGGGACAGAACGGACAAAAACAGATTTGGCTCCGGCATCCCCATAGAAATAAGATTAGGTAGAAGTGGCATGTTGGCGTTTCCTGTGTACCAAAGCCAAGCCTTTGTTTGAAGATTTTTTTGTCACACGATTTGTAATCGATAATAAACGATTTAGTAAAATGAAACCAAAAAAAAAAGCTATATTTTTATTAGTCCCACCAAATAATAAATAAAGAGTCACCTTATTCGATCGTATACATGATGACACACGAGTCATACATTCAAAAATAGGGCCCCAGAAACCACCGCGCGTCCACGCCGCACTCCACGTCTGTGTACCTACTTGCGGCGCGCACTCCATTTTGGCGCGTAAATTTCGGTTTATGTAAAGGCCCGCATTTGAGCCGCGCCGACTCATCCGTGAGCTGTTACTCACTTATATTTTGTATGAAACCGCGTCGATTAACCCGGAGTGAAAACGCGCAGAGTAGAATCAGCTTTGCGAGTCGGTAGTAAGGCGACTTTCTTCGGTCAACTTGTTCGGCGCTGCACAGTGGACGCGGGGTGGCGAAATCGTGAGCGAGTCAAACTGATATTGGTATGGCGTCGTCCCCCTCACACTTATGTTCCTGGTACGTCTGTCTTGGCGACGAGTTACCATGATAATAGATTTCGATAGTACTCTACCCAAATGGACGCACCCATGACGGGCCGGAAAGAAGAGGCGAGGCTCTATTCCGCCTTTAAAGGAAATTCTAACGTTTCGTAAATAAACCTTGGCAACTATTGATTATTGTCATCTAGAATGTCATTAAAGTTAAGTCAGTAGTTTTAAAATAACCTTTTATAAAGTTAAGATTCGAGAGGCTTAACTGTCCTACACGTGGCACTTCTATTTAATCTTATCTGTGGGCGTCCCACAGCAGTCAATATTCCAAAATGGAGATTGGCGAGACTTTGCGCCGCGTCGCACGGAAGTTAATAACTCATCATAATCAAACTTTTCATGTTGATATTGAAAGTAAATAAATATTGAATTTGGTTATGAGATGGTCTATGTTATTTCGTCAGAATTTTTGTCAAAATTCTTCTAAATTCTACTTAGCTGATGAGTATTTACCGCGGGAACAATATGATTTTCTCGGCTGTAAGGAAACTTTCAGTACTCCTAGCTCGATGTATATGTAATTTTAAGAAGAATGGTTTAGTATATAAAGCGTGAAGAGATAACTAACTGTCAAATATATAAATTCACTTACGCATTGTTAATATTAGTTGGGATTAGAGAATCATTATGAATAACTAGGATGAGTTCACTGCTGGACAAATTAATTTCTATGAATTAATCATCATTGATGAGATCATCAAATGTTAAAAGTACTTACATAAGCCATTACTTACAATCTAAAAGCATCTTGAATCTTCCTGCGACCTCTATAATTTTAATTTCATTAATGAACAATTTAGGGCTAAAATATAATTATGGAAATTTTTAGCTGTTCTCTCAAAAAATGTTTTTATTTTACCGAAAATCCAATCGAGACAAAGGTGTCAAAGGAAACCTCTTTCATAGTCATTATGATCCCTTTTTCATTAGCAAGACTATTAATTGGTTATTAAGGTGGCATCTGGATTTTCATTGACTATAGCTGTATCTGCCCAGTCTACACTAATATTATAAAGAGGAAAGATTTGTATTTTTGTGTATATGTTTGTAATGAATAAACCATTGGAAAGCTTCATTCACCCTGAGTAACATAGGCTATATACCGCAGATGGAGCTGCGGGAAACAGCTAGTAAAGGATAAAAACGTACCTACTACGTTTTTACTTATCATCAATCAAAACACGTATTCCATCAGTTTTGGAATGTTTATCATGGAATCCATACTAATATTATAAATGCGAAAGTCTGTCTGTCTGTCTGTCTGTTACGCTTTCACAGCCAAACTGCTGAATGGATTTTGATGAAATTTGGTATGAATATAGTTGAAGACCCGGGGTCAAACACAGGCTACTTTTTAACGCAGGTGGAGCTGTGGGAAACCGCTAGTAAATTATAATTTATCTCTAAAGCGCGCCCCGGGTAGATAGCACAAAAAATAATAGTAGTTCTATGCAAATCCTAACCCATACAGGATTACGATTTTAGCATTAACTTGACTACTTGTGCTATAATTTAATTTAATTTTAAGTTTATAAAAAAACCTCACCGGGTAAGAGATAACAAGACATAAGTTTGTTTTATTGTTTTCGCCGCAATGAACATATAAAATATTACGATATTTAAAAATTAAAAGCACAATTTAAATATTCTCAAAATTAAGTTTTTTTTTAATTACCGCGCCTGTTATGCCTTATTTCAATTTACAAAGTTCGTTAATCAGAGATCCCATCAGTGATAAAGTTTGCCAATTACGTAGGATGAGTTTTCTTGATTTATATTCCAAACTTTCGACGTGTACTTAAGTCTTAGGGTGCTATTCCATTGATGAGGTTAGATAGCTATACTCGAATACTTAGCTTTGCTTTATATATTTTTATGAAGCAAAAAAACCTGCCAATAAACGCTTAGAACGGAGACGCAAAAATAAAAATAAAATAAAATGAATTGTTGCAATATTAAAAGAAATGCTATAGTGCTATGTTATACATTATTGATATGTTCAACGTTATTGAAAAGATATTTACCTATAAACAGAAAGGCAATAAGGAAATTGATACAAGTATATTTTAAACAGCATCGATTAGAATCCCATAACATTTTATTTTTGCACATAAATATTAAATTAGCGTAAAAACTCTACCACAGTATTTCGCTATAACGTCAATGCGTGTTGTATCGAGGCAAAATGATATAAAAAATATAGATAACTATGATTTCGCACATAAAAAAAAATAATGACATCCATTAGCCTACTACTCGTACTTAACGAATATTGGCCGCGTTGATAGATTTTCAAATTTCAACAGTTATAAACGCAATTTTTTTATATTCACTTTTGATCATTCAACCAGTGACAGAACATAGCGAAATATGTGTACTATGTTTAGCTTAGCAAAGGATGTGCGGGTTTATGCGCTGTTAAGATCTGCAAAGTATTCTATGAAATTGTGGCTTTATCTTGCGAAGTTGGTAACAAGTTTGTGATACTTAAGCGTAACAATAAATTATATAAACATTTACATTTGATATTAGCAGACCGTTTTCATATTTTGTAACATCATATTCTGGATTATATTTAGAATTACGAAATGATTGAATTTTGAGCAATGATATTAATAGTTAGTTTATCATTTAGAAAAGATCTGATCCAGTCATAAACTATTCATAAAAATAACAATTTAATTAAAATTTTCAGGCATGAAAAAAATGTGATATATGTATGGTATTTTTTCAAAATAAAATCTTCAAATTTGATAGGAAATAAAATTAATAAACCACTTAACCTGCCGACATTGTGCCGCTTCGTGTCGTCCGACTTCAATGAGTGCTAGATATCGAATGCAATAAATCACTGTGACAGTCGATCAGCTGACCGCCCTCCCCTCCACCGGCCCATTGCATTTTTGCACCGTTCACGTATTTTTGCACTGACATCACAAATCACTGTAACCTCGTTTTAATTTCACTGTTTCATTTTGAATTCACTTCGCTTTCGTTTTATCTGTAACAAAGAAAATTTAAGATAATGATTTTGTATTAACATGTGATAATTTTTATGGTGCGAAATAAAATGCGTTTGTTTTTATTTAAGCTTTTATTAGTGGCCAGTATTTAACACTTTCGCGAACAGTAACGTCAATAACAATTGAGTGCTATTGTTATTTTCTTGACTGTCCGTGAAAGTGTTAATAAAATTAAATTAAAAATGTATTTCATTATTATCTATGAAACAAAGTAATTGAACTTCTGAAAAGGGTTTTTCGTAAGACATATTAAGCATATAATTAGGTTTTTGATTGATCAGTTTAACCCAATACATTCTTGTCGTCTTTCGGAACTTTATTCTGACAGGGGATAATTTTCAACCCTTTTGACTTGTCAGTCAAAAGATCTTTTATTGATGGACACATGGAAATATTTTTTTAGAACAAAATATACTGAACCGAGCTTAAGCCCGTGGCATCATGTAGATTAAAAAAAACGTAATGAGGGCGAAGTGACAAAAATACTTTTAAATAATTATAATATAATATTCATTATATTTAATAATATATTTTTCTTGTGGCCTTTTAAAGCTCTTTATTTTAAAACCAAAACCGATAGGTTTAGGAAAAAATAAAGATGTACTTTTTCGCGCCAAAATCGGTAATTTTATTCTTTTACTACCCAGTAACACTTACGCCAAAAAGACCAATCAAACGTCGTGTCATTTATCGAGATCAGTTCAGCCGTTTAAATAGACGTTCATACATACATACAAGAATGCTGTTTTTAAGAAACTCACGCAAAATCAGTAAGTCGAATGATTTTCGTTCCATATCGAATGATTTCAATTCGACATAATCGGTGAGTCTTTTTTAACGATTTTAGGTTCTCCAAAAAAATCCTCGTTCCGTTGTTGCAGTAAAAATAAAACTGAATGGTATTTTTACGATTAAAAAGGCAGGCTTACCGCAATGCATGATAGAGCATTCCAACTACGCATTAGCGAAATATCTTTAAATCCATCTCAATTCCTGCATTTTAAAACTAAAAAGGGTATAAAAGGTTCCACCGCCGCCGGCAAGGTTTCTAGGTCGTACCAAGTGCTCGTACAAAACCACGAGAACTTTAACCCTTCAACGTAATATGAAATTGCAGGTTTAATTAAAATTATTCCCGGGGCAGGTGTGTCAAGGTTTTGAATTTCGTATTACGTAATGCGGTTGGAGTGTTATAAAAAATAATATTTGCTTTTCAGCCAGTGAGTTACGTTATATTTGTTTTTTTTTTTATTTATACGTATTGTTTACACAAAAACATGAGGGTTATATTTTTTAAGAGTACGTTTATTAAGCTTAAACGTACTTTGAAGTAGGTACGTCTGTTATTCGTATCTTTTAAGAAAAGATATCCCTCGACTCTATGTCGAAGATGTTTGTTGCCTACGTTGCTATACTTAATAATATATTATATAATGTGTATTTTTGTAATGTCTTAAGTCCTACCTCTCTTCTATTGTAGAAGACACGACTTATGGCGAATTACCGGGCAATAGAAGTGGAAAACATATAAAAAAAATCTATTTCTTTCGAAAGTATTAGGCGGGTAATAGCCAATTTGACTGGACAAGAAGTTATGTCTTAAATGCCCGAAAATCCCAAGCTCTAACGCATTCCAGCTTACGATGCAACTAAGAAAATACATCCAAAAAGAAAGGAAACATTGATAACTGTACCATGAGATTTTTTAACGTAGACGCCTAACGACTAATATATTATGTCAAATCTGTAAAGTGGCCCTTACAGAGGACATTATATAGGCGGATAGGAAAATGGAGTTATCTAATTAATTCTATGTGTAATTCTACTAATATTTGCTTGGCGATCGATTCAAGCGCTTACGCAACAGACCTGCGAGCGTGGGGTCAAAGTCCGTTTCTTTGTTCTCTTTGTAACGGTCACTTCATTGTTCGTTATCAGTTTGCATTCTTTGGATTTATAATAAGTTGCAATTATTTTATTGCAGTTTAGCTTTGCTTTGTTTTTAAAGTTGGATTATTATTATATTATTTAAATACGTATATTCATTATGGCCTTAGTATCCAGTGAGACTTTAAAGGAAATAAGCAAGCTTATTAAGAAAAGAGGAAGCATAAAAACCAAATTAACGCAATTTGCAACTGTTGGATAATTGGATAATGGCGAAAGAAAACAAATAGGTTTAAAATAAATACGTTAGAACGTATATTCAAATATTGACAAGGATGGTATAACGTCTGTCTCCTAACACAGTGTGAATCGGAAAGAAGAGATACGAGTGGGGCTGACCATTTTATTTATACTAAAGGTTTAGTGTTGCCAGTAATATGAAACATTAATTTTTGCATGTTAAATTAAATATAATTCAACACGCCCCCTCAAAAATTAATCACTTAATTATTTACAATCATAATTTTCACTAACCAGCACATTATAACCATCCAAGTAGGGCTGGGGTATTCACAATGTAATATGATCCAACATTTGTTGCGAGGATTAGGAAAAAACCCAGAAAAACCTAATCAGACCATTTAAAATAAACTTAATTATGCACTTAAAAATTTAAACCGTACATTTTAATATCATGCACTTAAATATAAATAGTACATTTAAATATTATGCACTCAAATACAAATCGTACATTTTAATATTAAGCACCCAAATATAAATCGTACATTTTAATATTATGCACTCAAATATAAATCGTACATTTTAATATTATGCACTTAAATATAAATCGTACATTTTAAATTTATGCACTCAAATATAAATCGCACATTTTAATATTATGCACTTAAATATAAATCGTAAATTTTAATATTATGCACTTAAATACAAATTTTGTTTATAGTTACAAACATACGCTCATCTCATCTCCGAACTGCACGAATTGCAACTATTGGTAATCAGCTTAGTCAAATTATCCGCTATTTTTGTTTACATGTGTGAAAAATACAGATACAATTTAATAACATTGTTTTCAACTTTTTCTCTAGCAAAGAGTATTTTAATTTTATGAAAATGTGTTTAGATCTTGAATATGATATACCTTGAAATTGATATACCTTCTTAAACAGCCATTATTATCTTCAAAATAGGTATTTCACAATAAAAATAGAAATTTAACACATTTGTTATTAAGGGTTTTAACCATAATGCCTCTTTTACAGCTTCAAACAAAGTCATGTACTTTAAGTTATTGTACATTTGTTAAACAATTTAAATAAATAACCTGATGTTTTTATTTAATATACATCATTACCACAATCAGAATCTACATATTTAGAAAAGAAATGTTCAAATAGTTGCACCTTTTGCATTTTAGTTTTAATTCTATAGTACCTTTTAAATACCTTGGGTATAGCCTATTTTTTAAACATTGCCATAGCTCTTTGTTTATGTGCTCAATATTTACGCTTAAATTAGAACAACCAATAAGTTTACAAGGTAAATTATATTCACTATCTTAATTAAGAGCTTCTAGGCTTATTTTCTACACATGGTACTTATTGGAATGCAGTCAGACATACCGATTTTTTTCTTAAACGGTTTTGATCTATGAACTTTAATCTAGATTCGAGTTTTGGTATCGTGATTTCAAGTGACTTTAATTCAAATAAATAATATAGTTTTGTTTAAATCAACTATTTCAAAGATATTAAAAACTATCAATTGAATGTCTGTCTGTACAAGCCAAAACAAGTAATAATACATAAATATTTCGACTCATGTCCCTCTTATCAAAATATAAATACATCTTCTGATGAGTCAACAAAACATTTTTCTTATAGCTAAGATATTGGTATATTTACGATCTTTTAGCTTAGCACTCCTTAATGGAAAAGAAGCAACTACAAGTTGATTTTGAATAAGTCTGATCATGAACCTTTGGCATATCATTTGACTCGTTTAGCTTACGAATCTTACTATCAGAAACAGACTCAAACCATTGTAAACTATCTGATTTTTGCTCAATTGTTTTTATATTATCCGCTTTCGTATTTAACTGATTTAGGACTATCAGCTTTAAGCATATCAGATTTTAAACTTTGAAATTATCAGTTTTTTTTTTCTTTACTGATTTATTTTATCCGTTTTTATATTTGACGGATTTAGGACTATCAGCTTTAAGCATATCAGATTTTAAATTTTGAAATTATCTGATTTTTGCTCAACTGATTTATTTTATCCGTTTTCAAATTTAACGGATTTAGGACTATCAGCGTTATGCATATCAGATTTTAAACTTTGAAATTATCTGATTTTTTGGTCAACTGATTTATTTTGATTTTATCCGCTTTCGTATTTTACGGATTTAGGACTATCAGCTTTAAGCATATCAGATTTTAAACTTTGAAATTATCTGATTTTTTGCTCAACTGATTTATTTTATCCGTTTTCGTATTTTACGGATTTAGGACTATCAGCGTTATGCATATCAGATTTTAAACTTTGAAATTATCTGATTTTTTGGTCAACTGATTTATTTTGATTTTATCCGCTTTCGTATTTTACGGATTTAGGACTATCAGCTTTAAGCATATCAGATTTTAAACTTTGAAATTATCTGATTTTTTGCTCAACTGATTTATTTTATCCGTTTTCATATTTTACGGATTTAGGACTCTCAGCTTTAAGCATATCAGATTTTAAACTTTGAAATTATCGGATTTTTTGCTCAATTTATTTATTTTATCCGCTTTCGTATTTACCGGACTTTAGACTATCAGTTTTAAATATATCATAATTTGGACTTTCGAACAATCTGATTTTTTGCTCAACTGATTTTATATTATCCGCTTTCGAATTTAACGGATTTAGGTAGGTACATCAGCTTTAAGCAAATCAGATTCGGACTGTCACAGCTTTGAGGTTTTATAACCTTGACTTCAATGTAGGTTTAGTATTTTGGTAATGTCTAATCTCATTTTCTTCAAATAGAAACTTGGTGCCTTGACGGCAGAAAATTAACATCCCGATCTGTTTCACATATTTTTACATTCTATGTTTCATACCATATAGCCGTTCGGTACAGTAGAAAATCCACCAGGCCATGACATTTTATCAAAATATGTTTTAGTGATTTTAGGACGTACACAGTAGCACCAAAGACCTTTAAATAAAAATATATAATTGCAGGGTTTTAATCGTTTTAACCGGAGTTTTATTTTGTGTGACAACGCAGGTAGGAATAATATTTTACCAAAAAAAACTTAGGTAATAACATTTCGGCAATTTTGCACCACTAACCATTGCGTGTGCTTTTTCAGTTATTGTTCACCACTTAATTTACTAATTATTTTGTTTTGGTATTCTAGGAATAGTAAAAAGATATGAAATTCCTCCAACAACACACTACTCTTTTATCTCAAAGGATAAATACTTCCGTCCATTATCACAGTACAAATTTACTAAATTCAAAATAAATTTTGCATCACTTTTTGGCTACAAAATCTTTAAAAATACAACATTTTATTTATAGGCTATCAGGTACGTGTTACATTATTGGGTATATTGATCGAAAAACAACAAAGCAATTCTTATTATCGATCAAGTCAGGAGTGTTCGGCTCGCACGTCATAATACTCAACGAATTAATGTTGTAATCGAATTTGTTTCCCATTTATGCAGGCTTCGCACTGTTTTTCACCAGGCGTTACCAAATCAATTTAACTAAGTAGTGATATGATTTAAAAAACCATTTAACCATACAAAATCTACAAAATCTTAATAATTTTGATCATTACTGCACATTTGAGCAACAGATCTTTTATCACAGATTTAATTATTTTTTTAAATAAATTGTTAATCGACTCACTCAGTAGTATACAGTCTTTACTGATGTAGGTTTCAAGTTGGTCGAAGGTGACCTGGCAAGCTGCATCCTGACAGCAGGTTGTACGGCACCTAGTTCTTTGGATGCCGCCGGTGTCACTCATTACTTGAAGTGTTCCACGTTTGGTGGCTGAAACAAATTAACAGTTTTAGCTACTGAAATTTTACAAACATACATATCATCACGCCTATTTCCCGATTTCAATTTGCTAAATATAATAAAAATAATTACTAAGTAGGTAGGAATTCATTTCTTATATTTACTTTGTAATGTTTTTATATCATTATAAGTAATTGTCTGAATAAAGTATTCTTACTAGCAATTTACTTTGACATTATAAATGGTTTATGTAAAACTGTTTAGGAATTGGAAATACTTATCTGTCCTATCAATGATGTGGTCGAAAGCTCCGGAATCCGGAATTCATTGGAAACAGTCGTCGCCTCCTCAGTCAACTCCACTGCTTGAACGATCGAGGGCACTCCGCCGATTATCCATTAGAATAACTGTTAATGGGGCAGTTAATTGGAGGATACGTATGTTTATAAAAACAACAATTTGGAACTACAGCACAATGCTTTGGTAGCATGTCTGGGCCAATAACCTGTTGGATAATTGGATAATGGCGAAAGAAAACAAATATGTTATAAATAAATACGTTAGAACGTATATTCAAATATTGACAAGGATGGTATAACGTCTGTCTCCTAACACAGTGTGAATCGGAAAGAAGAGATACGAGTGGGGCTGACCATTTTATTTATACTAAAGGTGTTGCCAGTAATATGAAACATTAATTTTTGCATGTTAAATTAAATATAATTCAACAGCAACCTATTTAGAAATAGCTAAAGGTTATAAACAGTTAAGTGAAGTCCATGCCAACGAGCTTCGATTACGATTAACCCGTGTCGAGGAAGTTATTCATGAGTACGATCTATTACAGACCGAGATCGAGTCCCTCTCTGAACCCCCTGAGGAGCAGTACGCCGCTAGAGAGAAGTTTGAGAGCCAGTATTATCAGCTGGTCGCGTCCGCGAGCACCTTGCTCGAGTCAGCCAGTGCTGAAGGGCAGCGGCGCGGCTCAGGTTCTGTGTCCGACTTCGGTGACGCTAAGACAGGTGGGATTTGCAACCATAACCATAGTACTAAATTCCAATTGCCTAAAATTAATATACCTAAATTCGACGGTGCTTATCAGAGTTGGCTCGAGTTTAGGGACACCTTTAGTTCTTTGATTCACAAAAATAATGATTTAGACGATATTAGTAAATTTCATTATTTGCGAGCTTCTTTAACAGGCAGCGCTGCAATAATTATAAAAAATATTGACTTCAGTAGCGAGAATTACGCAACCGCTCGGGAGTTATTATGTGTGCGTTATGATAATTCTAGGCTTTTAGTGAATAATCACGTGCAAGCATTATTTAATGTCGAGTCAATAACAAAAGAATCGAGTAATGCACTTGGTCATTTAATTGATGTTACAAATAAAAATATTAGGGCTCTTACCACTTTAAAACAACCGACTGAGCACTGGGACACCCTAATTATTCACATGATTGCTGCTAGACTGGATTCTACCAATCTTAGGAAATGGGAGGAATACGTAAATACGTTGTCTGAACCACCTACTCTTGAAATATGTTTTGCATTTTTAAGGAACAGAGCAGATTTGTTAGAATCCATACAGGGGAATAACAAATCAACAAAAGGTGAGCAATCATTTTTAAATGTGTCCAGTAGTTCAGAAAAGGTTCATAAACTTAAAGAAAATTTCAGATGCCCCATGTGTAAATCTAGTCATCTGTTATATCATTGTGATCAATTTAAGGAATTATCTATCGAAAATCGCATTTCTAAGGCAAGAGATTTTAAAGTTTGTTTCAACTGTTTGCGCCCAGGACATTCTCATGTAAAATGTAAATTATCACATTGCCGCTATTGTAGATACAAACATAGTACACTGTTACACATGCACAAACATGATGATACTTCGCCTTCGACCGTGGCGAATAAAGAGACTGTCGTGTTATCAACCGACATTGCTCAGTCTACTTCAGGGTCTGATAACTCAATAGATACTGTCGTCTTGTCTACAAACACCACACAGCATACTACTTCTCCGCATGTACTTCTATCCACAGCGCTGGTGAGGGTACGAGACGACAAAGGCGGCGCGCATACAGCGCGGCTGCTGTTGGACAACGCCAGTACTGCAAATTTCGTGACAAGGGAGTTGTGCGGTAAGCTAGGGCTGTCGAGGCGAAGTGCACTCTCCACGGTGTCAAGTATCTGCAACCAAACCTGTAAGACTACACAATCGTGTCAGCTGACATAAACTGTTTTATTTTACCTCACATTACTAAAGCACTGCCGTCTAAACTTTTAAAATTAGATAAGATTCTCATACCCTCTGGTGTACAGTTAGCTGACCTACCAGTTACCCTTCATTTAATATTCCCGCTGCTGTAGATATACTTGTAGGGGCAGAGATATTCTGGAACGTCATGTGCAACAATTCTATCGATTAAGGTAAAAATATGCCGAAAATATACGAAACTAAACTAGGTTGGTTAGTGTCAGGTTACGTAGCACGAGCCAAAATTTCTTCACATCAGTGTAATTTTATAAACCAGGATGATAGTATATCTAAATTTTGGGAGCTTGATTCGGTTCACCCTAAGTATTCGTTAACTACTGAAGAACGTGCCTGTGAATATAAATTTAAACTAGATACATACCGTAATGAAGAAGGCCGTTTCGTTGTTACCATGCCTCTAAAAAAGGATCCCCATGAATTAGGCGATTCCTACGCAATGGCTAAAACGCGTTTCTTGTCCCTTGAACGAAGGTTTGTTAGAGATCCTGCCTTTAAGGATAAGTACTTGGAGTTCTTACGTGAATACGAAGAGCTTGGTCACATGACCGAAAATACAGTACCTTTACATAATTGTAATTCTGTCAATTATTATTTACCGCATCACGGTGTTATTAAAGAATCAAGTACGACTACTAAGCTTCGTACTGTATTTGATGCTTCTGCAGTTACTACAACAGGACTGTCCCTAAATGATATTCAAATGATAGGGCCTACTGTTCAAGATGACCTTATTTCTATACTTATAAGGTTTCGTCAACACAAATATGTGATCTCAGGTGATATTGAGAAAATGTATAGGGCTATAGAAATTAATTTTTCCCAGCGGTCCTTGCAACAAATAATATTTAGATCAGACCCGTCACAACGTCTAAAAACATATACTTTAAACACTCTCACATACGGAATGGCTTCCTCTCCCTATTTAGCAACCAAGTGCCTTTCTTCTCTGTCTGAAACTGTAGATGATATAGATGTAAAGAATTCTATCATACGAGATTTTTATATCGATGACTATCTCAGCGGAGGGAATACTAGGGAGGGGGTAATAAAACAAACTAAGACTGTAATTGATGTATTATCGGCAGCAAAATTTAATTTACGTAAATTTAAATCAAATAATCAAGAAATACTGGATCAGTTGCTGCCAGATAAAACAAGTTCGAGTAATATTTTGGAAATATCTGAAAATTTTAATACTCCTTCCAAGACTTTAGGTTTAACTTGGAATACTAATTGTGACACCTTATTATTTTCTACAAGCATTCCAAACAAAGAAAAAATTACTAAAAGAAACATACTTTCCATAATAAGCCAAATTTTTGACCCTCTAGGACTCGTGGGCCTAGCAGTGGTAGAAGCAAAAATAATATTACAAAAATTATGGTCTTTAAAACTTGGTTGGGATGATGAAGTGCCAGAAAATATAAAAGAACAATGGATTTTATTTTCACAAAAATTAATATTTTTGAACAAAGTTAAAATACCTAGGTGGTTTTTACAAAATGATTTCTATAAGATAGAGTTACATGTTTTATCAGATGCTTCTGAACGTGCTTACGGGGCGTGTATTTACGCTCGCTCTTTAACTGAAAATGGTATTATTAATGTTTGTTTAATCGCGTCAAAAAATAAAGTAGCCCCAATGAAACCAATGACGATGCCACGCCTCGAGCTGTGTGCAGCCCTATTAGCAACGAGACTGTGTTCTAAGGTGATGAGTTCTATAACGTTGGAGGTTAGTTGCAGATACTGGTGTGATTCTACAATTGTGTTGGGGTGGTTGAAAACCCCTGTACATCGTCTTAAACACTTTGTTCGCAATCGCGTGAACGAAATTAATGAGAATAGTGTTAGCAGCCCTTGGAGTTATGTGCGCTCCCTCGACAATCCTGCCGATCTCGTTTCTCGTGGGGTGAAGGCTGATCTTATCAGCGATTTATCCTTGTGGTGGTCGGGACCACAGTTTTTAAGCTGTAATGAACAATCATGGCCAAAAATGCCCATTTCAAGCGAGCCACGTGATCTGCCGGACGTAGTGTGTCATTTAGCTCAGGATTGCAATCTGAATGACACAAACATTGTCTCATCACTCATACACAGACATTCAAATCTCACACGCCTTATTCATACTCTTGCTTACATAAAAAGATTTATAAAAAACTGCAAAAATAAAAATAAATTTATGGGTTCCTTAATACCAGATGAAGTACGTGAATCTTTATATAGCATTCTTAGACAGGCTCAAGTTGAAATGTTTAGTGAAGAGTATAAAATTTTAAATAATAAGGGCAAGTTATCGTCAAAAAATAGATTGTTGTCGTTAACACCATTTATCGATTCAGATAACCTAATAAGAGTAGGGGGAAGGCTCGACAACTCTCCTTACTCATATGATCAAAAACATCCGATTCTTGTGTGCTGTAAGCATCATTTACTAAATTAATATTTAATAAACAGCATTTAAAGCTTTTACATGCAGGTCCTCAACTCCTGCTCCCTGACATAAGGCAGTCATACTGGCCTTTGGGTGGTAGAAATTTGGCTAGGTATGTAGTTAGAAAATGCGTTACATGTTTTAGGCACAAGAGCCAAACTGTACAGCCAATAATGGGTCAACTACCTGAGTCTAGAACTAACTTAGAATTTTTATTTCTTCACTGTGCGGTGGACTATGCTGGGCCAATTTTGATAGCCGACCGAAAGGGTCGTGGTTGCAAATTACTTAAATCATACCTGTGTATTTTTGTATGCTTAGCAGTGAAGGCAGTGCATTTGGAGCTGGTCACGGACCTGAGTAAGGAGTCTTATCTGGCTGCGTCGTTTCGTTAGTCGTCGGGGCAAACCTCAAACAATTACTTCCGATAATGAAACCAATTTTGTAGGCGCATGTAACGAATTGGAGCGGTTTCTCTCTCAGTCTAGCCTAACTGACGATTTGGCCGATGAAGGTATTACTTTCCTTTTTTCCCCGGCTTACTCCCCGCACTTCATTGGGATGGCTGAGGCTGCTGTTCGATCAACTAAGCATCATTTACGTAGAGTATTAAATTTAACTCATTTAACCTATGAAGAAATGTCTACCTGTCTAACTGAAATCGAGGCGATTTTAAACTCGCGTCCCTTAATCCCTCTTTCCGTAGAAGCTAATGACTTATGCGTTCTGACCCCTTCACATTTTTTAATTGGACGAACTTTAACTACTGTGCCATATCTAAAGGTAGCTGAGAACACAAACATCCCACTACTGCAGCGTCACAAGCGAGTCGAAGCAATAAAGCAATATTTTTGGAACAGATTTTCTAATGAATATATATGTACTCTTCAACAGAAAACAAAATGGAATCAAACTAAAAGTGATATTCAGATAAACTCCCTTGTTCTGATCAAAGATAAATCGACACCGCCGCTGCTTTGGTCCCTTGGTCGTGTCGTTCAAGTTTACCCCGGAACGGATGGTATCAATCGTGTCGCCGAAGTAAAAACCATGAAAGGTACAATAAGAAGAGGGTGGAACAATCTATGTGCCCTTCCTTTGGATGATAACAACCTTTGAAGACTTTGAAGCTTCCATCTTCAACCCGGGGAGCCTGCCCACGCGCCTGCTGCGTGATACCTGCGCGCCCGCTTCCCCGCTCCAGCTACACCGCCGCCCGCGCGCCCCCCGCGCCGACCCGTTTTCATTCCCATCATCAGCATTACTCTCGATCATACGCGTTTTGCTAGTATTGAGACAATTAAACCAGCCTTTTATACAGTCCAATCTTTTATTTATTAGTTATGGACCCATCACTATGAGACATTTACTTTAATAAACCTCATGGTAGAAGCACTGAAAACAAAAAAATACTTGTTAATAGTACTCATTAATTCATATCGAGTGAGTTACCTGGTGAATCGACCTTTCACAACCTGGTGTCAGAGTTTTTCGGAACTGCCTTTCGGCCTGACGTGGTTCTTTTAACAACCACGTGAAGGCATCCAAGACGGCTTAACGTACCTTATTCTCTAGCCCGGAATCATTTTTATTATTAGACAATCAGATGATTGAGACGTCTGTCACGTACATTATAAACATGTAGCTTATGCTTAAGTCCTTTGCTGTACTTACGTGATAGCTTTCTCAATAAAGATATATTCTATTCTATTCTATTCTATTCATGCCTGCAATATCCTAACCAAACTGGAAACAACTAAACAAAATATGCTTCCCGTGGGAATCGAACCCAAGGCTTCCGGGTCTTAGGCAAACGCCTTAACCCTCGGACAATAGAGGCAGTTAATTTTTTTTTTTTGTTAACCTATATTGTCCCACTGCTGGGCAAAGGTCTCCCCCAAGTCCTTCCAAACCTCTCTCTGTTCCGCCACCTCTGACCACCTAGCCTCGAATCTTCCCAAGTATTTGCTACAAATTTATTACTAACTAGCTTTTCCCCGCAGCTCCGCCTGCGTCAAAAAGTAGCCTATGTTTGACCCCGGGTCTTATTCACACCAAATTTATTCAAAATCCGTTCAGCGGTTTGGCCGTGAAAGCGTAACAGACAGACAGACTTTCGCATTTGTAATATTAGTACGGATTATAATTCATACTACTTCTTCTTCTTCTTAGCGAGTCGACTCTGGCAAAGTCAATTTATACTAACTCAATGGCAAAAGATTTATACAACTAATTTATTAACTGAACAATCGTCAAAGTAAACAAGAACCGTACCGTAACACTATAAATATTGTTTTGGCATTCACTTTGTACCAACAATATTCGATACACTTGTGTTTATTTAGGCAAATTGTTTCAATAGCTTCACTCTTGGTAAAAATACATAGTTACTTATTGTTGTTGGAAAAGTATCAGATATTTTACGTCTCTTTGTTTATTGACATGGGTCTGCGATGTAATTTTTGTGACTTATTTTCGGACAAATAAATATATATAAATAATATGAAAAATAGTATATAACAAACATACTTACAATAATAAAGTTCACTTATCCATTTATTCAAAAGGTAGAAAGTTTATCGCCTACTAGTCAATCACTTAAAATGAGTGTTTAACACGAAATCTAATAAATTAAGAAAAATAAAAACAATTAATTTAGATGATGTGTGACACCACTGACTTCACTTTTGTATGCCTAGTAGGCTAAACGTGTATGTGCTTAATATTTTCAATGTACCATTTTGAATTCTACATGTCTACAAAACAATAAATGATTATTGATAAGTAAATTAAACTCATAAACCGATCAATCAGCAATTTTACCTCTTCTATGCAAAACATTAGTAAATAAAAAGTAATCTACGAATGTTTTATAGCAAACCAAACATGACAATGTACCTTTCACATCAGTTTTACATGTCGTATGCAGAAAAACAAAAAATTGACTGAAAACTACAAATGTACAGTTATTTCATGATATTTTTTGTTATTTGATCAATCACAGTTTTTGTAAAAAAAAATTAATTTCATTGCCTAGAAATCAACTGACGGAAACAGAGCATTTTTTTTTTGTAAAATCATTGCGGTATGTTGTAGTTAGGTACTTTAGGTAAAATACTAAGTAACTTAAACCATAAGTTTGCTCTCTACAAGCTTACTTACAAAGTTAGAAGCACAATAACACTTACGACGAGTTAAATTGGCCAGGAAAGTTGTAAACTTGAATGTTGAAAAGTAAGACTCTGAAAATATGTAATTTGTACATTAATAAAAAAAAATCGAAACTGCCTATCACGTGGTTCCTTTAACGACAAACAAATAGCAGCCGGGATCAAATTATTATCAGAAAATCAGGAGATTTAAGCCTGCAATATAATAAAATAAAACTGTTTGCCTACTAAGTTGTATAAAAAAAAAACGAAATAATGAAACTCTGTAATTAATAGTTCATTATTGCAAAGGCAGCTAAATAGGCAATTGCAGGTCGAGTATGAGTTGATACGAGACAGGCAATTGCCATTTCGGCCGATGCATATATAGTGCTTTTCTTAAAAAAGTGCAAGGAAATAAAAAAGGGCCTTTTACATAATAAATTTAATTTATTTTACAGTTTGTGCCGAAAGGTAAACGCATCTGTGGCTATACAGCCACGAGAACGCAATGTGTACGATAGATAAAAGAGTTCTAAATTCAAACAGCACACCGTTTCATACAACATTGCCGGCGCGCTCTTCGTTCCAAATTCAAAGAACGCGCCGGGAAGTGAATTTTATTTTCAGTCTACGTAAATATGTTTACTTCGCGTGTTCTTTATTCAAAAGTAATGACAATATTTCCGCGCATGTTTAAGAAAAGTATATTCACGAATCATCTCCAGACAACCCTGAAATTTTGTATACGTATACTTAGCTCTGAGATATTATTTATCCCAAAAAAAAGTAGACCTCTCGTGGTAGCTAGTGCGTACTACCATACTTAATATGCGGAATATTATATTATAGTGCGGAAGTCTGTCTGTCTGTTACTCTTGCACGGTCAAACCAAAAAACGAATTTTGATGATTGATACGAATATAATCGAAGATCAGGGGTCAAACATAAGATACTTTTTGATGCAGGTAGAGCCGCTCAAAACAGCAAGTACAACATAAATGCACATTTAATCTAACGCTAAAGCTACACAAAGCATGTAATTTGAGACTAGGTCTAGCAGACTGCTATATTACAATAGCCATTAATGACTGGTTAGTTTAGTTAATGGGTTTAACGTTCCTGAGGGCACGGATCATTGAGCGTTGGAGTATTCCCGTTTAATTGATTACATTATCAATGACTAGCTATTGCTTCGGAAGACACCAGACTGACATTGGGTTGTCGTTAAAGAAAAAAACATCAGAAACAAAAATAAAAATTCATTTACTCAAAAAAAACTGAGGAGTTCCGTAGGAGAACAAAAGATGGCCGATGGGGCAAAAAGGTTCTCGGATGGCGACCATGAACCGTCAAGTAGCGTTGGGTATCCCAGATGGTCAGATGACCTGAAAAAGGTCGCAAGCTAACGCTGGATGCAGATCGCTTCCAACCGCTCTTGTTTGAAATCATTACCTACGTCCAGCAGTGAACTGTCTGCGGCTGAAATGATGATGACGCCTGTTTGGCATCATCATAACCATTTTAAATAAATGTAATTTAAGTAAATGGTGCATCAATTATTATTATATATATTATTATTATATACACATTTAAATGTATGACTGACTTAAATTAAAAAGTAATTTGAAGTTAATTGTTTTCTCTGAGAAAATACGCTTCCATAGACATCGTTGATGGCGAATAAGTGACCAATGGAGCTCTAACTCTCCAAATAAAGGTTGATTTTATGGAATAACTAAGTAGCATCACGAAGAAACAACCTCGATTTTTAGTAAGACCCTTGATTTGCAAAGTTTTGTATCAGTATCCGTATAACAAGTCGGTTATCACCAAACAACAGTCAATAAAACTATTTGCAAAAGTAAACCATTATAATCTTAAGAAAACTATCTAAGTTCCGCTTAATTTTGTGCCTGTAATAGGTGTAAGCACTGTATAAAATTATTTTAAACAATGTTTTTTGAAATGATTGTGTTTACATTGTTGATGTGCCTAAATAAATAAATTAATTAAACCACATAACGACTTACTGACTAATAGATTGCGAGTGGCTTGAAAAATTACTTTTTTATTTAATTTTACGTCCTACCATGCTTTAGTTTCATCACACACAAATAAGGAATTCACGCCCTTTTTTTCAAATTGTTAAGACGTAAAATCCTGTTACAAAGTGTTTGAAAGCAGGATTGAAACATGCTGTAGCATTATAGTTGTTGTAAATAGAAAGTAAATTAAAAGTTTCTTGAAGGCTTATAAACTCAATGTTACAGAGATTTGATTATCACTGGACAATCTCACACGGTATTAGGTAGTGCCTTTTTTGCATATACTCAAATTATAAATTTAAATTCAACAATATAAAAACTATCTTAAGCAATTTATGAACAAAAAGAAACAGCAATGCTATTTTTGAAAAGCGTGGCTTACGCAAAAACGGCGAGTCGAACAACCTTTGCTCGATATACAACGATTTTTATTCGATATATATATATATATATATATATCGAATATCATATGTTTCAAAAATAAGGCTCCAGAATATTTGAAAATGACGTAAGTATGATCACAAAAATAAAATTAACTCAGGTATATTTTCGAGAAGTTCACCAAAATCCAAAATCATTCTACTCACCGATTTGGCGTGAGTCATGCTTTTAGAAATAGCACTCCAGGATCCCTTCGTTGTCAAACGAAAATTATTCCGTAATAAGCGTTTTGTAAGAAAGTGTTTGTGAGGCTACACGGGGCGGAAGGCAGACGTGCGGGGTGCTTGGTTTCGGCCGTGGCTCCAACCATGGAGCACGAGCAATGACAAGCTCCGCCCACTTTTGTTTCGGCGAGGCGCCAATGATCACATCACTGCGCCATTTCAAAAGGCATCAGCTCTTTGTAATTGCTCCATGGACTCGCGTATTTCGCATGAGTTATACTTTTAGCACTCCAGATACTAGACTTACCAAAGCACTTGATATCGTGATAATAAAAATACGTGTACTTGTGAATCTGCGTATTCTCACAAGGTTACACAGATAAAAATAGACACATCTCTTCAAATAAATTGCTTGGGGTGTTTATTAGCTCCGCGGGTCCCATACGGGATTCGGGATTTTTCTTTGATGCCTTTAACAGAATGGGGGTAGGAGATAATTTATGTGGAATATTTAGGAAGGGTATCTTTGAGTTTAGTTGTGATCTTTTGTTTGGTATTCCGTGGGTCCAAGCTTTATCACTCTTAATAACGAGTTGTGACATATGAAGTAGTTATTTTCAGGGCTCAACAAAAACCTTTATAATTTTTAAATTCTACTAATAACAGTATAATAAACGCGACGCAAAACAAACTTTTAATTTTGTTTGCTTGTCACCTCTTCGCACTTTATTCCGTTTTGAAGAAAATGCTGCAGTGGAGTTTGTGGCTCCGCTTCTTCTCCACTTGCGCTTTGGAAGTGGTGGTAAACTTAATTTAAGTAAATTGACGTCATTAAGTGATATTTATATCTTATATTGAAAATAAACGATTTCATTTCATTTACTAAAGAACATTTTTGAAATTCGCAAAATTTCGGATAGATAGAATATAGAATATAAATAGTTGAATGTCATAGGTGTAGCAAATACAAAAATCTCATTTTTTTAAGAAATCCAATTGAAACTTAAAAAAGGCGTCATTCGTTTGTATCGAGTGGGTTACATGGTCAATAGACCCTGTATACCCTGGTGACAGAGTTTTTCGGAGCAGCTTTTTAACCTCTGACGTCTGAAAATTCAATATAAACCTAATTAAGTTAGAAAAAACCAGCATTTAATATTATGTTATTAAGTTTTAAAATAAATAATTCGTTCTACCACAAAGATAAACTGGCCTATCACTATATATTTTGGCAATTGAAGGAATATCTACTAAAATAACGGACCAACCCCCAGTAACTTTATATGGAGTGGTTATTACCTCCGAAGCCAAACATCAGAAACCAACGGTATTGATCCTTTGATGTGTGGAATAAAGTACCTGCTACCGATTGAGTATCTACCCAAAGTTTATCCTCTATTGGAATGTTTGAGACAAATGTCAGGGTTATGTCAAAACGATAGAGAATGTAAGTTGAGAAATTGATAACTGTTGGGGAAATAGTGGCAATCACTAGCATAAAAATATTCACCCTATTGTGTTGTTCTTTAGAGCCCTATTTTTAGATCCTATATTCTGATTTTGAGATTCTATATTAATGATAAGTTTGACGCAATTTTATGCGACTTACACGCGGCCAACAGCTAGTTGACAATAACTGTAGAACTTATTTGGTACTCGATCGTATTCCAAATATGGTAGTGTCTAGTTGTTGCTGTGTAGAGATAATTCCGCCCTTGTACCTCATATTGAATAAATGAATGAACACTTTATTGCACCATTTACAAACAAAAGAAACACATAGTTAAATCCAATACAGCTAAATGGGTACAAGGGCGGACTTATCGCTAATGCAATTTCTCATAGCCAACCTTAGGGTAGAAATGAGCTGCGGTAAAAAAAACACTTACGAGAGCGGTGCGGTGCATAAATGTACATACCTAACATTAAGACGCATATAATATACTTACATAAATAAAAATTAAGAATTATCTTACAAAAACATACATAAATAAATACTGTAAGTCAGTGTAAGAAGTTAGTGCCAGCCTTATCACAATATAAGAGAGGATTATTCTACCACATATTCATGTATTCGTTTTTGTGAAATGTTAATTTTGTATTGTAGTGTATTTGTATTGTATTGTACCAGTATACACATATACCACTACACGGTTTTGATGCTCTTTGACTACAGAGACCTTTTTTGAGTTTGCTAGAATGCAAAATATGTTGGCATTCACTGCTGATGACTGTACACATCTTCACCACAGCAGTGAATTATTATAAACTTGGTGCTTATCTGTCAAGCAACGTGATAA
This sequence comes from Euzophera pinguis, assembly GCA_947363495.1. NCBI lineage: Eukaryota > Metazoa > Arthropoda > Insecta > Lepidoptera > Pyralidae > Euzophera > Euzophera pinguis. Next base: position 2,423,553 of record OX376158.1, read on the forward strand.
ACGAGGAAATCCGCCATCTTGGCGACTGGTATGTAGTAAATGGCGTTTGAAATCTTAATATATCATAGACGGAATGTTATGCGATCAAGATCAGAATTCAGGTTAACTGTCTTATATTTAAGACCATTAACCTTAACTTATAAAGACCATTTAATAATCTTTTATTTAAATGTTCAGTTAAATTTCAATATTGAAAAATTAATTTTGATTTTGATTCAAGCCTCTATTTTGACATAGAGTCTTCAAAAAGGTCGTGAAAACATCCTTCTGGGTCGGCAACGCGCTCGTGACACCCCTGGTCTTGCAGGCATTCATAGGCTACGGGAACCACTTACCATCAGATAGGCCGTACGCTTGTTTGCCTATTTAGTTATATAAAAAAATCATACAATTATTGATCTGTGTCGTGTAGACTACATTGGTAAACAGTTTCATGAAACGGTACCAATAACAATACAGTTTTCTGGTCTTCGTTGAAAGCAAACCAATTCGGTGTCTGCATTTATATTGAGACTATATTCGGAATGATAATTAATTCATAACTTTTTGTTTATTCATGAAAGCTACCGATTACCGTTCTGTATTTATACACACTTAAAAAAAACTATTGATATTTAACAACGGCTTTGTTTGTGTGAAATATTTATGCATGTCTTTAGTAAGTGTGATTAGTAATAAAATTAATTCCGGTAACAAAATTGATTCCGCATACTAAATCTATTAATATATCTTTGTTATTACCAGTGATCGGATAATCGCCCGATTATCCGATCACTAGTTATTACAGAAAACATATCTTTTTGTTTATATTCTAAATAGGCAATTCCGCATGTAAATTTCGAATGAGATTCTAAGGCATCGATACATAGTTTCATCTTAATTGTCACGTGTAATTGTTTATCCAGATAAACAAAATAAAATATGCAATTTTCTGTATTTTTAGGTACCTATTTACTGTAAGTAAGCGTTTTCGTTCGTTTTCGTTTCCGTCGAATGTCCTAGTAACACCGTGTGACTAAACGCTTTCGTTTTAGTTACTAGGATGCTCGATGGGTTAAGGACGGTGTGGTGTGATCTGACTTAGATTTGTCACCACTAGAGATATTTATTCGTACTTTGAAAAGAATGATAAAATAAAGCAGATCCTGGGCTCCATAGCAAACAGCTGAGGATGCAACCGTGTAAACGCTAGAATAATAAGAGTTCCTCAAAAGGTCTTACTAAAGAAACTACTAAGAATAAAGGTATTCTAGAGTTCTTTCATATCTTGGACCATGATTCAAGCGTACGCAGGAGGATGCAAGCGTACCAGTCTGGTGAATAATTATATAACTAGGCACAAATAACACAGGTTGAGTAAACCCTAAAGTAAGTCCGAGACTTGTATTATGGGATACTAACTCAAAATTCATAGATAAACATCTAAGACTCAGACTAATCAGAAAAAGATCATATTCCATCTTGACCCGAACCTGGGACGGGACCTTCTAACTAGCGGGCAGGCAGAAGAAGTATTTAAATGTAGAATTCAGTATGTATCTGGTATTAAGCCATTTCTCAAAAAAAAAAGAAAATAGAATAGACATAGTTTCAGAGTTAGCAGTATCGCAACTTTGTATTTTAATTTTATGGCTCATGAAACGCGCCCATAACATATCTATATGCAAATAGTGAAAAGAAGACTACGAAATATATGAGCTAGAAATAATTTGTTAGCTTATAGAGGTTCTTTTAATACTTTGTAGATTTCAGATACCATGTGTATAACAGTTCTGATATTTACCAGCTTATGAATGGAAATTCCATAAACATAAGCACAAAATGAACAATAGGGCCCACAGGGGCCCTTAATTTATTACCAATTTCTACCAATACAACAACTAAACTATTTGCAATATCTGTAAAAGGTGAATAAAATATGCTAACTAATTTGGTCGAGATCACTTAGGTAAATAAATGAAATTAAAATCAAAGTAAAAACATACAAAGTAAAAAGCTTCCGATCAAAAAGTCTAAGTATCAAAACGTCCAACAAAGCGAAAAGTCTAATGAACAATCTTCCTAGTTAGCTAATCGCACATGTTGCAAAATGTCTAACTATAAAGATGATATTTGTTAGAAGAAATTTTAGTTTTACATTTACTTGATAAAATGCTTTAAATGTATCTAGTCTAAAATGTGGGCCGACAATAGATCTCCAGGGAAATAACACATCCTAAACAAACTTGACGTTACTTTTAAAGTTTCGATAAGACTGGAAACTTTTAAAGTTTTAAGTAAGTTGCAAGTTATAAAAAAACGGAAATATGTTACATGGTAATAGCTTGCTGACCCTCACTTAACCATAAATTTAGAATATATCTTTGATTTAAACAGGATATGATTAGTTGACTAAATGTATTCTTATCTTATGACTGTAAATGAGAAAATTAGAGTACATAAGATGCCAAATAGAATAAAGTCGCATTAATATTTGAATAAATCACATTTTTATTTTTTGATTCAAAGCCACTAATTTCAAACTTTTAAGTTCCACTCATGAAAGAATTCCTCCAACATGCGTTCCTCCAACAACATGACCCTCGCTACTCCTTCTCACCATACCGGGATTTTCTCCAATTCTTTCGCTGTGACGGCTGTTGAACTCTGGAATAATCTTCCCGAGTCCATTAGAACAGTCTCCAGCCGTGCCAACTTTAAAAGGCTTGTCTACGAACTCCTACTCTCGCGGTTATGAGTAAATTTTGAGTTGCTGCTATTATTTAGTTGATATAACTCTTTAAATCTCTGTATTTTGATTATTATGTCATCGTATATATGTAAGTATATTACGAGGGCGACACTGAAAGTCTTTAGAACTGACCACTTGTAAACAGTATAATAAAAAAATAAGTTTAAATTTCGAAAATGGAACTCTTTGCCAATATTATTGAGTACGTATTTTATTAATTTGTCATTTGTTTTACGATTTGGCAGCAAATTAAAAATTGCCTGTGTCACGTCAGCATGAATTTAACGCGAGAAAATTTTCGTGCAATGATTTTTTATTACTTTCTTGTCATTTAAGTCAACAAGAAAGTTATGATAGACTTCGATTGGCCTTTCACGATGAAAGTTTAATGATTTCAAACGTGGTCGCACTAATCTCACCGATGACGTGAGGGACGGCCTTCTACGGCGACGACTGAAGATAACATCAGTGTTGTGCGGCGTATGATAGAGACTGACAAAAGAGTGACCTATCAGCAGATTCGGGCAAGTTTAGGCATCGGTATGAGCCAAGTGCACAAAATCCTGCATGAACATTTAGCGGTCAGGAAGCTTTGTGTCCGGTGGATACCTCACGATTTGACCGAGGCCCAAAAAATCCGTCGTGTTGATTGGTGCCGTGAAATGGTTCAAAGATTTAACGGAGGTGACTCAAATGCTATGTTTGACATACTTACGGGTGCCGAAAGCTGGATTTACTGTTATGATCCCGAAACCAAAAAACAGTCTGCTCAGTGGGTGTTTCCTTCCGAGGAGTTGCCAACTAAAGTGAAGAGAGGTCGAAGCGTGGGGGCAAAGATGGTGGCCTCGTTCTTTGGAAGGACCGGACATTACGCGACAATTGTTTTAGAGGATCGAAAAACAGTTACTGCAGAGTGGTATACTAACAATTGTTTGCCACTTGTCTTGGAAAAAGTTCGGGAGAAACGACCTCGCAGTAGGATCCTCCTTCACCAAGACAACGCCTCGTCGCACACCGCCAGGCGAACGGTCGACTATTTCGCGACATCAAACGTGAAATTACTAGGTCACCCGCCATATAGCCCCGACCTTGCGATTTTTATATATTCCCGAAAATAAAAGAAAAATTCGAGGAAAACGTTTTATAGACGCCGAGGAAGCAGTGGCTGCGTTTCAAAACGCCGTCGGAGAGACCCCTAAAGACGAGTGGGCAAAGTGCTTTTCTCAGTGGTTCCATCGGATGCAGAGATGTATTGACGTGAAAGGACACTATTTTGAAAAGATGTAATAAAAGGAATAACTTGCTAGTGTGATCAGTTTTTGATTTTTTAAGAACTATCAGTTTGACTCTCGTATGTAAGTACCATTAGTAAGTTTATTATCATTCCAACTTTTTGTATTTATAGCTATATATTTTTAGTACCCACATGACGATATCTGTTTAACCCAAAAGTTGACTGTTAGATAATGCTTTTAGCATTAAGTTCGCCAATTGTGCTATACAATTGTATTATGTACAATGAAGTTTAAATAAATAAAAGCCTTCAAACTTATCTGGAAAAAGAGCAGTAAAATGGTCCCCGAGCTCCGAAACAAGTTAACCTAAGTCATTCATTCACTAATTACGATGCAGTCGAAGAAAACAAAGACAGATTACTTAGATAAAGACAATAGACAGATAACCTTCTTATTTTTCTAGGTAAAACAACATAAATTTAATATCAGATTACACCATACTGCACAGACGGCGCAAGGCGAACGTTTTATGAAAAATAACGTCGGCTCGTGGCAATAAAATTGGATTAGTTCGATTCGTATTTGCGGAATCGATTTATAGATTTCCGGATTCAAAAAGAAACACGACACCGACCGTTATAGGCGCAATTGAAGATATTAGAAACGCCTGTTTGTAAAAGAGCATTTTCACTTCTTCATTTGTGGAATTTCAAGAGTATCTCTAGTAATTTAATAAATAAACTGCGATTTTTGTTGCTAATTCTTATTTTTGATGAAGGACCAATTTGGTACATACCCATTCAGATTTAATTATGATGTACAAATTTTGTTGTACAGAATAAATATATTTTCTTTCTTTCAGAGTAGTAAGGGTTTTAGAATAATTTTATTAGTTGTTTATGCAATAACAAACAAAATTGTTTAAATTTGATGACTGGGTTACTTTCATTTGGCTTTCAGTTTTAGTCATTAAAAAATATTTTAAAGAAATATCTTTCATAAAGATGAAATTCGTATCAGGTGATACAAAATCACAGTTCGGAGGGACATACTTTTAGATTTATGTCGAATTTTTTCACCATAAATGGTACTACATAAAACATTTATAAATGACTATGTAAATAAATATTTTTACGACCAATTGCCTAGTTGCAATCCCACTATATCATTATAAGATGTATTCATTTCTTTCAAGGGAGATATAATAAAGCCTACATAGACTCCATTTCAAGTACCAACATCTTATCTTAAGGAGCCCTTTGCGTCACCACAGAATATCTTATGAAAACTTAATGGCGTCTAAAATACTTCACTAAAGAGGTGTATTTCAGTAACTTTCCACATTCATACGTTATCTTCTCAAAGTAACGACTAGTATTGGAAGGGAAGTTGGAACTTTATTATATCCAGTAGATAAAAGTTTCAAGTATTCACAGTGACGTGCATTCAATATAGATTTTAAGGTTTAATATATTTTGTTAACTTGAAATAGGTCTAATTTTGAAATAAATAGGTACACAAACTTCAGTAGATTAGATCTTAAAAAGGTTGGCTTTGGAGCCTCGCTATCATATATTTCTGGTCAAACAACAGTATTTTCGTTGTTGTGTTCCATTTTGAAGGATAAGAGAGACTTACGAGTACTTACTGCGATGACTCAGCGACCTAAAGAAGATCTTGGCTTTCTACACAAAAGATCTACTCTGTTCCCTGTTCAGCGCAGCCTCCTGCCAGTCGGCGCTTTAAAGCGTTCCCAAAAAGAGACAGGGTAATTAAATCATAGTTATTTTATTTTGTCATACACAGGTTTCAAAAAATATGTGTGTTCATTAGAAGGCATTAGGCATACAAAATGACAGTGCAGGTAACATGGTGAAATATCCTCAAAAGTTGTCAGCGCGCTAGTGGCACCCTCAGAATTAGAGAAAATCTTAAGTCTAATTTTACATAAAATTTTGAAAGTGATGCTCTCATGGCTAATTCAAGCAGCGGTTATCTTAAAACTTTTTTGGCGGACGTTGGTACGGTTTTAGTTTTAATTTCAACTTCGTATGGAAAGTTAGGTCATTATCTAGGCATTTCACTTGGTTTCCTTGGCTTTGTTGCCAAGCCTCTTTTGATATAGATACCAGCTGTTACTCGCGGCTCCGCTTGCGTAAAGTTGGATCTGAGAAAACAGTCGCCAATTTCTTTTTGCTTTATACAAAAGCAAAAACATAGCTGAAGCTAAACAAAAGCAATTCTTAATTTACGTTATTCTAAATAGTATTAGACCTCGAAGAACTTATATTTTGCTTGCACCTATAGTAGGTTACTACTTGAGGATAACTGTTAGGTAAATTAGCCATTATTTGAGAGACTGTCTGCCTACCTGACGGCCGTCTTTCTTTGATTTTTGTTAGTAAAATTCGTTAATCCGTCAATTAGACAATAAAAAAATTAAGACCTCTTTTATTCTCTGAGTAGCCTCGGTAAGATTGGAAGTAGCACATTGAAAAAATAACTTGCTCAAATCTTGCTTGCAAATGCTCTTTGAAGTAGCCAGAGCCGCTAACTTGCACCAGAAGGTTTACAGACCATACAAAAGATAAATAAATTAAAAGATAAGATCTTTCTATGTGTATGATAAGAAAACAAAGCGATTCAGTCAAGTCTTAAACTTAACAAAAGATTCGTATCGGTCCCTTAACTGAAATCTGTTTAGAACTCTTGGCAATTTTTGTTTTTTTATTTTTTTTATTGCCTATTTCAGTAATTCCTCTTTCTTATCCAATTCATCTTTTAAATAGGATCGTTAACTAATAAACATAGCCAACAATAAATCTTTTCTTGTACTAGTCGTTTCTTTTTCCACAGGGCTGCTACTTTAATGATGTTCACACTTCTTCACTAATGGGAAAGTCCGCCTGCCTGTTAAAATTTCAAGTATTTTGATAAATTTTAGTACGAATATATAAGTAGTTGGAATCTTGGGTTCAAACATAATATGGTATTTTTTACCAAAATCTATCTTCCAGCTACAATAAGGAGCTATAAAGGGTAAAAATTGTATGCGAAACAAAAAACATATACTTTATGTAGAAGGCGGTGCTTGCAGGAGAAAAATTTTCTGAATGTCATAGATACCTCTATAAAATTCTGACCATTTGTAAGGTCTATTAATTCTTTTTTTTCTTAAATTATTTGGTTACACCATATGTTTTCCGATAATACACACTTTTATAGGTTCGACTGAATACGGATGCGATTCATCGTATTTTTCAGAAAAAACTTTATATTTTCGCTAGTTGTATTTTGTTCTTTTTAATGTTTGAATAAATTTACACGTGATATAGAAAATAATGAAATATGTACAAATAAGTTTTTTTAATGAAATATGTACAAGATGGACATTGATTATGATACTACAGCTGATTGACCGGATGTGTTGATGCCATGGAGCAATTACAAAGAGGAGATGCCGTAATAAGCGTTTTGTAAGAAAGTATTTGTGAGGCTACACGGGGCGGAAGGCAGACGTGCGGGGTGCTTGGTTTCGGCCGTGGCTCCAACCAAGCACGTGCAATGACGAGCTCCGCCCACTTTTGTGACGGCGAGGCGCCAATGATCACATCACTGCGCCATTTCAAACGGCATCTCCTCTTTGTAATTGCTCCATGGCATCAACACATCCGGTATTTCTAGGTTACCTGGGCATTGAAACCCTATAAATACAAATGCAATACTAACTCCGAAGTCTCCGATGCGAAACGTAAGTACAACGCTGCTTCGAGGTTCAGTAAAAAGACGATCGCTAGAGCAAAATACGAATTCGTTGGTAGAGTTGGTGAGCGCCTTGCGAAGCATCCCTGTGGAAGTAGAGCTTTCTGGTCGCTCGCTAAATCTGCCGAGGGAAACTTTTGTCGGTCATCTCTGCCACCGCTACAAAAACCCAATGGCTGTCCATTGTCCAATGGCGCCCACAGCGCAAAAGAGAAAGCCGACCTCTTGGGATCTCTTTTCGCATCGAACTCGACCTTAGACGACAGAGCGGCCACACCACCTTCTATCCCTAGGTGTGCCTTTAATATGCCGGAAATATCAATTACACAGCGTAAGGTACGGCGGGAATTGTTAGCTCTAGACGAACATAAGTCGAGTGGGCCAGATGGCATCCCAGCGGTGGTATTAAAGAAATGTGCTCTCGAGCTGTGCCCGGTTCTGACGCGCCTATTCGCGCTCTCCTATCAAACTGGGCAAGTACCAAAGTCTTGGAAGACCGCGATGGTTCACCCCGTCCCTAAAAAGGGCAATAGATCGGACCCATCGAATTACAGGCCAATTGCCATAACCTCCCTTCTCTCGAAGGTGATGGAGCGTGTAATCAACACCGAATTATTGCGATATCTGGAGAAATACGACCTTATCAGCGACCGTCAATACGGCTTTCGCCATGGTCGCTCCACAGGTGATCTCCTCCTATATCTCACTCATCATTTGTTATTTCCTAAAGGTTCTGATCAAGGAAAATATCGGGGAGGTTATTTCTTGTGTAACAGTTGAATAAAAGAACTGGATGTGTGTTTACTTAAGCGTCGATAGAAAATTCTTCTGATTAAACATTTTGCTATCAGGGGTATGATTCCCGCACTTAGAAAAAGTCGAACTCGAAATTTGTCACAAAAGTTGTTCTAGAGGCGCAATAGTCATACCCCAGGAGTGCTATTTTTGAAAATAGAAACCGGTAAGTCGAATGAAAATCGTTCGACTCACCGATTATCTCGAATGAAAATCATTCGACCCACAGGTCTTGTGTACCTAAGACATTTCAAAAATAGGGCTCCAAGTGGGATAAATTGCACTAAATTGCCATCGAAAGTACAGCTACTTTAGTCGACAATTATCACCCTCTCCTCCATTTGGTAATAAATTACATTTGCTGCCACGTTTTAATGATTATTTATTTATTTATTTATTTATTTATTCAATTTGGTACACCAACAGGTTACATGAAATAACATACAATAGACATTCCCACAAATGTGCTAGCATGCAACCCAATTACAGGTGAACACAGCACTCATAAACATTTTGGCAATTGATATTAGTAAGTACAGTCGAAGGCAGGTAAACCTGGCCTCCTTTTCAAATTAACTACGGAAGGAGAGTCAGTTTCATCTGTCCGTTACTGTACGTTTGAATTTGGGTTTTTCCCAATCATATGATAAAGACCAGTAAGCAAGGAGAGGAGATTGATAGCCTAGCGGAGCAAGCTTGTTCTCAAAAATCATACGCAACTACAGCATGTTAAGTCAGATCAGGTTAAGTCTTACTACCAATCCGAGGTAGAATAATCCTCTCTTATATTGTGATAATATATCGGCTGTCACTAACTTCTTACAGTTATTGACAGTATTTATTTATGTAAGTTATTTGTAAGTTTATTCTTATTATTTATTTATGTAAGTATATTATATGTGTCTTAATGTAGGCATGTACATTTAGGCTTTCTGCACCGCACACGCAAGTGTTTTTTTACCGCAGCTTATTTCTACCCTAAGGTTGGCTGGAAGAAATTGCATTAGCGATAAGTCCGCCTTTGTACCATTTAGTTGTATTGGATTTAACCATGTGTTTCTTTTGTTTGTAAATGGTGCAATAAAGTGATCATTTATTCATTCATTCATGTTAATTGGTCTCTATTAGTCTTAGGTTGGTCTCCAATTCGGCATTAGTAGCATTTATCCCTTTCTTAGAAATTAAGCCATGTGTCCCGGCTATACGCTAAATGGTTGTCATTAGATTCTCTTTAGAAAGTCTGAGAAATCATAGACCACATTTTTGAAAAAGTGGCTAAATTTCCAAAATTAAAATGTCGGTCTTAAGGACCGTAACATTTGTGTTCATTTTATTTCATGTTTACACACACAAAAATTTACCTCATCTTTTTATTTATTAAGATTTTGGAGAGATAACAGTCATATTTTAATTGTCTCTTAGACAATTTGTAAAATTAACCTAATCTTTTAAATTTTTTAACTTCTTTTCCTAAAAAAAACACACACACACACACATTGCCATCGACTATATTTTTGTTCTTTATACAAATAGAGAAATCTACACAGGCTCATTTTAAAACCATTGGCCAAATTTTTAGCAGTGTGTTAAGAAGGTGAAACTCAATCACTTTAAAAAAACACTTAGAAATAAGTGAAAACTGAAAAAATTTTAGACCTCCATACAAATCCAATTATCAGCTGATTATATTTTGTCTCCCCAAGCAGAGTTGCTTTGCTTTTTAAAAAAAATTAAATTCTAGCCAAGTTTTAAAATTGAATAGCAGTTAGCGTTCTTTTAGAATTCTAACTACAGAGAGGTAGTCGAGTCTCATTTGTACCTTGTTAGGTTGTTTAGCAGTCTCCACAGAATGTTAAATTCAACTTTTAATGATCGTGTTTTCTTCGCTGAACCACATTCTTTAGAAATTGGAAATGTTTTTAACTTCTTTGTGAGTTTACGTGGTTTATTTTTTTATTTTAAAAAATACTTTGACTAATAATACATTATCTCGAGGGCGTTAAAAGAAATCGCGTCACAGGCCGAAAGGCGGTTCCGAAAAACTTTGACAACAGGGTGCGCAGGGTCGATTGACCAGATAACCCACTCGATATGAATGAATGCCTTTCAAGCAATATTAGTTTTTTTTTAGAATGAACGTTTGTTATGTTTTTCTACAAACATTTTCAGAGTTACGAAGTGGCTACGGCGTAGACGCTCTACGTCGCTACGGCGTAGATGTTTTGCGACTACTTACAAAAATATAAATTATTGAGCACTTTAATGATGCATGATTCTCAACATTTATTAAATACAGTAGTATTTTTATTTTCGATAGTTTACGAAATACAGTTGCATTATACCATTTTGAACATTAGTAACCGTGTTTGGGACCAAGACTCCTTACCTATCAAGTTTGGAGGCTTGGGTATCAGAAAAATTTCAAGTGTAGCTCTCCCGGCGTTTCTGTCTTATATGCATAGTATTGAGGTCCTCTTCAGTCAAATTTGTACACAATTTTAACGACATTACATATGCCACAAAAGCAGTAAGTTCCTGGTCAGCTACACTACCAAATTCTAAATTACCTGATATTGCTTACATACAGGAACAAATAAAATAAAAACAAAAAACGAAATATATTCTTAATTAGATCCCCTAGGCAGAGATCCCATCACACAGGCAGCGGGAATGCTGCCTGCGTTGATTAGCGCTGGCTGAGCGAGAAAGCTGCCCGCGCGAGGGTCACCCGTTGCCTCTTTTAGGCGTCTACTGATCTCCCTGTGAAGACTCCGCGCACCGGCGCCCCACGGGCCTAGTGTCTCGACACCAAAGGTTGTGAACTCGTACGGCACTCAGCCGAGACAAGTATATTTATTGGTCTTGAACCGTTCGTGGGCGTCCGCCGCCGCACCGGCCTGCTTTCTGGTGGCTGATTACCTGATTATCCATCTTCGCAGAGACAATGATATGGGCCTCTTTGCAAAACTGTGCAAGATAATTTACTCGCAACTTCTTGCAGTTCTGCGCAGTAGCCCGTCCCTTGGCTACTGCGAAATGGGGATCTGGTCTTATCCTACCATCGCGTCGACACTCTGGCGCCTTTTCGGGTGGAAACTCTGAGCCCATGGGGGTCCATCAGCACATGAGCTTTTTAAGTTCATCTCAAAAAGTATAATCGAGATATCCCGTGAGAGACGATCAACATTGCCATTCAACCTGATAATGCTGCCGCGATGTAACGATTTGGGACTACATAACTTGTAAATATTAGTTTTCAATAAGTTTTTAATGACTTTTATTTAGTTAACATAATATATGTAATAAATAAATTACTAAATGAGTTGCATTTTTTATTTTAGATGTATATTATTTGCTCCTGCAGTAAAATGTCTCTTTTCAAAAATACAAAATGCGGTAATTGGAATTTGTAAATAAAAATGGTACTTCAAAAAACTACGTAACATGAACATGTTACCTATCTTATCGTAGGTATGTATGTGTGTGAAAATAAATGGAGATTTTAATTCTTTTCAAAACGTGGAAAGTAATGAAGGAATTTTGAGGTAAGTGCCTTTTTTTATTTACAATTTCCAATTCAATTTCTGCATTTTGTATTTTTCAATAAATAAAAATAACATAAATTTCAATAATATCGAATAGTTCAAGATCAAGAATTTTTACCAAAAGATAAAATTAACACCGTTATATTATGTCACCTAAAAATATGTTGAGGGGAATATTAAATTTTATCAGAAATACTCAATCGCGTCCCTAAGGAGGTAAGCACTCGTAAATGTCAAATTTTGATAACCGAGGCGATAAGCCTTCGTAGGCCCTAGAGGATCGTCTCACGTGATAAAATATAATATATGTATATACCGATTTATTTATAGCATACATTCTTGTGACTGCTTTCTTGCCGATCAGGCTTAAGGGGCAGGTCTATAAATCTATCATTAGACCTGCTGTCCTACATGGCAGTGAGGCGTGGCCTGTCCTTGAGCGGCACAAGCAAGAACGGAGTTCGGAGTTGTTACGGAGATGAAGATGCTGCACTGGATGTGCAGAGTGTCGCGGAAGGACCGAATAAGAAACTCCCGCATTCGGGGTAGCCTTTATGTCCGTGACATAGCGGATAAGCTTCAAGAAAATTGCCTGCGATGGTACGGTCACGTCTTACGAAAACCGGCAACATACATTGGGAACAAATGTCTGGCCATGCCGCCTCCGCCAGGCCAGTGGCCAGTGGTAGAAGGGGCGCGCCCAAGAAGAGCTAGCTTCACGTCGCAAAGCAGGATATGCGTGCTAACGAACTATCTGTCAGAGATGCCGAAGACCGGGCGAAGTGGAGATGCAAAAGTAGGAAAGCGGACCCTGGGCTCCGAAGCAAACAGCTGAGGATGCAACCGGGAAGGCGCTAAGATGATAATGACTCTTGTGACTGCTTTCTTGGTTTAGCCGTTTGGTAAAATTCAACACATAATAAGTATTAAGGGTCAACGACCGTTCAAACTGATGCGAATCCCGCGCGACAGGCGGGGCGCCCATAGAAATAAGAATCGGTAGAAGTGCCGTAGCTGTGAAAAAGTTAACTGGCCTGCTAATAACACTGTGTGAACGGTCCTGAAGAGTGCGTCAGTCGTTTTTATAAATTATTATTTTTATTATTTGTCTTGTAGACAACTGTCAAGATTTATGATTTAAAATTTACTATTTTAACTTATTCAATAAAAGTAGTAAGATTGTTTCAAGAATCTATTTGTCAAATCGGAAAAAATATGTTCGTTTTGTCAAATGCAGACAGAACATAGGGAGCGGTTTCGATGCTCTTTGAGACAGAATAAAATACAGATTACACCTTTATTTATAAAATATAATAAGGCAAAGTCACCGGCAAACAAAAACTGATCTTGTTAAAATTTAAGCATTTTGAAGGAGACAGTAAAGGAAGATAAGTATTAAGATAAGTAAATACCAAGCTAACTTATCTAATGAATCAAAAGTACAGGACAGTTAGTGTCACAAAACACGCCCCGAAAATGACCTCAGCGGAATCATGACATAACTATAAGAAAATTAACTCCCGACCGAAGAGAGAGATGGATATTAGACGGACAATTTTTCACGTTAGAACTGCATTCATAAACTCAATGTTGGTACTTATATTGCAAGTTATTTTTTTTTTTAAAGAAAACGTTGTCTTGACTCAATATTATAATACAGATTGAATTTTTGGACATAATACGTTTATCAGATTAAAGTGACTTAAAATTCACGTATCTATCCACAATATTGTTATTGAATCACTTAAAAATAATTCGTAAATCAATTGAAAAATATTTCGGGAAAATAATATCAATTGCGTAGCTATTAAATTATCTGAAACATAAATAACACCTTATGTTTACAATATACCGCACACAAAACACGATTATCATCACATGCAAGTAATTCAATAAAACTTTAAAATTAAATTAAGCGTAACCACACACGTTTACGTAATTAATTAAACCTTACCATCACATCCTGAGCCCGTGCAGCACTCCAAAATTAAAAAGTATAAATCATTTAAAAAAGCAGGCACACATATCCATCACATTAAAAAAAATCTGTCAGAATTTAAATTAAGATTCGTCGAACGCGCGAAATTTTCAGCAAGCGCGGGAAACGCGTGACCTGTTTGGCAGTCGGGAGATCACTGCCTTAGCCTTTGCGGCAGGAGTCTGCGTCACAGGCTTAGCCACTGGACCTTGCCACCTTTTTGTGGGACCCTAATTAATTGCCCGGCGTGACAGGGACACGCTCTACGTCAATTCATTGATGAGAACTTCATAAATAGAATTATGAAACGTTATAAGCAATTGTCTCTAGCTAGAGGTGACCCTGGTATTTCGGGGCAACGCCCTCGTATCTTGCAAATGAGAATAATATGTAAATGAAGTTATTTCTAGGATAAAAATTGTTTTTTACCGAAATGAATGCAGATTTTTGTTTCTGGAATTGATGCTTAGATAAATTTTTGTTTCATTATTAGCTATGTATGTTTCGTTTCGATTCGGATACGATGGCTAGAGATGTTTGGCGTAGACAGGGGGAGGCTTATACCCAGCAGTGGGTTAATCAACTGAGGTACAAGTGCAAATTTAATTATTGAGCCACCAAGTTGAATTTGCATATAGTTAAAAATACTCCGTTGTACTATTCTCGCAAAACCTTCAAAAACAGCATAGGTTCTTGATTCAGGCAGCCGGTAAAATGATTAATGTCGAACATCAACGTTATAATGGTTTTTCTTTTTATTGAAAAATTGATTATGGGTTTTAAAGACATATTTAGATGAATCGATCTTGTAACCTATCGTATGTTCTTATTTATTCAAGCTTTATTGTACAAAACCTGCACAAATGTTCAATCTAATGCCAAGTGTTTCTAAAAGATGTAAAATTGTGAACATAATGCGGGTTCAGTCCATGTGGCATCTGCTGGTGTGTCCCAAATACACGGACTCCTGCACGTTTGAGGATCTTTAAACAACCAACTATAAATCGGTGAGCGTGGCCACTTATTAGTTTAGAATCTGACGAATTAACCATTTCGACTCGACAAGAAGAAAAAGCAAAGGGTCTCTACTAGTCAAACATCTTATGTTATAGACTAATCATGATTGCAACTTACCGGACTCCGGATTTTTTAGAAAGCATCCGTATGCCAGTTATTCGGTGATAACTAAAAATTTGTGTTTTGCTCTCTGAGCAATGTTCCTATAGTCTTTTTGTGTCACAACGTTTTTATAGTGTTTTCTTTATGTGAATATCGTGATTTGCATATTTTGCTCTTCAGTTATTATCCTATATGTAGTGGATTACATGGTCAATCGACCCTGTGCTCCCTGGTGTCAGAGTTTTTCGGAACCCCCTTTCGGCTTCTGACGTGGTTCCTTTCACGACCACCAATTGGCAGCCATGACTAATACGATACAATCTTATTATCCAAACGTCATGAAAATGTATGCAGATATTCTAAAATACGCCTCATATTTCGGTAAAATAGTTCTGACTTCGGTAATTGGGCGGATGCGTGCGGCTGCATTACGGCAATGTGCGGTCGGGGCCATCAACGACGCTTTATTTTAGTAGCGCTTAAATATATTTGAGGACACTGTTATTTTGTAATATAATTATAGATGTTATCGGTAATCGCATTTGTGGTAACTTTTTAAACTGACCAAAGAGTGTTAATTTTTAGCGTTCATGTATGTTTGTATGTGAGATTCTTTATTCCACCATAAGTCAAGAACGGCTTAACGGACATAGACGTGAGATGTCTTTAGATTCCTTGCTTTGTTCAGAGTGTCATAGGGTATGTGACGTCATCATAAAAACGAAATGGCGGACTATATACGCAATAAAAAACAGTATGAAAATAATAATTCTGAGTAACCTAATCGAATGGGATATCAAAATGAAAAGATTTAAAAGGAGATTTAAAAATTTTTATATCTTATATTTTTCAATGTATTATTGTGACAAAAAAAAAAATTTCATAAAATTAAATTTGTGTTTGTACGAAAAAAAAATATGATTTGTATAGCAGTCAGTCGTGTTTTTATTTTTAATAATTAGCTTGTTTAATGAGTTTTTAGTACGTTAAAGTAAACTTCCAATAAAAAAGCAAATATCCGTTATCAGGTAATAATATTATAGTATAGTAAAATAAGTATAGATCATTGAGAAAGGAACGTCATTGTATATATATATATATATATATATATATATATATAGCTTCGCCTGCGTCAAAGTATTTCATTATTATATATATTCAACTATATTCATACCAAATTTCATCAAAATCCGTTCAGCGGTTTGGCCGTGAAAGCTTTACAGACAGACAGACAGACAGACAAACTTTCGCATTATAATATTAGTATGGATATAGATTTCATATGTAAAGTATGAAAATAACCACTCTGTTTATATCAAGTATTTAAAAAACTTACAAATAATTAAGGTATCGGCAATTTTTCAAAGAAATTTTTGAAACGCCGATAAGATACTTTTGTCATTCGTAAGAATTTAAAAACACAATTTCAATAATGGTATTCGTTTCGCTTGCTTTCAAAGAATCGGACCATTGTTGTCGAAGGAGATACATCTTAAAAGATTGCATTTGTACTCGGTCGAATGTCTTTCAATGCTTTGACAGTCCACAGAGAAAAAAATAAAAATGCTGAATAAGAAATGCAATACAAGTAAAGATTTGTCTTAAATAGGAAGCCCTGAAAATAATTACACATACAAAATAATTAAATCAGGGTCGGCAACGCGCTCGTGACATCTCCGGTGTTGCAGACGTTCATAGGCTACGGTAACCACTTACCATCAGGTGGGCCGTACGCCTGTTTGCCTACTTAGTTGCATAAAAAAAAAATACACATTAGTCACAGTAGTCATTAAATAAACAACTTCATCATCAGCCTAGCGTGTATTCCTAGTTGCGTCGTCAGCTTACGCTTCGGAGCCTAGGGTACGCTGTAAGTCATGGTCCTTGATTTGGGGGAACTGGTTATTACAATGGAGCGACTGCTGTCTGACCTCCGTAACCCATTTTACAGGGAAACCAGACCAACAGGAACATGACTCGAGTGTGTTAGTGGCCAACACTGTCAGAATTTTTCAGGCTGCCTTAAGGCATCTGACACAGCCTCACGACTGCTATCTATCGATGCCTGAAGCACAGAGAAGCTCAAGATAGAAAATGCCACTAAAATGGCGCCCAATCCAATAGTGGTCGAGTCTCGTCGTCGCGCATTCGCTACGGGTACGAGGGTCGCGCTCGACTATAGAGCTCCTCAAATTTTCTCATTAAATCAACAACTTGAGTGACCATAAAATTGAACACAAGATGTATTCTGACGTCAACCTCTCTTGGGAATTCTATATTAGTCTCTCCTATATTTAACGTGAAATAACGAGACTACTAAATACAGTTAAGTTAACATGGGCATAACAAACGTTTCTTATCGGGATAAATTTTTACATCGTAGAAACACAAAATGCAACCGCTCCCTTATTTAGGTTTTATTTTTACTGCTCAACAGATGTTGTGATGATCAAAATATAGAGTGATTCAAAAGGAAAATTCACCTTTCGGCCGCCTACGAAACTAAAAGAGAGTTAAACTAAGAAAAAAAAAACATAAAAGAGAATTTTCAAAATGAAACAAAAGAAGAAAATTCTCTTTTCTCGTTACCAGTTACAAACTAGTAAATACTTCATTGAATTTCTTAATATTTTTAAATAGTTAGTTACCTTAAAAAAAATTCGGTTCTTATTTTGTAGTAACCCAAAGCTATTTTATGTTCTTATTTTGTAAAAAAGACTTAATTTCCTTCGTTTTCCTTAAATTACGAGAAAAAAACTTGAGTCAGTAGGGAAAGATCCTTCTGACTCACCAAGTATACATAAAAATCATCAATATGTTGTGAAAATTGGTAGAAATAATTATTGTTGAAGATGCCG
Organism: Euzophera pinguis; assembly: GCA_947363495.1. Taxonomy (NCBI): domain Eukaryota; kingdom Metazoa; phylum Arthropoda; class Insecta; order Lepidoptera; family Pyralidae; genus Euzophera; species Euzophera pinguis. The sequence goes on from OX376158.1 coordinate 2,441,576, forward strand.
GAAAAAATCAAACTGTTCCCAATGATGATTGATGCCAATCCTTTTACCCGCGCGAAGCTGGCCGTTCAATCATTACAGATAAATTTCAATGCATAACACCTCAACTAGTAAATGTAAATCATAGATTTTACATGGGTATAGTTTGTTTTAAATAGTCTAGATAAAGAACTAACATTGGTAAATGTACATAGATAGTTTCCTCGAAATGTCTGGTCGCCTATCTAACACATCAAAACTTGGTCGTGGCTCGTATCGCTTGGTTTACGAACTGTGTCCATCTGGCGGCTAAACACAACTTTGTACAGATCTCATCGGAAGTTAAATGATAGATTATTTCAGATAACTAATATTTAATACAGTCAGGGGTGTTATTTTCAAGCATCTGTCCTATGGCTGAGCTGCTACTTTGTCAACCCATGTCCATCCGAGTCAGTAGCATCCTAGTACCTTATCCTTTCTTCAAATCTAACCACATCCTACCCGTACCTAGCTTAAGAATACTTCCGATGGGCAGCAGCGTCGGAAGTACAATAAGCCGTTGAAACTGCGCTCGCTAACCTGCTTGCCAAGCGTGGCGAGTATGGCAACAATTAACCCCTAATTTGGGAAAGACCTAAGTATGAGGCCTGTGTGTGGGAAAGGCCTAACTGCCAGAGCAGTGGACTGACTGCGGCTAAAACGACGACTAGGGATAGATAGGCCTTGGTAGATAGTTCGTCGATTTTTGCGCGAAATTATTGCGTTCGTTTCGTTAAGTCTTTGTGATTCGGAAGACACGTTAAGCCGTTGGACCCGGTTGTCATCGAAAGATGGCAGTTGTCAGGCTGTGTCATATGACCTTTAGGTAACCTGAAAAAAAAAATTAGACGGTGTTGACTACTAACTACACTGTCTGATTTTTTGGCAGCTCATGTTCTAGTTGGTCTGGTTTTCCTGTAAAAAAGGTTCAAAGGGTCAGGAGGACAGACGGCAGTCGCTCCATTATCCGGTGCCGCCAAATCAAGGACCATGACTTACAGCGTACCCCAGGATCCAAAGCGTAAGCGGATGACGCAACTAGGAAAGCACGCTTGGAAAAAAGTTTGCCGCGAATGATTAAAGGCGAGGTAGGCAGTAAAATTACTGGATATTATGTTAAAATTACTGGTTTTTGGATAAATAGTTGACAGCGTTTAGTAATCATCATCATTATTGCACACGGTGTTTCTATGCTTGGAGCAAATATCGACATCCAAGTTTCTCAACGAGCTTGCAGCGGGTGGGTGTGTGATTGTGCAATTCCACCGGGAAAACGTGTGTTGCTCATTGAGATAGGAACGTCATAAAATTTGGTTCGTTCTCAATGGTGTTACTCCGACGCGGTACCGCAGTGCTAGACTGTTCATTAATATATGATACCTAATGTACATATAATGTACGTTATCGTACGTCAATCTTATATCTTTATCTGGATTGGTTAAAGAGAAAAAATATATAATTTTCATCCCCAGTTTAATTTTTGTAAATGTCTTACATTTATATATTTTTTCACAATTCCAAATTAAATCCAAATTAATAAATAAATATTTGGTTGATAATTTAAGACTACTGTCACCATTATCGTTGGGAACAATCCGAATTAGCGAAGTCGGCATTCGTGTGATGGACGTAGATGATCCACATGAAATAGGGTCTGGTCAGATGCTCCGCAATCGCACTGTGATCCTTAATCCCCATTTATAGAGGCGGTGGTTAGTTGTTCCATGGTTGGAAGGAAATCACTAGTGATATCCTCTATGTATACCAACGATGACCACGCGTTGTCCCTCTGGAGCTCTCTGACGCCCAACGTAACAGCATAATTGCATTTTTATGCTTGAGTTACAAATTCACTTCTTGCTACATCAATAATGACAGCTGGTTAAATCCACGGCAAAGACTTGCCATTAATACCTCTGTATTGCTCCCATTCAGTTACCTTTCAAAACATCCACGTGTGAAAAAGAATTTACTCCTCTGGCTCAGCGACCCGAAGTGGATCTTGGCCTCCGAAACAAGAGAGTGCCAGAGTGAAAAAGAACAATGTATTTAATCCGAATACCGCACGACAAATGTATTATCTAAGTAGTATACCAATATAGGTAAATAACTACCCAATCTGCCTGTTTGTAAAAGTCACTGTTGTCCTAAATTTACGGCCAAATAATTTAACGTGTGCAAATTTGTCGACGCCTGTACACACAAACTATGTAAAGCTTCAGACGGCCGCGTTAGGGTTGTATGGCACTGATCCGCTGAAAAGGGGCTTTAATCACGAACTTTACTCTTCAGATTAACCATTTATAACAACAGTTACCGACGCAATACTAACTTACTACGATGGCGCAGAAACTCAAAGTGGATCTTAGCCTCCGACACGTGAAGGCGCCATTGCATTTTTACCGACGCAATAAGATTAAAAAAATATTCTTGACAGACAGACATACAACCGAGTGATTGATTTCGAGTAAGTCTTTTTACCTTTTGAGGTATGAAACCCTAAAAAAAGAACATATTACCATCTCAACTGGAACGTTTGACAGCACAACGATTCTCAATGTGCCTTTTTTTTTTTTTGATTTCGCAGGGGAATGCGTTTACGCACAGAGTGTGGGACTCCTGGGCCGAAGCCGGCCCAGACTACCCACTAAACCCCTGCGGGTGCCGTCGGCCGCATTGCAGGGAGGCGCCTCGGATCTGACTAGCACAAGACGCCTCTGCGACTGGCCGGTTTCTCACCAGAAACCGGACTCACCACTCTCAGAGGCCCTCCGACACCTGGAGGACCTCTGCCACCGGGTGGGACTGTTCCAGTCCCACCGCTTACGGGGGCGCTTCCAGGCGCGCCAAGTAGCGCCTGCGACGCACCCCCCCTCTCCGCCGCCGGATCGGGTCCGCGAGGGGATCGTCCTCGCGGTCCCTTTCCTCGGCCTCCCTCTGCGACATGACTACCTCGCAGAAGGAGGCCATTGCATTCCAGGCGCTGTCGCTCTCGAGCATCGCGTTGGCGACACTCGGGAGCGACAGGTCCGTCCCGCCAAGCGCGGCGGCCAACTCCTGGCGCTGCCGGCTCCACCTGGGACACCGCTCAAGGACGTGTTGAGCGGTGTCCTGAGCCTCGCCACAGTCGTGGCAGCGAGGCTCGGCCTCCCTCTGGGCCACGCGGTGCAGGTACTCACCGAAGCAACCGTGCCCGGTGAGCACCTGCGTCATGCGGAAGGTGAGAGGCTTACGCCGCCTCAGCATCCACTTCTCCAGGACCTGACGCAGGGCCTCCACTGTTCGGACACCGAACGCTGCCTGCGCCAGGTCCGCCTCCCACCTCTGCACGAGTTCCGCTTGCGCTCGCAGGCGCACCCGCCGCACGAGTTCCGCTTGCGCTCGCAGGCGCACCCGCCGCACGAGTTCCGCCGAGGGGCACTCGCCGATTTCTCTCCTGCTTGCCACAAAGTGGTAAACTTCGGCGAGCACCTCCGCCACCAATTCCCACGGCGGGTCGCCCGCGAGGGCCGTGGCCGCAGAGAAGGCCACTGTACGGTACCCCCGTATCACCCTCACCGCGATCACCTTCTGCGCCTGACGCTATAGGCGTTTGTTCGTCGCGGTGAGGGCGTCCACCCAGATGGGGGCACCGTACATCGCCATACTCCGGCAGACGCCAGAGTACAACCTCCTCACTGCTTCGCTCGGTCCACCCAGGTTGGGGAGGAGTCGGCCGAGCGAAGCAGCCGTCCTGATGATCCTCGGCCCCAACTCGCGAAAGTGGGGGCCGAAGGACCATCGTCCGTCGAGGATGAGGCCCAGATATTTCATCTGGGTGCTCACCCTCAACTCCTCCTGACCCACCCGGAGGCGCGCTCCTGGGGGGGGTCCTCGCGTCCGGGCCCCGCGGAAGAGGAGGACTTCGGTCTTGTCCAATCGGACCCGAAGCCCAAGCCAGACCTGCTCCTCCGTGCAGCCCCCAACCCTGGCGACTGCAGCCTTGATCCGCCGCGCTGTAGCTGCATCGTTCAGGCCCGTCACGCGGAAGTCCGCGGTTTTGACGGGCCTGGACACTTCCGCGACGCCGGACAGCGCCACCCTCAAGGCCGAAGCAAGAGCGTCAGCCTTGTCTGAACTGGACGAGCCGGGGATTTCGATTAGCCTCGCTCCGGTCGCACTCGGGCGAATCCGAAGCGAGCCAATGCCCAGCTCCTCCAGGTTCACGTCCTGCTCGGCCTTCAAAAGGGCAGAAGCGTATGAGGCCCCGTTTTGCGCTGCCTCCGGCTGTAACTTCAGAATTACAGCCGAGGAGCTCGGGACCGTCAGCTTCTTTGCCTTCGGTGGCGCCGTCTTGGGTGGTGCTTTACGCACGGTTGCGGGGGCCGCTGTGGGTGTCGTCGTGGGTGCCTTGGTGGGTTTGGGCTGGGACTTTTTCCCCACGCCCTTCCCCTTCCCTCGCACTTCCACCCAGGAGAGCTCCGGGGATGCCTCGGCCTCGGTTGAGGTCGAAGGTCCGAAGGGCCCCCACTCCGCCGCCTTCTCGACCGCCCCCTTACGTCTCTGCTTCTTGGAGGCCGGGCGTGCTGGGGCCAGGACCTCCAAGTCCTCCACTGCCGCTGGCCGCGCAGGCTGCGGCTCTGGTCTAAGACCGGAGGCCTCCTCAATGGCCGCCCTTGCAGACCGCGCCACCTCGGAGTTGTCGCCCGCCAGCGGTGGGCGGCTGCGAGGTAGGCGAGACTCCATGTCTGCAAGGCGGACATTAATCATTCTTACCATGGAGGCCTCCAGTCTCTGCACCAGCCCCTCCTCCATGGAGGGAGCCGATTGGCACTCCGCAGTCCGCGCGGCCTGGCCGACCTCGCGACGGGCCTCCTCAAACCCCCGGCGGAGCGCAGCGACCTCTGCCTTCATGTTGGCCACCTCTCTTTGGAGGCGGCCATTATCGGCTTTGAGGCGCCGAACCTCATCAGACTCGCTGCGCGCCACCAGGGTATCCACGATATCCCTGATATCGGTGGAGGCCCGCAAAATTTTTGCACAATAGCCCCCTTTGAGGGCAGTGGACTTCCGGACGAGGTTGGTTATCAAACCAAGCCTCTCCACCGCGGTGTCCATGAGGCCTTCGGCTCCCATGGAACCGAAGTCCCGCACCTCAATGGGGGCCATCTCCGACCCCTCGTCCCCACTCGGGGTCCTCCCTTCCTGAAGGCCCGAGCCTCCAGAGTGGCCGAGAAGGATGCCTCAGCATCCCCTTCCTGGCTTCTTCTAGCCTCAGCCCGGGCCCTCGTTGCATTTGATGCACCCCTTGCCTTTCCCTTTTTCGGCGCCGCTAATTTCGGCCGCGGCGCGCCAACTTCAGTGTCGGAGCCACTCGCCACCTCTGAATAGAGGCGTTTGGCACCGAGCACCGACTCCGGGAGCGAGGTGATGGAGCCTAGACTGCCCAGAAGGCTTCCCAGCCTTCGCTGGCCTACCGCCGAGCCATCGGACAACTCCTCCACCTCAGACTCCCCCCGACTCCTCTCGTGTTCGGATCTGGACCGATCCGAACCCTTCCCTCCCCCATCACATCCTTTCCCCCCCTTTTTTTTTATTCTCCCTTTTGGTTGGCCCTTAGAAGGGCCTTTTAACGGGGCCACAAAACGCCCGGAGGCGTCTCGCGGTGGTTGCGAGTCATTCATATTAAGCACTAGTTGCTCCGGCTGCACAGAACTGATTAGCCGTCGGCCTGCCACTCCGTTACGGTGGTCAGGACGCGACGTTGCCCAGGGGACGCGACGTGGACGCTAGTTCTGTGGGGTGTCCCCCATTCTCAATGTGCCTAATGCAACAAAAATTATTCGACTCACTGTTTTTACGTATTCAAAAATAACCCTCGTGGTTTTGGTTTGGTTTTGGTCGTACGTTAACGTCGTTTGCAATTACCGCGATCGGCCTCCAGGATGGTAAAGGACAGTGGAGAATCAAGTGTTAAAGTTTAAAGCCAAAAGCAAATCAGATCTTGACGCTAAGCGTGATCAGTGATGAGTTCAAAGCCCGTCAACCTGCTGTAGTTTTCAGCTACGTACCTCCCAGCCACCAGCAAACAGGCCGGTACGGCGGCGGACGCCCGCGAACGGTTTAAGGCCAATAAATATAGTTGTCTCGGCACTCAATACGAGTTCACAGCCTTTGGTGTCGAGACACTAGGCCCATGGGTGGTTCGCCGGTGCGCGGGGTCTTCACAGGGAGATCAGTAGACGCCTAAAAGAGGCAACGGGTGACCCTCGCGCGGGCAGCTTTCTCGCTCAGCGAATAGCTATAGCTATTCAACGCGGAAATGCTGCCTGCGTGATGGGAACTCTGCCCAGGGGACCCATTTTAGATTACATTTAGTTATTATTATTATTGTATCTCCTTTTGGATTTCACGGGTTACCCCGGTCCTTTGAGAGGCTTGCGCGGGGATATTGATCCAACGCGTAGAGGCCCTTTGGAGAAGTTGATGTTATGTGGTGCTCCTGCCAAAACCCGTTCTCGGCTATATCAATAGTTGACATTTCCATGAACAGGTCTCAGCAGGAGGAGGAACTATTTCTAATGAGTGAAAAGAATAAATGGGTTATGGTATTAAAGTCTGGGTGGTTTAAATCTAGGTTATTATATAGGAATTCGGACACCTGCCATAATCATGATTACTGACTATTAGTGGCAGGCGGTGACTCGCCACTCAGTGAATGGGCCCCCCAAATAGTCGCCGCATTTGGCAACAGAGGGGCAACATTGGAATGAGCGGCTAAGGGTGCCCTCCGGCTGTGCGGCTCCGGTTTCGCCATCGCGAGTTACCTCGTGAGCGGGTTTCCCCATTATTACGCCATTACGTGCAATACACTTCCACCCTCGAGCATATAGCTCTTGCGACTACACTCTGGTCGGCCGGCTAAGGCAAGCCAGAGGTAGGGGTCCTGTCCCTCATCGGCGTCCACTCCGACCTTGGCGAAGGAAGGCCGAAGGTAAGGGATGGATGTCTCCCCTGGGAGCACTCAGGTCCGCGGCGTCGCCACTCACCAACAGCTCGCCACAAGCTGCCCTGCGGAGACTGACTGCACTGGGAAGGGAACCCAGTGGGCGATGGGGTCGTCACATCCCTACGCCTTTATTATTATTTTTATATACATTTTACTGTCTCAGCTTGAGCTGGTTTTTTAATGCCATTTACGGGCGTTAACCAAGTAAATGGCATTTTCCTTTTGTTAGTTATCTGTATTTGACTGACCATTATCGTCAATTTGGAGAAATTTCCTTACTATACGGCATGTGTTTAAAATGGCGGCTTTTTGCATGAATATAAATAGAAGGTTTCAGATCAAGAAGTTTCAGACTGTGATGAAGATACTTAGGGATGATTCCGGTCGTTGAAAGGACTATTGGAACTATATATACTTTATCCTGCCTCCAAATCCTAGTGACTTCATCTTTCAAATCGGTGTATTTATGTATTTTTTCGGCTATTTTTTTTTGTATGTTGTGTGTATTGGGTACAGCTATATCTATGAGGTATGTTATTTTATTTAATTTATCTTGTAGAGTTATGTCCGGTCTATTATAATGAATGATACGATCGGTAAGTATTGCTCTATCATAGTACATTTTATGTGTATCATTTTCTAAAATCGGTTCTGGTGTGTATTTGTAATAGGGGGTTTTGACATCAGTGATTAATTTGTGTTTGTTTGCTATTGTTTGGTGAAGAATGTTTGCAATTTGGTTATGTCTATGCGTATAATCCGTTTGCGCGAGGTTTGGGCATGCTCCAGTAATGTGCTGTATGTTTTCAGGATGACTACGACACTTACGGCAGCGGTCATCTGTTATTGTTGGGTCTTTAATTATATGTTTCTTGTAATTCTTAGTATTAATGATTTGGTCCTGAATTGCTATAATAAAGCCTTCAGTTTCTGGGAAGAGAGATCCGATAGAAAGCCACTTGTTAGAGCCAGAAGCATCAATATGTGGTTGATCGAGATCGTGTGGGTGACGGCCGTGCAATACTTCTTCTTCCATTGGTCAGTTTTATTTTCTGTATTATCTATATCATTTATTATATTTTCTAAGCTCAAATTAAGAGGGGTGTGATTAATATTGTTGAGGACAGCACCAACAGAGACAGACCATCGATGCACCAGCCTCCTGATGCACCCTTCCTAAGTTGTGGGACCACCTAACTGTCCGGCCCCGGCTTCGAAAATGAACTGTATACACCTCAGTGTGAACAGCACTCGGCTTTACCAAAGAAAACACTTGTTCAAATTCTTCCTTTTATTTCCCTTTTTTTTCCTATCCTAGTTACACTGCAGCGACGCGACACAATATATGGAACGTGTCTCACTTATATAGACTACAGCAACTTCCCCCACCATCTGTGGAGGTACCAAATATCTAAAACTACCTTACAAACTATTTACATTTTAACATTTTATCATAAGGCCACGCCCCCTCCCAGACCTACATAAGATTTGGGTGTGCAAAGTCGATTGACTATGCAACCTTCTCAACATAAAAACATTACCTCCCTGGTTTAAAACTGACCCACTTATTTCATATCTCACTCAGCCCTAGACCAGGATTAGGCCTAACAAATCTTATGGGATAATAAAATACAACCAAAAAAAAAAGAGTTTATTTCATATATGTACATACATCGTTCATATATCTATGGGGCGGGCCTTTAATACATACTTTTTGTGTTAATTTACACCACTAAAGCGCTTAAACCATTAAATTTACTTACATATTATATTGCTCATACAAGCGATCCAACTCAATGGGCAAAGCCTTTATTTACATTAAATACTAATTACTAACACTACTACTAATACATACAAAGTAGCTTTATTAAACGGCTGTGCCTAACAATTGATAACATCATACATAATGAATAAGCATAAGGCATTATATGGAAATTGAATAAACTAACAGCAAACATGAATTCTGTTTTCAAATAGCAATACCGTAACGAGAGCCGCGACGTGTTTAGCCATTTATATGGGCCTACTATTTATCTACCTACATAAGTCGCCTGTCCGTAACAAATATCATTTCTAACTATTGCTCTATGTAAATTACTGTTAATTGATTTTTGATAAAAGAAATTTCTGATATTATGAATTTGTTTCTTCCAGAGAGATTCACGTCAATTAATCCTCTGCCTCCTTCCCGTCTTTTAATTGACATTCTATGGCTGATTTTGGGTGTAAGCAGTTGTGTTTTGTGAGTAGTGTTCTAGTATTAATTTCAATATTGTTAATGTTAGTCCTGCTCCATTTAATGATCCCGAATGAGTAGGTCAATACAGGTATAGCGTACGTATTTATTGCTTTAATTAAATTTTTCCCTGCTAGTTGAGTTTTACATAATGCGTTAATTCTTTTTTTATATTCTTTGATAAGTGACTCTTTTATGGCTGTGTGATCTAAACCTTTAGATTGATGATACCCAAGATACTTATATAGCTCGTTCGGTTCTAAGGCGGTAATATTGTCTTCATTATTTATTGCGTAATCGCCAGGCCGGATTTTGCCTTTAACTATGTGAACGGTTTTACATTTGTCTAATCCAAACTGCATATTTATGTCTGTACTAAATTTCGCTATAATATCTATAAGAGATTTCATTTCGTTTTGTGTTTTAGCATAAAGTTTGATATCGTCCATATAAATAAGGTGCGATACAGAAGTTTTGTCGTTATCATTCTATAACAGATATCCAGCTCCACTATTACGCAATAAGTGAGATATTGGGTTCAGTGCAAGGCAGAACCACATAGGGCTTAAAGAATCTCCCTGATATATACCTTTCTTGATGTGTGTTTCTCTAGTTTTAATATCTTCCAGATGCAGTGTGGTTTTCCACAACTTCATAGTGTTCTTTAAAATTCTACTATAGTTGGGTTAATTTTATAAATTTTCAATGTTTGAAGTAACCAAGAATGTGGAATACTATCAAAAGCTTTACGGTAATCTATATATGTACAATGTAAATTTCTTTTATTTGTAGTGGCATGCCTGGTTATTAATGTGTCAATAACAAGTTGTTCCTTACAGCCCATATGGCCCCGCTTGCACCCCTTCTGTTCTTCAGCTAAAATGTAATTTCTCTCTAAATGTGCATTAATCTTGTGGGTGATTGTTGATGTTAATATTTTGTAAATTGTCGGTAAGCATGTGATTGGACGATACTGAGATGGCTGGCTGGAATGGTTACCTTTTGGAATCATGTACGTTATGCCTTGAGCAAAAAAGGTAGGTATAGTTTGTTTTCCTTGAATTATTAAGGTCAGATTTTTTGCTAGTATTTTGTGAAGAACATGAAGCTTTTTAAACCAGAAATTAAGTATTTGGTCTATACCCGGACTTTTCCAATTATGTAGCCGAGCCGTGACGTGACCAATATCTTCTTCAGTTATTTCAGTAAAGTCCATCTCTTCTATTCCTTCCCATCTCTTTTGTTCTTCTTTTATCCACGTTGCTGTTGTATTATGGACAACATCTTCCTCCCATATTCCTGCCCAAAACTCTTCTAATTCTTTAACTTCTGGTAGCTTGTTGACATTTTATTCTATATCTGAAGTTTTATGTAGTTGTCTATAAAACTGCTTTTCACTATTTTTAAATATTTTGTTGTCTTCCTTTCGATTCTTAGATTTATTATATCGCGAAAGACGGTGTGCCTTTAGGGATAGTCTTTGTTTTAATGTATCTAAATATTCTTCGGGTTTCTTATTATTTCTTTCATGTGTGCTATGTATTTGAGTGTTTCTGAAAATTCTATTTACCGCGTTTACGATCTTTTCCGAACGGTTATTTTTTATATACTGTGTTAATCTACCTATATCTGCTCGAAGTTGGGTGATATCCTTCTCTAATCTCACATACCATGCTGGTTTTCTGCTTGTACGTTTTTTGGTTGATAGTCTTCACCAATTTTGTATCCTAGTTCACGTGTAATTACTACAGCACTACAGTAAATCAAAGTATGGATATCAATCATATGTGATTCTTCCGAGTAAAAGTCTTTTAGTATTTTATTATTGAATTTTATTATGTATGTTTCTATTAATTGTGTCAATTTTAAGCTGTACATTAGTTTAGGTAATTTTGGTCTTTTTGTTGGATCCATTCCTGCATATTCTGGTATAGCTGTTTGTAAACTTTCGTGTAAATTTTGTAAGTTAGTTTTTGAATGGTTAGTGGTCTGCAAAGTTTCGACTTCGTTTTCGACTAATATACTAGTTGTGTCTGTTTGTGTAGATACATGGAAACTTGATAAGGCTTGTGAAAGAAAATTATTCAAATTTAGGGATGATGGGTTGTTTAAATCAATAGTATTATCTGTTTGGTTTTCCCTATCGTCATTAGGCGAAGTTAGAGAAGGTACGCTTGGTGTAGCATTTAAATTTTGATTTGGTAAATTTGATGAATGAGACTGGGGAAGTAGAGCAAGAGATGGTGATAGTGTTAATTCTGAATTACTCTCTTGAAGTTCTTTTCTTACTTGCTCTTAAATTTCAGTTAATTTTTTGTCAGACAGCCTTTTATTTCTAACTATGACTCTTCTTTGGTCTGAAACCCTCTGCTCAGAAACTTTTAAACCGGGGTATTGTTTCAAGAATTCATCGTACAGCAATTTTCTGTACATTGTAAGATCTGTCTCTAGTTTAGTGATGCGATAGTATGTACGCATGATAAAAATATTAACATCATTTGACCATGTCATGCGTACACGGGGTTTTCCAGCTTTAGTGGACGCAGGTTGGAAAGCTTGCGCTTCCTGCGTAACACATAAAGTCGGATTAGCAGCTGTAAGGTCGCTAGTGTCTTCTTCCACAGAACTTAAAGACGGTGCATAAGAGTTTGTACTTGTTAGACTGTATGGTTCGAATATATCTAATTCGGGATGAGGCGACGAGCTTCTGTATCTGTTACGAGTTTGTCTAGTACTTCGCCTTAAAATATTACTTTGGGATGGATTTATATTGCAATCAAGTGAATTCTGTGGATAAGTCTGTAAAATTTTGTTTTTATCGCTTTCTACAACAGTTTGAGGCTGGGAAGATAAAAATGTATTTCTTTTTCTCTCCATGCAATTCCCACGAGCAGCTAGGGATGGGAAGTCAACCACAACAGAGCCCCGCATGCTGTGGTAAGGGTACTTGAAACTGGAGGGCCCCTGGTATCCAGAGTTCGCATATTAAAGACTATGCTCTCCCATAGTCATGCAGTCCTCGGCATATGCTGTTCCACCTTGACTTGGATTGACCTTTGCCTTGTTGGCCGCGTAAGTTTCGATAGTACGCGTGTCCGCCCCCCAAGTGACCAGGTGTTCGACACGGACGTAAGGTACCCTACCTTATAGGGGGCTTATTATTATTATTATTATTTTTTTTTTTGTATTTATTATTTTAAGATAGGATAGTTAGTTTTAATTATTATATGTTTACTTGTGATATACCAATAAATTATTGCTGTAGTTGACTATTTCGTTGTAGACGGCGTACTTACATGTCGTCAATCTTCAGGGATGTTTTCTGCAAAGAGAGGCTGCATTCGCCATCTTCAGGCGCATGAGAGCCAACGGCTAGGAGCAGTAAATAGTCATGACCGAAATCCATCGGAGATCGTCATCATCAAGGTTCGTAGGCCAAGTGTCAGCTAGCATTGAAATGACCACTAGTGTCATTTTTATGAAGTCACTAGAAGCCCGTCCCGACTTCGCCCAGTCCTAAAGTCTTCCTCGATAAATAGGCTATCCAACACTGAAATAATTTTTCAAATCGGACCAGTAGTTCCTGAGATTAGCGCGTTCAAACAAACAAACTCTTCAGTCTTATAATATTATTTGTATAGATTAATGTATTGATCTATGCCTTCAAAAATAAAACTTGTACAAAAATACCAAGGCGGGCATCGCATCTCAGTTCTTCTGCCGTAAAAAGTTGTGATATCCATGTAATACCAAGTCGGTTTAATTTTTCAGCCCCAACTGACGGGACCTTCTGTCGTATGTTGTTATGTAATAAGCTAACCTAACAACTTTTTTATTGACCATATCAATATTAAAAATCTTGTATGTGTTAAATAAAATAGATTTACTTGCCCCCCAATATATACGAGTATAAAAGAACAAGGGTGACTGATTCATTAATGCCCAGCCTAAATCATAAAAGCTATAAACGTGGAATTTGGACAGAAGTTTTATGTTATTACATAGTGCTCAGATAAGAAAGGATTTTTCAAAATTCACCCCGTAAGGGGGTCCAACGGGGTCTAAAATATGCATGGGGGAAGGAGATTAGTTAGTCAGTTTTAATCGAAACTTCACAAGATTATTTTTTTTGATAAATGATTAGATACGTGTTTTAGGATTTTTCAGAATTCACCCCTTTAAAGGGGCAAAAGGGGGACAAACGCCGAAAATGCAAAACCTAAACGGTCATTGATCTGTCAATGAATTTTGGCATGTGAGTTCCTGTTTTAATGAAGAGGTGCACTAATATGGACTTTCCAAAATCCACCCCCGAAGGGGTCAAACGGGGGTCTAAAATATGCATGGGGGAAGGAGATTAGTTAGTCAGTTTTAATCAAAACTTCACAAGATTATTTCTTTTGATAAATGATTAGATACGTGTTTCAGGATTTTTCAGACTTCACCCCCTTAAAGGGGTAAAAGGGGGATAACAGAAAATGGAAAACTTAAACTAACTGATCTGTCAATGGATTTTGGCATGTGGTTTCTGTTTTAGTCATGGGGTGTACTAAGAATAGATTATCCAAAATCCACCCCGAAGGGGTTAGTTCGTTTCATTCGAAATTTTCCAAGATTATTACTTTTTATAAATGAGTATGTATGCTCTAGCGATAAGGCCTTTGTACCATAGATAATAATAATATTCATGTACTTTCTACAATTTGGTGCAATAAAGAGTTATTTATTTATTTATGTCTACCTGGGTCAGATGATCCAGGCTGGCAACTCCACTTTCGAGGACGAGGTCTTTTGTCGAATCCGACTCGGCTGCCGTTTGGGAAGTTCAGTTTCGGGAGTCCCTTAAAACTAAGGTCTTCGACCAGTGTGTGTTACCAGTGATGACATACGGGTCCGAAACGTGGTCTTTGACTATAGGCCTCATAAGAAAGCTCAAGGTCGCCCAGAGAGCTATGGAGAGGGCGATACTCGGTGTTTCCCTACGAGATCGAATCAGAAATGAAGAGATCCGTAAGATAACAAAAGTCACCGACATAGCCCAGCGGATTAGTTCTTTGAAGTGGCAGTGGGCGGGGCACATAGCGCGGAGAACCGATGACCGAAGAGGCAGAAAGGTTCTCGAATGGCGACCACGTACCGGTAAGCGCAGCGTTGGACATCCACCGACCAGATGGTCAGTATTTTTTCAATATTTACCATCTAAAGGGGGAAAAAAGGGGGATAAAATCTGAAAGAGCAAAAACTAACAATAACTGATATCTCGATGAATTTTGGCCTCTGGGTTCTTTTTGATTAAGCGACGCACTAAACAAGATTTTTTCTAAATGCACATCTTATGGGGATATAATAAATCTAAAAAGCTAAATCTTGATTTTCTTAATTTAACTCCTGAAAGAAAAAATAGGACAAAGTCTAAAAAAAGAAAAACTATAAAATTATTGGTCGTCAAAATATTTTAGCAAATATTTTTCCAAATTTACATGTTAAGAGGGTGAAATGGGGTTCAAACATGTGCGGAGAAATATGACCATTTTATTCAAAACTTCACAAAATTATTTCTTATGATGAACCTATTTTAGGATATTTTGCATTAACCTCTAAAAGGGAGAAAAGGTTGTGTATCATTGTCTGTGTTTAGTTTTAGCAAGGGGGTCCTATTGTAATCAGGGGGTTCATTGAGCAAGGAGTTTTTAAAACGCACCACTTGAGGGCGTGTAATTTGGGTCTGAAGTAGGTAAGGGAGAGAGAGTAGTCAGACCGTTTTATTCAAAACTTCACAAAATTATTTCTTTTGATGAATGAATAAAATAACTGTATCAGTATTTTAGAATTCCATTTCTAAAAGGGGGGACAAACTCTGACTAACTATGATTGATCTGTCATTAAATTTAGCAAGTAGGTTTTTTTTTTAATCAGGGGGTGTGCTAAGGAAGAGTTTTTCAAAATTCATCCCCAAATGGGAAACTAATGTCCAAAGTATGTACGGGGGAAGGAGATTAGTTTGCCCGTTGCAGTCAAAACTTCACAAGATTATTTGTTTTGATAAATGATTTGTTTTAAGGTTTTTAGAATTCAGCCCCTGAATGGGGGACATGGGTGTTATTTGTATGGTTCATCAGGTTGCTGACTACGAAAATAACAACCATTTTGAAATTTGGATGTGATATACTATCAATCCCTATTGGAATCAAATGGGGTAGTAATCTTCTAAATACATAAAAAGAAGATCCTGAGAGACCTGTCATATATAATCTAAGTGAATCAAACCTCATTAGAAATCCCTTTTAATCAGGCGAGCGAAGCCGCGGGCAACAACTAGTAGACTATATAGGACATACTAAAGTAATATTTTCTAATTTTAGTCCATTACTACAATGTATTAAACTGTTACTCATAAGTTTAAATCATTGAGAAAAGATCGGTGGTTAAAATAGGTCCGTAATGGAGACGATTTCGACAAGATCTGTAATAGCAGCCTTTACCTTACTATGTCTTCCTCATATTATTATAGTTTGTCCTTGAACCAAATTTCCCGGAACACAATAAACTGTTTCCAGCCCTGGCCCGCGCTCCCAAAATAGAAGTTTCAAACTAGGTTCAGCGGGTTTACGTTCATCGAATAAAAAGTATGTTCCCTCTGTGTTTTCAAGGAATCTACCAGCTAATTGTAATGATATGGGCTGCTACAAAATGTACAATTTGCCATATCGCATACTATTCAATCTAAATGATAATATTTGACTGGTTTAAGAATATTTTAAGAATTATGTTATTGTGAATTGAATTATTTTAAATGTTAATGTGTAATGTAGATTGAATTGTTTTAATTTTCTTTGGTTGGTTGATTGTGCGGTCATATTGTTATTTAACGCCAGACTGTACCACTTTCATTGCAAATAAACTATTTATTTCTTTCTTTCTTTAAAAAAAATCCATATGTTAGACATTTCATACATAACATTTGTTCAATCTTATTTTGGCTTTGTATCATATTACGGCACACAACTTAACTGGCAAACCATTCAAACCCGTCATAATATTCATATCGTATCACTGTTATACAATGTTCTTTTTAATACTTTCTCACCTATTTATTAGAAAGAAAAATTTTAGTTCCGTTGATCCTCGACTTCGGGGTAATAACAGTCCTCTCTTGCAGATTCCTGAAGCCAGTTCCCAATCGTATGCACGTTCCTTCTCTGTTCTGGCTTCTAAGCTATGGAATAAACTCCCATCTGAATTAAAGATGTCGCCATCGCTCAAGTGATTCAAGGAGAAGATTAAAGAAGTCTGTAAATTGTCTGTAGAGTGATTTGTTAATCATTTTTTTTTGCACCGCATTTAATCATCATTGAGAATTATGAATAGGTGGTAATAGGTAGTTGAATATTACTTTTATTTATTGTTTTTTGTACATGTAAGTTAGATCCGATAATCTGTACTCCTACTACAGCCACAGACTTTCCTCTGTTATAGTGGTTGACTGGAAGAGATTCTTTATAGGGATAAGTCCGCCATTGTACATTAATATTTAAGATTTTTTATCTGTTGATGTTGTATAAACTGTTTTCTTTTTTGTATAATAAAGAATTTTAGAATACATATTATATTTTCATGCATCATTTACACTACTCGAGTAAATACGCTTGAACGAAAGAGTGACAAGTCGCACTCTTCACGGTGTATTCTCGATTTAACTTGCAAAAAACTGACCACCTGAAATGTCTGCCTTTCAGCGCCTTCAGCGGTGGCCTCATGGTGGTCTACAGTGGGATAATCACTAAAGTAACATGAAGAACACACCAGAAAAAGAAAAAAGACGTAGAATCGCCATATTGTATGGCAAGTGTGAATTTATTGCTTGTCTTCGGCCTCGTCCTTACTTTTTCCAATATTTTACCGTTATGACGTAGTTTCAAAGTTTTGTTATTTAGGAAAACAAAACTATCGATGTTTAGGCCAGAAACAGAACCATGGAAAATGGACTGGTCGTAAAAGCTGTTCACGTATGTTTTTATGAAGGATTGGCAATAAGTAGTACAAACAATAAGGGTTACAGAGGTCAGACGGCAGAAGCTCCATTAATAACCAGGGCCGCCAAATCTAGGACCATGCCTAACAGCATACTCTAGGCTCCGAAGCGTACGCTGACGACGCAACGCAACTAGGAAAACACGCTTTAGTACAAACAATAATAAAATAAATGATTGTTTTTAAGCATGAAAAGAAACATTTAATTTTACAAATGAATTTGGCCGCTCGAATATAAAATCACACGTGCTCATTTTTAAAATAAAAGAAAAAAAGTTTTCGTATTGAGTTGTTGTTTTCATAGGCAAATCCAAAAACCGTCCTTCAGACCATTATGGACATAATCCGGATGTACTTTAACGATCTCCAGATGGCAGCTGGGACCAACGGCTTCCGTATCACGGGATTTATTATCAGACAATCAAGTGATTCCATTGAGAAAGGATCGTCATTGTTCCTTTCTCAATGAGTGATTCTCGCCTTAATGTTGTAATCAAATTGCAAATGACTAAACAAATAACAATACAATATAACTTTATTGCCCACATCTGGGAAATCACAAAACTGAAAGAACTGAATGAATGAAGAATACTGTTAACAATATGGAGCAAAGGCAAAGGACTTATTGCTAAGCAATCTCTTTTTAGCCAACCTTTGTACAATAATTATGAGAACATGATGTAAGAGTGGGCCCAGTAGAATTAAAAATAATGTCTACTAACCCTTGGATCACCAGAGGCAATAAAAGAAAGAAATATACAATCAATACATGTGCCAATTACAGCTCAGATTGAAGAAACATAAAATACTTACGTAACAGATCAATTAAACATGCTTATTTAGCTTTCTCTTTTAATATCGTTGAAGCATTAATTTAACATCGTTATTTTTAGGCGTGAGCACAAAATAATGAGTGCAGAACTATAACTGAAGTACCTAATGTCGCTCCCACACTGCTGTTAGAAAATGTTTACTAATGTTAGTAAACATTTGTTTACAAACATTTGATTACAAATGTTAAAAAATGTTTTCATGTTAGGTAATGTTAGTAAACATTTTTGAACAACATATTGTAATATTGTAGCTAACATATTGTAACAAAATAAAACATCTGTGTAGACGCCTCAGAATGCAAAACCAAATCACAGAATTATTAATAGTACTAACGTACAGAACGGACACTCTCACCCTCCCACTCGAAACAAATACCGCACCTCGCCGCGTAGGGTAAAAATCGAGAGCAAAACAATGCAAGGGTAACATTTCGGCGAGCGGCCGCGACGGATAACTATGACGCAGATACGGTAAATAACTAACCCTAAGTGACACTCACACATCACTCAAATTGAAGCGCGTGCGTACGCGACCGAATCGTAATGGTTGTAATCTCGGCGCTGTTGTATGGAGTGTCCGGGGTGTGACCAAACTGAGAGTCAATGTGTTATAAAATGTTAGTAAACATTTTCCATCAGTGTAGGAGCACTTATAACATCTAACAGTTCCTACTTTATTAATAGTAACTTTTGTTTATTAGAGAACGTACACACATTTTATTTTTGTTCAATATCTAAAAACTTTAAAACTGTTTATTTACAATTGTTAAATAATTTTAGCTACAATAAGTACAAAACAAATTATTTATAAATAATCAACAACATTGTAATTTAGTAATGAAACTGTTTCTCACAATTTCTAAACTAAATAACTACTTAATGGACTAGCGATGCTCAAAGCTTATTAAACTTGGAACTTTATTGACGAAATTAAATTCAATTGACAACATTTAAATAATAAAATTAAACATGGACTTATAATAATAAATAACTAATAACAGTTACTAACAAAATGTAACAATTGCAACATTTGTTAGTAAATGTTAACTGCAGTGTGGGAGTGGACCAATTACATACACTACCACAACTTTAAATAAAATATTCTACACTGGAAATGTACACACTACGGTACATATGTTCCGTTTCACAAGCACAATGTAATTTTAAAATATCAAACGTTATAATCGAGTGTGACTGGTATCATAATCGAGAAATGGGAACGAAAAATCAATAGACATTACTTACTGCTCACTTAAACATTCGTTTCAGTGAGCAGACCTGGACTCAAGCTTCTCTACCGATAAGGCTTGGGTACTCGCAAAATTAACAGTATTTCTTTGCCGGCATTCCTGTCCTCAATCCACAGTACGTCAGATCTCGTAAGTAATATCTTAAAAGCTTTTACAGCTGTAAACTGCGACATTGAGTGCTTGACTGAGGCAACAAAGGCTTGGCTTTGCCCGAGCCCAAATTTACCCCCTGCGCCCAAACATTATTAGACTCAACTTCAGGTAAAGATAAGGTCAGAATTTTAGCTGTGTCGAGATCTGAATCTGGCCACTGGCGTACAGCGCGTCTCCTACACTAGGGACGTTTATTGACCCTCTAACATTCCGTATAGCTATAGGTCTCCGCAAAGTGCCTAAGGCCGAAGTGTACGTGGATCACAGCTGCGCTGCTTGTGGAGCCCCCGTGGATCGGTTCGGTCACCATGGACTGGCTTGTTCATCGGGCACTGGTCTCCAAACCCTGCATGCAGCCATCAATGACATTATGCGAAGGGCGCTCGTTAGTGACAAAGTACCCGCAGTTCTGAAACTACAAATTGTGCGGGACGATGGCAAGCGCCCAGACGGGAAGTCATTGATACCTTGGAGGATGGGTCGAGCCCTTGTTTGGGACGCCACGTGCTCCGATACCTGGGCTGCTACGTACCTCGCAGCCACCAGCAAGCAGGCCGGTGCGGCGGTGGACGTCCACGAATGGTTCAAGGCCAATAAGTATACTTGTCTCGGCACTCAGTACGAGTTCACAGCCTTTGGTGTCGAGACACTAGGCCCATGGGTGGTCCGCCGGTGCGCGGGGTCTTCACAGGGAGATTAGTAGACGCCTAAAAGAGGCAACGGGTGACCTTCGCGCGGGCAGCTTTCTCGCTCAGCGAATAGCCTGAAAAAGTGGTTGACCTAATTTAGATTAAATTTAGTTTTTTGTATTTATTATTTTTAGATAAGATTTAATAGTTAGTTTTAATTTTTATACGTTTAGGTACTTATAATATATCAATAAAATTAAAAATAGACATTTGCGTAGTCTACGATATTTTTCTCTAGCGGCATGGTGAATAAGCTTTTTTGAAAAAGATATTTCAATAGGGATATTGATAGATATTCAGGATAGAGATTAATCGAAACATGACATTTGAATCGTGTATTCTACGGATTGGTCTCTATGACACGACAGATACCCAACCCATACGCATAAGCGAAGGTTCCGAAACGACCAGCTGTGGGCGCAACCGAGAAGGCGCTAACGTGAGAGAGATTACTGAACATCCTCTGCTCAGTCCTATCTCGATATCACTTTTATAATAATGAAATGGTACGAAGTGTCAATTTTGTAAAATCCTTAGGTTGAAGACGGAATGGAACAAATTGTAAGTGCCTTTGCAGACGGTTACAGGTTCCATCACTCTTATTAATGGCGGGACACACAGATAATTATAAAATGGTTACACTTACACGTGCATAAAATGGTTTTATTTTACGGAGCTTGATAGTCAAACTATCGTGATATTAGAGCTACAACTGTGAAGAAGTTGTGGGAAGGTTTACGAAAA
Source organism: Euzophera pinguis (assembly GCA_947363495.1). NCBI lineage: Eukaryota > Metazoa > Arthropoda > Insecta > Lepidoptera > Pyralidae > Euzophera > Euzophera pinguis. Next base: position 2,462,518 of record OX376158.1, read on the forward strand.
TAAAAACATCCTCACTATTAGCGGATTTTTTTTCGATGGAAAGATCTGTAAACCTCCTCACAATTTCTGTACATAACATAAATAATGTAGAGCTCCCAAAAATGTTACAACACTAATACTTACTAATCCGCAGGTGCTATAAATGGAATAGTTCAGGTGCAATTTACTCATATGCCACTTATTTTAGTTCCCAATGTGACATGGGTTACAAATGCAAGCATAAAACTTTACTGGCCTAAAGAATCCCTACCTCTTTTAAGTACTAGACTGTTAGTAGAGAAGAACTCTTTGAAGAATCATGAGGGATAACAATAAGCCGTATAAATAAACTAGGTCACGGATTTTGAAGGGTTTTCCGGACGACATAAATTGGTTATACAAATTCTTTCCTACAGTGTGTCACGGAGCCAGAAGACAGCACGTATACTTAATGAACGTAAATTAACAACATTTGTGTCACTTAAATAATGGTTACTCTATTTAGGCAAATAAATTGCCGACAAAATTGAGGGCCTTATGGGGTGCATAGTACAGGGGGATGATATTAGACGGTGAAATACGTAACATACCTATATACGTACCTATATCCATACTAATATTATAAATGCGAAAGTCTGTCTGTCTTTTACGCTTTCACGGCCAAACAGCTAAACGGATTTTAATGAAATTTGGTATGAATATAGTTGAAGACCCGGGTCAAACATAGGCTACTTTTTGACGCAGGCGGAGATGCGGGAGAAGCTAGTATTTTGTATATATATTCGTTTCGTTAATAATAATTCGTGTATTATATACAGTGGAATCCGTTTATAATGACATCGAAGGGAATTGACAAACACGTCATAATAAGAGGACGTCATACAAAGAGTTTTGTGAAAAAAAACCTTTTTTATGTAAATATGTACTTAAATAGAATATTTTAATAGACAAACATAGTATACATACTATTAAATATTTTTCATTTTTTAATGTAAGTTATCTGTAATTTTTGTCTGATTTTGTTTTTTCATTCTATTGTAAAAACAGTCTCAACTATCAACGAGCATTACCGAAGGTGTAAAGAATCATGTCGGTCATTATAACCGGACATAATTTATTAAAAATGGGTCATAATAAGCGACATGTCACTGTAAGGGAAGTCATTATATCCGACTTTTTTAAGGATTTAAAATGAAAACCAAACTTCGGAGTGTAATTACGTCATAATAATCGGTTGGTCAATATAGGCGGAGTCATAATAAACGGATTCTACTGTATTATAAAATAATTCGTATATTATTATTTCATTCGATAAATATAAAATCGTTCGACTAATCGATTATGACGAATGATAATCAATCGATATCGAACGAAAATCATTCGACTCACCGGTTTTGCATGAGTCATACATAACCGCTACAAATAGCGCTCCTGCCTTTTACAGTATATTAAGTACGTGAAACTAAATCTCTTACAAAAAAAATTGTGAAAATCTAGAAAAATATTATCTACCTTTCAAATAAATATAAGTGTGCTGTCAGGATTTTGTTTAAGTCCAAAGTTTTTCTCGGTTTTCACTAGAGATGTGCAGATCCTGACTTTGGCCGACTAGCCGATTAGTCGGTTGTAAAGAAACCGACAAATCGGCCGATTAGTCGGCCAAGCCGATCACGGTTATTAATATAAAAAAATAATAGGAAATTATGACATATTTGCTAGATTGTATGATTTTGATATAATGTAAATCATACAAAACCAACGTTAGTATGTTTTTTTTTATCGAAAAGTTCATGTTTAGAACTTGTGGATCGGAATTTCAAGGGGAATGCCTCGACGGGGTATTCTTTTTATGTTAGTTGACCGAGCGAGCGAAGCGAGCTCTATTTCGACAATTTTGCTTTTCTATTGGGAAATGTATGTTCCGAGCTAGAGGACACATTTCTGAATGGATTTTTACAAAACATGGCTCATGTATTCCTTGATTTATTTAAAGGCTTTTGTCGTGAGCTTTTTTGAATTGGGGGAAAAATGAGGACAAATAAGGCGAAAGTTTGCTGTAGCGTTATTTCGTAACGAATCTTTACGAAACTTGGCACAAATGTTCCTTGATTTATTATAAGACAAGAGACATTTAAACATTGGTAAAAAATAAGGGCAAAAAAGGGGAAGTTTGCAGTAGAGTGGTAGCGCAGTTGATAAGCGGCCCCGGATTCAATCCGGTCAGTAAAGAAGTTTTTATTCCAAAAGAAGTTTTTCCTTTTTTTTGCTGAAACAAGTTTTTAAATCAGCCGGAAATTAATTAATTCAAATTAAATTATATTGTTTAAGCATACTTTATTTTTTAATCAAGATGAGTATAATTAAATACTTGATGATGATGATGGTGTATTTCGGTTGCCACTATAACAACAAACATTAAATAAAAATGAATAAAATAAATATTTTAAGGGGCGCCCATACAACAAACATTATTTTTTTTGCTCGTTTTTGCTCTATAATTGATAACGAGAACAGGTAGACACTTGAAATATTCAAAGAATATTTAGTTATTTATTCACTTTGAAAGTAAATTAATAAATCCAAAAGAAAAACTTGTTTTTTTTGCGGTCTACGTAATAACAATGCCATGGTTAGACTGTTTTTTTTTTTAAATATTTTATTAGCATGAGTTATGCTAATAAAATATTTTAAAAAAAATTGCTAAAAGTCGGCGCTATTTGCCGATTAATTGCCGACTAGTCGCCGACTACCAAACTAGTCGGCACACATCTGTAGTTTTCACTTATTTTTTTGAAAGTTTTTTAAGTTTTTATGCCACTAGTGGGCCGCTAACTAGTGGTCTAGAATGTTTGGCCATAGTACGCAGTAATGTCCTTGCCTCTCTCATTCATTAGACCAGAAGAAGTAGTAAGTTCCCGTATGCTATACTTTATTTACTTTCATTGTAACTGGCGGATGTTCTTCAAAGTCGGCTACGCGCGTCGGACACGCCTGGTATTGCAGACTTCCATAGACCACTTTCTATCAGTCTGCTCCCACTTAGCGGTAAAAAAAGTACATTAAAGACCTCGCTCGTTCATCCAATTAATCATTGCCATTGGCCAAATAGCACCATTCGGAAACTCAGTCACGAATTTCGTCCATAAAATTTTTTCGCCTGAAATTATCTCATAAAAGTAATATAATTTGATGTCCACAGAATATTTATATTTTATTCGTACAAAATCGTTCTCGAAATGCAAAACAAACATTAAATTTAATATACCGTCAAATTCGCGTTAGGGACGGTCGTTGAAATAGAATTCGTATAAAAATGCTTTTATGGTAAGATTTTTACTGTTTCAACATTTTTATTACGATGCCTTAAGGTCTCGGTAGTCTGTGGAGAAGCTTATGGCAACAAGAGAAAATTGTGGGCATTTTTATTAACAGCTTTATCCTGGTTTCGTTCTAATTAATGGCTTCGGAATCCGAGATCTGCAAAATATTTTAAATTTTTATTTTTAAGTTTTAGCAGAGGATTATTAATTATACTAACGTACAGAATACATACTCACACCCTCCCACCGAAACAGATACCGCACCTCACCGCGCAGATTTAGGGTAAAAATCGAGAGCAAAACAATGCAAGAACTTTCCGCCGCCCGGCCCATGGAGCAAATACAAAAAGGAGATGGCGTATCGAGAGCTGCCTTACAAAAATTGTGTGAGACTACGCGGGGCGGAAGGCAGACGGAAGGGGAGCTCGGTTTGGCCTTGGCTCCGCCCCTATTGACGATCCTCTATATGGACCAGTAGATGTAACACTAAATCAATCAAATAAATTGAATATATGTTATTTACTTACGTTTATTGTGATCCCATAACAGTACAGCATTGGAACACTTAAAACCTTATATTCTAAACTGAAACGAAACGTAAATTAGAAAAATAAGAAAAACATTAGAGCCCGCTCCACGACACGCATCTTTCACAGTTGAACGAAAAGTGATGAAAACCACGCCTTCTTCCGACGTTACTGCGCCAATGACCTTAAGGGTGCACCAGTCGATGCGCTCTTTGTATTTGCTCTATGACTATGACTCAGATCCCTACGAGTAACACGTGTGCGTACTCGGCGGAATCGTAGCAGTCGTGATAGGTATAGAGTTCGCCGGTGTTGTATTGAGTATCCGGGATGTTGTTTTAGACAGACAGACAATAAACATAAAGATCTGTATGCACTGTGTTCTTGCAAATAAATAAATTATCTTATCTTATCTAAACATAAAAATAACTTAGAATAATAACTTGCTTTTAGTTATTTTTTTTATTGAACAAAAAGCATTTACTAGGTACATAATAATGCACTACAAATTGAAGGTATCAATGTAACATAGAAAGGCACTTTACCTAAGTTCGATTACGTCATTTACGACACGTCGTCAGCACTTTCCGTCACGTTCCGTGGTACGATTGTAGAATTACAACAGGGAAGGGTCTAATATTGTTGAAGACGGGATAATTTACTCTACATCAATTTCACCAAGGAAATTGAGGTTAGGACGAATGCTGATAAGATTTTGGTTAAAATTTAATGGAAATACTTATACATTGGGTTAGCCTGTAAAAATAATATTGACTTTCGAAAAGTCTGATAGTAGTTTCTACACCGCGAAATTTTTAACTAATCAACTACAGTTGATCTTTTTAGTTGGTTAGATTGCTGAACAAGCAAGACTAGGCCAGAATCGATGTACGTAATACCGCCAAGTCGAAGCGGAAACAAAGCAAGAAGATATCGTCCTACCCTTTATGGTAGCTATTTTCATATCAAATTGTCTTGTCTTGAATTTCTTAGTTACATAATAGTTATCTATACTAATATTATAAGTGCGAAAATTTTGTATGTTTGTCTATTACGCTTTCAATGAATGAATGAATGAATTATTTCTTTGGCAATACTTAAACACACACAAGCTAACACAATACATATTATAAAACTTAAACCTATGACTAACAGCGAGTGTGTATTGAAGTAACAACCAAAAAGGTCACAGCTCAGCGAAGATCTTTACTCACAAAAGTAGTGAGCAAAGCACTGATATTCTGCTGTGACCTGACCGGCGATCGAACTCAGCTTTCACGGCCGCTAATCAGATTTTGATGTTTGGTATGAATAGGTTGAATACACGGCTAGTGGTAAATATTTTGGCTACAAAGATATCAAAAACGAAACGAATAAACTATGTAAGATAACAAATTTTAAAATTGTTTCATATTTATTGTCGGTTGCACTAGGCAAGCTAGCACGTCTTTAAAGTTACAAAGTACGGACTTAAAACATAACACGTAGCAGAGTGACCTAAACTTTCGAACTCAAGCGAAATACCCAACAAGTTAATTTTATCTGAGTATAAAATCACGCCCCCTTTGTTGGTTTATTAAGCACAGAACAAAATATTGGATTATTCTTTTTTCAGCGTGTTTCCCATCTCTCCTCAAGTTACGCTTTATAGCTATGGTATACTTTGATCATAGTCTGCTACTGCGATTTGATCTTCGCAACCCTTGGCAGAATCATGGCACACCCGGACACTCCATGTAACAACAGCGAGCTCTACACCGTGAAAATTTTAGTCGTTTTGGACCGATCGTCCAGTGACTCCTCTCCAACCGAACAAATTTCACCAAGGAACATAGCACGAAACGTGACAACCAAATTTGGACTTCCCATAGTAAGTTCGGTCACGTGATAAGACATTTTGTATGGGAGGTCCAAAAATTTACTCCATATTTCGACCCATGTATCTTGGGGAAAGTTGTTCAGTTGCATGAATGGAGTCACTGGACGATGGGTCCAAAACGACAAAAATTTCACGGTGTATATTACGACTTATACTATTCGGCCGCTAAGGCACACGCGTCAATGTGTGTGTTACTCGTGGGGTTGATTATTTACCGTACCTGCGTTAGCTAGTGAGCTACTCGTCCAGAAATGTTATTATAAATTAGATGAGTTTTTAAAAGACAAACTCGATTCAATCTTATTACGAATGAATCCTATCACAAGTGAACTAATGTTATTTCTTGTAAATTTGTACGCCAATCAGGCAGAAACAGAGTACCTACTTATTTATTAATTGCATGTCTACCTATTTGACCTGTTTTCACAAATAAAGATGATTTGATTTGATTTGCGTTTAGTACTATTAATAACTCTGTGCCTGCGTCATAATCTAGACAGCGGCCGGGTGTACGAAGCGTCAATTTTGCTTTGCTTTTCTCACGATGTTTCCCCTATATCTGCGCGGTTAGGCGCGGTATTTATTTCGGATAGGAGTGTGTGAGTGTCTGTTGTGTACTTTATTACTAATAATAATTCTGTGACGATGGTCCAAGCGACTCTGAAACACTGACCGATTTTTTAGGCTGCTTAAAAACTTTTGATACTAAATCGAGTATTACGTGCTGGACTAAAATGGTCTATAGTATTCACAGTCGCATTTGCGGTGATACTAGTAACAAGGTATCGGGTACCTCGTGATATGAAAAAAAATATATTATGACCCGTAAAATTGCTATAATTTCACATCACATATTCTTTGTTTTTCTGTATTTTTTTTTTTTCAAATCGAGTACGAAACTGAAAAACAAGCTGAAACAGGCTCCGTGGTCTAGTGGTTTTGACCTTAGACCTGGGGGTCGTGGGTTCGATTCCCACGGTAAGCACACTTTCTCTCTGATGCAAGACTTTAGGTTTCTGACGTGGTTACTTTGACGACGCCTAAATAGCAGCCGGGAGCATGAAGCACGGAATCTCAAGCCTGCAACCAAACTGGAAACAACTAAACATACTTTGTTTCATTGGGAATCGAACCCACGACTTCCAGACCTAAGGAAAATTCACAGGACCACTGAGCCAGTTTTAATTTGATTTTCAGTGCAGTATCATCTTGGATTTTAAATTATTACTGCACAAGATCGAGCAAAATGTTTTTCGTACAAGACGAATATGTTTCTAAAGCGTAGTATCATATTTTATTAAGCCGACACAATGTCTGCTTTTCAATATCATTTTACTCAAACCAGTCTGACTTTATGAGATAGTGCATGTTTCAATGGTGAAATATTGTTAAAACTTGCTTTAAAGTCGACTCGGGGATATTGAAGCAAAATGGAGTACTAGCTGTTTCCCGCAGCTCCGCCTGCGTCAAAAAGTAGCCTATGTTTGACCCCGGGTCTTCAATTAAATTCATACCAAATTTCATCGATCTCCGTTTAGTGGTTTGGCCGTGAAAGAGTAACAGACAGACTTTCGCACTTATAATATTAGTATGGAAGTATGGAAGCTATGCTCCTAAGCATAAGCTAATACTGTGACTGGAATGCGCACTCGGCTAAAAAAAAAAACAAGATCCTAGATTTAAGAAAGTAACTAATATCACTATGGAATATTGATAAGCTTGATAACAGAGTGCGTCGCGTGCGTATCAGTAACGATTGGGCTATTCAAGCGAAATGTGGTCCATATTATGGTCTCGGGTTACCGATAGATTTTATTTTTATTTTATTACATAGGAAAACAAACAGCTTAAAGCCTAAAGTTTTCACATATAGTTAAAAAGAAAATCTAATTGTGTTATGAATATAAATGTAACAGTAGATGGCAGTCTTACGGCTGTATCAGATGTCTTAGGCGGCCTAAGCAATTTGACAGTATGTGACTATGGAGCGGGCATGTGCCGTATGGTTTCCCCAGATTTCACTGTAAAATGAAGGTAGGTATGAGCACGCACATACAACACTTAACTTTTTATAATACGCCTCTTATGCGCCCGAGCAACCCTTAGTTCGCATCTAAACGACCATCAACAGAGTCTTGCGTTCTCAGCCATCTCATTCCGTACCCTAGGCAACGTTAGTACTGTTATTAATAGGCTAGTTTCCTAAAATAATTTAATTAGTCCGTCAGTTAAATAATCAAAAAACAAAAAATATTAGAGACGTATTTTTTCTTTTGAAAGTTAAACAAAGAATGGTAAAGATATGGCGCGTTTAAGTTCCGTGTGACGTCACAGTGTGCTACACTTTTTCGTAATATGTGACGTCACGAGCCCAAACACCTAAACTTTGATGCGATATAACTTTATAATTTATCGCTCAATTGACAAAAGAAAAAATACGTCACTAATATATTTTGATTCGCTTAATGACGGACTAATTTTGAATGTTAGTCTTTTGACCCTGGAAACTAGCCTATTCTGTATCTAGGGGCTGAAACGTAAACTGAGCGACGCACCTGAAAAAACACGCTTAAACTAAGAAGATTAATATTAGTATGGAAAAAATATATAACTAAGAAACAATGTGAAATTCTGCTTTCATGCTAAAGTGATTCGGCAAACGAATCAACGGATATTGACGTAATTTTTGGTATGGAGATTGTGAGATTGAGGGACATAGACTCTTTTTAGTCGACGAAAGCCGCGGGCAAACAGCTAGCAATAAAGATAAAACTTAAATAGTAGTTCTTGATTCAGCAGATTCCAAACCAGACGTGGAGTCCTATTTTTGAAATGTATGATTCATAAGTCGAAAGAAAATCGTTCGACTCACCGATTTTGCGTGAGTCACACTTTTCAAAAATAGCTCTCATGGAACGGATTTGTAATAAATTATATTGGCCACATTCCAACAAGATTCAGTTGTTCGAGTTATTTTGTCATTTCAATCATTTTAGAATTCAATATTCCCCGTTTTTAGCTTTAGCTTCAGGTTTGGACTCTTGCCAGTTCGGTCTTTTAATAATTAATTATAATTTTCTAAATGGTGTAATCTGACACCAGGGTGTACAGGTTCAACGAATACATTAATCCACTTGTGTTGAGAACTGAACCTTTTTTAATATTAAATACTTTGTATAATATATATTTTAGAAGAGATGAATAAACTCAAAAACTACATACTGTACCGATTTCAAAAATTATTTCACCATTGGAAAGCTACATTCACCCTGAGTAACATAGGCTATATACCGCAGGCAGAGCTTCGGGAAACAGCTAGTATTTTATAAAGTTATTCTATTCTATAAATACTTATGATCATGATATTTAAAAGTTTTTTTTTTACGATCAGTCTCGTACTTGACGTCAACCTTGGTCATATTACTAGGGAATGCGTTTGTTAAACTTAATTAATTTGTTCCGGTTAGAAGTGATTTAGTTAGATTTCCAATGATTTTTATTCGATATAATTTGAGCGAGTCATATATGACAAAAATAGCGCTCCTGATAGCTGGTCCAATTATATTTCGAATTTTATTCAACTCGTTGGTTTATAGAGAGACTGATAAAGATAAAGATAAGATATGATGTCAATAAAAATAACAATAATCTCCAAATTCTGCCATTCCAGGCGTACAATATATTATGAGTCCAATGAATGGGAGTGAATCCTCATGCGAAAGCTATATTTATTTATATTCCAAAAACTCTTGTACACTATAAAAACATTTATCAATTAATAATTTCAACAAAGCACTGCGAAACTTCTTAAATGGCAGTTCCTTTATATCGTCAGGCAGTTTATTATATATCTTTATAGACATAATATAGCTATTATTACTAGTCATAATATTAATATGTCTGGTTTAAATTCTTTTGTTCAAAATCAATAAAGATTTTAAAAGATTTTCTTGAAAAATCAAAACAACGCTTCTGCCCTTCTAAAGGACCGTTCAAACTTAATATTCTTTTCTTACTCGCTGGTTGACTGTTAGAGATCCCAGAGTGTGATAAGTCCGCCATTGTACTTGGTTTTTGTTAACTATGTAAAACGTTGTAAAAACGGTGTAAGTAAATCCATACATAATATTATAAATGCGACAGTCTGTCTGTCTGTGTTTCTGTGTGTGTTTGTAACGCTTTCAGGGCCAAACCGCTAAACGGATTTTGATGAAATTTGGTATGAATATAGTTGAAGTTCCGGGGTCAAACATAGGCTACTTCTTGAAGCAGGCGGAGCTGCGGGAAACAGCTAGTAAGAAATAAACACGATAAAAACCGTATGAAATAGTGCGAAAACTTAAGAAATCACTACGCTTTCGTGTTTTATTTAAGTTTGTATGTTTGTACAATAAATATATTACCTTAGATTATTAATTGATCTCGCGTCGTAGCGCCGCGGACACCAATTATTAATCTTAATTATAAACAAACAATCACATAATTTGTCTAAAAAATCTGAAATATCTGTGTCTGTCTTCTATCGCTTTACGAATTTCAAATTTAAATTCGAACTTCGAAATTTCAAACTCATTCTTCATTCATTCTTTAAGTTATGAACCGCCATGATTGCCAATGGGCTATATACTTTTATATATATATATATGGCTTTTACTTTCGTATTTAGCCAGTAACAAGTAAAAATTATACAATAAAGTAGTCAAGTCAAGTCAAGTCGAGTCAGAAGTATTATGCTAAGTGAAGTGGTAGAAACACTGCACTTAGCGATTTCCAGGAGCTTTTGGCAACAAGTTAGAAAATCACATAAATCGAACATTGTATCACTTCCCGGCACTCAAGCTTATTCTTGAACACTTTGCGAATAATTATCCACCATTATTATGCACAAACACTCTAAAAACACTAATTTTGGAAAAAAATATAGCGCTGATACTGCTTTTCACAACTTCCCGCCAAAAGTCCTATTGGATACTTTTTTTTCAATATGGCTCTTACTTTCGTATTTAGCCCGTAACAAGTAATTTTTTTAAATTAAGTTGTTCAGTCAAGCAAGTCTAAAGTCACGTCAGTAGTTAAGTGAAGTCAAGTCGAGTCAGAAGAGTCAGGCTAAGTGAAGTAATAGAAAAACTGCACTTAGCGATTTCCAGGAGCTTTTGGCAATAAGCAAGGAAATCACATAAATCGAACACTGTATCACTTCCCAACACTCACGCTTGTTCTTTAACCTTTGCTAATAAATATCCACCATTATTAAGCACAAAAACTCAAAAAAACACAAATTTTGGAAAATAAAATACAGCGCCGATACTGCTCTCTACAGCTTCCCGCCAAAAGTCTATTGGATACTTACGCATTAAACTTTTCCATTCGTTCCTTTTCATATGCAAATTGTGTGATGTGTTTATTGTGTGATGATACAAAGTTTCCAACTCGATTTTTCACAAACCATTCAGATATCAAAACGAAATTTCACGTTCCTTTTTTTTATTGTTGTTCTTTTAACTCAGTTTAGAATGTTTTTTGATTTCATAAAGGATATAAGTTTTCGAATTATCCATCGATATTTTGTTCTAAGTTGTATCTTCAGCTTGCGCTCCAAAACTTCAGGGTTTAATTACATCATGGTTCTAGATTTGGCGGTACTGGTTATTACAAAGGCGCGACTATATCTCGTCTGACCTTTTACAGGGAAACAAGACCAATAAGATCATGATGTTCTTTATCGACACCAATCTGTCAGTGCTATTATGTCGATTATTATTTAAAGTGTGAAGGAAGTGACAGAGGTCTGTTCTTTAGAAATCATAGGAATGGGTGTGGATACGTAAAATTTCCAAAGTTTCCACCCATCCCTGCGAAAAATAGACGCGATGTAATGTAAGTAAAATTAGAATGCTAGACATAATTTTGTGGTATTTTAGGAATTTTATCTCGCATTTCAGGTCAAAAGGTCGCATTCACAATCCAAAATCAGATTTATTCGGATAGCTCTCTCGAATACAATATCATTCCAATTGAATTCGAATTAGAAATTCGAATCGCGTCTTCACGGCGGCCTGCATAACGTAACGCTGATTTAAATTAGGAGAATATAAATTTTAAAGGATTCTAAATTGAAATATTTTTATACACATGCGTGTCACACCTATTAAAAAAGGAACGTTTATCAAACACTTTTACTATTTTCGATGCGATAAGTAAGTCCCGATTTATACCTGACTCAAAGGTTCCCATTAATAGTAGCATTGCCTCTTTGGCTATGGAAATCTTCAGATACCACCATGAATGGTAGTCAAGTTCTATTATTTGGTCCAATTATACTTATAGAACAGAATAATTGCGATTTAAACAGCTCTAGACGCGTTGAGACATAATCCTATAAATATTAACGCTTTCGTTAATATATATTTAAGTATCATTGAGTTAATATCCCATAATACGCCTCAAAATTAATTAAGGGCTAGCTCAGTTTGTGTGATTTGTTCCTATATATTTATTTACTTATTTCGCTGCCAACCTACTTGAATGCTCATAGTAATAAAATAATATTAATTATTATAAAATTTCTCACAGTGGAAGGGTTATGAATAGAAAATTATACCACATGGAGTTAAGCTTATATAAACAAAATGTATGAAATATGAAACGTTGGTGAAACGACACTTTTGTTTCGTTGTTTAATGAGGGTACGAAAAGTTGTGCAAACGGAGACCCAAAAATTTGCTTACCTTTCTTACTTACATGAATATATTCTTCGTGCTTAACCGTGTTTCCTGTTTAGGGATAGACCACTCCCTTTTTAACTTAGTAGTCTATAAGAACATGATCAATGTTGCAACAAAATGGCGCCCACTTTTCGGCTCTAAAATTTTCAATCGTAGTGTCACTGTTGTTGTCGTCGAAATGAATTTTTACTGGTCTTAATTATGCTTGGTGTTTAAAGTGAAAAACTGGAAACAATAATATATCACCAAAAACACAAAAGTTACAAGTAGTTCTATTTACGTGACAGTTTTCTAAATAAAGAATATTCCATCCCATCCCATCCTATTCTTAATATTTTTTTGAAAAGTATAAAAGAACTAAAAGTAAAAGCCCTGAGTCCATGAAGATTTTAAGCAATAATAGAAAGCAACTAAGAAAACGCTACGATATCGAGATGCGCTACAAAAAACGCAACAAAACTGGGAAAAGGCTACAATACCGGGAAACGCTATGTTTAATTATATTTAATTTAACATGCAAAAATTAATCTATACTATATAATATAATATTATAAAGCTGAAGAGCTTGTTTGTTTGTTTGTTTGAACACGCTAATCTCAGGAACTACTGGTTCGAATTGAAAAATTATTTTTGTGTTGGATAGATCATTTATCGAGGAAGGCTTTAGGCTATATAACATCACGTTGCGACTAATAGGAGCGAAGAAACAGTCGAAAATGTGGACAAAACGGGGAAAATTATTCATCTTTGAGGGCTTCCGTTGCGTGCGCTGCGAAAACCATTCGAGATACCCAAAAAATATGTATGAAAGAATTATTCCTCTTTAAATTATCTAAAAAAATGTCTCCGACAGTATTTGTATATCTTTTAAGATTAACTTACAATAAGAGTTTTTATGATAATCAAATTTGGTCGAAATTAATGCATTATTACAAATTATTTGTCAGAGTTGTATCAACATATTAACATATTAATCTTTATCCAAATAAATGTGTTATTGATTCTGCCACAAGAAAATAAAACTAAAAATATAATATACGCAGAAGTACTTAAAAATATATTCTTTTTAAAACTACTACTAAAATATATTCTATTAATTATGTAACTAAGTCGTCTAAAATAAGTCGTGGGTAACAGCTATAGGTAATTTATAATAAAGAGGTGGGTTTGTAAACAAAAAATAAATATGATTCCCAAAATAACTATTCCACGCGGACGAAGTCGCGGGCACAGCTAGTGTTTCATATTACTGGCAATATACACACAACAACTTTTAGTATAAATAAAATGGTCAGCCCCTCTCGTACTTCTCTTCTTTCCGATTCACACTGTGTCAGGAGGCAGACGTTATACCATCCTTGTCAATATTTGAATATTTATTTAAAACCTCTTTGTTTTCTTTCGCCATTATCCAATTATTCAACACGCTACAACATCGGGAAAACTCTACAATACTAAGAAAACTCAACAATACAGGGAAAATGCTACGATGAAAGACACAAATACCTCAGCACGTAACTTATCTAAGTTGGGAGGCCCATAAAATATTAGTTAACTTACTACTGCTATTGTAACTCAATTAATTATTCACTTTACTAAGTTCCTAACCACTGTTCTAGAGTTAAGTTACATTTGGTAGGTAATATAGGCTGCATTATTGATTTATTAGATAGAGCGTGATTTTAACCGCCTAACTCATAAAAACTAACGAACGTTGCTGAAGCTCACATTAACTAAAATACGTTTGGTCCCTGCCTCTCGTTTTTATATTTGAAGTGAATGAACGAGACAAAATATATTTGAGTTTATGTGGACTTAAAGAACCTATTTTTTATGAATAGGGGGGTATGACTATAAATGATATATTCCAGTTGGTAAAGAGTGACTGGCGCGCATTATAAAGGAGTCAGAATAGTTTGGACTGATGTGTAAGCTGAAGAAAAGATACATACAAATTAAATGCACAAATACAAAAATAAATATTGATTTATTTCAGGGACAATTAAAATACAGAAAAAATTATAAAACTATGAACTAATGATTTCTTATGTTTTCGCGATTGTTATTCATTAAATTAAACTATTTTAATACGGTTTTATCGCGTTTATTACTTATTTATTTACACCTGACGTTTCAAACACTTTACAGCGTTCATGGTCGCAGGCAGACTAAGTTAACATTTGTCTTTGATGTCATAAGATTACAAAACTACCGCCTGAAATTTTTATTGGGAACTATTCCGATTCACGCAGTACTGGCTCACAGTATCTAAGGGTCTTGCAGTCTGCTTCCGAGTTTGCGATTTTATTAAGTTAATGACTGGGCCCCAAGCTGGCGTTACCTGCCATCCATCCTCTCTAAATAAGTAATAAACGCGATAAAACCGTATTAAAATAGTTTAATTTAATAAACTATGAACTAGTTTGAGATTATAGTAGAACATGGATAAGTAAACGCAAATTTATAGCTTAAGCTTACTTCTAGTACTAGCTTATTAGCATAAGTAGATCTTTCTTTTTTAATTTGACTATAACAAATTAAAATTTCTGCCTTTATTACTCGTATTTGTTCTGGTGTCGTGATTTTGAAAACAATATTACTTAAACAAAACTCCTTCACATTGAATTAAACTATTTTGACTGTTTTTATCGCATTTATTTTAATGTGTAACAATCGCAAAAATATTAGAAATTTTTAAAATTTCTTTTTCGCATTGAGAAAGCTACATTTATAAGCTCTTTGGAAACTCGTAACAAATTTCGTCCTCCTATCGATACATACAAGCACTGAGTGGCAAATTCAATTAATATCCACATTTAACAATATCCTTTCTGACAGCTGTCTGTCCGTCTGTCACACGAATTGGACAAAACGTGATCATTTTGCAACTTCCCTTGTAAATGTCGATTACGAATAGAAACAAAAAAGAAAATTTTTGTTCCCTATTTTCACAACCTACATTTTTGTATTCAATTTTAGAAGTAATTTTTATTTTATGGCGAACTGGAATGTGCTATTTCTGGAATGTGTGACATAAATGTCGAATGAAAATCGTACGATATCAATCATAAATACTTCGATATTGAATAAAAATCCCTTTTACTGTCTTTTCCTCTTATGTATAATCCTTTGCATTTTTTTATTATGTACATGTACATAAAAAAAAAATTATCGTCTCGCCCATTTTGCATAAACCACACTTTTCGAAAATAGCAGTCCTGGACCTAAAATGAAAATGATTGGAGACAGACTAGACTCTGACTTATGATCATTAGATTTGCTGAGCTGCTTCGAAGATGATGATAAAGCTGGAAGTCTATTCATTGTTATTTAAAATTATACTTGTTTTTAATTAATCCCTCTTACTAACATAGTTTTGTAATGGACTAATCTTTGAATAAATAAATAATATTATTTGCAGCACATACATTTTTTTTTTTTAAATTTGCACTGCCATTATGGAATGAACTCCCTGCCATGGCTTTCCCTGGTGACTATAACATGGGAGCCTTCAAAAAGAGCGTGAAAAAATTCCTTCAGGGTCGGCAACGCGCTCGTGACATCTCCGGTGTTAAAGGCGTTCATAGGCATAAGTAACCATCAGGTGGGCCGTACGCCTGTTTGCCTACTTAGTTGTATAAAAAAAAATATACTCATTAGTATAGATTTACATAAGCAACACATAAAAATAGATTTTAAAATTCTACCTCTCTCTACCATCTTTTTTTTAGTTTCAAGAACTAGTTTTCATACCAAGGTAAATTGAATTTCATCATTGTACTCAAAAATGTACGGTTCTTTCACAAACGAAAAGGAATTTTAATATCCTGTGTGTGCTCTACGTACCAGAGTTTGAAAACATTGGGTTTTGTGTAAACAAAACGGAAATTAATACTTAGTTTGGTTTAGGGGTTTATTGAAATAAGAAATAAAGACTTTTTGTCATTGAAAAATTCAAAATTTGACCTCTTTTTCATCATCAAATGAACGTGTTTCCTAGTTACATTATCATCATCAACTTTTAAGTTATTAATGTGAGTTATCACTGCTCAAATTATCTCTTCGTCTACGCCAACCATCTCTGTCCCAAACCATCGAAATCCAGTTGTTGCCAGCTTTATGCCTGATATTGTTGACCCACCTGGACCAGCCCAGCTGGACGTCCAGGGGCCTTACTATCACCTCTTAATGCAGGGTAGTAAGAGCACACTCTATTTACACATAAACTAGATGAAAATACAAGGCGACATCTTGCTTGCTCACTTGTTTCTGTCCTGGCTATTCGAGATGGCAAATCACCAGTAGTGCTATTTTTGAAAAGTGTGACCCGTGCAAAATCGGCCAGTCGAATAATTTTTGTTAGATATCGAACGATTTTCATGCGACATTATGTCATACATTTCAAAAGTACTTCGTCTCCACTCGTCTCCCAGTTATATATTTAGCTTAAAACGCTTCAGAGCTCACCGTACGCTTTTAATGGTCCTAGATATGGCGTTCCATGTTATTACAAATGAAGTGTTCTCCTGTCTTTGTTTTTCCGGACAACCAGGCCAATAGGATCATGAGGTGTGTTTCTGCACTTGCTTTGTGCGAAGTCGCCTATAATCTTACTACCTCATCTGCCATCGGTTCTCCGCGCTATGTTACTGAAATGGCGGTCGCAAATCGCACCGCGCTGTGCATTGTTTAATATGCACGATCGTTGCCCATCTAGCTCCCCAAACAAAAACGCTTATAACTCATCTATTTAGGAAATTTTTGCAAGAAACAAATTATCCTGCAAAGCAGTATATCCATAGAGCCATTCGCCTGTAAAATCGTATTTCATCGGCAGACATTTTAAGTGACTAACAAGACGTGGGAGGATCCAATTTTGATTCTGCGGAGTCATCTAACGAGGTTGCGTTCTGATACAGACAAGATTATTTGGGTCTTAGAATAACGTCATTATAGAAAAGCAGTAGTGCTATTTTTAAAATAAGATTTACATGTCGAATGAACATCGTTGGAAAACGAGCGATAATCATTCCTTTAACCAATTTTGAGTCACAGATCTCAAAAATTGCACTCCTAGAGCTCTATTTAAGAAAACTATGAATCTTTTTAATTGTGACTTTACCACTTGTTGCAAATTGTTCGATATATACTCAAAAAGTGTTGTAAAAAATATAGAGTGAGCATTGTACCTATAGATTAAGTTTTTATTCTGCGGTCGTCTAGATCAGGGTTTCCCAATCTTTTTTACATGAAGGCTCCCCGGATCACAAATAATATTTTCATGCCCCCCCCCCCCCATTTTTTTCAATAAGTAAGTACCTACTATAAGAATAGCAATATGTTAACAACATTTATTTTAATGTAATTTGTACAAAAAGAATCACAAAATGAACTTTGACTAAATTAAAACGTTTTTATCAACCAATCTATAAGAGTACTAGGGAGTATAGTGACAATACTAGTGAGATACTTCAGCTTGCATTCTCTGTACCAGTTGGTGGATCCTAGGTTCAGTTTTTGCCAGAGCTATCATCAGGTCGCTATCTACGCCCATGGAGTAATTACAAAGAGGAGATGCCGTTTGAAATGGCGCAGTGATATGATCATTGGCGCCTCGCCAACACAAAAGTGGGCGGAGCTTGTCTTGCTCATGCTCCATAATTGGAGCGACGGCCGGAACCAAGCACCGCGCACGTCTGCCTTCCGCCCCGTGTAGCCTCACAAACACTTTCTTACAAAACGCTTATTACGGCATCTCCTCTTTGTAATTACTCCATGTCTACGCCTATACAATTTCGCTGCTTAGTTTTTATTAAAACCAGAGCTGAAAAACCAGTCTCGCAAACGGTGATCGACTGAATGAATTAATGTGATATTCTACCTACAGTGTTTACTTCATTAACGCATTGAAATAATTTTTCTATTGAAAACACAAACGTATCAAGCCCCCCTTGACATCCCTCTACGCCCCACTAGGGGGGCGCGCCCCCCTGGTTGGAAAACCCTGGTCTAGATTATCCCAATTACAGATCCCAATACATTTTCTATATTACTAGAAACATATCATAACCCTCCTTTCTTGCCGTCGCGTCGGTTAAAAACAAGGCCGCAGACCCCTCCAACTATTTGCTCACCAAATATTTTTGCAATGGGCGTCATACGCCTCGTATTTCTCATAGCGAAATATATTTAGGGGCACGGAAACTCGGCCCAAGTATTTTGAGACATGCTTTTTTACGGTCATTATCTTGGAAATAAGAAATTTGTAATAGATTTTTTGTAAGATAGTAATAAGTATAAATGATTTAAGAATTGTTACAGATTGTACATACAAATTTATTTTTTTTTTGGTACAAAAAAAAAGCATATCTATGACCCGCTTCTTAACGTTTCTGGTGCAAAGGTGCCCAAAATGCTAGCTGCGTAATAACTAACTTATTAAAAATAAAAACAAAAATAGATTGTAAATTTGCCTGTACTATGAGTTTTTGCGAACTCTGCCATAGTAGAGTCAATATCGCAGGTAGATTAATCATTAATCAAAGAGGTCCATATGATAGTCAAATTTTAATACTTACTTTGCTAGTATTGTTGGCCTAGACCCGCAACGAGTCTTACGAATGAGGACTTAATATTTTTAAAGTAATGTAGCTATTTCCGAGCAAGTTGAAGAAAAATACATGCATTTCTTTCCACTCTGAACCATCTATGAGTTTATTTTATGTGTTTCCAAGTTTTTATGCGACCAAGTGTACAGTGGTCGCGATTATACGACACAATTTAATTTGGTGCCTACATATTATACGCGTGTGACGTGAATTTTGTGGTTAACTTTCATTTCGCAGCAAAATATTGTATGTTTAATTATCCATTGAAACAAGTATTATTTTCTGTTTCTTTACAGTAATTATGATAGGCTATTTTCCAGGATCAAAAGACTATCATTAAAATCATTTCGTAGTTCCTTCGCGGGTCTGCTGGAAGAAATTTCTTTAGAAATAAGTAGAACCCTTATACAGAGTTTTCCTAATGTTAAATTTCCTATGTATATTTACAGCGTGTACATGAAATAAATAAATAAAATTAGTCCGTCATTTAGGGAATCAAAATATATTAGTGACGTATTTTTTTTGTCAATTGAGCGATAAATTATAAAGATATAACGTATCAAAGTTTAGGAGTGAGGGCTCGTGACGTCACATATTGCGAAAAAGTGTAGCACACTGTGACGTCATTAGGAACTTTCATGCACCATATCTTCACCATCCTTTGTTTAATTTTCAAAGGAAAAAATACGTCTCCAAAATTTTTTTTATTATCTAACTGATGGACTAATATATGTTTTACGATAACTAGTGCCGCTAAATCTAGGAACACGACTTACAGCGTACCCTAGGCTCCGAAACGGATAAGCTGAGATCGCAACTAGGAGAACACGCTTGTACGAGGCAGAATAATTGTTTCTTTTAGCATCAAGTCAGTCAAAGGAATAAGTACTTACTTTTCACTTGTTGAACTTGATGAAATTAATTACCTTTAAAGAGATGGACAGACGACCCCTTCATCTGTCGCGGCCATTTTACATAAAATGGCGCATCTGTCAAGCTATTTTTTTTTTTGGGGGGGCTACTTCCTGTCTCTCATTAAAAATAAGATTTCCAAGAAATTTTGTATGAAGGTTATATTAAAAGCATAAATTGCTATAATTGTCATTAAATAAGCTATCAGATTATGTACAATTGTATATAGTTTTACATTGAGTTAAATTACTAATTAAAAGGTGAAAGTAGAGAAAGGGTCACTTTCTCCAGTTTACTTCATTAAATGTCAAATAATTATGAATTAAAAACCTTTATTACAAGTTATATTTATTTTATTTATAGGAAGAACAATTATTTAATAATAATAAATCAAAACAAGATAAAAAAATGCAGGTTTACATACAAAAATACTTTGTAAAAGAAACACGCCATATTCTGGCGTCTTGACAGATAGGGAAACCTCCCTACCTTTACAGGTAAAAACCTATCTGTCAAGACGCCAGAATATGGCGTTTTTGAATTTTTGCAATTTTTGTTTTTTATCTTACACATTATTAAATCTAATTTAGAAAAAAACTATTGTTATTACGTATGTAGAAATGTATGTTAATCATGTTACAAAAGGAAGTTTGAAATCACTAGAACTTTTTTTTGTTAGAATCAAATCAAGAAGTACGAACATCACTATCGAAGTGACAGCCAATGTTTTTATAATACAATACATTAAAACAATTATAAAATGCTTAAACATACACATTTATGTTTATTATCTAGAAAAACAACGAGAAACCACTTAATGAATTAGTTTTGCGGGCACAATACTGTAGGACGAGCGACTCGCTAATACTGAGTGAAAGAGTGGGAATGCCCTGTGCCTGCTCAGCCTTGAATTGTGTTGTTGAACCTTTAGACTGGACTTATAATGCATCCTTGTTTTACTCGCTTCATTTTGGTAAAGTTCGAGAGAGATACGAATAACATAACCATAATAAATTGGTCTCTTAAGTGGCACTTGTAATATGACACCATATTATGGCGTCCGACATATTTGCGAAATTTTTTGCACACCAGATTATGGCGTCGTGACAGATGACTTGTGAGATTTTGATAAGGAGTGGAAAGTGACATCGAATTGAGAGTGTTAGAAGCGAAGAGTGGAGGCTTTTGCCAGCAGTAGGACCTAAATATCTATGTAATAAAATAATCATCTCCGTAATTATGCAATTAGGTGATTCAACCTTCCTCTATAAAGTTCTGAGATAGAGCTCAAGCTATAGCGATGATAATTAGTGTAATAATATACCCTAAATAAGGGAAATAACCTAACCTTGTGCATGGAATTTCTAAGCAACAAACTTCCAACTACCAAGGAACCAATTTCGATCAAACGAAACTTTGATCACACGCTCTCTAATTCAAATCTGCCAATGACAGTCTCCCCATTCGATTTTAAACTTAATGATTATGTATGAACGTTTAATTGTGTTTGTAAATTGTATGATTTAGGGCGCCGGCATATTAAACAGTATAATATCAGCGCAAAATGTATGAATATACTCGACCGAAGCTGGTAGCGTTCATTATCATTATAACGAGTGGATTACATGGGCAAACGACCCTGTATACCCTGGTCTCAAAGTTTTGAACTCTGCCGTAGTTCTTTTAAAGACCATGGCAGCTGGGTCAAACGGCGCGCGGAACGAACGCGCAACGAAGCGCGGAATCAGAATTATTATTAGACAATCAGGTGATTCAAGCCTGCAATGTCCTAACCAATCTTTCCCTCTGTACAGGGTCGATTGACCATGTAGCCCACTCGATATGACTGTATGAATGTTATATCATTTTACAGCTTCCAAACCAAAAAGGCTTTTATAACAGAATGTGTCACATGAATCAGCTTTTCATAAAACCTTTTCAAGCCCCTAATGGAGCCCTATTTTAAGATCTTTACAGACCGTAAGCCCTAAGGCAGTGTCCTACACTGTACGAAACAGCTCTGAAGGACTGCTTTGATGTCATACACCATGAAAGATATATAATATGATCTATTTTATTAATGTACTAGCTGTTTCCCGCAGCTCCACCTGCGGTATATAGCCTATGTTATCTAGGGTGAATGTAGCTTTCCAATGGTGAAAGAATTTTTGAAATCGGCACAGTAGTTTTTGAGTTTATTCATTACAAACATACACACAAAAATACAAATCTTTCCTCTTTATAATATTAGTGTAGATTAGTGTAGATGTAGATTAGTGTAGATAGTGTATAAGTGTAGATTTAAGTAAATTTTATTGTACATATACAATTGTAAAGCACAATAGGTGGACTTAATGCTAAAAGCAATATGCGACGACGAGACACGACACGTATTGGATTGGTTGCCATTTAGTGGCATTTTCTATCTCCGTGCTTCGGAAGGCACGTTGCACGTTGCATGGTCCCGGTTGTTATTGATTAATGTTAAAAGGAATGACATTTAAGTTAAAATTGACGAAATGGTTACAAAAATATTGTTTTTACTCCGAACGAGAATATATTGACTATTGTAAATTTCACAAAAGTAATGACTAAGTAGGTACTAGATATACTTTGAAATGTTTATTACCTGGGTTTGCTATCTAATTCCTGTCCTCTATGAAATTTGAAGGGAAATAAGCAAAATTAAAATAAAATAACAAAAAAAACTTTTACAATATTTATTTGAAGAAGAAGAAGCTGAAAGTTACACAAAGTTAAAAACTCGAATTAAAAAAAAATGAATTTATATTGGAAGTTACTTATTTAATGTTGAGTAAAGAAGTAATAGAAAATTAGGGGCGCAGGAGATCGAATGGCCAATATTTAGATCCCTTTAAAGTTTTAAATTAAAAAAAAATCAAAGGTTAATAAAATAAAAAATGTAGAAAGCGCAGGCACTGGCTGACCGATAATGCTGGCTTCGGCTGTGTGGTTACCTCAGTTTAAGCAAAAATGTCTATCGCAGATTAAAACGGTAGTATAAGCAGTGTCCTCTTGTTTCAATAAAAGAAATGTGGTATGCACTCCTGACACCTCGGGAAGCTGGTAGAACTCCCAGTGTTCAGCGGAGGGAGTGCTGAGGGAAACTTGAGGTGTTCTTTTTAACCCTGAAGTAGGAATAACAAAATAACTTTCAAAAGACTGCTTATGAAACAATGGTTTACTATAGGGCGGGGCTCTGGAAATTTCTAGGTTTTATTCCTGTTCAAAATCCTTTTCAATATATGTATAATTTTGTTTTAATGGAGTATGTTTATTCCTAAATTTAGAGCTGAATCTTATTTGGTTGTAATTATAAAAAGAAAGTCATAATTCCAAATGGTAGGTTACCCGACAATGAAAAATCTACATAATTTTGTAAAAAAAAACGATTTTGTATGAAATATTTCAATTTGAATTTATATATTCTACTTTTATTTATGTGTACGAATGGTGAGAAATCATTTTAAGACCGAAATTAGATAAAATTTTAATAAAATGCACATGTGAATAAAATACACATTCTACCCACTTTTGTAAATTATAAATTTCTCACAAAACCCCCAATTTAACCAGAAAGTTATTAGACCAAATGGAAGAATTAATCGGTTATTTAGCTCAATAGGACAATAATTAAAATAAAATAAATTACCTTTTCAGGGTTCTTTATGTATATCCAACAAAACACTTTTGTCTTATAGCGCCGCACGACAACCACGTCGGCGAAAATATTTGTTACGACGGTTGCACTATTAAACTCCAAAATAACAGTATTAAATGGCCTTTAAATTATAAAAATAGCGAGCAACTATCGACCCGCTCCGAAAATCATCTGATTTCGTCTGCCGGTGTCGGCAAGTGTCTAGCTGTCAGTTCAGTCGTAGTGATGGGGACATCGGGAGTCGACATTTGTTCGAATCGACTCGATGAACTATCTATCGACTTCGTGCCGAACCGTGTGAAAACAACAGGCATGTAGTATCGATTTTTGAGATACGCCGGCGACAATTAAACCAACTCGCACGGATTCAATGAGTGATTAAATAAATCCGGAACAAGTAAGGAATGATTCGTCGAAATCAAAAATTACCACCCGCGTACATTTCAAAAATACAGAATGTTGCTTCCACGATCGCAATCGATACATCTCACGGAGAAGTCAATTCTCTTATTTTAAATAGGTACCTAGTGCACAATTGAATCGCGATTGGATCGTAATGACTTGACTTTGACGCTTCTGATATTCCGTTACTCATTCTATTTACATTTCCCTACTAATATCATTGAAATACGCTCCAGTCGCAAATGAATAGAGATTCAAAACTGTTTAAGCAGAATACCACTATTGAGTGTATCTAAAAAAATGCAACACAATTAAGTCGCGATTGAATATCAGTTGCGTGGCCTTTAAAAGTTCATTAGCGGAATCGATCCCCTACTCAACAATCGAGCAATTAGGCAGTTAATCGACTTAATATTTATGGCATAGCAAAAATGGCATTACAACTTTCATCAATATTTCAATGTATTAATTTTAATTTATTAGTAATTTACTTGTTACTTACTTATTTTTATTAATTGTTGGTTAGGTATTTAAAAAAATCTGACAGTTTTGGTCACTAACACATCTCGGGTCATGTTCTTGTTGGTCTGGTTTCCCTGCAAAAACGGTTACGGTGATCAGTCGCTCCGTTGTAATTAACAGTGCCGCCAGATCTAGGACATGACAGCGTACCCTAAGCTCCGAAGCTTAAGCTGACGACGCAACTAGGAAAACACGCTTGGACGAAGAAAAAGAGTTAGACTGATAAAACTAACTTCTCAGCCTAGTGGTAAGGGAGTCACGTTTATGTCTTTGACTGTACATTATAGTACATTTATTAGGCTCAGGTATAAAAATAAAATAAGGCTTATGTACAAAAATAAAAAATATTTTTTCATTTATAATATTTTTAACATTAAATTACAAAACCACGTTTTTACAAAGTACTTACAGATAATGGGTTACTCGTTGAAAATAAACTATACATTATATTATTTCATAAATTAGAAAAAATGGTTATTATCATGTTGGTATTACATCGTCGGGATGAATAAGTTTAGAAGTTTTTGTAACCACTGGCTCAGCGCCTGTAAAGAACAAAAAATTCACATTTGAGAATGTAACACATACATAAATGCTTTAAAATTTTAATATACGTATTACTAATATGTTACGACTAAGTGATATCATGGTGTCCTGGCTAAGTGTAAAGCCAACGCACAAAAAACATGCCTTTAACATGGAGCTTTAAGTTTGTTAACTTATTTTTAGTCTTCAATTTTATACCTAGGTTTCTATTTGCCAGGTTGTAGAGCTTTCAACAACTTCATTTGAGGACATGAAATGAATTTTCAAAAAGTTAAATTAGAATTTACCAAAAAAGAATGAATGGCATGCGAACTTGATTAATTAAAAAAACAAAACAAAATATTTCAAAAGTTTTCTTTCCATTTAGATAAGGCTCCAGTAATAAAAAGACTAAAAAACATTCACAAGTCAAAGCATTAAAATTTCAAATTAAAAAAACATAGATCGAATATGGAGAAATTTTATTAATGTAGTAAAAGTTTGTCGTCAGTCAAATGATATTTTATTAAACTCTCGACTTCGGGTATAAATTTAAAGTTTCAGCAGTAAAGTCCGAACGGGACTGATCTTTGACTCTATAAAACGATAACGTGTCAATTTTTATCGCGAGGAAATTTAGAGGGAAATCTGCTGTCAAAGTTATTGGGGAATTATTAATGAAATTTAAGATAACATTGCTGAATTAATGATTTCTTATGTTTTCGCGATTGTTATTCATAAAATTAAACTATTTTAATACGGTTTTATCGCGTTTATTACTTATTTATTTACACCTGACGTTTCAAACACTTTACAGCGTTCATGGTCGCAGGCAGACTAAGTTAACATTTGTCTTTGATGTCTTAATTTATTTGATTGCTGAATTAATTTTGTAGGATGAAACTTATAAGATATTTTTTCATTATGAGTGGCATGGCAGCTTATTGATTGAGTTGGAGCTGTCAATGAAGGTACAAGATGAGATAGGAACGTTTTATTTTGTAAGTTTCGATGATCTAAATCGCGAAAGAATTTTAATGCTAGTTTATGTTCTGATGTGAATTGAAGTAACTACAATTTTATACACCGTGAAATTTTAGTCGTTTTGGACCCATCGTCCAGTGACTCCATTCATGCAACCGAACAAATTTCCCAAGGAACATAGCTCGAAACATGAAAAACATATTTGGACTTCCCATAGTAAGTTGGGTCACATGATGAGACATTTTGTATGGGAGGCCCAAAAATTTACTCCATATTTCGACCCATTTATCTTGGGGAAAGTTGTTCAGTTACATGAATGGAGTCACTGGACGATGGGTCCAAAACGACTACAATTTCACGGTGTATAATTCTAGTCTAGCTATCTAGCCTTCTGAAGGTCCCGACAGAAAGGTAAAACCCAAAATGTTCTGGCTTGACGAAGCGTCAGTACCATATAATAAATTATTACCAAGTGATTCTGTGCAAGCATAATGGTCTCACAAACGTGGGTACCAAGACCGCGTTTAGTGGAGTAGAAAAAGCAAAAACTCTTGAATTGGAAGAAGCCCGCTAAGAATGCATCTGAGACAACATCTGTTTATTATGACCTTACTCATGCACACAGAGTGATTTTTTGAGAAATGAATGATTTGGCCTTGGTTCAGCTGTGAATGCAAGAACTTACTGAACATATTTTAGTTTTAACCATCGACACGGAAGAAAAAGACTTTTAGTTATCTTACCTTCTCTTTCCCAAACAGTCTCAATTAACTCTTCTAATATTGCGCCATCTGGATACACAGTCCTACGGGTTTCCTTCTCAATCCTAGGACTAGAGCTGACAATGAAGAAGTATACAATGTTAGAGTCTTTGCCGTCGGTCACTTTTTGCCAAAATTCTGGATCTGAAGTGTTGAACCACATTACAGGCTTTCCGGAACGAGACGAATCCAACTCTAGAATTATAAGAATTTGTATCTATTTAACACTGTAATACAGTATCTTAAGAGAAAAATCGTGAAATAATGGAAAGGATATCCAGCAGATGATATCGTTTCAGAACGGCTGTAGTATCCAATCTTGTAGATTCTAACCAATAAACACAAACTTCTACCTTAATTTAATTCCATTAGACCAATTATTAATCTAAGTATTCATAATTTTAATTTTCAGTAATTTTTTGGCTAATTTTATTGATTGATGTGAAAAGTAACAAATTTCAAAACTTATATTAGAATTCAATAAGAATTAATTAAATAATATGTATTTTATCTAAATATGTTCAAACTACCTACCTAAGCACATTTTTTAAAATAATAATTTCTTTATGTGAATCATAAACTTTACCTTTTAGTTCTTGAGCTTGAGATAATTCGTCAATATTTTCTTCATTCTGAGTTACCAAAATTGTTGAATTATTATCATCTTCTGGTTTGTTTTCTAATGCGATAGGAGTAGCATTTGCAGAAATGCTTATTACTTCAATTCCTGATATGGTTGTTTCAGTAGAATTGTTTTCTTGTTTATTTGTACTTATTTCCGATGTTGTTTTGTCTGTCGTTTCTGGTATTGACGTTTCTGTATCAATTGGCCTTTTGTCGTTGCTATTTTTAATTTTAGTATTTTCATCGGCTATCTCTGAGGTACTACTTTTGTCAATATCACTTTCTTCTGTAACATCGGTGCTTTGTTTATTATCTGTCAATTCTCTATCTTTGTCTAGTGATGACTTTATGTTTTCTGTTACATTATCTGGTTCAAGTGTCGTCGGTGATAACTTATCAACAGTAATTGTAGACGATGATGCAACTGTAGGTTCAAAAGTAACTGAATGTGTCTCTTTACTTGAGGAAACAATTGTCAATAGAGTGGGCTCTTTCGTTATCGAATCTTTTACAACTTTTATAGGTGGTTGTACTTCTGCGGAGTCCGATTCTGTTAACAAAGAGGTAAAATTTTGAGAAGAAGCCTGTTGTTGATTTTCATTTTCAACTCTTGTCGCTTCATTGTTGTTATTCTTTCGGGCAAAGTATTCTGCTTTTACTAAAACAAAACCTGGATGTTGTTCCGCAATGGGTTCTAAACTGTCAAGGTGTTCAACTGTACCATTAGGATGTACGACCAGAAATCGTTTAATTTGTTTTGTCGACGATAAGATATTTTGAATTCTCTTATCTTGTATTATTTTTTGAATGTCGTGTTCTGAAATAATAATGTATTGTTGTTAGATAAATTAAAGACATTTTAATTTAGTACTTAGTATTAGACATATTCCACTTACTCACCTGGAAGTCCATGATTAGAAACATCATGATTTTTTTTATTACTATTTGGCTTTATTGACTGGACATCTACTGGATATTTTAGGAGCTCAGCGATGGACACAGGCAGTTCTGCTGGTTCTCTAGAAATGTTTGACCATTCTCTGTCAATATTGAAACCGTTTACAGGCGTAGCTGGACGATACGATTCTAGATTTGATAACTTAGTTGAAGCTACATCAATTGGCACTTGAAATGCAATTCTTTGTTCTGGAACGGCCTTTATTTTTAAAGGCTGATCGTATTTATTATTATAATAATGTCTTAAAACTTCTAAGTGAGCGTCATCGATCTGTTGTTGTTGGTAATTAGGTTCACCAGTTAATTTTGATATAAAATCATTATCGACTGCTCGATTTTGACGAAGTAGATGACTTAATATTTCATTTTGATCTATTGTAGTTGGATTAGCATAGTTTCTCGGAGAAACGACGACATTGTTTGAAATATTATTTACTTGCTCAGCATATTTTGTTGAAGCAGCTTGTCTATATTCATTGCCTGATATATATTCGCTTAACTCGTCATCATAATTTTTTTTACTCGTATCTTCATCGTTAACAACTCTATGGTAATCTATATTTTTTGGGCGCCTTAAATTTCTTGAATGATCTAATATTTCTTCATCCAAATATTCATCTCTTTGAGTCGGTAGAGGAGACATGTACGAAGGACGAGTACGACTCAAAAAAGCCTCTCCATGTCTTTCTTCGTTATACAAATCTTCATGTCCACTATGACTAGGTACATAGTATGGACTTGACACTAAAAGTTAAAAAATAAGTATGGATAATGAAAAAAATGTTCATCAGTCAAAACATTAGAATACAATACAAACTCTACAATGCAAAAAAAATAAAAACATTACAGAAAATTATCAACAAAAAACACATAGGCGGACTTATCGCCAAACTAAACTCTCCCAGGCAACCTTAGGGTTAAAAAAAACCTTATTTATTTAACTTCATTACAATAATGTTAAGGGCGGACTTAAAGCCAAACGCTTTTTCTTGCAGTCAAACAAAAGGTGATGCGTAGAAAATAACAACCTAAGGTTACGTTAGTACTATAAACACTTTCGCTGCTGTGAAAGAAATAACAATGGCACTCAATTGACTACGTCGAGAGGCGTTACTGCCAGCGAAAGTGTTAATAATTCTGTGCTCAGGTTTAAAAAATATTAAAATGTTTCGAATAACAACAATTGTAAGGGAAAATGTCTTGCTACTGGTGTATTTTAAGCTACAAGTATACTTTTCAATAGATGTTCATGTAAGATCTCTTTATCATTGTACTTACCCACTGCCTCAAAAAACAGAGTAAGCACGAAGTATTTCACAACCGACCACATGTTAACTAAACTCAGTTTCGTACAATACTGAAAGAAAGGTGCCTCGTGCCGTTATAAATAATACAAAGTCAACATACGATTAATAAAAGCTGATTATACAGAACCTTTTGTCGTCCATTATAAGGTTTACGTTGCCAATACGCATGTTTCAAAAACAATAGTTTTGATAAATACGTCATGATGAATGGCCGATCTCGCAATCCTGAAAAGAATCCTTTAAGCATGTCAAAATGTATTGCCCAATTCTGCTAATATGACGTTCTATTCATTCTAATTTATATTGTAAACATTCATCATCATCGTCATCCTAGCGTGTATTTCTAGTTGCGTCGTCAGCTTACGCTTCGTAGTCTAGGGTACGCTGCAAGTCATGGTCCTAGATTTGGCGGAACGGTAATTACAATGGAGCAACTGCCGTCTCACCTCCGTAACCATTTTTACAGGGAAACCAGACCAACAGGAACTTGTCCTGAGGTGTGTTAGTGGCCAACACTGTCAGGATTTTTCAATCTGCAATAAGCCACCTGACACAGCCTCACGACTGCTATCTATCGATAACAACCGGGACCAACGGCTTAACGTGCCTTCCGAAGCACGGAGGAGCTCAAGATAGAAAATTCCACTAAAATGGCGACCGTGTCAAGCGACGGCGAGTCGTATTGGATTGGTCGTCATTAGTGGCATTTTCTATCTTGAGGTCCTTCTTCGAAATGCATTTTAAGCTGTTGGTCTCGGTAGTTAGGTTGTGTCAGATGCTTTTGGGCAGCCTAAGAAAATCTGACACGATTGGCCTGAAACTAATCACGGGTCTTCCATGTTAGACTAGTTTCACTGTAAAGGATTATGGAGGTCAGACGGCAGTCGCTCCATATTAATAACCATGGCATGTTTAATTGAAACATAAGTATATTATTGTAAAAACTAGTTGACCATTTCTTAGAATGCCATGATATATTTTTTATTTTATTTTTTTATACAATTAAATAGGCAAACAAGCGTACGACCCAGCTGATGGTAAGTGGTTACCGTAGCCTATGAACGCCTGCAACACCGGAGATGTCACGAGCACGTTGCCGACCCTGAAGGAATTTTTAATTTGAATTTGTTTTTTTTTTAAACTAGCTGTTTCCCGCAGCTCCGCCTGCGTCAAAAAGTAGCCTATGTTTGACCCCGGGTCTTCAACTATATTCATACCAAATTTCATCAAAATCCGTTCAGCGGTTTGGCCGTGAAAGCGTAACAGACAGACAGAAAGACAGACAGACAAAAAGATAGACAGACAGACAGACTTTCGCATTTATAATATTAGTATGGAAGTATGGATGATCAACAACATTGTGTAATAAATCAATACTATGGACTGGCCACGATATGTCTTTACAAAACAGGAATTACCCCAAGTTTTACTCAATACACTACAATAAGTATCTGGCCTTTAAATTTTCCAGTCATTGCCCACCAGTTAGGTCAAGGGTTCGCAAATATTGACTTTAAAACCGTGTGCATACGGAACCCAATAACCTAGTTTAAAGAATTAACAATTGTTTTTGGTTGTTGTTTTAAATAAGTCAAACTCATGGTCACATGACCTGGGGGCCAATTTTTGCGCGCATTCGAGGTTTCACGAAGAAAAAGCGGCTATAACTACGGAAAACTATTTATGTCCGCCATTTTTCTATCGACACATATTTATAGAAAATCTGCGTAATGTAGTGCTGCTATTTTTGAAACTCAATCAAAATCGGTTAGTCGATTGATCTTCGTTTGATTTCGAATGATTCTCATTCGACTTAATCAGTGAGTAGAACGATTGTTGTTCGACATATGAGTCTGAAAAATTGCACGCCAAGTTAAGAGCACTACCACAGATAACATATATGGCTCCACGTTGTTCAACGCCCTCTATGTTTCAAACTAAAATCTATTAAAAAGCACACACGCAAAATGTTTTCAGTTCGAAGCATTTTTTTTATTTAAGTTTCAGTATTTAATAGTTCCAGAATATTCTACGAGATGGCTCTATTCAAAATTTTGTAACATTTTCTTATTTATTTGTATTGTGTTTAGGTAAAAAAAATAATTATGAAGATGCTGCGAGAATAGGTATTAAATGTTCAAGGTGCATTTTATTATGAAGTAAGCATTAAATATAGAAATCAGGTGGCATTTGTCGTGTATTTTCCAATCAGTAATGGCGATTGCTTTGTTATTGTGTGCTATAGCAGTAATTAAATATCAAACATCAGCAGGTAATTACTTTCATAAATGTATAAAAAACGTATCTATTTCCCTAAAAATAACTATTTATTTTTCGTTTACATTACGGCCAACTACTGCTGGGCTAGCAGTGCCCAATAATAGGATGTAATGAAAAAAAAATGCTTTATCATTTAAGCATACTTTATCTACGAAGCTTCCATGGTCAGCTATATGCAAATAGTACATTTAAATATAGTATATGTGTGTGTATAGTGAGCCACATTGTTGTAAAGTGAAGTAAAAGAAGAGGTCCTAACTTTGTGTAAGGAAGTATACTTACATGTGGTAAACTGTATACATATAAACATTTTCTTGCTGAATTGAACACCTCAATTACTTAAGTCTAATATTGTTTGTCTGTGCAATATATTTCCTAATACCTATAAGATCAAAAGCCCAAACAATTTTACAGCTAAATGTGATATCAACGAGCAATGGACCGTCTGCCCTACGCACTGTTCAGAATATTGCCCCACTAGTGAGACTCGCATAAAAGAGGAAGCCCTATGTGTGACCCCTGAGGTGTGCCCTGAAGATTCTTGCCAGTGTCTATTCAATTATAGGCGTTTGAGCAATAGGACTTGTATACCAACTATCCAATGTCGTGAGTACCAAAATTCAGTAGTTTTTTGAGATAGAGTTATTAAGGAAACTGCTCAGAATAATTCTACCAGTGAGGCTAGAATAAAAGAGGAGGCCCTATGTGTGACCCCTGAGGATTCTTGCCAGTGTCTATTCAATTATATAGGCGTTTGGGCAGTGGGACTTGTGTATCAAGTACCTATTGTCGTGAATACCCAAATTCAGTTGTTTTTTAGTTATGGAAACTGTTTAGAATATTGCTCTACAAATGAACAAATGAGGCTAGTATAAACGAGGAGAAGGCCCTATGTGTTATCCCTGTGCAAGGTTTCCGAAGAACTCATGTGGTACAGTCACGTATCCCAATATGGCCAATTTTATAACAATATGTCCAACGCCGACCAAAGGACGCTACAAAATCTAACTAAAATCTAAATTGTATTTTTAACTTTATTAATCTAGCTCCCGTAGACTGCTCAGGCGCCAACGAGTATTTCGAAGCCTGTCCACCATTATGCCCAACGGATGACTGCTCCAAAGCAATGGCTGGTGAAGAAAGTTGTGAATTTGGACGTATCGGGATTGTCCTGGAATGCAGCCCTAGATGCCGCTGTGTGAAGAAGTTTTGGAGAAAGAATGGAGTTTGTGTGCCTTATGATCAGTGTTTCAAATAGACTTTCTTGACAAAAAAATAATAATAATGTTTTTTATTGCCAAAACTTATTATACTAGGAGTGCTATTTTTGAAGTGTGTTTCACACAAAATCGGTGAGTCGAATTATTTTGTTCATTCGACATAATGAACGGCTCCTAATTGAGCATTATTAAAGGTTTAAGAGGCTTAAGATATTTATTCCCACAAAGAATTGCATAATTCATTTACAAGAACAAGTGATAAACATTAAAACTTAAGGTTACGCGTACATTTTGCGGTAAATAATTCAATTAAACCACTATACAATCCAAAACAACAAAAATCAATTAGCTAGGTAATTAGGTATATTATACAGTATGAAATATGTTTTGGCAACTGGCATAGCACTGCCTCAGCTTGAACTAGTATCCCAAGCCCAATATACTGTTTTTCAGGCAACCATACTCGTTGTTTTGTTTTATTTCATGCAGTGTGGTATCTGTCTATGACTCACATCCGAGGCACCTGTACGAAGCTAACTCAATTTGTCAGAGAGCTAAGAAGAAAAATAATTATGATGGATTTGACTATTTATTTGAAAATGACACACTTATGCAATGTAATTTATGGGCATATATGTAAATGAATGTGTTTGTTGTAACAAAAAAATGTTGATTCGCAACACCCTGACAGGGTACATATATATAATACAATCTTACATCTCATGTAGGTAATTATTATTGTAAATGTAAGCGAAAAATAAATGAATTATAAATTATTATTATAAATACTCACATGTTTACCTAAACAAATGTGCTTCATTGGCTTCAAATCTATTTACCTTAGATAAACAATTATTAATCTATGCTATTTACCTTAGTAAGAATTCCACTAAAAATCTAACTTCCTAACCTAATATCCTAACTTCCTAAAGATAACGTCAGGCATGCGATCAATTTTATGATCATGTGTTGTTCTTAGCCCTACTGATACAAAAACTATTATTTTATTTTTAACTGTTGTTTGTTTTTCTACACAGATAGATACTACAACAATAAGTTTTTTTCAATGAAGTACGAGTAATTCATATAGCAACAGTTTTTTATCATGTAAATAGAGACATACCAACATAATATATTTTTTATTAAGCTATTGCATAGCTTTTATCGCCGGCTTTGAGCGCGGCGGCCGAATCAAGAAATTCCGTAGCGAAAATAAAACCTAACACCCCCCCACTCCGCCTACTATGTAGGCTTACAAGCAAATTCATCACAAATCGTCGTGGACACTAAAATCTTTATTATTCTGTGCAAAATTGTAGGTATGTAAGTACCTGCCTAGGTGCCTTATGCTTACGTCCGTTGCAATAACTTTAGTAGTCAACTATAATAACATATAAAACATAAACCATGACCACCGGAATACTGCAAAAATAAATAAATACCGAATTATAATTGCATAAGTTGATAAAAAATGCTATGCAATAGCTTTACCGCGGCAGTCGTCCCCAAGTGCCACATGTTTTTTTTATTTTCAAACTACATACGCACGAGTTTCCTGTCAGTATCATGTCGTGACTCATACATGGCTATACAATATTTTGTTATTATTCTATATTACACAAAGATGCGAAAGTATATTTTGTTTGTTTGTCTATTGCTCACGTCCAAACGATAAGTATAGTTAATTAATCGTTTCATAATTTTTGTTCACACATTGTACTTGGGTACGGCTGTACGTCTACCATGAGATTTTTATGACGCAGACCCTAGCAACTGCGCTATCAATTTAGTATGGCAAACCTGTACAGCGCATCTCAGGTAACTAATAAATTCCATATTAAATCTTAAGGCCCTAGAGGTACTGGATACTCTGGGTAGTTTAGTAGAGTAGTCGATATCAATTACTAAGTTATTTTTACTTACTTGTGGCACAAGATAGTATTAATATATTATAAACCCTATCCCTTACGCTGTTTCTTCTGCATATCAATGACATGCTTTCTATCGATGATAGCATTCATTATTATGCGGACAAAAGTACTGGGAGTGCTCATTACTCTGGCCGTGCAAATATTCCTCGATCCATCGTGGAAGAGAGTCGCGTAAAACTTGTGTCCGAAACCGAGATCGTTTTGGAGAAAATTGCTGACTGGGGACGTAAGAACCAAGTCAACTTCAACCCATCTAAGACACAAGTGTGCGCATTCACCGCCAAAAAGGCTCCCTTCGTTGATGGTCCTAGGCAATAAATGGCATCCAAAAAGCTCGGAGTTCTAAACACGGCAAAGCGATTTTTCACGCCGCAGCATAGACTGCTCCTATTTAAGACGCAAGTGCAGCCACATATGGAATATTGTTGTCACCTGTGGGCGGGAGCACCTGAATGTCGGCTTAAGCCGTTTGACTCAATACAGAGACGCGCTGTCAGAATGGTCGAAGATCCCGTGATTACAAGCGGTATTGAGCCTTTGAATCTCAGTAGAGACTTCGCTTCCTTATGCGTGTTCTACCGCTTGTATAACGGGCTATGCTCGGAGGAATTGTTTGTCATGATGCCAACAGCCACTTTTTACCATCGCACCTCTCGCCATCGTCAGGAATTTCATCCCCATACCTTGGAGCCATAAAAAAGCCTAAATGTTCCTGTTTCCGTATTCTCCTGAAATTTTTAATGCAATCGGTTCAGTAGTTTAGTTATAAAATAAAAATAACGGAAAAAATACCTGGATGATTATGTCGTCAAAGTAGACAAATAATATTACACTATTATTATTGTACAGAGACAGTATTTACTCAACTTTTCAAGAGATGGCCCCTGGGATTAAAGTAGTGAATAAAGATTGTTTTCGGATTTTGGGAGCCCCGGTTTTGAAGGATTCAATTCCAAACTTTGTAAATGAGCAGGTTGCCAAATTTAACGCTTCATCCAACCTTTTATTCCAAATTAATGCACACATGGCTTATTTTATTATCAAATCTTGTCTCTTTGTTCCTAAATTTACTTATGCTCTGCGTTGCTCTTTAATGTGGAAGCATCAGAATCATCTTGAAACACTTGACGAACTTATTAGAGTCTCGCTAGTAAAAGTGCTGAATTGTGAAATAGACAGCGTGGCCTGGCAATTTGCCTCACTGCCAGTTCCTTTCGGAGGTATAGGCGTGCGCAAGGTTTCTGTCGTGGCTCTTCCGGCCTTTCTGTCTTCGGCTCACGCGGCATCCTCATTATGTGGTAGGATTCTTTCCCCGGTTTCGGGTCCCATTGAGGTTTGTGGCGTGGGTGAGGCTGGGGAGGTTTGGCGTTCCTTAAGTACGGAGGACTTACCATTATATCTTAGTTCACAAAGACAGTGGGACAGTCCTTTGTGCAAGGCGATCCAGCAGCGCTCTTTGTCTCAGTGTAGTCGATTAGAGGATCGCGCCCGCCTTTTGGCGTTGTTTGAGAGGGAATCTGGGTATTGGCTACAGGCACTCCCGTCAAGACATGTCGGCACTCTGTTGGACAACAGCACTTTTACTTTGGCTATGGGTCTTCGCTTGGGTGCAAAAATTAACCAACCACACATCTGTCACTGTGGTATGGCCGTGAACAGTATGGGTCATCATGGTCTGTCTTGTATGAGAAGTGCGGG
Organism: Euzophera pinguis; assembly: GCA_947363495.1. Taxonomy (NCBI): domain Eukaryota; kingdom Metazoa; phylum Arthropoda; class Insecta; order Lepidoptera; family Pyralidae; genus Euzophera; species Euzophera pinguis. The sequence goes on from OX376158.1 coordinate 2,499,361, forward strand.
CCGAATCCCTCGTCATGCGTCTCTCAATGACGTGATTCGCAGAACGTTGGCCACGCTTGGCATCCCTTCAATTCTAGAGCCGAACGGGATAATCCGTGCTGATAGTAAACGTCCAGATGGCCTTTCCCTTGTCCCGTGGCGTTTGGGGAGAAGCCTTGTTTGGGATGCCATATGTGTGGATACATTGGCCCCTTCTCATTTATTATCTACTTCTCACCGTGGTGGCGCGGCAGCCTATGCGGCGGAGACAGGCAAAAAGCGAAAATATACGGGTCTGGTGGATAATTATTTTTTCTTACCGTTCGCGGTAGAAACGTCCTTGGGGCCCTGATGCAAAGTTATTTTTAAGGGACATCACGACGCGCCTCGTGGAGGCAACAGGAGACTTGAGAGCTGGCAGCTTTTTTGCTCAGCGTATAAGTCTCGCAATACAGCGAGGGAACGCTGCCAGTATTCTGGGCACGTTGCCTCCCTGTGGCGCGTTGGAAGATTATTTTTATTTATAATTCTTTTGTTTTTTTTTTTAAATAAAAATTTTTAAATAAATTTTTTTTATTTTTTTTTAAATAACAAAAATTGTTTAAATTGTTATAAAATATCTCCTGTGCAAAAATTCAAAGCGTTAATTTTAATAACATGTTGTCTATGCTAATATATGAAATATTTTTTTTTATTATAAACAAGAAATCTTTTTCTACTCATTTACTCGGATTTCTACGGATTTACTTACCAACTTGAAGATATTTTGGAGTCGTGAAGTTAATCTTCATTCGGCATTGTTTCGGCTAAACCAAGGTGTAGCCGATCTCTGTTGACTAATATTAGGTGCACGATTATTTTTACCGTATATAACAACTATTTATGACTGATGTTTTTGATTTACCTACTCTCCGAGTGAATCTGGTCCAATTGGTTCATATATGTATAGTAAAATAATCGCAATTCGCGGCGAACAACTAGTAAAAATAAGTTAAGCAAAATGTGTTGCAAACGCTTGTTTTTCGAAATAATTCTTTAGTTACTTAACAAACAATGTCCTACCTATCATAATAAGATGTTTTCGGTTGCACCACCTAAATAAATACTTATGAGTAGGTATTTAAAGTGTGATATTTAATGTTGAATAGTCAGTTTATTACTTGATTTTTATGATGAAGTTATTATTTGGACTGTTTGTGGTTTTCCTACTCAGCTTTGAAGCAAGTGCACGAAGGAGTAAGTATAATTTAATGATCATCACTTCAGCCGCAGTCAGTCTACTGATAATTGAATCGATAACTCAAAAATATTTTTTCAAAAAAACAAAAACACCATTCTATTCGTTTTTGAGGGCTACCTTGAAGGTATCCTGAACCCAAGATGTTCCTACACTAGAGAGATACATTGTTAGGCTGTGATGTGTCTTTTTTTTTTATTTGTCTCATACTTTCGTATTTAGCCAGTAACAAGTAAAATTTTTTGAATTAAGTTGTTTAATCAAACAAGTATACTCAAGTCAGTAGTTATATCAAGTCAAGTTATAATCAAGTCGAGTCAGTAGAGTCAGGCTAAGTGAAGTGGTAGAAAAACTGGACTTAGCGATTTCCAGGAGCTTTTGGCAACAAGCAAGGAAGTCACATAAATCGAACACTGTATGACTTCCTAACACGCACGCTTGTTCTTGAACACTTCGCGAATAATAATCCACCATTATTAAGTACAAGCACTCAAAAACACACAAATTTTGGAAAATAAAATACAGCGCAGGATACTGCATTTCACAGCTTCCCGCCAGAAGTCCCTATGTTGTGTCAGATAGCTTTTTCAGTCTGAAAAATGTAACAGTGTTGCCCGCTAACACATCTGTGTCATGTTCTTGTTGTTCTGATTTCGTTGTAAAAGAAATCAAAAAAGAATTTTTTAAATCGGATCAGAAATGAGGGAGATAAGAGGTTTCAAATATAATATCCTGGATTGAGAATCTCATTCTTTTTGAATTCTGGAAGTCGTTTGAAAATGACTGTATAATCATCAAAATAATTGGCTAGTCAACTAAAAAATAAATTGTGTATTTTATATATTTTATTGATAGAATAGACTATTTGGAAGATACAACTTAAACAAAAAAAATCTTAAAATTATATTTATTTTGTTATTTAATTTTAAAGATTTTATAGTGATGACGTCACGCAACGATTGGCCATCTCGAACTGCAAGAAAGCAAAAATTACTAAGGTATTAAAAAATATGTATGTCAGTGTCAAATGTCAAAGTCAGGATGGACCGAAGGCCGCGAGTAGGTTTCTTGTTTGTTTACAATCGCCAAATATTTTGGTATAGGCAGCGCCAAACTTTATTGCGAGTCCGAAGTTGATCGCAAGACGCGTCGCAGTAGCGAATTTTGGGTGTCAGCGAGAAGCAGCGGGACGTAATTCGGAAAGAGGAGGCACCGCCGCTCGCGCACCACACCACATCCCCGCGCTTGTCGGTTTCAGTGTGAGTGTTGCATTCGTATACGAACACACGCGCGTGTTAAGTACTCTTGATGTACATTGGGCTGCAAAAACATCGTTTTCTGTTATTGTTATCGTTTTCTGTTATCGTTTTCTTGGTCGTTTCGTTGGTACAAACCCACATACATACATACATAGACTGTTAAACCAATACCCAGTCGGGTAATAATAAAGTAAAGAAAAACGGTAAGGTTGCCGCAACGCTTATGTTAAATAACGCCCGCTACTAACGTGTAGGCCACTGTACCGGCGCATGTAAGCACTCGCAGCTAACTTCGGACTCGCAATAACGTTTGGCGCGGCCTATAACTACCCCATTTCTTGTATCTATTGCATATTGGCCTGTTCATTGGACTTTACTGCCGTCTCTTCATCCGTTGACATCTGATTTTTCTATAATTGGACACCGATTCTTCATTATAATGTATAAATGAATGTAATGAAGATGTAGTTAGGTTATGTATGTTACTATAACTTAAAAGGAACATTTTCCGAAAAATTAACAATATACAAAGAGTAACGTTTTGTAATTGACTGTTCTCGTCACCAAGAAACTTTAAGGGTTCTATTGATGTAAGAGTTGAAATCGAAACAGACGAAGAAATATCTGATGAGACCGCAGCATATTGTTTAATTTTAAACGATTGTATATTTGAGTATAAGCCTTTAAGTAGCATTATTAGAAAGATATCATGAACCCTAACACCATTATCGTTGATAAGTCTTCAAAAATGCTCATAATGAATTCATAGTTAAAGAATTCGTTATAGCTACTCAAGAACATACTCAAATATTCTTAGTTAAACCGCTATTTTCATATTCAAAACTAACATATGAAGAAAAAAGACGTATTTCCTGGATTGAAAGAAACCTAGGATATCGATGGAGCGAAGAGAACATAAATTATCGAGAATTTATGCGCATTATAAAATCTTACCTAAATGGTCGTAAAATTATTGTTAAAGGCCAAGAGAAAAACAAATGGGTGAAAATGTTAAGTGAACAAAAAATATAATAGATATAACAGGTAGTGGTATTCTTACTCGTATTTAAAATGTATTATTAAAAATCTGTTAAGCAATTGGATACCTGTTCAGGATTGTGAGTGCCTCTTTGAAAACAGAAGCACTGGCCAGGCCACTAACATTAAAATAGAAAAAAGATGAAGCTAAATGTCATTCTGCATTTAAATATTTTTTCACTGCAAATTTTTCCCGCTTTCTGTTTAACTATGTTGATTGTATTATTTTGAAATATATTAATTTCATTGTTTAGCCCTACACAATAGTTTTATTTCATGACCGACAAGTAATCTGGTCAATGCCCGACAAACTTTTTTAAATTACAAAATAAACATTTATTACATACAATCAGGTTCTTTTTAATTAATTTAAATTTTAAAAACAAATTGATTATTGCTATGAATTGTTTTTAGATTCAAATTACAAAGTACAAGATGGGCCAGAAGCATGGAGCAATTACAAAGAGGACATGCCGTAATAAGCGTTTTGTAAGAAAATATTTGTGAGGCTACACGGGGCGGAAGGCAGACGTGCGGGTCGCTTTGTTTCGCCCGTGGCTCCAACCATGGAGCACGAGCAATGACAAGCTCCGCCCACTTTTGTGTGAGTGAGGCGCCAATGATCACATCACTGCGCCATTTCAAACGATATCTCTTCTTTGTAATTGCTCCATGGCCAAAAAAAAAATACTACAAAACATACAACATTTTTGTTGGTATTTTTCAAAAATAGTAGCCTTGGAAATTTTTGGACTTCAAAATAATGTTATTTAAATGTTTTCCTTCGGCTGCTTGGCACTCCTGAAACCGAAGTCGCAGATTGTCAAAAACTCGGCGCAACGTTATTCTTTTTATATTGATAATTTCTCGGAAAATGTTCCCTTTAAGTTACTCCAAATTTTTATTTATTTTTTTTATTTTTATTTACTTATTAAGGACCATAAACAGGTTTACAATATATTAATCTTAAAGCTATTGTACAGAGTTATTACAATTGTAAACCCAACAACAATGGTCACAAATAATATTTAAGATTTTTTAAAAACGTTATGTGACAAAGCTATAATGTCGATGTGGGATAATTTATCATTGTACAATTTTTGTAGACGTTTTAACGGAATACGAATACCTGCATTTATTCGACTGGATTCAATGAAAAACAAAGGATGAGGACGTGACGATCTCATCTGGGCTCTAATTGGCACCCGATATAATTTCTCGGATTATTGTCGTAAACCTCCGATTTAAGGTAGCCCCACAAAAAGTAATCACATGGAGAGAGATCGGGGCTGCGTGGAGGCCTTTCAATATCCCCCCTTTTTGAAATCAGTTTGCCGGGGAAAATTTCCTTTAGCAGGTCCATGTACACCCTAACAGTATGGCATGTGGCCCCATCTTGTTAGAATCAAATCCTTTCAACTCTTACATCAATAGAACCTTTAAAGTTTCTTGTTGACGAGAACAATCAATTACAAATAAGATTAACGGCGAATTCTCCGTAGATGCAAAGATCTGTAGTTGAAAGAGTTATGGGTTTATTGTCGCGTCAGCGAAAAATTCTGTAGCTGGAAAGACCTATCGTCGAAAATACAAAGATGAAAGGTTCTGTTGGCGTAATGTCCGAAGGTGAAAGAGTCTGTCGGGGAAACGGAATTAAGTAAATTGTCCTGTCGACGAACAGTCCAGTGGCCAATGGGTCGTAGGAGAACGGTTGCGGAATCGGTTTTCTGCGATTTTCTTAAAAAATACTTGCTTATCTAAAGATCTGATTAATGTAATCTGTTCCGTAAGCCTTTCCTCGAAATGGTTTACGAATTATTGACATTTTCATGAAAAAGTTTACTTGCCAATTGGCGTTTGTAAAACGAATTTTTAAATTGTGCCCGGCAGGCAATTTGGACCACGTCCTTATCTTTGCGCTAAAATTATTATAGTATTACCTATACTTAGGTTTACTAATATATAGGGAAGATGCAAATATAATATTTATCAGGTTTAAGAAGTTTATTCTCAAAAGAATTACATTAAATTCACTTAATGAGAAATACATCAAATAATGTTGATTTTTAACAATAATTACGAATATAAAATTACTTGTAATTAATCGTATTTAAAAACACCAATCAACTTTTAGTGACGTCACTCCTGTTATGACAATTGGCTAGTCAACTAAAAAATAAATTGTGTATATTATATATTTTATTGATAGAATAGACTATTTCGGAAATACAATTTAAACGAAAAAATTCTTAAAATTATATTTATTTTGTTATTTAATTTTAAAGATTTTATAGTGATGACGTCACGCAGCTATAATGGCCATTTCGAACTGCAAGAAAGCAAAAATTACTAAGGTATTAAAAAATATATATGTCAGTGTCAAATGTCAAAGTCAAGATGGACCGCGAGCCGCTAGTTGGTTTCTTGTTTGTTTACAATCGCCAAATATTTAGGTACCCCATTTCTCGTATCTATTGCATAATGGCCTGTTTATTGGACTTTACTGCAGTCTCTTCATCCGTTTACATCTGATTTTTCAATAATTGGACACCGCTTCTTCATTATAATGTATGAATGAATGTAATTAGGTTATGTTTACTTGAACAGAGATGACATTTGACATGGGTGACAAGTACGTGAAGCGCTTAGTTAGCGCTACCAAACAAAAATTATTTATTCACTACGCTGTGCTGCCAACCTAAAAAATTAAATGTGAATAGCCGGAAGTTATCCGGCTATGTCATACGTCAACCTTGCTAAAAAATGAAAGTCATTGGTTTTCTGCTATTTTCTTAAAAAATACGTGCTTATCTAAAGATCTGTGTTAAGCTCAAAACCGCTATTTGTATATAGGTACATACGCATCACTACCGACAAGCCTTTAAAATCTAATGCATGTAAGCAAGTTACTTAGTTCGCAATAAAGATCGCACAAGAAGGACGTATTTTTATTTATAAAAGCACCCTGGAGCTAGACAGACCAATTTCAACCTAGTGGCGTCAACATATGGTCGACATCGAGCCGGATAGCGGAAGTGAACCTACGACACCCGATACCTGTGAATGGCAACGTGAGTAAACAAAAGAAGACCGCATTCCTCAGATGCGAAATATTATAAAGGAGCCAACACACTACACTTGGAATTATTATAAAATTATTGAGTTTGGACTTTATTAATTATTAAAAATGAGTTTTTCAAGTGAAGAGTTATTAACTTTACTGGAAGAGAAGGCTAATGTATTGCGAAAAGCTCAGTCTAATTTGAGGAAATGCCCCCGTGCGCGACTTACTAAGGGTTACATTGAAGCAAGACTTAAATCAATGGAAGAAGACTGGCAATCATTTAAATTACATCACCAAACGCTTGTGAAGTCCCTTCCCAAAGAAGAACGGGATAATTTACCCTACTTCGCTAGTGATCAGTACTATATTGTTGAAGATTTGTATTTGTGTACTACAGGTGATTTGAAAGACATGTTGATGACATTTACGCAATCGAAGGAAACACATTTATCTGAACAAGTTACAGTCCCACAAGTGAAGCTCCCCTGGATAAAACTCCCTATATTTGCCGGTCAATATGAAGAATGGCCAACCTTCAATGATCTGTTCACATCACTTATACATCAAAATACAGCACTAACTAAAGTTCAGAAATTGCACTATCTGAAGACGAGCATAGCTGGAGAAGCGGAATCACTACTGAAACACATTAATGTCACCGATAGCAACTACGAACAAGCATGGGATATTCTGAAGCAGAGGTACGGAAATAAGCGCCTTATTATTAACTCACTTTTGAAAAGACTGTTTAACTTAAAGAAACTTACTACGCCGATAGCAACTCAGTTAAAGAACTTGGTAGACACAACGGCAGAATGTTTGAATAGTCTAAAAAACTTAGAAATACCTACAGAATCGTGGGACTTAATAATAATTTATATGGTAACACAGAAGCTAGACCTAGAAACACGGAAATTATGGGAAGATCATATTTATAGCCCCGATTCAGATCATTTACCTACCTGGCAAGAACTAAAGAGCTTCTTAGAGGCTAAATTTCGTACTTTGGAGTTAATAGTACAGACATCAACACCAGTTACAAGGGACAGTAGACCGTTAAAAGAAAAGTCATTCCATGTATCCGCCTCAGCCCCAGCTTGTATTCTTTGCAATCAAGATCACAGGATTGGTCAATGCAAAGAATTTACTTCGCTCAATATAGAAGAAAGAAGCAAATTAGCTAAAGATAAAAACTTGTGTTTTCGATGTCTGGCTCCTGGACACTCTGCTATAAGATGTCGCCTTAGGGTGTCCTGTAAGGAATGTCACCGACGCCACCACACCCTACTTCATCGGACGATACAGCAGAAAGAAGACACAGAACAAAGCGAACCTATTCAAGTTAACACTACGATATCTTCATATACGACAAATGTAAAGTCCACAGCCATATTAGCGACAGCTTTGATACCGATAAGAGATGGTGAAGGTCGAACGATGAATTTGCGCGCCTTAATAGACCCAGGATCTCAAGCAAACTTTATAAATGTGAGGGCGACGCAACTATTAAGACTTAAGAAGAAAGCAGCTAGAGGAACTATTACTGGAGTAGGTTCAACACAAACAGAAGTTCATCATGAGGTACAATTTCAACTTCTGTCAAGATATGATGACAAGTTCCTGCTTCCCGTGAAGGCATACATTTTGCCGACACGCTTGACCTCAAAGCTACCATGCAAGTCGTTCGAGAATCAACCACACGCCTGGCCTCATTTGTCTAACCTACTTCTGGCAGATCCCAGTTTCAATCGCCCAGGGAGGATAGATTTACTGCTAGGCGTAGGAGTGTATGCTCAAATTCTTAGAAACAATTTTGTCAAAGGACCACCGAACACCCCAAGCGCTCAAGAAACAAGCTTCGGATGGATTCTCTTTGGTCAAATACACAGCTGCACTCCAGAGAAAGATATATCAGTTATGCACCAGCGAATAGACGAAGATGATATATTGTATAAACTATGGGAAATCGATAGCAATGAAACAAAGAAACTAACTAAAGAAGAAGAACTGTGTGAGAAATTGTATGAAGACACTTATCGAAGAAACAAGGATGGCAGATACGTAGTGAAGTTACCATTTAAGATCGAACCTCCTAGAACAATTAATGGCGGTACCAGAGAAATTGCAAGAAAAAGACTGCAGCAGTTAGAGAGACGCTTAGAAAAAAATGAAGAGCTAAAAACAGAATATAACAAAGTTATGGAAGAATACTTAACATTACAACATATGGAAGAAGTGCCAGAGAATGAGATCAAGGAACCCTCGGTTTACCTTCCTCATCACGCTGTAGTTAAAGACTCTAGTGAAACCACAAAAGTCAGAGTGGTATACAACGCATCATCGCCTGATGCTAATCAAGTCACACTGAATAGTGATTTAATGGTTGGACCACAACTTCAAGAAGACATGAGATCATTAGTTATGCGATTTAGACTAAAGAAGATAGCATATGTTGCAGACATCCAAAAGATGTACCGTCAAGTCCTTGTCACTAAAGAGGATTCGGATTACCAAAGAATATTATGGCGGAGCGATATAAATTCTCCTATAAAAGATTACCGACTTCTTACGGTGACCTTCGGAACGGCCTCTGCACCGTACCTCGCCGTCAAAACTCTCCAGCAAGTAGCGAAAGATGAAGGCAACTCATATCCTGATGCGACGGAAACCATAAAGTCGGATTTTTGGATGGATGATTTGATGTCTGGGCAAGATACAGTCGAAACTGCTATAGAAGTGGCACAAAATATTGCAATTATACTAAAAAAAGGAGGGTTTCTTTTACAAAAATGGTCGTCTAACAGCAGAGAATTTCTAAAGGAGTTCAACCCAAAGGAGATAAGTTCGCGAGTGACAGTAGATTTGCATGGAGGTATTGTCAAAACACTTGGTCTATCATGGAATGTAAACAATGACAAGTTAAAGTATAACAGTATCTTACCTCCACTAGCTGAAAGAGTTACAAAAAGAAGTATACTCGCGGAAATACAACACATATTCGACCCGTTAGGCTGGTTATGCCCATCGTTACTACCTGCAAAACTACTTTTACAAAATTTATGGCTAGAACATGTGGCCTGGGATGAAACGCTAAAGCCTGAAATAAAAGATAAATGGTTAGAAATTAGACATAGTTTAAAGGACCTTGAGGAAATAGAAATAAATAGATGGTTACAAACAAATAAAGAAAACTTACCTGATGTCACTATCCATGGTTTTTGTGATGCCTCAACGAAAGCATATGGGGCAGTTGCTTATATTAGAGTTAAAACCGAGGAAGGACTTTACCAAACGCAATTGATTGCCGCTCGAACTCGTGTAGCCCCTATTAAACCACTTTCACTACCTAGACTCGAATTGTGTGGAGCTGTTTTGTTATCCAAGCTATTAAAACACATAAGTGAAGCCATGCACATTCCTATTACACAAATATTTGCTTGGACAGACTCTACAATTGTCTTATCCTGGCTTCGTGGTGATCCTGGAAGATGGCAAACATTTGTTAGAAACAGAGTCGTGACAATTTTGGATAACATAGGAACAAAATGGTTTCACGTACAATCCCAAGACAATCCTGCAGATGTGGCCTCACGAGGGATATGGTTAACTGAATTAAAAGTATGCGAGCTATGGTGGCAAGGACCAGCTTGGTTAAAACACGAAGTCATAGAGATGCACCAAATACAAAATGATGATATAGACCTGGAAAAGAGAAAAATATTAACTGTAAACACGAAGGTTATAGATGATGACAAGAAAGAAAGAACTATACTTACCCAGTTTGAAGAATTTCATGACTTGACAGAGTTAATTAAATCTATTTCCTACTGTAAAAGATTTCTCACATTTAAAAAACATAAAAATACTTCACAAAGTAATCTAATTACTCCAGAACAATTAAATACAGCTTTAGAAGATTGCATAAGAATCGTACAAAGAACAGAGTTTGAAAGTGAGATATGTGATTTGAAGACAGGTAAATCTATAGAAAGAAAGAGTAAAATAAAGAACCTCAACCCCTTTCTTGATGACAAAAATATTCTGCGAGTAGGAGGTCGACTACGGCATGCTAATATACACGAAGACAGAAAATATCCGATGATAATAAGTAACAGGAACTCGTTAGCAGCACTGATCGTACTAGATGCACATAAAAGAACACTACACGGTGGGATACAACTTACTATGAACTACGTACGATCTCGTTTTTGGATTATTCGTTTGAAGAACTTGGTATCAAACACTATACATAAGTGCATCATTTGTGCAAGATATAAAGCTCTAACTCGCAACCAATTAATGGGAGACTTGCCCAAAGAGAGAGTTTCTCCGTCACGTCCATTCTATAATTCTGGCGTTGATTTTGCTGGACCACTTCAGATTTTGAGATCAAAGGGTAGAGGCAGTAAATGTGAGAAAAGCTATATATGCATCTTTGTGTGTATGTCTACAAAAGCAGTTCATCTAGAATTAGTTGGAGATTTGACCACAGATTCCTTTCTAGGAGCCTTTAAGCGCTTCGTCTCAAGAAGAGGTAGATGCGGTCATATTTGGAGTGACAGAGGTACTAACTTCGTAGGGGCTAGTACTCGACTACAAGACATGTGGAGTGAAGCGAAAATTGAAATGCCTGCAAATCTTCTGACTTTACTAGCTGAAGACGGAACTAAATGGCATTTCAATCCCCCCCTAAGTCCGAATTTCGGAGGATTATGGGAGGCGGGGGTGAAATCAATTAAGCATCATCTGAGGCGGATTTTAAACCACAGCTTGACATTTGAAGAAATGACAACTACATTGTGTCAGATTGAAGCATGCTTGAATTCTAGGCCATTATGCCCAATCGAGAGCTCCGATCCAGAAAATCTAGATATACTTACCCCTGGCCACTTCCTAATAGGCGAAGCACCCATAAATGTACCTGATCCAAATCTACAAGATGTAAATTTAAATCATTTGTCCAGATGGCAACATACGCAAAGACTAGTACAAGACTTCTGGCATAAATGGCAAACTGAATACTTGTCAAGATTGCAACAAAGACCCAAGTGGCTCAGTCAAAAACAAGAATTCAAAATTGGTGACGTCGTTCTTATGAAAGAAGAAAATCTTTATCCTTGCAAATGGGCGCTGGGGCGTATTACGGATAAACATCCCGGAGAAGATAATATATGCAGAGTTTATAGCGTAAAATCTGGTGGCAAAATTGTAAAACGATCAGTGTCTAAATTGTGTGAACTTCCAATTAATGATAATTAATAAAATCTAAAGTAGGTATCAAATTTGTTGAATTATCAAGTAATGTTAATATAATAATATCGATTAGGACACTTAACTCAAGTCGAAAGGAAAATTCGTGTACGATAAAATTCGATATATAAAAAGTTTGTGCAATGTGATAGCTCCTTTATAATATTTATTCATTTGAATGCACCTTTTTTTCATAGGCAGTTTTGCATAGTTACTGGAGTTCACATTGAATGTTAGTTTTGTTATCTTTATTGATGGTAGATGAACATCTTTAACAATGTTACTTACATATTGACGCGAGTGAATATTATTATTTTATTTATTGTAATAATGCATGTATTTATGTCTTGATTTCACTCGTACTTTTGTATGATTTAAGTTGGAAAATTAAGCAAATAATGTTATTTTGAATTAGTTCTGAATAAGCAAGGTCTGTGATGTGCAATTGAGGTAAAAACTTAGTTTTTAGGGTGGCGGCATGTTAAGCTCAAAACCGCTATTTGTATATAGGTACATACGCATCACTACCGACAAGCCTTTAAAATCTAATGCATGTAAGCAAGTTACTTAGTTCGCAATAAAGATCGCACAAGAAGGACGTATTTTTATTTATAAAAGCACCCTGGAGCTAGACAGACCAATTTCAACCTAGTGGCGTCAACAATCTGATTAATGTAATCTGTTCCCTAAGCCTATTCCTCGAAATGGTTTACGAATTAGACATTTTCATGAAAAAGTTTACTAGCCAATTGAGGTTATGGTTGTAAAAGTGAATATCTTTTTATGGGAATATTAATTCCGCGTTTTAAATAAAAATGGAAGTTGGGTTTAACAAAGCAGACTCCAGGAATTTACCAAGAGTTAGTGTTGATATGGTTGTAACTTTTTTTGTCGAAAGTGCAGAGTTTTCAAGTGTAAAAATAAAAGGGACTAAATTACTACGGTATGTATAAATCGTAGTTGTTAAACTTTGTATTTTATTCAGCGGCTTCTACAAATAGCAGTTATTTCAGCAAGAGACAAGTTTTGTACCTAAGTATTAGGTAAGTAAATAACGTGTTTCTAGGTAAAGTAAGCAGATTAACTAAGCATAAAACCACATATTAATCTATATATGCATATAACAAGTAAATTCGTCGACTTACGTCAAAGTGATCTTCACAGCATCGAATAATGGTCTTTGAAGAATAATTGTCATTTCTCTTTGCAGCTTGAAACCACTTTTTTCTCAGTTTTGGGTCAGAAGGTCCAGTCAAAAACAATTTATTTGGAAACTTTGTTAAGTAGGTGGACACATTGGCACAAAACAGGAGTCAACACGTCTTTTTTTCGGAATATTAGTATTATTGTTTTAATCACCTGATGTTGATGGATAGTCCATTTTAAATTTTTACAAAAAAATATCTCGAAAGTCGAAAATATGCGAAAGTATGAAAGCCTGCGACAAACAGTACGACCATTGACAGACAGGAATGACGTCATCGGAACTATAGGTCCGTTTTCGCGCGAAAATTCAAAATGTCAATTTTAAACCGCATTTTTTCAGATAAATTATAATGTTTTAATTTTTTTATGTATTTGTGGAATATCCTAGATGGAATTCTTTAAAATGAGAACAAAAACGAAAATATTGCATGTTCCCTATTGTAGATGAGTGTAAATGTTCATGAGGATCGTGATGTCTAGCGCCAGAGGGCATCACATGACTTGTATTGGTCGCCACTAGTGACCACAAGATTTTTTTTATTTCTACAGAATACTGCAATGGCCCGAACGAGTCCTACACATCTACCAAGCAAAGTTGCCCCCCAGATACATGCGAGTCACTAGTGGCGCGATACAACTGTAGTAAATATCCACCTCCGGCACCAGGGTGCGTCTGCGACTCGGGATACCTCAGGCCTGGGGAAGGAGAGGATTGCGTGCCGGTGTGCCAATGTTCACAGATGCAAAATACCGCTCAGTGTTTGACAGTGACAGATAAAGATGAGGTTAGACGATAAACGAAACTGTATAATGATAAATTTAAATAAATAAAATATCATAAATTAAAAACCAATTAAATATTTTTTTTTAACATATTTACTCATAAAGTGTCTTTTATTTCATTATAATTAATGGCCCTTAATGGTGGTTGTAAACAACACGTTGTTATTATAATCGCACTTGTAAAGCATCATGATTACGGTACAATTTTTTTAAATGTACGCCAAGAGGATTTTAAATCTCAAACCAATTCATTGTTTTTGCAAAAAATATAAACTTTATTAGCTACAAAATGATAAATCAACACTAAATTTCATATTTATATTTTAAATTTTACTGAACATTACCCGTATTGGCCTAAAAATATTAATTTGTATAGAAAAATTAAGAAGGCCTTTAAAGGTCTTGTATCCATGGTCGTATAACCCATTGCTAGAAGAATACCTAAATTGGGCTTCACCAGATATACGTGGGGCGCACTATAAGTTTCCGGAATGAATATGAAAAAATACTATTAAAGGTACAAAATTAATTTATTGTTTTTCAAAATAATCTCCCTTGGCGTCTATGCACTTTTTCATTCGATGAAACCAGTTTTGAAAACTTTTGTGCCACTCCTCTGTGGTGACCTCTGAAACGTGTTTTTCATACTCCTCGACAGCCTCTTCTGGTGATGAAAATCGTTGACCGCGTAATTGGTTATTAATTTTTGGGAACAGAAAAAAGTCACAAGGTGCCAGGTCGGGACTGTATGCAGGATGACTCATGAGTTCTACATTTTTCGCCTTCAAAAAGTCGTTTGTCTGTCTGGCCGTGTGAGAACTAGCATTGTCGTGGTGCAGGATGATACGGCGTTTACGGTTATTTTTACGGAGTTCGTCAATAACTTCCGGCAAACAAATGGTCGTGTACCAGTCACTATTCACTGTACGACGATTCTCTAAAGCAACAGTAGCCACGTGTCCAGTTTTATTAAAAAAAGAAGCAATCATCCGCTTAGATGCACTTTTCACGCGCGCCACTTTGGTTGGTTTCGGCTCATCTTGAAAGACCCATACGCTCGATTGCTGCTTTGTTTTGGGATCGTAGCAATAAATCCATGTTTCGTCACCTGTTACTATGTCCCACACCAAATTTGACGCACCTTCGTTGAATCTGGTAAGCATGGCAAGGCACCAAGTGACGCGGTCCGTTTTTTGAGCCTCGGTCAAGTTGTGTGGGATCCACCGCGAGCACAGCTTTCTCACACCCAAATGTTTGTGTAGGATTAATTGTATTTGACTCATGCCTATTTCTAAGGATGCGCGAATTTCATGGTAGGTCACATGCCTGTCTGTTTCAATCATACGTCGCACAGCATTGATGTTTTTGTTGGTCACAGCGGTGGACTGCCGACCATCGCGAGATTCGTCACTGAGATTGATACGACCACGCTTGAATTCTGCAAACCAGCTATAAACAGTTGTCCTGCATGGTGCTTCATTGCCAAAAGCTGTTTCAAGCCGAGCGATGCTCTGTTGAGCTGTCAAATTACACTTAAAATCGTAGAAAATCATACTACGAAAATTTTCCCGAGTTAAATCCATGTTGATGCAGACACACAATTTTTTAAATGGCACCACAAGGTAAAAACAAAAGACAGTCAGATGAAACAAACTGCATTCTACAGCCAAAGAGTTCTATTTTCAAATGTTGCAATAAATTTTTAAATATTGTTTATGTAAGTGGCCAGTTCCGGAAACTTACAGTGCGCCCTATGTACTTATCCAGGCGAATATTTCTTGAAATCTTCCGTACTTCTACCACGAGATTTTATTAACGCAGACGCTAGCGACCGCGTTAAGATTTTATATGAAATTTCTTAGTTACCTCACTATCCGCCAGAGGCGCTGTGCAGGTTTACCAATAAATTTCACTTAATACGTACGTATTTGTAACTATTTTGGCAAAACATTTGGGCAACAATAACAAATATTTGGGCAAATAGGCGACGTGTGGTCGCGCCACTTACATTTAAAAAAAAAGGGCTCGACTGGTCGCTTTGCCGTAGTCCTAACCTATATAAATAAAGCTGGCCGCTAGAATCACAGTTCACTTCACATAAGCAGTTCGGAAGTGAAGCGTGTTTCTGGAGTCATGTGGGGATTTTTGCTGGCAATTTTTACGGTGTTTTCCGTGTGCATGTGCGCGGCATACGGAGGTGACAACGGTAAGAATGTTTACATGCTTTACGAGAATTCGGCAACTTAAGTGCTACTTGATTAAACCTTTGCCTAAATTTGAAGGTAATTTGTACGTTTAAAGCACGGTCAGCTGCATCTAGTGATGTGCCGTTCCCTGCATTTTTGGCAAGTTTTTGAATCTTGTTGTTGGTCAACATTTAATGTTCGAATAAATTTCGCTGGGGTAACGGACTCTTTATAAATATTCCAAGGCAATTTCCAATGTTTCGGGAAATTTTGAGCAACATTGCCAAATTTCGGTAATACTTATTGGGAATATACCCCTAAACTTAGGACAGAACAGGGGATGATGACATTCAACTTGAAGAAGTAGACAATTTATAAAATAAATGCCGTTACGTATTTATGTAAGTAATTCCTAAACAATGACAAGGAAATGAAAAGACGAAGAGCGCTTATTGGTATGTAATTATGATGTCACCAAATAAACTCGTTTTAACGTCAAAGGGGAAATACCTGTCTTGGCAAGTTTAGCGGCGTTTGACCTCTATTCGGCTCAGGTTACATGCTAATTCAGGCGTAATTCTGGAGTGACATTCTCCTCTGAATGACGGGAGAATAAGCATGTAATCCACTTCAATGACGGAATTATGGTCCAGAATTACAAAAATCAAATATTAGTTGTGAATCACGCCAGAATGATGACAGAATAAACAACACAAAGCGCGTTTCATTTTCCCATAATTCACGGGGTTGAAGGCCGAGGGAGGGGGCGGGCGATCAAGAACACGTGTACCCCGCCCATTAAGGTCTTCCAGTGTGATCACTTGTGAAACAGAAATCTGCTAATTAGCAGGAATTAATCTGCTGTACTGTATACATATTTTTTAATTTTTTGGAAACAAATAAGATAAAAGACGTACGTTTTTTGACAAGCTGAGAACGTGACCGGGAAACAAGCTAAGATGAAAAATAAGTTTTTGACAAGCTGAGAACGTGACCAGGAAACACGCTTAGATCAAGACGCACGTTTTTTGACACGCTGAGGATGCAACTGGAAAACGCGCTTAGATGAAAAAGACGTATGGTTATTTGATATAGCTTATATTTATAGTTTGGGCCTAAATATGCCACGGTTGAAATTTTGACGCCGAATCTGACTAAATAGCAGGAATCCACAAATGGTTACACTGGTATTTTAGGTACTTTGTGCAATGTCCCGCTCAGTCTTCACCCCCGTGACTGATGGCAGTTTCATTCTGTCGTTATTCAAGGGGGTGAAGGCTGAGGGCGGGGGTCACAATGCTGAAGCACCTACCCTTTTTTTGTTTTTCACCCCCGAGTTTCATCAGTCCGTGAATTAGCATGTAATCCAGTTTTTCATCTATCATTCTGGTGCAATTCTGAGCAAAACCGGACTGTCAGTCCAGAATTACGCCAGCATTAGCATGTAACCTCTGCATTATGCAAATAAATGTATTTTTTTTGTATTTATTGAAGAGTATGTTGTAAGGAAAAACAATACTTGCGCCAATCTCCCATTTCAAGAGCTATTTGATTAGGTTGTAAAGAAAAAAATACAAACGAACTACTGGAGTGCTGTTTTTGAAAAGTGTAACTCACGCAAAATCGGCGAGTCAAATATCCCGATAACGAAGGAGTTTTGTTCGATAACGAAGGAGTTTTGTTCGATAACGAAGGAGTTTTGTTCGATAACGAAGGAGTTTTGTTGGATAACTAAGGAGTTTTGTTCGATAACGAAGGAGATTTGTTCGATAACGAAGGAGTTTTGTTCGTTACCGAAGGAGTTTTGTTCGATAACGAAGGAGTTTTGTTCGTTACCGAAGGAGTTTTGTTCGATAACGAAGGAGATTTGTTCGTTACCGAAGGAGTTTTGTTCGATAACGAAGGAGTTTTGGTCGTTACCGAAAGAGTTTTGTTCGATAACGAAGGAGTTTTGTTCGATAACGAAGGAGTTTTGTTCGATAACGAAGGAGTTTTGTTCGATAACGAAGGAGTTTTGTTCGATAACGAAGGAGTTTTATTTGATAACGAAGGAGTTTTGTTCGATAACGAAGGAGTTTTGCGAAATAACGAAGAAAATTTGTTCGACATATAATCAAAAATGGGCTCCAGATTTGTCCAAGTGATCACTCATGGACACAATATTGGAAGCAGTGGAATCTAGCATCTTCTCAATATTAGCTACAGGTTGTAAAGGATCGTTCAAACTGACGCGAATCCCGCGACTGGCGGGACGCCCATAGAAATAAGAATCGGTAGAAGTACCGTAGTATAAAAAAGTTAACAGGCCTGCTATAGACACTTCTATATATTCTTATTTCTGTGGGCGTCCTGCCAGTCGCGCGGGATTGACGTCAGTTTGAACAGTTCTTAAAACAGAAAAAACAAAAAAAAACTTTAACGTCAACAATATAATCTTATGACTAACACTTAAACAATATGATAATACTTCTTATCGTCATCAGAAATCGTATTAGGAGCCCCAGACAATGGATCCTTACCTTCATGTGACTTGGGGAAGGCAATCACATCACGTATAGATTCAGCATTACATGCTATACTAACTAACCTATCTATACCAAGAGCTATACCCGCATGAGGTGGGCAGCCAGATCTTAAAGCATCCGTGAAGTGTGACAATCTTCCAGCATCAATATTCAATATTTTTAATAAATCTTCCTGTAATTTCGCATTATGTATTCTCACCGATCCACCGCCAACTTCATTACCGTTTATTACTAAATCGTAAGCTAATGATCGCATTTTATGTGGTTCTGTATGTAATAAATATAGATCATCTGTGTGAGGTGCCGTAAAAGGATGATGGCATGTCTCTAAACCATTTTCTCCTTTCACAAACAACGGAAAATCTACCACCCATAAAGGATGTATGCCTTTGTTGATGTCTAACAAATTTCGTGACTTTAATAATGAAGAAATGAACTCCCGAATTTCACCCAAACATAAACAGGCATTCTCGTTGTCACCCATTGATATTATACAGGAATTTAAACCAATTTCATTAAGTATCCTTTGTGACATATCTTCACCAAATTCCTTTGATATATTTTCATTCAAAATCACTTTGGTTTTATATTTTTTAACAAGCTCTCGGATTTCGTTTTTATATTTAGCTGTTAATTTGCCTAAATTCGTAGGATAAGGTAATGCATATGCTCCAAAATTAGCATCATCTGATTTTTTATCAAATAATACAGTCAAATTTTTAAAAGATAAATCAAAAGATAAATTTGGTTTGTCAGAGCCATATGTTTCCATAGCTTCCTTATATGTAATTCTCTTAAAAGGTGGTTTTGGAAGATCTTGTAAGTATGACTCATACAGTAACTGCTCAATTAATGATAAAACTCCATCCAAATTTGTAAAAGATAATTCAATATCTAATTGTGTAAATTCGGGCTGTCTGTCTGGACGTGTTGTTTCATCTCGATAACACCTAGCAACTTGGAAATATCTATCTATGCCGCCCGCCATAAGCATTTGCTTAAACTGCTGAGGGCTTTGAACTAGTGAATAAAATAAATCTTTATGATGTGTTGGTACGACAAACTCCCTCGCTCCACCTGGTGTGCGGCAAAACAAAGTCGGAGTTTCAACTTCAAGAAATCCATGTCTCTCTATTAAAAACCGCCTCATATTATGAAGCATATTCGATCTGAACCGTAAATTATTTTGCATTTCTGGAAACCTCAAATCAACATATCTGTATTGTAATCGTAACTGCTCTTTAGGTTTCTGGTAGTCTCTCAAATTGAACGGCAATTTATCAACATTATTTAATATTTTGTAATCTTCAATAACAACTTCTATTTCGCCTGTAGACATATTTGGGTTAATCATACTTTTGGGGCGTAATATAACAGTCCCTTCAATTCTGACTATAGTTTCCAAGGGTATGTCAGGTATATTTTGGTCTTTGTTGACAATACATTGAATTAAGCCGTAAGCATCCCGCAGCAGCAAAAACTTAGATAAACGTTGGTACTGGACCCAGCCACAGAGTGTCACCTTCTGTCCTGAATCGTTGGCTCGTAGTTCTCCACATGTATGCGTTCTGTATGTAAATGTGTTGCAATCCGCATCTGTATTTTCTTCAACTTTTACATCATGTAAACAACGCAAGCTGGGATTGGAGGTTATGCTCTGTGGTCTCTTTAAACTATGTAAATATTCTATTGTAGTTAGTTTACATACACAATTAGGTCTTGTATTAGTTTTTATTGGCACCGATAAATAGTTTGTTATTGTATGAGAAAAGTTTTTCTGTAAGCAAATAAAGTTCCTTCTCCACATGATGTACGCGACTACAATTGTCTTGAAATTTAAATTATAATTTGTGGAGCTCTTATATTTATGCTGTTTATATTATGTCACAACTATTGATTTTAAAAACCATTTAACTTATGATAAAACACTGGTGTTGTTTTGGTTATTTCTTGCTAATTGTTTTGTTTTGATGTGATTACAGCCTGTTTTATTGAATTTGGCAGGTCTGTCTACTCTATGGATAATTGAGTGACAGTGACACTTACAATGTTTTTTTAATATGGCTTTTACTAGACATATTTATCCAGTAGCAAGTAAAAATTGAACAAAGTGGTTTAGTTAAGTCAATATTGTACCTAGTTAAATCCTTAAAAATAAGATGATCTCTAGTGTTATAATTTAGTATGGGATGGCTTAACTATACTAACATAGTTATAAGACATTGACAATAACAGATAAGGATCAAAATCTGAAATAAAAATATTCTATTTTATTTTTTAACTTTGGCACATTTTATGGCACCTATATTTCCATCGAGAAGTATCAGGCTGAGTGAAGTGGTAGAAAAACTGAACAAGCGCTTTTGGGAACAAGCAAGAAAATCGCACACTGTATCTTACTTCCCAACACTCACGTTTGTTGATGAACACTGCAAAATAATCCAGCACTATTATTCACTAAATATACTGATTCAAATAAATAAAAAAAATTGGAAAATACCTAATTACAGCGCCGAAACAGCTCAAAGTACCTACTCAAAAGTAATTTACTTTTTATCTACTCAGCCAGTTTTAGTTTCCCACCAAAAGTTATCTAGTTTATTAATTTATTATGGAGTGCCTACGAGGGATTTACCATGAGTTTATGCAACCAGTAGCTCATTTATTCATTCTATCACCCTGACTCAAACATCCTATTGTTGAATTTATTACGTATATTACCTAATAAGTCGAATTAAGATCATTCGATATCGATCGAAAATAATTCAACTCGTAGATTTTTCGTGAGTCACCCTTTACAAATAGCGCTTTTAGTCTGAAACTAATGCGAAACCGATGATTTCCATTTCAAAATAAATCTTTTGAATACTCCACAATCTATTTATAGCACAGATAAAGTAAGTACTTACATATTATGAATTACCTATTGATTGTGAGAGACTGGCTCATGAACTTGGCTTGTATCTCAGTACACCAGACTCTCCCCACTAGATGTATATGGCGTGAAATATGTCTTAGAACAATGTGTTTGCATTTTTTTTATAAAAAAGGAGAAATTATAAAATAAAAAGGGAAAGTTATGTTTTATCGAATATCTTACGGGAGTTAGTTGTGCTCAAGTGTAAAGGCTGGTTTACACGCGATCCAGTGCGGCGATCTAATGCTTTCACGGACACACATACAAACAATTATTTAAATGTCTGAGTAAATTGTTTTCGTGTCTGGGGTGTATTTTGTGTCCGTGAATGCACTGGATCGTGTTTAAACCAGCCTTTACATCTAAATTATTGGAAGTTATCTACAATAATAGTGAGAAATTCATCATGTTGTCATGTCACATCTCACAGCATGGTTATCTTCTGATTATCCAGTTCTTTATTTTGTTTTCAGATCCAATAAGATGTATCCGCAGATACGAAGTAGCCGCATGCGTTCATCCATGCCCTCCAGAAAAAACTTGCCGTAATCGAGAAATTAAGTTTAGCTGCTTGAACAGAGGAGAATGTCAGCAAAAATGCGTGTGCAAGGATGGATATTTCAGAAATCCATTGGGAGATTGCATTACTGAAAATGAATGTGGTAAGTAAGTAGTCTTTTGAAGACAGCATAGACCTGAAGTGCTATTTTTGAAAACGGTGACTCACGTAAAGTCGGCGAGTCGAATGATTTTTGTTCGATATAGAATAATTTTCGTTCGATATCGAGCATATTTCATTCGACATATATGTCACACATTTTAAAAATAGCCGCCTATGCTGCCGCTAGGATAAAGATGAAGACTCTTTAATGTACCAAAAAAAGAAAAAACACACAGAAATATACTTAAATGGAGACTATCAATAATTGTAGAGGCAATCTTTACCTACAAATGACTGGTAAAAATGTTCAATAAAATCTCATAAAACCGATTTATTACAGACATGTGCGCTGGTGACCACGAGTTCTTCTCATGCGGCCAAGAGTGTGACAACGTGTGTTCGGACCTTCAAACCCAGAATAGGACCAACTGCCCTATAGTAAACATAATGTGCAACAGGAAATGCTATTGTGAGGATGGATTCGCAAGAGATGGGAATAAGAAATGCGTGCCACTTGAACAGTGTTGTAAGTTAAAATAGGCTACTCAATTTTTTTTTTAACATTCATATCAAAAATATGAGTGCCAGAAACGGCGAAACAAAGATTCAAAAATAAATAATTAAAAGCCTTTAAAAAGGGGGTCTGTCAAAGAACCGTTGAAAATAGCAAGAAATGGACGCACTTACGATAGGCATTCTGTGTCTGCCTCCGTGGTCCAGTGGTTAAGGCGTTCGCCTTTGACCCGGGGGTGGTGGGTTCGATTCCCACCGGAAGCATACTTTGTTTAGTTGTTTCCAGTTTAGTTAGGACTTTGCAGGCTTGAATCACCTGATTGTCTAATGATACAGATGATTGCGTGCTTCGGCAGGCACGTTAAGCCGTTGGTCCCGGCTGACATTTGGTAGTCGTTAAAGGAACCATATCAGAGGCCGAGAGGCGGTTCCGAATAACTGTGACACCAGGGTGTACATAGTCGATAGACACTGCCTACACGAATTGATGATGATTTTGTGTTTTTCACTACATTGTGATAAAATGTTAACACGCTTTTATTTTGCAGCAAAACAAAGAGTTGGTCGAGAATTGCGAACTGGTGAGTATTTCATTAAGTAAATCAAGTCTTTTTAACCAGGAGTCCTGTTTTTGAAAAGTGTGACTAAAGCAAAATCCGCTAGTCGAATAATTTTTCTTCGATTTCGAATAATTTTCGATCGATAACGAAGGATTTTTATTCGATATCGAACAATTATCATTCGACTTATCCATACTAATATTATAAATGCGAAAGTTTGTCTGTCTGTCTGTTACGCTTTCACGGCCAAACCGCTGAACGGATTTAAATGAAATTTGGTATGAATATAGTTGAAGACCCGGGGTCAAACATAGTCTACTTTTCGACGCAGGCGGAGCTGCGGGAAACAGCTAGTATGTCATACATAAAAAATATGTCGAATGAAAATCATTCAGTCAGTCTTATCATATAAAGGAACCAATAATTAAATATTATTTATGAGATGAAAAAAAATCCTGTGGAAAGTTTATACCTATAAAATTAATTTTTTTAATAGTGATTCATTCATCAATAAAAAAAAATTCTATTAATTCGTAATTTTTTTTTTATACAGTACCAAAATGTGGCAAAAACGAAGAATACGCGCCCTGCAAAAAGACATGCCCTCCAGAAACCTGCATTTCCCTAGTGGCAAAGTTCAAGTGCGATGCCAACGAACCCTGCAGACCGAGGTGTGCGTGCAAACCAGGGTTCCTCAGGTTGAAGACTGGGGACCCTTGTGTGCCTACACGTCAATGCCCGGAGCTTGCTCATTCCACAGATGTCAATTAAATATATGTGTTTATTTATAATTAGAAATGTTTTGTTGTTTATGTATATATTAGAAAATAAAATTCTAGTAGAATAATGATGTAGATTCTAGAATGCTATTTTTGAAATACTCACGCATAATCGGCGAGTCGAATAATTTTTGTTCGATAAGCGTTTGATTTTTACAGCCATTTTTAATTCAAAAGCTCTATTTTTAAAAAGTTTCACTATCATGTCCAATGAAAATAAGACTAGCCGATTAATGACGAATGAGTCATTCAATATCGAACGAAAATTATTCGAAACCTCGATTTTGCCGCGAGTTAAACTTTCAAAAATAGCACTCCAAAATGGATTCCAGTTTAACAAAAAAATAAAGCATTAGCTATGCTCCGCGCGAATTGAAACCGTTTATATTCTAATTTGGAAGAAATTTGCTGTAAAGAGGGGCATAGGATCGATTGGCAAATAAAACGCAACTGCACTTTTTTAACTACCATATGTAGTTACATTAAAAAAAATGCAGTAAGTTTTTTTTTATTATGCCCAATAGAAAGCTCATAATAATTCTTATATAATAAAACAAATATTTATGAACATTGTATTTATTTTTAAGTTCAGTCTAACTATAAAGGTCTTAAACTATAGGAAAAAATGTCTTAAATTCAGACAATAGGTAAAGTAATATCTAAAATATAACAAACAGTGCTATTCTCTGTTTATACTTAGTATAAGCACAAGCAAGCCCTGCAATCAGCTTATTTACGATCGAAATAATGCTGTCACAATAAAAGTATTTATACAAATCAACTAAATGAAAAAATATTAAGTCGTACAAAATGTTAAAGTCCAAATGACCGATAATTGCGATCAAAAATCAAGAAAAATATCTATGATTATGCGTCTAACAAAATAACGTCAAATATATCTATTTTTTAACAATCCTAGTCAACAAAGATAAGCTAAAACAAAAATAAACTAAAATTCTAAAGAAGTGAATCTATTTTAGCAATTAGAATTGTTAGGAAATAGTTTTTATTTCCTAAGAAACAAAAACCTATTTCTTATTCTAATTGTTTCAATTAGATAACTAGTCTAAAAAACAAAAACTTCTTAGATACCTAAGTAAAAAAATAAGCGAAACCTCACATTAATTTTTGAAATTAAATTGAAGATTTCGTAGTACTTTGCCGCGTTTGTGTGTTGCCAACATTAAATTATTAATTCATACCGTTCGCCAAATTGTTGGTACAGTGACGGGGAGAGTTTGTTGTGGACGGGGATACAAAGAAGTATAGTCATATGGCATAGTAACACAGCTTGGTACCGGTTGAATCACTGGCTGGAAAACTGGTTGCAGTGGTGCAGCAGAATGTTGCACAACATCTACTCTTAGCATCTGGAATTAGAAAAAAAAACAATTAGGAAATAATAATTTTCTTCTTAATTTCCAAATGAATAGGTGGTTACATTATAAACTTTTTAAGAAATCACGATGTATAAATGGCCGCCATCTATAGAGATATTTTTTAATAATTACCTGAAGGAGAGTCATGGTTTTAAAATTAAATACAGTGGTACAAAAGCTGTATAGGCTTATTGCACAGGCTACATTATGGTGATATGAAAATAGAGTTAAAGTACCAATCAACCAAACTTGCTTGTTACTGACCAATAAAGTCAAAAATATTCTTCACTAATGAAAGAATTTAAGTATACACTAAGGTTTAGCGTAAGTAAATCTATACTAACAAGGGTAAATTAATAAAAACCATTAACAGATTTTTTATCTGCTTTTTATAAGAATTTGCATGCAAGGTCATTTGGGGCAAGGCGAGTCAGTAAGTTTGTTTCTTCTACAGAAAACAATTATTAGATGATTACAGGGTCTGAATCTAAATGGTAACACTAAAAAGAAATTACCTAACAACAGATTTAGGATAAAAAAAAAAACAAGTAAAAACAAATTGAGTGCCATAATTTTATACACACTATACCCATTATTACTATTTATGATGCTATCATAATCTTTAAAGAAAATTATGATTGCAAATGAAAATTTCAAGCTTACCTTGATATAATGTAGAGCATTCTCAGCAGCCTCCACTTGCGCCTGTTGCAATGAGAAGCAGGCTTGCGTCACAAGGGGCCCGATGCGTTGAGGAGTCGACAACAACGGCAGTCCCACATGAGGGAGTTCAACTCGCCCAATCCAGACTTCTGCACCACTGGGGCTCAGACATTTCTGGTAGTTGTATACTGGTGAAGCCCACATGTACCTGAAAGATATATAAGAGCCGAATCTTAATATCTGAATTGGTCGTTGATATGAAGGGTTGATATGACAATGTTTTGATGAACTCTGGGCTTGTAAAATATATCAGAAAACTATCCCGCTAAGTTGCAATGGGGATACCACTCGTCATGCTGAAAGCCTAACAAAAAAATGTACTAAAGTGCAGTTTTTTTATCAGAAGTCATAGCACTAAGTTCTGCAGGATTAATTGAACTTTTAATCCACACACAATGAATCTGTAGTCTCTAAACAGATTTGAAGCAACTATTTTTTAGGACCTACAAGAAAATTTGAAAAATATTTAAAATCTTACCTTTTACACATAGCGTCAAGTTTAGCTGGCGACATCGAGTAATTGTCCTTTGTTATAGCAAAGCTTGGATGCGGTAACGCCTTCATTTCAGGGGACCCACAAGTTGACCCGGCATATCCTGAACCAATGCCCTCGTCTTCTTTTGGAGAGTAAGCATATTCCTTCTTGTCAAGGTGCTGTTTGTAAAGCATAAGAGTTTGATTCAAGTCAAGACTGTTATTAAACTTTGCATTGCCTTTAGTCATTTTCTGAATACGGTACACTTCACGGTCAACAGGCTTAGCCCAACGAATTTCAATAATACTACCATCAATTTCAGAATTTTGTAATTTCGCCAAAGCTCGCTCTGCATGTTCTCGTTCATAAAAATGTATGAAAGCGTAATCATATATCTTTTTGACACGTTCAATTTTGGTGCCGATCGCATTTTCAAAAGCAGTCTGAATTATTTGTGGTGTGGTTCTGATAAGAAAGTTGCGTGCGTAGAGTACTTTTACCTGCAATGTATTAATTGTTTAGGAGTTCTATTTTTACATACTTAACGTATCCTTATCAATGTTAAAAGCCCACTGCTGGACATAGACCAAAACCATAAAAAAGGATTATAAGTAGATGTGTGCTACTCATGTACCCCTGAACTTTCATAGGAGCCACTTATTATCAGGACATCCTAAATCTGACATTTCTAGCCTAAATATTTCTTGTCTTTAAACATCTGCTGGTCTTATCATAAATCAATTAATAAACAGGTGTTGTCTAAGTGTTTACATAATGCTTTAACTAAACAATATGATATTTGACCATTGAAATAACTTAAAACTTAATTGTAAATAAACAAAAGGATGCATTGTCAGTGAAGTTCAAGATGGAGTTTCATTACTGACATAACATAATTTAAGTAAGGATTGGTACATATAAATAAAAAGAAACTGCAATGTATATGTCTAGAAAAAAAATACAGATTTAAAAAAAAATTTAAGTGTTTGGTTACCCCTAAGAAATATTAAATTTTTAACATTAACAATCATTATAAAAATGATAGAAAAGGGGTCCCATTAAGTAAGAAGCACAACAAATAAAAAACAAGTAAACCTAGTGTCATCATCATCAGCCCCGCCTCCGCAACCCATTGCTAGGCATAAGCCTCTCCGTCTACTCCAAAAATTTCTGTCCTGAATCAAGTCAATGGTTTGCTGCCCTCGCTTTATAAAAAAAAACTGATCTTGGTAGAAATCTGGATCTACTGTTTGCTGCATTATCTTTTATATTTAAGCAGATTAAGTAGATTAATAAAAGCCAGAACCCAGTCTACGGTAACAACTCACATTAGGGCAGCCTTATGTTTATTTAGCCAGCTGCTAATGGATATAGTGGCATTGAAACCAATAAAGTAGCTAAAATTCTTAGACATAAGGCAAAAATAGAGGTCATTCCATAAAAAAAAAATGTTCGCTTAGCAGTAATGAAATAAAAAAACAATTATTCGCAAACTAAAAATAAAATAAAAATTGCTTACCCTCCGCATCTGATCATCGTCCACGTCAGGTTCAGGCTCCGCCCAGTCCACCATCAGGTCTTGGTCCCATATCTTCACGCAGCCAGGAACTAACGCTCTCCGGGCCATGGCCGCAGCACGGTGGGATGTGAACTCCACGAACGCAAACCCTCTATTCAGCCGCTTGTCGTAGCAATTCTTGTAAAGTATTACATCCACAATACCACCCACTCTATTCGATAGCTCATCTAGGATTTCTTCTTTCGTTTTGTTCTTCGGAATGTTGCCCACGAAAAGCCGGCAATTGTCCACGGATTTCACGACGCCGATGTGTCTGTCTGGTCGGATTTCGTATCCGTTCAACTCCTTCACCGCCCGATAAGCCTCGTTTCGAGTGGAATACGTCACAAATGCATAGCCTCGGTTGGAACCAGAGAAGTCCATCATCAGACGCATTTCGTAGATTTTCCCAACTTTTGAGAAAATAGGCACGAGTTCATCTTCGAAGATTTCCCTGGGAAGTTTCCCGATGAAAACCTCGCAGCCTTTGGGCGGTGGAGGTCCGATCCATTCCGGAGGTGGTCCAAATTTTCTTTGCCCGTTGTGCTGGACTATTGAATATCCCGTCCTGTCCATTAGATCCAAGAGTTTAAAGGTCATGCCGTTTATTGCAAGCGAATTCTCCATTTTTCAAATCAAAATCGCGTCACGCAGCTCAGTTCAAAATCAAATGGCGAAAAAGCGGTTTCACAAAGTGTCGGCTCTCTTTATACTTTGCCGACAAACAATCGCCGCCGCCGGGGTAGCGGTAGTGACATCACGAGATTTGAAATTGGCGCCGTTTTTCCAACGATTTCATACTTTTTTATTTTATTTTTATAGAAATATTATTTAGAATGGATTGATAATTTAATTTTTATATAGTTAAATTCAATAGAGGAGCCTAAAAATATCTAAATATATAAAGTTATGTGAAATTAAGATAAGTTACAAGACCTTTTTGTTTTTTGTTGTTCAAACAAATGTAAGTAAATAAAAAATAAAACTAATGCGTATTTAGGACAGCCAAAATTTTTAGTAATTTTTAAACATAATAGTAGTAAAAATGTAAATGATCTTTAAAGTTTTATGAAGTGAAAATTAAAACTAGAGAACTTTCATTTCAAATTTCCTTTCAATGGGAGAAAAAATGAAGTGAGTAAATTATTTCTGTTATTAATTCTATAATTCGGTGCTATTTGTTTTTTATTTATTAGCGTTCCTAAAATAACAAAAAATATAATTATTGTTTTTTTTACGGGATATAAATATGTAATGATTTGAAATAGGAAATGTGTGAGTGAGTGAGACAAAGTTCTATGTCTATCGCCAGCGTGTACAATTGTACATCCAGTTTTTTTTAGTTTTAAAACCCAACAATAGATGGCGCAAAATACAATTTCTATCTTTCGCATCCAGTCATAAAACTGTCGGACCCCAATATTTGAAATCAAGGTTTTTTGTTCGACATATATGCCATACATTTCAAAAATAGTCTTTTGTCTAAGTTTAAATTCGTGTAGTAAACCTACATCTATAAAGGTAATCGGTTTTAGAATTTAAAAAAAGTTAAAAATACAAATAAAAAAAAAAAACTTTAGGAATAAAACCAACATTGCGTAACATAAAGCTTATATTTATCATAAACGTCACTTGTACATAAAAACAATATATATTATCTATTTTTCACATAAATAGTGTCACGTAAATTGTCGTGCGGCAATTTTTAGAACTACATATTTTTACAAGGAAAAATTCTGCTACACTAGTGCTACGCCTAGGTACAACGCCTAGGGGGACAAGAGATCTATTTTTGAAAAGTGTGACTCAGTGAGTCGAATGATTTTCGTTCCATATCGAATAATTTTCTTTTGATTTTGCTTGAATCATACTTTTCAAAATAGGGCTCCAACATTCAAATACGATTCCCTGTAATACAATACGACACGAGTGTTGAAAATTAAGTCAATATTTTATACTAGCTGTTTCACTCAGCTCCGCCTGCGTCAAAAAGTAGCCTAAATTTGACCCCGGGTCTTCAACTATATTCATACCAAATTTCATCAAAATCCGTTTAGAGGTTTGGCCGTGAAAGCGTAACAGACAGACAGACGGGCAGACTTTCGCATTTATAATTTATATCAATTTAAAAGTAACCTTATTCTTTTCAGAATAAAAAAATCAAGCGTTTAGGAAATTTCGTCCAAGTATACTCAATGTATTCGGGCATAAAAGAAAGTCGCTTTATTTTTACACTACCGATTCAAATCTATTGTTATATATAAAGCTAAGAAAAATAAAACTGAAGAACAAAAATAACTCTAATTGAAGTAAATATCACATTCATTATCTTCTTAAAACAAAACTTATCACTAGGCATACCGCTTTATTCATATTATAGCCCGACCAGGAAAATACCTGACATGCATTGGCGCCGCTACTGATCGTCTTTATGTGGCAACATGTTGTATGTCATGTACGTGTCATGTCAACAACAAAATTGTCAGTCATTTAAATAAATCGAAATCAATCCTTCATTTTTATTGGCGTTTAATTTTTTTTTTTTTTTTTTTTTTTTTTATCATATCACTTTTTTCTCATTATTGTGAATGATTTTTGCCATTTTGATAAATAAATCGTAGGAAATAATAAAAAAAAATACACAACGTCCACTCCTGCCTATTTTTGGCAGATGACGTTGAGATGACGGAATGTTACATGAATGCTTAGTTGCCAGTAAAAAAAAAATAGTTCCAATATATTTCCGCAATATGGCGATTAAGACTATTTTACTGGTCGGTCGGGCTGTAGTTAACAAACGTTTGACAAACCTATTACAACTAACAACACAGATAAACCCTGTGAGGTTTATGTGAATAAACGGGACAGCATAATTTTAATGTTTTCGCCTATTTTAATGCGGTGTTCATCGCGTTTATTACGTACTAGCTGATTTTCGCAGCTCCGCCTGCATCAAAAAGTAGCCTATGATTTCTTGAATAATTATGATAAATTTGCATGCTGTTCAAAATGGCTAAGCATTGTAAACTTACCCTATTTTATGCAAATAAATGATTTGATTTGAAATAGTTAAATTTAATGAACACA
Source organism: Euzophera pinguis (assembly GCA_947363495.1). NCBI lineage: Eukaryota > Metazoa > Arthropoda > Insecta > Lepidoptera > Pyralidae > Euzophera > Euzophera pinguis. The sequence goes on from OX376158.1 coordinate 2,530,540, forward strand.
TTTTAGTTAAAATAGGCTTAACAAACGTTTGTCAATTTTCATGAATAAAGGTAGAAAATCGATATAAAATTTACATATACATTGCATTACATATTCGGTATGTTACAAATTACATATCTAAATCTAGGAACACTCATCTTTATATCTTGTAAAATCTCTTGAGAAAAACATTTGTTATATTGGGGGCTTACTATCATCTCTTAATTCCATCCAAATGCGAGTGTGTAAGCGAGATGTCACCTTACACTGTATAGCGCCGTCTCGCTTTCCCACTTGCATATGGATGAAAATAAGAAATGATAGTACTTTGCAAAAATAGTGCCTATCTTTGAAAAGTCTGACTCACCCAAAACCGAATTGAAATCGTTCTACTCACGATTATATCCAATGAAAACCAATCGATATCGAACGAATATCACTCGAATCACATGTTTTGCATGAGTTATACTTTTCAAAAATAGAGTTCCTTCATCATCATAAATCAGTCCTATCCAGAATTTTATGGATTACTTTCTTTCACTCATCGTAAAATAGCAGATCTAAGTACTTACAATTGAAATAATAATTAGAAACAAACAAAATAAAAATCTTAAACCAAATTTGTAATAAAATAGTAATATTTGATATTGTGATTTCTTCTATGACATTGAAAAGTCCACTTTAAACATTACAACATAATGTTCACATTTCAATGTTATACTGCGAGTCGACTGTTGAGTTGTTGTAATATTTCAAGTCTTTACCCGACTGCATCAGAAAGAGGGTTATGTTTTTCGAGAGTATGTATGTAAGTATAATTGTTTGGCACGCTCGGCAGCTTGAAAGGCTCGATGGATTTTAGCTTGAGAGGTGTCGTTCGATTCGTATTTACTAGTAGTGACACTGGGTATATCAAAATATTAAAAAACAAAATTGCGTTTGTCATTACCAAATTACACAGAAAGGCAGCCGGGTTTTTTAATTTTTTAAATTACCCTTATTACATTTCAGAATGATCCAAAGCTTTATTATCATAACCTCTTGTCGTAGTAACTGATGCGCCATCTGTGTCGAAACTAGCGTCGAAATCAGGTTCAATGACCCAATGTTGTTTCTCGGCTGACGCGAATAAACCGTAAACTACCGCTCCGACGAGATAGATGGCGCTGGAGATGAAAAATACTATGCGCCATTCCTCTGCAGTCTGAAATTAATAAAACAAATTGTTAGTTCATTGTCCAAACGTGAAATAGTAGATTGTTAAACTAGGGTCGGATGACATCAATTCCAATACGAGGTGTTTAGACGCCCGAGCGCAGCGAGGGCGGATATAATCCGAGTATGAATTGATGTCATCCACCCGCGGGGAACACTCTACTTTTCATTTCGAATATAAGGAAAGTAAAAAAAAATGTTTGTTTTATTTTTTAAATACTGTGTATTTAGGTATGCAGTACCTTTTTATTGATTTTTTTATCATAAATAAATCGGTGACATATTTCTATGTAGGTATAGATATCATTTTTTACATAAAACAACCCTATGTATTAAAATAATTATATATAATTATGAAAATTATAGATTTATATTTTTTTTTAAATGATAGTGACAAAATATAGACAAATATAATTTTTTAAATTACTTCTTTTAACTTGACTTCTAAAATAAAAAAAAATCATAAAAAAATCTAAATTTTTGACAGCTGGCTTCATAAGAAATGTATTAGTTCTATTTTTGAAATTCATTCCGGCCCTTGGTTTGGAATGAATTTGTATGAAACATTCCGACCCGCGGGTCGGATGAAGCATTTTCAGACCGATACTTGGATCAAACATAGACTACTTTCCGAGTATGAGAAATGAAAAAAAAAGTTACATATCATTAGCTTGATAACTTTGTACTTAAATTATATAATGACAGTTGAACGTAGAAAGAAAGAAGATCGTCTTAGCAATGTAAATACCTTTTACAAAGTTTAAAAAAATTAAGGTTAATCGAATAAAAAAAAATTTAGTCAGGCTCAGACCACCGTGGGCCAAACTTGCTGTCGTTCTTTTGGCAACACTGATTATTAGAATGGAGCGATTGCCGTCTGACCACCGTAACCCTTCTTACAGGGAAACCAGACAGGAACATGACCCGAGGTGTGTTAGTGGCCAACACTATGAAATTTTTTCAGACTGCCTAAAGGGACCTGACACAGCCTCACTACTGCCATCTATCGATAACAGCTGAACCGAAAACTTAATAATTAGAAAACCATGTTTGGACGGAGAACTTATTTTTATAGATTTCATTGGAGTTGTTTCTTTGTTATATTGTTTTGTAGGAAATATGTCCTTTTTTGTATCAGCTTAAGACAATGACCATGTATCCTTGTTGTGCAATAGAGTTTTGTATTGTATTGTAATCTGCTTAAGCTAAAGAAAAGTCATCATCATCCTAGCGTGTGTTCCTAGTTGCGTCGTCAGCTTACGCTTCGGAGCCTAGGGTACGCTGTAAGTCATGGTCCTAGATTTGGCGGAACTGGTTATTACAATGGAGCGACTGCCGTCTGACCTCCGCAACCCTTTTTTACAGGGAAACCAGACCAACAGGAACATGACCCGAGGTGTGTTAGTGGCCAACACTGTCAGAATTTTTCAGACTGCCCCAAGGCATCTGATACAGCCTCACGACTGCTATCTATCGATAACAACCGGGACCAACGGCTTAACGAGCCTTCCAAAGCACGGAGGAGCTCAAGATAGAAAATGCCACTAAATGGCGACCAATCCAATAGTGTTCGCGTCACGCCGTCGCTTGACACGCGCATTCGCTACGGATACGCGGGTCGCGCTCGACTAACGAGCTACTCTGACAAAACAAGTGTTGGACTGACCATCAGCAAGATCTGATCGATTTTTTAGATGGTTCACACTGACAGTAAAGTTACCTTGTTTGTGACTATGGAGCCAGCTAACGGCGGGCTAATGATGCCGGGTAAAGTGGCCACCGTGTTGGACAGACCCATCAAAACGCTGGCGTGCGGTGGAGCGATGTCCAGGTGGTTCACGCTGAAACGTATAAATAGTTAAAAGGATTTTGTGATAGTAACAAGAAATATAAACCATTTTTCACACATTTCTTCTATACTATCTATTTTGTGATACTATTAAAGGTTGGCTTGAAGATATTGCTTAGCAGTAAGTCCGCCTTTGCTCCGTAGTTTTTAAGTACCATTAATTTAATTGTAATATGGGAAATAATATAATATATTGTATAAAAATAAATAGGCAAATGCCGCGTCGCGTACGCACGCACGTCAATGTGTGTGTTACCCGCAGGGTTGGTTATTTACCGTATCTGCGTCATAGTCGTCGCAGCGGCCGGGCGGCTGCAGCGTCATCTTTGCATGATTTTGCTCTCGATTTTTACCTTAAATCTGCGCGATTAGGTTCTGTATTTGTTTCGGGTGGGTGTGAGTTTGCAAGACATTAAATAGATTTCAAGTAATTAACAGCTTTCTATACCATTTTATAATTAATACAATTCACGTGTGAAATATTACCTAAAACCGGACCATGCGAATCCGCCCAGTCCGACAGCTATCGTAAGGAAGATAATACAGCTGATTACAGATGTAGAGTACGCCGCCGCCACCATGAATATGGTCTGAAAAAAATATACATATCATAAAGAAAATATTATTTTCAAAATAATATACATACACTTGTGTACGAGTCTAAACTGGGAGTTTTATAAAACCGTGATAAATAATTTTCGATTTCATGTTTAAATGAAAGACCTCACTATAATAGGCACAATGGTAAAAAAAATCACGTCCATAAAACTTAAACTAACCGAGATATGACGAAGTTTAACTCACGTGCATTTTGGACGATACCAAACGCTCCATACTAATGGATACATAGCGGTGACGTCACGCCTAGGTAATCCATACTTCCATATCGAGACAGACTTTTGCATTTATAATATTATTAATATTATAAATGTGAAAGTCTGTCTGTCTGTCTGTTACGCTTTCACGGCTAAACCGCTGAACGGATTTTGATCAAATTTGGTATGAATATAGTTGAAGACCCGGGGTCAAACATAAGCTACTTTTTGACGCAGGCGGAGCTGCTGGAATCAGCTAGTATTACAATAAAGGGTTAAGTTTGATACATACTTGAGCTAAGAAAGCGCCACAGTTGAACAGCTTCCGCACATTTGTCCGAGATAGGATCTGCCTTCGCATTAAATAGTCGGCGCCATGGCCGGCTATTTGTAATACTATGGCCATCGCTAAGTACGGAATTGCTGACAGCCAACCCGTTTGGGATGTTTCGAATTTGAATACGTCTGGAAGGTAAAGAAACAATAGTTTCACAGCCGCACGCACTCAAAGTTGTCAATGACCACTAAAGCTCTATTCGAACTGGCGCGATCCCGCGCGACTGGCGGAACGCTCACAGAAATAATGGCTGGTTTACACACGATCCATTGACACACACATACAAACAATTATTTGAATGTGTGAGTAAATTGTTTGCGCGTGTGTGGGGTGAATTTCGTGTCCGTGAAAGCACTGGATCGTGTGTAAACCAGCCATAAGAATGCGTAGAAGTGTCATTAGCAGGCCAGTTAACTTTGGCACACGCTGAGGCATCTCCACCGAATCTTATTTCTGTGGGGCGGGGGCCTACATGGCGCGCGGGATTAGCGCCAGTTTGAATAGAGCTGATTTCTTGAAACTCTAATAAAAAAGTCGCCCTAAGTATGAATTTGTTTTAGTCTTTAACGGCGCCGCGATTCAGGTTATGCGCTCTTCTGAACTCATGGTGCTTTTGAGGCATTTTCGATAATTATGAATATTTCATTTGCCTCATTGTATTTTATACAAATAAGTAGCCAAATGGTCCAACTAATTGATTACAGTACTCTACGAATGTCTGCAAAAATCAACTAGAATAGTCTAGTTTCCTAAAAAAATATAATTAGTCCGCCAGTTAGGTAATCAAAAAATATTGGAGAAGTATCTTTTTCCTTTGAAAATTAAACAAAGAATGGTAAAGATATGGCGCGTTAAAGTTCTGTGTGATGTGTGACGTCACAGTGTGCTACACGTTTTGGCAATATGTGACGTCACGAGCCTCCATTCCTAAACTTTGATGCGTTATATCTTTATAATTTATCGCTCAATTGACAAAAGAAAAAATACGTCACTAATATATTTTGATTCCCTAAATGACGGACTAATTTTAATGATAGTCTTTTGACCCTGGAAACTAGCTTAATACAAGGTGAGGCAAAAGTAATCAACCAATGTTTTTTGGTTGTATTATTTTTTACAAAGGAGAATATTATCTTTGGTTTTGTTTGTGGATAATTTTTTTCAATGAGTTTGTATGACAGTTATCATCATCATGTCATCAATGGGACATAGGCTTCCCCCAAGAATTGAAAGTGCTATTTTTGAAAACTCATTTATGTCCAATGAAAATCAAAAAAATATTATTTGACTCGTCAATTTTGCATGAGTCACACATTTCAAAAATAGCCAATAAAGTTGGCGCGTTTCAATGTATGAAGGTGTAATATCTGTACTGTAAAGCATATATTCTGTAATCTATACTAATATTATAAAGCTGAAGAGTTTATTTCGACGCGCTAATTTCAGGAACCACTGATCAAATTTGAAAAATTCTTTCAGTGTTATCGACGAAGGCTATATTTTAGGACGAAGTCGAGACGGCCTGCTAGTTTGTGATTATATGTAAATTTACCTTTCATGAAAGTGGGCAGGAATGTGAGTAGCGTGTAGAATCCCCAGTTTTCGCTGAAATGCGCCATCACTATCGCCCACACGGGCGGTGACGTCATCATCGCGCGCCACGGATGACGGATCTGAGAACCTTCTACCGCTTGCGTGCCTCTGGACTCCTGGTACACAAAGGAATCTTCCATACTAACATAATTAATGCGAAAGTATGTCTGTCTGTCTGTCTTTTTGTCTGTTACGCTTTCTCGGCCAAACCGCTAAAAGGATTTTGATGAAATTTGGCATGAGTATAGTTGAAGACCCGGTGTCAAACATAGACTACTTTTGGCTTAATCCATACTAATATTATAAATGCGAAAGTCTGTCTGTCTGTCTGTCTTTCTATCTGTCTGTCTGTTACGCTTTCACGGCCAAACCGCTGAACGGATTTTGATGAAATTTGGTATGAATATAGTTGAAGATCCGGAGTCAAACATAGGCTACTTTTTGACGCAGGCGGAGCCGCGGGAAACAGCTAGTTGAAAAAAAATTAAAAAAACTTAAAAAATTCGACTGCGTTTCTGTGTAATTTGGACATTAAAAAACGCAAAAAATCGTTTTTTTAACATGCCCAGTGTCACTCTCACAGTAAATACGAATTCAACGACACCTCTCAAGCCGTTCACCGTTCAGGCTGCAGAGCGTGCCAAACAATTATACATACATACATACCTACATACACGCTCTCGTAAAACATACTGGCGCTGTCAGGTTAAAAATAACAGATTCCGAAAATGACAACAAAATTAGTAATTAACTATAGCAGTAATGATCATCTCAAGTTTTGTAATGAAGAAAAGTGGGAGCTTGATAGGGACGTCTTGCTATCTCTTTTGTTCGCATGAAACCAAGTGGCGGTGACGTCACCCCACCCCTCAGTTCGTCCTTGTCTTGTTTTTTAACAGTTTCCCGGCCCTTCCGTAGGATTTCAATGGCTTATAACTTGTAATAAACAAGTTATTTTTTTTTAACTTTATTACATAATTGTAAATGGCGGACTTAAAGCCTGAGGTTTTATCTACCAGTCAACCAAATGGGCGATGCTGAGAAAGTTAAGTGGTAAGACAATGTAAAATAACAAGTTGTTATGGTGACCCTTATGAAATATTACGCATATACTCTTACAAATAATACACAATATTATTGTATTACTTTCCATATCCATACTAATATTATAAATGCGAAAGTTTGTCTGTCTGTCTTTCTGTCTGCTTGTCTGTCTGTTATGCTTTCACGGCCAAACCGCTGAATGGATTTTGATGAAATTTGGTATGAATATAGTTGAAGACCCGGGGTCAAACATAGACTACTTTTTGACGCAGGCGGAGCTGCGGGAAACAACTAGTACTAAATATAAACAATACATAAACTACACACACAATTGCTAATCGTCTGACAAACTGATGATCTTTCTCAAAGCCATCGGGGTTTGCGCCTTACGGATTTCAACAGGCAGGGGCATTCCAAAGGAGTACCGCTTGTACGTTAAAAGAATGCTTAAAAAACCCACTTTGAGAAATCTGCATACGAGTCGTACAAGTTATAAGGTTTTGAAATTCTTCTTTGAACGGATTGAAGACGAATTCTGGTACTCAAATTTTGGTTATAGATAATAAAAAATAATTGAGTAGAATAATCAATAAAATGACTACCTGTATATATTTAAGTTCAGCTGGTGTTATACGAGGATCTTTTTCCGGTGATTCCTTGACGACTAGCCACCACACCGTTGTCCAGACCAAACCCATTATTCCTGAAAAACAAAATGTCATACTCGTAGAACACTGTTTCGTTAAAGAATGTCACAAATTTAGATATTGTCGTGTCTATTAGCTATTGGCGTATCACCATCATATTTCTTCAATCTTTTTCTTTTTCATGGTCTCATTTATGCCTAATGCCCTCATATCATCTATTATTTATTAGGAAGTTAACTCAGATACTTCTACGGGGCCGCTGGTCCCGGTTGTTATCGATAGATAGCAGTCGTTTCAGGCCTTTAATCAGCCTAAAAAACACACCTTCATCAACACACCTCGGGTCATGTTCCTGTTGGTCTGGTTTCTCTGTTAAAAGGGTTACCTGTAACCTGACCCCTGGGTCAGATGGCAGTCGCTCCATTGTAAATAGTGCCTTCGAATCTAGAACCATGACTTACAACATATTCCAGTAAGCTGAGGACGCAACTAGGAAAAAGACGCGGCTGGATGAAGAAAAAAAATGCCCTCATATCATATATTTATTGGTATAGGATATAGATAGATAAGTCTTGTCTGAGCGACAGAGATAGAGAGAAGAAACTTACCAAAAACATAGAAGATCCCCGGCCATCCCGTGTAACTCGCTAGCAGAGAGCATATGGGCATAGACACGACAGTCCCAGCGTAACTGCCGCTAAAGGCAAAAGTCGCAAGTCTGGCGCGCTCCTCACTAGGTGCCCAGCGAGACCAAACTGCGTGGATGCACGGGTATGTCACACCCTGGTTGTAATAGATAGATATTTAAAAAAAAATATGGAAAGTCGAAAACGACTTTTAAATATTTCTCATAAGTATTAAGCACAATAGGCTTTTTGCCAGCAATGTAACACAAAATAGGACCCGAAATAATTTTGAAGCCGGCGTTTCCAGGTCGCCTAAAGTCGCCGAAGTTACTTAAGCTGTAAATTTTGTAAACAAATGTTCAGGGGGTCGCAACATTTGAATTAAAGAAAAAATACTTACACCCATATTCATAAACCTTCACTCAAACTCGACTTAACCTTACTCCACCTCATTGGTATGATTAGTCGTCACAAGCTTCCTTGACTTGAGATGATTTCTCATTGGAGGTAAGTATCGAACTGTCAAATATAAGGTTGGTCGAGAGGTACCTTGAGGCGTTCTTGAAATAAAATAAAGTGGATAAAAAATGGGATTTTGCCACTTTTATCCTAGTTATCTACTTACTTTATTTTATTTTTTATTTTAATCTTTAGTAATTTTCAATTTTTGTGTTTACAATTGTTATTATAACCTCATTAGAGTTTGCTCAATCCACCAACTAAGAATGTCGTTTTTAAGGAAAGTTCGAGGACTTCCTTAAGGCGCCCTCGAATGAGTTTAAGTGAAGGACGTTCATAAGGTTAAGTTTAAGAATACGGGGGTTAGTATTTTTGTGACATATTTTAATGTTTAGAGAGAATTTAAATTGAAGAATGGTTTAAGATGATTCTATTGACCGCCGCAACCACCCGCGTGTATTTCGAATAATTGATTAGCTATATTTTTTATTTTTCTATTTAGTTGTTTCAAAAGTGAAAACCATCACTAAATCAAAATGGCGGATCAAATGTTTACATTCACTGAGCCGGACTCGTTCCTGTACCATACATCATTGAGCGACAGCGCTTTCAAAATATAACCTGATTAATTAGCATTGTACGTTAGTTTGACTTGTATATTAGTTGGTAAACTCATAAAATTGTCGCTAGGTAACCACCCACTAGAACCCACCACAGTAGAAATTTGTTTGTTTACTAAATTTATACCTTCTCGTGACGGCGACTTTAATCACTCATTTCGCTCGATTTAACCGTACGATACTTCTTTTTGTGAGGGTATTGAAATCTCGTGTTTACTTGAACAAGCCTTAGCCTCACGGACGACATCCAACACCTATTTTCTGAATTTTTGGTAAAAGTGAAGGAAAATGCCATAAAAAGGGCCCGTACCCGCTCGCCACTTGCGCGATATCTTCTCGACTTTATGGAAAAAACTCTAAAGAATTTAACATAAATACTCCACAAACAGAATTAAAGTTTTTCATTTTTCAGCCAAAGAAAATCAGAAGAGTACTTTTGCTTATAATAAATAAAATGTTTATCAGTCTTACTTTAGTTTTTGACATAAAAACAAAATTATAATTTAATTCAACTTAGTGAAAAAAGATTTCTAGAAAAACTATCTTATCACTTATATATACGATAAATGTTACCAACCATGTCGCGTTTTAGCAAGGCATTTGATTTAGTGTCGCATTGAATTTTCATGAAAAATGGATAGCCTTTTTTGTTAATTTTGGTAAATCGTTTCATTCCTTGTATATTTAACTAAAACGAAATAGTTTTCTTGTAAGACTACAAAGCAATTAACCTTTTGACAACTCGGATATTAATTCAGGAGTACCTCAAGGGTCTCATTTGGGGCCAATTTTGTTAGCAAAGACAAATCTTGCAAAAAAAAAAAGTACACGAAACAGTATACTGACCTCAAAAAGTCCTTCAACGACCCTTACAGCAATTAATAAGCCGGTGCTGGTATATGCTAGAGGTGGTGTCAGTAGTGTTAGCAGCGAAGTCGCGCCGATGCCTATGGCGAATACCCTGGAAATTGAATATAGTTAATAGAATTTTGTCTCAATAGTTTATGACACAAATTTTAATACCATTGTTATGGTAGACTCAAAATTGTTTATATAATAGATAAAATGTTTGGTACCTTGTGTATTTTTAAACTACTTACTAATCTCAGCAATCAACATGAAATTATTTTTAGAAATGATGCAATAAACAGCTCATTCATAATTCGTGACGCTCGTGATTCCTTCATTGGTGCGTGATTTTAATCAATCCCATTAAAAACTTTTAGATACACTTAAATTAATGCAATAGGTCTTTGAAAACTATTTGGTGTTACAGTGCGGAACAAACCTGTTACCTCCTATTTTAGCCGCCAACCAGCCTCCGGGCAGCTGGGTCACTATGTACCCGTAGAAAAAGGAACTGAGCACCAACCCTTTGGTCTGGGAGCTCCAGTCGAACTCTGGTACCTGGGAAAAATAAACATAACAAAATCAACATTATATAAGTTATTTTGTATCTATCTGTGAGGACCTGTAGTGGCTCTGACTTGTTTTATTATGATTGTTATCATATTATTATAATACTAAAGTAGCTATTGGTCTTCCTAATAAATAAATAAGCATTTAATTACCAAATTGGTGGGAGACTTCGTGTCCACTTTATCCTAGCGTTATCCAGTTGTATCCTTAGCTGTTTGCTCCGCAGGGTACGAATTCCTACTTTTACGTCTCCACTTCGCCCGGTCTTTGGCAAGACTTGCTTTGTACATGAAAGATATTCAAGTAGAGAGACTTTAAAAGTAATAATTTGTATACCTAATTTAATAAACGTAAAAAATATAATCTCAGTCTATTTGATATGAATTAATTAATATTTCATCTGATTTGGTACGTCTACAGTAGATAAAGAGACTAATAATAACATTAATTAGCCTTATAGTTAGCCTATATAATTTTTAAGTTGCCTAAGGAAAGGCGGTTCACATGATGGGTAGTTACCGCAATCTATATTTATGTATTTTGTATCTCCGCTTGGGATTCACGGGTTGCCCCGATCCTCTGAGAGGCTTGCGCGGGGATATGGATCCAACGCGTAGAGGCCCTTTGAAGAAGTTGAATAATAATATAAGTATTATTATTACATAGGATAAAATTTACAATTGCATTGTGTTTGTGTTTAGTTTCTTTTGATTTCTCATTTGAAATGAAATGATTTATTTCGCAATAAATGAGTAAATTACAGTTGTTATTTTAAAAAGTTGACATGCAAAGAAGTAAAAAATTACAAAATTTAAAAATATTGCTCAATTAATTATATCTACAATTGCTTTTAATTTTATTAAATAAATTACATCAAATATATTGTAATTGTCAATAATAGTTACTTTTTAATGTCAAGATTATTCCATTTATAGTTCAAAAATTCCTGAATAGTGTAAAAGCATTTGTCACTCAGTGTTTGATATAAACGATATTAAATCTCAGGCTTTTATATTTGTCGGTAACTTATTGTAGAATATAATACAACTACAATATCTGTTTTTTTGAAAATATTTGGTGCGAAAAGTGCATTTTGTATTTACATCGACTAAGACGAGGGCTGAACCCAAAAAATTCAGTACATAGTAATGGGAAGTTCTAGCACCTAACCCAGTACGAGTATAATGAAAATTCCAGCTTTGTTTAACTTCCTAACTGTATCCATACATTCAGTTTCATAATTGAAATAGTTTCGCAACGTGACTTTAAAGTTTCAACATTGATTAAAATTAAACGCGTATTTACTTTTTTGAGCAACTAGAATGCCTGTCGATCATATCGAGTGGATTACATGGTCAATCAACTATGTACACCCGAGTGTCCAGGGTTTTCGGAATGGCCTTCCGGTCTTTAATGTAGTTTCTTTAACAAGTACCAAACGACAGCAGAGATTAACGGCTTGATCTCCAAAGCACGGAATCAACATTATTTATAGATAATCAAGTGATTCCGGTTTGAAAAAGCAAAACAAAGTAGGTTACTCCTGACAATTAATGTCTGTCTGGTTGTCATTTTGTTCAAATACTCCAGGATGATACAAAACAAAGACAACATAATATTTTCCTAAAACACGAAATGGTTATCTACATAAGAATTTGACATGACACTGACAGGTTGAGTGACAGTTGATGAATTTCACGAATGTCCTACGCCATTTGGATTGGAACAAAATATAATTATATATAAAACTCATCGACATATATGTACTAACGTACTAGAGAAGACACCGTACTTCCTTATTTTGTCCCGTTCAACTGCGGCGAACACGCCGCAACTTACTTAGTCGCTACAAGTCGCTTGCTAGTTGTTTCGGGTCTTGTGTTTCCGACTATTGAAAATCTAAACCACTGAAAATCTTAAATAATTGCCTTCGTGTGTGTTAAGGTATTATAGCAATAATTCAATGAACACGGTCAAGTGCAAAGGAATAACTTTTTATGGGTAAGTAATCTAATTTCACTGTTTTAAAAGTAAATACTACCAATATAATTGCCGCGCGCCATGTTAAGTTTGCAAATGTAGCGCTGCATTTTTGAATGATGTTTTGAGATGTATTACGGTTTCAGCGCTGCAGCGGCTAAAATTATAAATTACCAGAAATGGAACAATGCAAATGTTCCACGTAGCTTCTCCAGTACGTTAGTACATAATATCTCGATGATAAAACTCTAAACAGAAATATACTACATGAAGTAAGTGAGAAAGAGTATGGGTCCGGACCAAACCAGTAAAGCTACAGTTTCAATCCATATGAAATATGGCTGAAAACACCCATAAATAAGTTGACACACGTCCCTTATACCCTCTCACTTATACGATTATGCCGGATCAAATTTTTATAACGTCTCAAATCTGGTTTTCACAACCCTATTACATTCGCCGCTGCCATTCAAATCTCAACTCTATTTCGCGTGACATAAAACAAATTTTAGTCTAAAAATATATATCCAACGAAACTAACTTGGCCAGTATCATGGTCGGTATGCTTTGGACGTCGTAAATTGGTCAAGTGTGACCGTTAATCCGCAGATATTAGGTTTATTTTTGTACAGAAAAAGAAGTGCATTAAGAGTTTGGCATTAATAAAAATTTATCGTTTTCTCACCCAGCTTGTGACACGCCTAGGGAACTTTATAGTTTACGGTTTGATAGATTTTCCAATAGCTATGAACGATTTACGTTTGTAATTTATCCATACATGTAAAAGTAAGCGAAGCATTTCTATAGAACAAACTAAGAATTGAATATTTACAAAAATCCAGGATAACTCCGGAGTAACAAAACTCGCTGTTTTCGCTTTATAACTTATCATTTTCTAACATACATGTATCTCAAGTTCAGTACTTACACTGTTCTTATTAATTCAATGTATTACCCTCTATATAAGCATGGCTCAAGCATAAAATCTATTGTAAGTTTGAGTGGACACTGCACAACAAGATAATCTTAGAAATACTCCCAAAGCATTAAGTCATAAATTAATCGGATTCGTCAAAATTGGTGACATTTAATAATTAGATAGAATTTTTACTATTGATCCTATTATAGAATCCTGGTGATAGTAACAGAACTAATAAACGGATGCATGGTGTGATAAATGTCAATCATAAAGATAACGATGATCGATTTTTCATTAAAAATACTACTCGTACAGGCCGAAACGATAAGAACAGTCAGCGATAGAGTTCAGCATACATCGATTAGATACTTATATTCACTAGACTACTAGAGGATTTTAATCGTGGATGTAAGTGAACGGAGGAAGCTCTATGATGTGTTCATGGCTGTAGGAATTTAACCAAATTTTATTGAGGTGAAGATGATTTGATCAGTTTTTAGATTACATAGTGTCAGAAAGTACGGCATTCGGGCAAAGATTCACCTGTGTGATACGGATAAAACTGCATTCGAGTCGCCTACGACGGTGTTCAGGTTTTACGGAAACCAACGTGTTGTTTGGGGAATGAATATTTGGGCATGCTGCATGCAGCCACCACCGCAAGACAAATCCAAAACGCTGGCTAGACGTTTCAGTTGGAGATATGCGTACAAATAGTCTCATAGCCGTCGAGATATTATGTACTCACTTATGTGCATAATATCTCGGTGCTCATAACCAAGGAAGACCGTGCGAAGTGGCGGAAAAAAGAGAGAAGAGGATCCACTCGGGAAAAACACTAAGATGGGGGGTATCGGAGAGAGATGTCTTGGTGAAGTTAGCGCGATCTAGTTTCTCAATAATGCAAAGCAAATAAAACTTCAACACTTTACTAACAAAAACAACAGTCCCATTGTCAAGTGTGGTCTCGACAGGCTCTGTCATAGCAACCACGGCGACAGAGAGGTTGACCCTCAACGCGTAAACATTGAAGAACCCGAAGAACGCCAGCAGGGCCACGATGAACCGCCTTCGCCGCCAGAAGTACCATTTTCCTGTCTGTTCTTTTATTTGCTCCCTGGAACAATTGAAAAAAAAACTTTATTCACCTAGTCAGCTAATGGTCCAATTATTTAGCGTTCGCTTTATAACAGATCGTTGGTACATACAACTGCAGAGTGCAATAAGACCATGATTTGCGTACTCTTGGCTCTCAAATGAGCTGACGATGAAAACACACCAGATAGTCGGAGTATCGGAGTACGCAAATAATAGTATTCATACAATCATGTCAGGGCGAAGAAGAACAGTAAAAAACGGCCATTCCGTTACAAGGAATCTCTCGCTGTGGTTATAAACTGCTGACGTCAAATCGTAAATTAAATCTAGCTAGATCCTGGTCGCTGCATTATAATTAATTAAAAAATCTAAATAAAAACTCATCGCTTTTAAATTCCAATGAATTTTAAAGCTTAATAAGAATTTGAAAGCTTAAAAAAACTGACACGCAAAAAATCGTTTCGGTACCTGAGTCCTATATCCTCTAATTGACAATTCACAAAATTCCCGTGCTAATTTTTGCGTATTCCCCATATTGTACACTTCCTAAAAAGTTCACTTTCATGTAATATCTATTTCCTGAAATGCCCATTTTTTTAGATAATTTATTGTAAGCTGATCTGGAACATAATAAATATGCTTAGAACATGAGATATTTAGCAGATCTACTAGGATAACAGAAATTATGAGTTCACAGGAAAAAAAGAACACCCAAGTCCTGAGCACAGAATGGGTGGGCAGCATTTTTTGAGGTGAAAAGATCTGTGAACTTCCTTATAATTTCTATAACCCTAGTCGCCTTATAGTTATTAAAACAGGAATGGATCGTGTTATCTTGAAAAAATATATAGACCTTCAAAATTTTAAAAGTAGTAATTTTAGGCAATAACACTTATAGGCAATAGTTTGGAAATGGGTAAAAGATGAGTAGGTATTTTGGAAAGTGGGAATTTTGTAAATTATCAATCAGAGGATAAAGGACTCATGTACCGAAAGGCAAAAAAAAAATGTTTTTGTTTTATAAAGTAAATTACAAGTACTGAGAATTACCTAAATGGCAGAAGGTATACAATTTTTTACAGAGAAACTAATTACAAAATTATCAGCATAATAAATCTTGAATCATGTTCTGTAACGTAATACGAGTATAAAGCGTATTTTTACATGTTCTTTTTAGGGTTCCGTACAAACAGGATCCTGTGACAGGACTTCTGTTAACTTTCGTCTATCTGTCACCAGCCGTGATAGCTAGATAGTTGATGTTTCCTTTCATTTAAAAAATGTTGTTCCACATTTATTCTACGTAATCTTTTTTATTATTTTTTATTTACTCATCCCAAAAAATTTCTTTTTTTGCTTAACTCATCCCATTCATCCATCAATACACCATTTTATTTATTTATTTTATTTTTTATTTATTTATACAAACATTGGAAAATATTCCGATACACCTCCGCTAGAAGGAATATTGTTCTTTGCGATACATGCAGTATTGGCTCAGAATTTCTAAAGGTCGAGACGCTGTCGAGTTTAAGATTTTATTACATTTATGAACGGGTGTCACAAGCTGGTAATACCTGTCATCCATCCTCTCTATTGAAATTAGGATGTTCTTTTACAGACAATTGTTAACTTAGTCTACCAGCGACCATAAAGCTGCAGTGTTTGAAACGTTAGGCGTAGATAATTAACTAATAAATGTGATTAAAACCGTATTAAAATAGTTAAAGTTATTTCTAACTGTTTTATTGTACGAAACCTAACAATGTAAATTTAATATTAGGTTTAAACAAAACTATGCTAATAAAAATAGAAATTAACGTGTAACCGGGACCAACGGCTTACCGTGCCTTCCGAAGCACGGAATCATCTTTATTATCAGGCAATCAGGTGATTCAAGCCCGCAATGTCCTAACCATACTGGAAACAACTAAACAAATTATGCTTCCTGTGATACTCGAACACACGACACTCGGGCGGGGTTTATAGGTGCAACCACAGGACAGAGCTAGTAGAAAATACTTCTAATATCAGGACAAATGGATAACCCAAACTTTATGTTGCTGACGAAGAAGCATATCTTTACGATTTAAAGCCGTTTTATCTTATAATTTTACTTGTTTATCATTTTGGCAAATACCCTAAAAGTTTGTTTAGGAAATCTGTGGGAGGAGAATTTTTTATTTGTTTTTTGTTTACAGTAAACATTTTACGGTTATACTGCAATACAATGTATATTGCCAACATAAAGAAATATTACATAACAAATTAATCTCGTTTCTACACATTTGGAGAAATAATAAATCAATAAAATCACAGAATATAATAAGTGGTATAGAATAACAAGACCGTTTCACGTGTGAAGAGCGGCGGCAATTAGTGGAACTACATATTTTTTTAAGGAAATATTCCGCTGGACGAAGACGCTAGCGCCGCTCCCAGCGCTTTTTTATGTAGCGCGACTTTTGTGACCTATATCGTTTACTCAATTTATTTTAACTATTCATCGAACTTTATTAGGTACTAGCTGTGCCCGCGACTTCGTCCGCGTAACGTTCGATTACATACCCACTTTCCTTACTTATTATCCGTCATTGCAGAGTTTTACACAAAATCTTTGATGTTATTAATATTTAAAATGTTCGGGATGTCGCTATGTAAAATATTGCGACGCAATACTGTCATGAAAGAAAAAGTGAAACAATCGTGATTTGTATATATCCATCCATCCAATCCAAACTCTTTCCAGACCTATAAAAATCATGATTCGGGTGTGAAAGTTTCATTGACAACCACCAGTTTGTGGCAAGCAGGAATGCTGATCTTCAAATATTTATACTTACCTATTTTTGAGAAGTATTTATTTGCCGTACATCACTGGCTTTCGACTGTGATTGAATGAATTGACTGTGAATGGTTGAAAAGTGATAATGAAGAACCTACATTAGGGGCCGAAAGCAGTCCCCGAAAAAAATCTGACACCAGGGTGTGAAGGGTCGATTGACCATGTATGTTTAACCCTAGGCTGGCAAAAATTTTATAACAATTAATATTTCATTATTTTTAAAAAGGTTAATGGACGTCCCATGCGTGACACACGGTTGAACCCTTACTGGTAATTAACACATTTTTTTATTTTAAAACAATCTGAATTACGGCTTGGTTGAAAGGTCATCAAAAATTCAAAAAAGAAAAGACCTACTGGTACGTAAACAAGGTAATTTTGCGAACTGATCAAGTGCCTACTTTCTGAACGCGTCGTTAACCAAATCCCTGTGGCGCCATTAATTCGATGGGAACCATAAGATGCTTGACAATGGTGACAGGCGACCTAATTAGGTTGTGACCCAATTGCTGTTTTAAAGCCTCCGCGGCGACAAATCACTTAATTTAACCGATTAATACTCGATCGTGTAACTTGCCGGATTACATTGGGAAGTTTGATTGAGCGTAAATGGTGATGAGACTACGTAGTTTATCTACTCTGTGGTGTGTGTACAATTCATATCTTTACATCTACCTCTTGTGATAAAATTTTAGATTTTGTTTTGTTTGTAAAATCTTTAATGTTTTGTACGTTGAAGAAGAATACTTCGTGTATTTTCCTATTATGTAGCTGTATGTTTGCCAAACAAACGTACTTATCTTATCTTTAGCAAAAAACATAGGTTCTAGTAATAAAGAGTAGTTTTTTCAGACATGTATAAAGAAAGACCATTTTTGAAAACTGCTTTTAATGTCATGCCATTTCATCATGTACTTTATAAACGCGTCGTGTTATTAACCCTAACCTCGCAGGGCAGCACTTAGTTAACTTTATTTTTCAAGGGTTTTTCTTAAAAAAATGATTTTGTGATCTCAGCGAAGCAATTGGAAAGATCAAAAAATATAATTTAGTGAACCTGAAAATTGAATGAAATTAAAGAACTTTGAAAGGATTCCATCGACAATGCTCAGGAGCGCTATTTTTGGATTTTATGGCAAGTTATGCCCAATGAAAATTGTTCGATATCGAACAAAAAATACTCGACTAACAGATTTTGCGTGAGTCATACTTTATAAAAATTAAAAATAGGGCCCCAGCTCTTAAATTTCAGATATGTTGTAAATGCACACGAGTTTTCAGCAAATAAAACGGGTCACGTCTATGAAAACGATAATGTCCAACAGCTGTGGACCATTTGCTGGGTCCAAACGTTTTGTGCGTAAAAATGCTACGTTTTTATGTCAAATGTTGTGATTTTTTTTTTTTTTTATTTATATAGAACATTTATCAATTTATCAATTTGAAGTTTGAAAGTACTTAATTCAACATGAATATAGATATCATCGAACATCTATGGGATTCGGAACTAAAGATCAAGAAAGTAAATAGGTTTATTCCTATAAAACTATTAGACGCGTTGATGCCACAACAACAGAATTAACAAAACTGCGTTATTTTTTTTTACAACCACTTTGTAATAAAACAAGTGTAATAAGAAAACTACGATTAAATAATAAAACTCTATTCAATTGAATCGTTTGTACGAGTGAATCGAGTCGAAGTGAACTGACCGCGCACACCAAACGGTAATTTAGTGGGCGATAAAGATGCGGTCTTACTTTTAGCGGGGACAATTAGCATATAGATAAATTATCATGAGGGAAATCGTAAGCTTGGTAAAACGTAGACAAACAGCCATACACTTTTATGGCAAATCGTAAATGAGCTAAATCGACGGCAAAAGTTATAAGATTTCGCAGAATATCGATAAAAGCTAGCTGCTGCGTTTCGATTGGAGTCTTTTACTGTTTAAATTTAAGTCTAAAATAAATCTCTTTTAAATTCTAGGGTTATACAATTGCAGCATGTGGCTGCTACAAAGCCCAAGGTCCGCCTTTTTATAGTTTAATATCTAATATGGTTTATTTCTTCCATAATAATTTTTGGAGTGTATTATATATATCTTTCTTTCTTTCTTTCTCTGTTGGATAGTCTGTCTAAATTATTATTTACTACCTGCTGCTCCACCTGCATCAAAAAGTAGCCTATGTTTGACCCCGTGTCTTCAACTAAGTATATTCATACCAAATTTCATCAAAATCCGTTCAGCTGTTTGGCCGTGAAAACGTAACAGACAGACAAACAGACTTTCGCATGGATATTAGTATGGAAGTATGGATCTATCCAAATATTGTTACAGGATTAATCTTTCAGCAGGCACATACTAAATACTACTAACACATAAATAAGTCTTATGAGTATAAATTCGTAGTTTTATTACCTTACACCGTTAATACTTTTACTTCATTGTTCATTTTACAAATTTTAACGACATAATACTTTTCTCTTAGCCGCTGCAATTGGGACCACACACCTCAGACCATGTCGGATTACTGGTCAATGACATGGCACTTGTTTTTGCTACATTGTTTGGGCTGGGTCCGATCGATCAGAGCAAGATTTTGAACTGACTGCATAGATTAATAAATCACATTCAAACACAATTGCGTTCAATGAATGAACGGAATCTCTAGCAGACGTTTTTATGATGAGAACCTTGTTTATTTCATCATCATCATTTTGTGTAGGTTACGTTATCTATCGACCATGTACACCTTGGTGTCAGAGTTGTTCGGAATCGCCTCTCGGCCTCTGGCTTGGTTCCTTTAACGACCACCAAATGGTAGCCGGAACCAACGGCACATCATCTTGCTTATCAGACAATCAGGCGATTCCAGCCTGCAATGTCCTGCAAACAAGTAAAAATACTTCAACTTTCTTTTATCGATCGAATTATTTTTGGATGACTTAATTTTTACCAGACATCAAAGAGACAGGGATGAAACAAGATCATAAAAAATTAACGTTCAAGAATCAGGAGCTCGAGTATTAAATTCCACATCGGAATGACATAGGTTGCTTGAAATAGATTTTCTCGATATAAATTTTGTATTAGTAAGATAGTATTAGACTTATTTTATCCCCATACCAAGTAGATAATCCATACTAATATAATAAATGCGAAAGTCTGTCTGTCTGTTACGCTTTCACGGCCAAACCGCTGAACGAATTTTGATGAAATTTGGTATGAATATAGTTGAAGACCCGGGGTCAAACATAGGCTACTTTTTGACGCAGGCGGAGCTGCGGGAAACAGCTAGTATTCAATATATGTATTTCAGTAAGTATAAAATGATATTCAATTTTGGTTGATGCAAGAAATTGTTGCCTTTGAACAGCACCAACACTGCCACAAATATTTTGTAAAATGTAAATTTGTAATATGCTAAAGATCTAGTATTTAAGATTGAAGCATGACCACTCTAATTATAATTATTCTGTGGCAGGCATGACATTGTGTAGTACTAGAGATCGCACTGCCATAATCACAGGCCATAATTAATGAGTCTTACAGATTACAGACGACTTTTAATTTCTAGTATATGAATCAATCATTATATTCCTCATATCAAACTAATCATAGTGCACAGAAAACAGATGATTTCAGGCAGATCTTGTGGTCTAGGCGACCTTAATGTTTGGACGATCCAATTGATTGGGACTAGACATTTGTCCAGTAAAGCGTAGGTAGATAAATTGCTATGAATGCAATTGATAAGACTACAGGTATCTCTGTATCTCTAGACTTCACATATGTCTATATTGCATGACGAAGAAAAAAAGGTTAACTTTGAAACTGATGCAAGTCATACATTCCTATCTGCGACAAAATTAGTCCATACAGACTTAACAAAACATCCATGCCTGCAAACTTTTGCTTTGACAGAAAAAAAATAATGATGGACAGTGGACCTGGACAGTCAAGGGAAATGCTATAAAACCGGTTGACTGTACTGACAAATAAAAACGCTACCAATACCATAGCTATAGGAACAAAGCGATCTGACACACGAGCAAAAAAACGAACTTCTCCGTGTTTTACTACACTCTTTGAACATAATACACGTGGAAGTTAATCAAGTCCAATTTCATTTACACGTTGCGTATTGCTTGTTGTACTTTTTGCCTGCATCACAGTAGCAGAGTTCAAAATCGAAATCAACTATGTGTGGTGGTGTAGCTTAGTTAGCTTCCGAGCTCTTTTCAGCCTTTTTGAGAGCTCTCAACCTTTTCTGTGCTTATTTCAGGTGTAAGGCTATAGAAGACATTTTTGTGTTTCTCTTTACGAATTTCTATTCAATTCTAAATAGTCATTCAATGCGTAGTTATGCCTTTATGCCTTGCCTGTTTCTGCAAAAGGTGACAATATCATGATACCACACCGCTACACATAAGTTTCAAAACAGACTATTTAAAACTATTCGCAGTACAAAACAATCTCTCAAAACAATCAATCAAATGGGTAATGCATTCGCTCGTTGAAAGACCTAAGAATGAAAATAGGGTCCAAGTATAGCCAAGGCTTGCTCTGGTCTCTGAACTATGCGATATAAATGCAAAATTCAACAGTCTATCTTCGTGGCAATGGCAAGTGCAACTATTCGTGCATGATCCTTTGTCTTTTTAGTATACACATTATACTTTTTATTAAACATAAAAAAAATATATTTAAAATATTGCTTATTATCTACAAATCATTTCGTAGACGTGGTAAAGTTCTCCACGTGGGCCTCTCATAAACATGTGAATTTGTGTCAAGCATTGCCATTGTTTCCCACTAAAGGCTACATATAATACCTGCTTATACGATTTGATAACAGTTTTGACTACGACCATCGCCATCATCTATTACTAATCATAATATTCTGGACCTCTACTAACAAATTATTTATCAGGGACCAACTCAAGAGAAAGATCGGATTCGAGATACAAATAACGCTAAGGACAATAGAACATGCTGCCTCCACCGAGAAACATCTATATGGGCAAACCCAAAGAGATATCGTTTGGTGTCATAGTGGATAAAGATGACATGCGTGAGAATGACTGCACAACCAAATATGCGGAAAAATTCGGAGCCACAGCTGAGAATATGGAAAAAACTAAGAGTAAAGGTCAAAAGTCATTTATGTTCCGATGTTTACAAATAGCACAGCTGGTAAGACCGCAGCGACCAGTGCAAATTGCGCCGGATAGAATGACGTCTGACTTTTGTTGCGAGTATTGCACAATGGAGGAAACGCGATACTCGTGCCTAATGTTGGAATCTAAAACATTAGACACAAGACAAGCTAGCAGTATATCATTATAGTGCATAGCAGTACAGTACATACGTATGTATATCAGTGCAGTAGTTACCTATCTTATGTAATCTTTGCCGGGCGTATCCCAGTTTTCATCCTTAATTGTTATAGCGTTGTAGCCATTGATGTAATCAGCCCATTGATTATCTTCTTCGTCTTAGATTTTTTTTAATTTCCACAAGTAATAAATGCTGTTTGTTTTTATTTGTCTGCTAATTTCGTTGCAAAACAGTAATTATGTGGGTTTTCAAACACGAAACCTAAACATTTCCACAACACAAGCACGCACATGACCGCTGGGATCTAGTTAACTACGCTGGGGTTATTACGCTATGATGGAAAAATAATTGGAGCAATCACGAGAATTTTCTCATATTTACCTTTTAACTATTTCAGCAGGAAATGACGGACGAAAATCTATCAAAGTAACAGATTTGAAATTACAAAACGATGAACCATTGTATGAAGCTCAGATCCATATGGATATCGTTCGATAAGCTACGTTAATCTTTTCGCCCGACACGTAGTATCACGGATAGACATACACATCACTGTTCGTTCAGTCGGGCACTTTCTAACTTACATCGTGAGCTTTAGAATGTTTTAGTATTTCATAACACTCACATTTAATTTTTATTAATATTTTAATGTATAAAGAGTAACTATTTACTTAAGAATTGTATGTAAATTCGTATTTGCTAATTACACTCAACTTCAGGAAATCTGAATACCGGAAGTATGTTGTAGTTAAGAATGTCCGTATAGAAAAAATATTACTTAGTGTATGAGTAGAATGTAAATTAATAGTTTTTGAATTTGTTTACGGAATATAGTTCCAAGGTCCAACATTTGAAAGTTAGATTATAGCTCGCTGAACATTTACGAGTAATTATTATGTACGTAATTATTTGGAAGAATTTTAATGAGCGACAAAGAGGCTTAGAAAATTTTAAAATATAATCACGGTTGATTGTGAATCTAACACATACATATGCATTACAATATGCCCACAAAGTACAAATAAACCAATTCTTAATGAAACGAAGCGAAAATACAATAGAAGTTCGTAACAAATTTTGAAAATTTCAAGTTTCTACTGCTACCATACAGAACAGACCGATGATTGTAAGTTATATGGTACCGTTTTGTACATTTTACTCAATTGAAATCACGTCTTTACCGATAAAATTTTATAAGCAACGAATTCTGATGCTGATTCTGAAATAGACACTTGTACAAAAAGAGACAATAGCAAGACACAACTAAATGAGTTTTTACCACCTCTGCGTTAATTGTGACATGAAGGCGAACATTTTCAAGGTGTCAAACTGTAACGAAATACAGACGATAA
Source organism: Euzophera pinguis (assembly GCA_947363495.1). Classification (NCBI taxonomy): domain Eukaryota; kingdom Metazoa; phylum Arthropoda; class Insecta; order Lepidoptera; family Pyralidae; genus Euzophera; species Euzophera pinguis. Next base: position 2,554,681 of record OX376158.1, read on the forward strand.
TTATTTGGACAGGAATGATTAAGTTTGAACTGGAGATTAAATTTTTGACGCTGTCTATTACTTTAAATTTTGAAGTTGTAGAAACTGCGCCAAACATTAAATCTCGTGATGTTGAATAGATTATTGAGATTCGAATCTAAAGCTCAAACAAACATGTTCACCATTAAACCACAGTTTTGACTTATTAGTCGTCGTCGATGAGATAAATCAGAGCGGGAAAAAAGTCTAAAGTAAAATATTTAGGAACCAGAAATAGCACGGTTTCTCTACATCCTTGCCGGTAACAAAGTGAAAAAGATAAGGACTTACGAGGAAGAATAATTCAAGCACTTACCAAATTATTTTGCGTGCTTCCGCCACCAGGTAGTTCATGCAAACTATTGCCGGCCGGCACCCAGCCACTACTGTTAGTCCCAGCATGCCCACCACCATTAGTTTGCACATGCGACACGTGTTTCGCCTCTACGCGAGGCATCTTCAGACACTAGACCAAGTTGTTAATAGTTCGACGTATAAACGACGAAGAATAATTTGTTTACTTGGACGACGTTTTAATTAGGGTAGCAGATTGCAGAATACAATTTAAATCCAATATTAAAAATAGACAATACAGTTGTACTTTCACTTCACTGTTCATACACTGACCGCATATGAAGGTTAGTTTCGTGAAACCTTCACATAATAACAAGCATAGTATTGTAAAAGCTAGGAGGGGCAAGGACCTAAGAGGTTGGAATTTATTATTTAATACAAGTATTGTAGAAGTTTCTCTTGAAACATATTATTAAATTATGTGAGTCGTGTCCTATTCGTATCGGATTCAGGATTGGTAACAATTTGTAGTTGTATAACTCTTGAAAGTTAGTACCTAATCATCGTCTTATTAGAAAATTTAAGGATTTTAATGGTGTTTTTGTAATTAACAGATCTAGGTTTATTCTTAAGGTTGATGGGAAAAGTCAAAGTTTAGGCCAATGACGTTCATTATATTTATGTACATTCATAATTATATTAAAACGAACATGATGAAGCTTGCTACATAGATCATATACTTAATCACAATATTATAAAATTATTTCATAGTAAGAGATAACAGTAGACAGAGGTCTTACAAATCATAATAAATTGCTTTTGAATATTTAAAACACAGCTGTACGCCAATCAAATCGAGTGTTCTAAAGGTCATTGCAACTTGAATGCGAGTTACCTGACGCAAACTTATATTCTTATACATCAGTACTATTATCTTTTATGTGAATTGCACCAAAGTAATTCCAATCATGCCCCAAACTCATATATAAATAGTTATTATAACATTGTCTCGATAGTGCGGTGAGCGTAGCCACATAATTGTGTAGAGGTGAATCTAATGAGTAACCCTTAGTTAATGATTTGTTCTCTGCGGCGCTACGACGCGAGTCTAATTTAAAATCTAAGGAGTAAGCAATGAATCTGATGAAATAGCAATTTCAACTCGAAAAGAAGAAAAATTTAGTTCAGAGATTTATGGTCAGCGCTGTTTATTGAAAACAATATTCTTGTTGAACACAGCCGCTGCATCAATCATAATCTTGACTTAATGTCGATGGAGAGAAGTCGTAAAGTACTTCCAAAGAGAAGTCTTATGAAAAGTTGCTCAGAATAGCAAGCAAAAGAGAGTTATAGTATCGGAGGCAAGACCACAGAATAACAAAGATTACCCTCCAATTTACTGCAAAGATCCTTTTTGGGTTGTTGAGTGATCGTAGTATATAAGATATCTATGTCGATGTGTCTTGCCTATATATTTGTTCCATCTACCTAGATATCTAAACTTAATTAGACTACTTGTGCATGACTTATATAAAAAAAATCATAACCGGTACTACCACGGAAACTTGTATAAAAGCAGAAATTATTAATGTTTATGCATCAAAAATGTTGAACTTTGTTGTGGACTGATTAACAATTCTAGTTTCCAAATGAGTTTCCACTGGTTTTGTACAACTAGTAAATGTAATTGTCTTGATCCAGTAATGGACGTTCGGCAAAACTAAACACGTTCTCCTTAACTTCAAATTACTAAGGTTTTCTCTCATTTGTTAAAGACTGCGCCAGACCTCGTTAATATATTTACTGTACACACACATTAGATAAAGGACTCTACAGAGTATTCCATAGAAAAAGTGTTTCGTCGAGTTAAATTAATAATTCGTCTATGGTTACAGCCTAACTAATTGGCTTGAAAAGTGTCGTTGAATTTTTATTACTCCAAACAACAAATTTAATCTTGCATCGACCATATTAGTTGCAAAACTTGCAAATTTTTTGGCTCTACCATAAGTAAACTTACCTTGGACAGTAAGATAAATAAGCAATTCTATACTACAAAGTCTCTAGATATTGCTCTAATTGTAGATGCAACACCTGGCTATTGAGCTTCTTAAACATTTTCAAAAATATCGTACATAGTAAAAAGGCTTATCGAAATAAGAACAAACTTATAGTATGTAAATTTATGAGTGATACTAACGCTTATCGCCCTTACGTGAGTTAAGATCCAATTAGCTAATATACCGTAGAGTAGACAATCACTGTACTGTTAGCGTCTACGTTAGTAAAATCTCGTATCAGAGACACTGTTCGAGCTATGATTCTACCACCTGAAGTATTCTGGAGTATGGTCATCTTAATTTGAAGAAAAATGAATAGATCGCGTTAGTATTCTCGCAATAACTATATAGATGCTCCCTTCAAGTAAGAGGTGGTTTAATTTATAAACATTGTGTAACATACATTTACCTTGAGTATGTATTTAACAATACTAATAATAAAAGCAAACACTACAATTTCGTTATATTATTATTACGAGCTGCTGACGTAAACTAACCAAAATAAAGCGAGATTGGGTTATACAACTCTAACAGACAGAGTATTGCAAATTAAAGAAACCATAGATATACACAACCTAATATACTCAAATTATAACATTTATTTGTATAGTTTCACTATTAGTCATATGAACACAAAATGTCAACGGTTATTGTTCTTAGGTCAACTGCTTAGTTCTATGGTCCAGTGGCTAAGGCCTAAAGAGCGACCGTGGTTTTAAGTCCCATGGGAAGTAATACTTTGTTTAGTTGTTTTCAGCTTGGTTCTGACATTGCAGTCTTGAATCATCTGATTGTCTGGCGATAACGCTGCTTTTTACCCTTAATCCCGACTTGCATTTGGTGGTAGTTGAATGAATCAAAGGCCGAGAGGCTCTGAAGAACTCTGACACCGGGGTCAACAAAGAGTCCAAAGAGCATTGAAACTTCTATAACGTCAATCGTTCCTTTCTCAATGGTCTGGACAATAGTATTGTGTAAACAATGTATATCTCTGCTCTTGAGTTATTTTATCGAAATGTCTACAATGAAACGTATGTAATAAACAGAGATTGACGCTTTCATAGTAGTCACTCATGAACACGTAGCTGTGTGACATTTGGGCGTATTTAATAACATTTTTACGAGAATTTCTCCTATGTGGACGTTTAATAACATATTTCTATGTTGCTTGGTGGGAGAGATTTTATGTTGAGTTTATTTTTGGTATCTAGCTAAGTAAGTATGGTGAAACTATAGATTAATAATTGGCCAATTATTAATCTAAGGGTAAAACATAAGCAAAACTAGTCAAGATGAAATTCAAGTCATTACTCATTCACAATGAGTAACGATTGGATTAAGACGAGGGTCTTCTTCTTGAAGAAGTAATTAAAGGAAGAAATAAGCTAGCCCAACCCCTTATAATTGTAGCCACAGTCTAAAAAAATTTTAGGTAATATTCCGACATTAACTATCATCTGGTTTTAAAGAGATTATATAGAGTGAATATGCCACTGAATCAAGCATTGGATCCTCAGTAGAGGATCGATATTATAACACTACTTTTACACGTACTTTTTATATTGGTGTGTTATATTCTAGTGTCCAAATATTTTTTACTTGAGTCCAAATCAATAATACGACAAATCCTTATTAAAAATTTCTGGTGTTTTTGTGTTTCGTGTGATGCGATTTACATTAGACATGGGACTTTTTAATTTGACTTTTCCTGGTCTGTTTATTTACTTAGGCCGTGTATCATACAGCGTCTTTTCTATGCCATAAAAAAATTGGCTAATATTTGAACATATTCATTCCACAATAGACGTGGGCTTATCTTGTACGAAATAAGTATGATATGCCAAGAGTGTACACAAAAAAATGATTTGCATTTCAAGTAACATCATCAGAATATCATCATGTTTTTTATGTCAGTCATCCATGTTATTATGGCTTCGTCCGCATGATGTTAACTCGAGCCTATTGTTTAAAATTGCAAAAGGTATTGCGTTCATTTTAACTAAACTTTGGTTTTGTCTTGATTTATTTCGTTGCGTATTTCAATCTTGATGTATTACCCTTGGGCTTACTATCACCTATTAATGCCATCCAAATGGGAGTGAGTAACGAGATGTCGTCTTACGTCATATCGTATAGCGCTATCTCGTTTTCTCACTCGCATTTGTATGGAATTATGAGATGATAGTAAACTCCCAGGTATGGGTAACCTAGATGGCCTAGCAAATCAACCAGTCATTCTGGAAATTTTTGAGGGCTTTGTTCAGCAGCGGATGAATGGAAGTTCGTATAACATATGATAGGGTCTGCTCAGGACTCTGGTGCCGGTGAGTCAAAGGACACAAAATATGCAATTAGTTAAGTATGATTATCCGTGATTTTGACGAAATCGGTTCAGTCGCATAGCGATCGCTTGGTCTGAGTAACTTTTTTCTTCAACCATTGACTACCAGAATGCGTTTAGATTTTTTTGACTACGGCTTAGATCTATCCATTTTACACAGTAGGTAATAAATTTTAAAAAGTTGGTTGTAACGGTACCTTCCTCTTTGTTGTTTATTCACTAATGTCAAAACCGTCAAGTTAACAGAACAGCCATACATATGGCCTGAATAACAGAATGTGATTATGAAGCGAAGCCTTTAATAAATAATACTTTGGGGAAAGTTGAGGTTTATGGAATCTCTCTCTAAGTAACGGCCATATTATGATCCCAATAAATTACCCTACCTAGTACCTACACATACAAAACAAAAACTAAAGGATCCCACTAATATAATTGAGATGAATGGAAGTTCCACCGACGACAGGGCAGCTCTTAAATTTATGATGATGACAGAATGACACATACAAATTCATCACTTATTATAGCGTTTTCCTGGTACCAGGCTCAGCTGGTTGTTTCGTCAGGCTCTGGTGTAGGTGTAATGTACATGTAGTGTAAATATTATTACACCACCATATTAAGTCCATGTACACCACCAACAATCAAGATTAGTAACTCAATATACACTCAGGTAGTTCAAGCAACCTGTTATGAACGAAATAACACCAAAATCCCCGGACATGCCATGCGAATATCAATCATACCCCCACAGTAATAAGGTCACTGATGTTTATATTGTTTATTAACACGGAATCTGTTGGCACAGAATAAACTTTCAAATTACCTTTCTGTTGAATTGTAGAACATTGCAGCTTGACGCTTCATGTCTTGGGACACTGTGTTGTCTTCAATCATTTTGCACTAATCAGGTTATCACATTTCACTAAGATAACACAAGGGAAAATCGACTTTAGGCCTTTATTTTTAGGGTTCTCGAGACCGGCAAGTGGAGCTCGACGCCCGCGCCTCTCACTACTGACTTCGATATGGGATTGCTTTGCGAACTCTCGCGGTCTCTCTCACCCCCCACTTGTGATAGGCACGGTTCCGTTGTCATACGATAAGGCACGATTTGGTACATGGTATTTTATTAAAAAAAATAAAATACAATAATTTATTCGCCTAAAATACGAGATCTTATAGAAGTGTTCAGAACCTGTAGGCTGCCAGAAATTTTACAACGATTATGTTCAATTATAGCTGGGACGAATCTGTGCCAAGGCGGTCGAAGTGTTAAGGGAGCAACGAGGCAAAAAGCTGGACTATTTACTTAAGCAATCACTTTCAGTAATAATCTTAGTCTAGAATCAGGTTTCGATTTATTTTTTTACAGATCCCTAAAAAAGAGAGATCAACTAAAAATAGTACCTACGCAATTCACACGAATTTTTTAAATGTTATATTGGCGCTATGTAAGTAGTTACTTATATCAAAAGAGCGATGGAAACGTATCTCGATATAGTACGGTACTGTATTACGAGCTGTGTATACTTTCTGTTTATCAACCAAGATAACCAAGCTACTATAGTTTCGAAGGCTTTAGTTTATGTCACTTGAATCATAGCATTTTCCCCAGTTCATTCATTCATATCGTGGGTTAAGTTGTCTGTACACCCTGGTGTCAGCGTTTGGCGGACGGAACCACCTTTCAGCTTCTGACGTGGTTCCTTTGACGACCACTAGATGGCAGCCGGGAGCCACAGTACCAAAGCAAAAGCCTGGGGCATGGGCGACGGTCTCCTTAACATCTAACAATATGAATGTAATTATTAATAGTTATCTAACGATAAGTATGTCTGTAGCTTCCCGGTGGTTCTTTTAGAGGAATTCTGGTATTTAGTCAATTTTAGTGAACTCTAACTGGGAAGAACCATTACAATAGTGGAGACATAATAACTGTAAAGGTTAAATTAAACTATTTTAAAGGTCCATTCAAACCGACGCGAATCCCGAGATCATATGGAAGTGTCATTAGTGGGCCAGTTAACTTTGGCATACGCTACGGCACTTCTGATTCTTATTTCTGTGGACGTCCTGCCAGTAGACCGGGATTCGCGTCAGTTTGAATGGGCCTCCATACCTTTTCAAACACTTAGCAGTTTTTATGGCCATGGGTTAGACCATGGAGCAATTACAAAGGGGAGATGCCGTTTGAAATGGCGCAGTGATATGATCATTGGCGCCTCGCCGACACAGAAGTGGGCGGAGCTTGTCATTGGTCGTGCTCCATGGTTGGAGCCACGGCCGAAACTAAGCACCCCGCTCGTCTGCCTTCCGCCCCATGTAGCCTCCCAAATACTTTCTTACAAAACGCTTATTACGGCATCTCCTCTTTGTAATTGCTCCATGGGGTAGACTATGTTGACATTTGTCTGTGATGTCATAAGAATACAAAACTACTGTCTATAATTTTATTGAAAACTATCCAGATTCATGCAATATTGAGGGTATCCAATGGTTTATCGTGGTGGACAATAGCAAAAACATAAGAAATCATTAACTATAAAGGTTGCTATGAAAATGGGCTGTTTCATTATTTAACCCGATTTCTGATAATCCTGATTTTGATGATAATAATGTTGAATAAGTTTGTAAATCCTTCTGATACTTAAAAAAGGGTGTTCTGTGTCATGCATCTTTTTTGTAAATTTTCTTCTTTCATGTCAATTCATCATCATCATTTCAGCCGCAGTCAGTCCACAGCAGGACTTTAGGTCTCTCTAAATGATTTCAAAATGACCAGTTGACTTTCATGTCAATTGCTAAAGATAAAATATGTGAGAATATGATAGGACCCCAAATCATCCCTTGTGCGTGAGAAAGAAAAGCTGGGGCATGATAACAGATGATCTATTGATTGCACTGCTCCAACATACACATACAGACCTCAATCAAAACATAAAATTACAGGTTTACGTGCATACAATACCTTCATAATTCTGACATTTCAACGTTGTTACAATGGCAGTGATCAAGGAACGACTGGCTCAATCAATCTCAGACAATATGTAAGTACTTTTTTTGTAACCCAATTTTTTTAGTTTTAGTTTGTAACTATGACAAGAGTGATGAGCTTTGACGGCGCGAGGGACGTGCGAGGGAGGTATCTAAGGATCTTAGCAAGTGGAATATTGCCACAGGGGAAACATGCGTGATGATGTTTTTTATAATGGTATACTAGACTAAGTACTACTGGAGTTCAGGACAAAGGCTACTCACTTTTTTATTTCCCTAATGTAAACATAAGGCTGTTATACTTGGCATTGTAATGTATAAACGGAAAAGCTGAATTTGATGCAGTTTTTATGTAGGCCTCCAGTTCGTTTAGTAAATAATGCCAGATGGAGAGTTCCATACAAATTTATGATTTACATATATATACATATATATATGTAAATTTATATTTATATTTTATTTTATACAATTTATTATTTGACATGTATTTATGGAAGCTAGTAAATAAACCAGAAGTGTTTTAAAGCCTTATACTACAAGGTGGATTTCACTGGTATTCTTTTAACCATCAACTGTACCCATTACACAATAATTTATTTACTTACACTTATTCACATATGAAATTCTAATACATAATAATTATAAATTAATGATAAAAAGAAAATGTTTACATTAAATTAAATATTGAGCCCAGATCGCTGTCGTCACATGATGGCAAGGTACCCAAAAGGCTGGCGACGTTTCCACTTTGTATGGCCAGGCTGATGCGCTGACCAACTAGGCGTGCGGATATCTCTTTATACTCCATAGCAAGAGGCGCAAATATATACGACTCATCTAGAGCCGCATATTTACGCCTCTTGTCGGCTTCCGCCGCCAACGCAGCCGCACCCGTCATACAGGAGGTCGCTCGTATGTGAGATGGCGCTACTGTGTCAACACAAGTAGCATCCCATACGAGCGACCGCCCGTTTCGCCATGGTATGAGCGTCATACCGTTGGGCCTTTTGCCGTCATCTCGAGTAATGCCAGCAGGCTCAAGCACTGCTGGCACTTGCAAGGGCCCGGCGAATGACGTCATTAAGAGCGACATGACGTGAAATGCGGCCTGCGCTGCGGCGACAAGCAAGGCCGTGGTGTCCCAGGGGGTCGACGTCTTTTCTGCAACGGCAGCGATGGGGCTCGTTAGTCCTAGCACCTATCCGCAAACTTGCTGCTCAAACTGTACCCATGATTTATAGTAATTTAAGTATGATAATTTATTTTATGATTGATTATTGATAATTTTATATTATATAAAACATATTTTAAATAGCATTTATCCAATTTAATACATAAATCATGCATAACTTACCGACTTTCCGTCCATAACGGGGTGTAACTGTAATTGAATGTAGGCGATTTAGCCATTAGATATTTTTAGAGCTAACACATGTTAAAACCTAAAATTGTAATACAAAACTTATCGCATAATTTATTACGTAGTTAAACTTTCCACGATATAATTCACCACTTGTTTGTTTGTATACATTTTTTTTGGCCTTCTTTTAGTTTTCATTTGACATTGACATTTCAGTGTGGTGTGGCATTGACAGCTTTTTTCTTCTTTTTTTTATTATTGCTTTTACTTGACGTTTTTAGCAAATAACAAGGAGTCAGGCAAGACTTGTCAGGAGTGTAATTTTTGAAAATCGTGACTCACGCATTATTCGTCGTCGAGTCGAATAATTTTCATTCAATAACGAATGATTTTCGTCCATTCACGATGGACTTTGTTTGACATATAAGTCATACATTTTAAAAATATGGCTCCCCAAGAGTCAAGCTGTGAAGTGGTAAAAGATCTGCGCTCAACGATTTCTTTAAATTTCAACGAGGTGAAATGACAGCAATTTTTCAAATTGCTTCTCGGTTTCAAAAGGTGATTTTTAACCGGTTTCATGTAAAAGCTGACTTGACGTCGCAAAGTTCGTTCTAATAACAGAATAATAAAGATTAACAAGGATCCGGATCTAGATCAGGATCCGGACAGAGTGGATAGGTAAAAGCAGAAAATCGGACCCCGGGCTCCGAAGCAAACAGCTGAGGATGCCACCGCGAAAAGCGCTAGGATGATGAAGAAGAAATAAATTCCTACTTGATTTATTAAATCTGTGATATGTTGTATGTAAGTACTTAGTTGTTCCTCTTTAACTTAAGTTCTTTATATCCAATCACCATTAAACCTAATGTTTAACATTGAGCACTTGGCTAAAAATACATTGCTAATTAGGTACCGTAAATAATGATATGTAACACAACAAAGAAAAATACACGTTCAACATAATAATATATCTTGTGGTTTTGTGACATTCACATAAGTAGTCTCAATTGAAACGTGTTTTTGTCGGAGATATCCTGGCAATTATCAGGCCATCCATCTATCACTGAGGGGTATGATGGCGCGACAATGCCTTTGATAACTTGCCTCCATCAATCTTATAAGTTTTCCTTTCACGGAATTTATTTGATTTGTTTTATCTCTTATTGAGTGACCCAATTCAATTTAAGGGGAAATCAAAAAAATATATAATCATAATTAATAGGCATTTGTAAATGATTTATTACTATTGCCAGACGTCAACATTCCTTACTCCACTCTTGAATTGATGTCGAATGAAAACTGTTCGACTCATAGAGGCAACAGGGCGAGAAAAGGTTTGACTGGCAGAGAGTCATAAAGTCCACATTTTGTATTTTGTTGTTTATAGTGCAATAAACATTAAATAAATAAATATATAATCAAAGCACAAGAACGTTAGAAGAATATGAGAAATAGGTTCCGCATACACGGCTCTCGTGCAGGAGGCAAATACTAAACCACGATCAATTCATCGTATTTGCGCGATTGAGGGCGCTTGGAGCCCTATTTTTGAAAAGAGACTCACCCAAAATCGGTGAGTCAAACGATTTTTATTCGACTCGCAAATTTTGGTTGAGTCATGCAGTTCAGAGATAGGTCTCGCGTGATCATTACGTGAATGTGGAGCGGGCAATAGGAACGTATACTATTAGGAAGTATATACTAACCTTAAATTAACACACTAAACCGATAAGTTTAAACAAACAAAATTACAAGATACGAAAACGTTTTCCAAATGTCTAATAAAGCCATAAGTCCATCGATAACTAGAAAATTTAATAAAACCATAAGGTCCCACAATCCCAGTTGCAAAAGTACTCAAGAAGAACCATAACTTATTTTTCCATAATTTAACTTTTTCTATAGACGCAAATGGGGTTTGCGCGCGAATCCCAACAGAGTGCAGTACCATGCTTGCCATAATAAATTGTGTAATAACTTTGGAAAAAATTAGGTCACCTACATACTTATGGCGCCTAGGAGGGCAGTTGTGTATTTTATGGATCTTAGATGAGATATGTAAACGCTTAGTAGTATGTGGATTAGTTCGAAAAGTGGCATAAGTATGTTTAACTCACCAAGGCAAAGGAATCGTCCATTAATCACGTGATTTTCAGTAATTTTTGGGATTGGTGATATTTTTGTAAGATTTCATTTCATTCATTCATAGTCGTACTAATAATAAAGAATTTAAACTTAAAGCACACATACATAATGTCGTTTAACAGATATAACAAGAAGCTTGATAACCAAGCGCGGCGCACGTATCCGAAGTACGAGTAGTGTCAAACGATGGCAAGACGCGACTCGACCCGTATTGGATTGGTCACCACTAGTGGCACATTCTATCTCGACCTCCACCGTGCTTCAGTGACCACTTTTCATCGCCAGTTATTAGGTTCTTCAAAAATGGTTCGGTTTCATTACGTCGTAATAAAGACCAGTCAATTACCAGTTCTTCAGCTACGTCGTAACTACTCATATGCCGATCTCGCTCCACTTTTTCAAAAAATGGCATCCATGTTATCCTTAATATAGGGGACCTGAGCGACGTGCATCTTTGACATCAAATTTCCGGATTGAAAACGCTTAAACCAAATTCTCACAGACACTACACTAGGTCCATTTTTTGAATTTGCATTTTTTTTTTTTTATTTCAACTTGTAATGATACCATAACCAGCGAGATATAAATAGATTTTATTACAAGTTCATACATACTATATGCGAAAAGACCTTTTCCCCAATCTAATATCTCCTAAATGAAAACGTTATTCGAAAACACTCGGAGAGTACTCATAATGTTTTTAGAGACCTATTAAATGATACCCCATACATAAAGAGAGTATGAAAAAAATAATAATTTCAACCCCACTTTACATATTGGGGAGGCACCCTAAAAAAATATTTTTCATATTTTTATTTCACATAGGTATGCATAGGCATACCAAATTTTAGAACATTAAGTCTAATTGTCTCTGAAAAAAACGTAGGACAGACTGACGGACAGACAGACAGACATCACGAAACTATAAGGGTTCCTTGTGTTTACTACGGAACCCTAAAAAAATATAATAATAAAAAAATTGGTACTTAACCCCCTGTAAAATGGCTGAAAATGTTAGTTTCCTGTCCGCCCTTCCTAACTCTTTTACAGACGGCAATCTCTCAATAGTAGTAACCAGTGCGGCCAAACTTAAAACCATGATTAAATCGTACACTTTGCTCTGAATCGTCAGAACACTCGCACGACACAGGACAAATAAGAAAAAAAACTACCGTTCGACCCAAATCGTGATCAATCAAAATTAGTGTAAACCGTCTATTTAGCTATTGCCTGCTTTAAGATTCCAAAATCCTTGATGTCGATAAAAAATACAATCTTCCTAGAACAAAGGAACAATCCAAACAAATCATTAGGAAATCGGATTGCAACGAATGTGAACAAAATTCCTGAATGTTATTCGGCGTTCCCGATTCAGGGCCGAATACATTTTACCCTTATTAGGTCAGTCATCGACTGGTGTCGAAATGTCGACCCCTTTAACGGACGCTTGAGAAAAATTCTAACCCAACGATGTTTTTATTTCTGAAGATGTGCTCAATGTTTCCGTGAATATTCTAATTGTTTTAGCGTTTTTTAGGGTTCCGTAGTAACCACAAGGAACCCTTATGGTTTTGTCATGTCTGTCCGTCTGTCTATCCTACGTTTTTCTCAGAGACTATTAGACCTAGTGAGCTAAAATTTGGCATGCCTATGCATATTACTCATGCGGAGGGAACTGTGAGATAAAAATGTTAAAAATATTTTTTAGGGTGCCTCCCCTACATGTAAAGTGGGGGTTGAAATAATTTTTTTCTACTTTCTATTTGTGTGGGGTAACATGGTAACATTTAATAGGTCTCCAAAAACATTTTGAGTATTCTCAGAGTGTTTTTTCATTAACGGTTTCATTTTTTAGCTATAACGTTGGAAAAAAAATCAGAGGTGAATGTCCCCAACCTTTGTTCCACCACCACCAATCCCGGTGAATGTCTCGCCGTCGTTTGACACTACTCGTACTTCGGATACGCGCGCCGCGCTCGGTTATCGAGCTTCATGTTATATCTGCTAAAGGACATTATATAGGTGTGCTTTAAGTTTAAATCCTTTATTATTGGGACTACTACTACGGAACATTGCGCGTGACTTGACACGGCACTCGGCTAATTATTATTTGTGTAGTAGTTTCATTTTTAAGTGAATGTTGAATCGTAATTACTCAAGTAATAGATTAATCCAAGAAGTAACGATTCAAGTTTTTATTATTTTTAGACATAGTGTTAGATATGATAAAATCAACGTTTTGCTTAAATAATTCATTTGCTTGCACTTAATGTCATATATAGAGGAATGTAGTGTGGAAAATTCTGATATCTTTTATAATATTTATACGATATATGTACAGTCACGCTCATTAACATGTATACACATTGGTTCTTAAAACATTGAAACAAGGCCTAAAATTTAATACAATTGTATATATGCTAATGCACGTGACTATACATGCATAATCTGTATGTGTGAATGTGATTGTCGCTAACCAACCAAAATAAAATTACCTTAAAAAAAAATCATTTGTCGTTTAAAGCATCGATGTTTATAGCCGTTAAAAGTAAACAGAAATGGCTTTTAGAAAAAAAAAAATGCTCTATTGCTTGAAGAACTCTACAACACACGAGTATCTATAAAACATACACATCAATGTCAACCAGGATTAAGTATGTATACCTATGTAACAGCGCAGTAAGAGTTTTACTACATGTTTTTGTTATTAGCTGCCCGTTTTTGGGTCCCTGTCCTAATTCGAGTTTTGGGGTCACACTTGATAATGATTAGGTTAGAAATTTATCTTTCACTTTCGTTTAATGCTAGTGCTTTATACCCGGCTTTGCATGCGATACTGTAGGTACTTTGTTGTGGTTGATAGTACTAATTGTCCTTTTCCTCCCGCACTTCTAACTACTTATGTTTATTCATTTATTAAAATGTTATTGTAGTAAATATACTTACACAACTGGCGGCCTAATGTTGAAAGCATTCTCTACTATTCGACCATTAGGTCACTTTCGCATTTATTAAGGACTAGCTGTTTCCCGCAGCTCAGTCTGCATCAAAAAGTAGCCTATGTTTGACCCCGGCTCTTCAACTATAATCATACCAAATTTCATCAAAATCCGTTCAGCGGTTTGGCCGTGAAAGCGTTACAGACAGACAGATAGACAGAAAGACAGACTTTCGCATTTGTAAGGATTCTAGTGCAATGGCGATGACACTTCGATGGTAATCAATCTAGAATATTTTTTACCTTCTGAATTATCATCAGCTGTTTGCAAGAATTTGCTCGCTTTGCTTCCAGGGCAATAAACAAAGTTTAAATTATGTTTTCAGTGCAATGATCACGTCACAAAGTTAGGCCATTACAACAGGGAGGAGCATCACGTTGTGGTCGTAAAATTTTAACAAGAAAGATGGTTGTGTTTTTATTGGTATTCGTAGGAGTACAATTCGTTACTTAGGTCTGCTCAAGATGGGCTATAATCTTAAAAAAAGATAAACCAAGCACACCTCGGGTCATAATCCTGTTGGTCTGGTCGCAGTAATTAGTGTGGTTACGGAGGTCAGACGGCAGTCGCTCCATTGTAATACCAGTAACGCCAAATCTAGGACCATGATTAACAGCGCGCCTTGGGTTCTGGGAAACCATACAAACATGGTCATATCGTGACCCGAGATGCTTTAGTGGCCAAAACTGTCAGATTTTTCAAGCTGCCTATAATGAATGTGACTCTATTGATAATAACCGGAACCAACGGCTTGACGGGGCTTCCGAAGCACGGAGGAGCTTACGATAGAAAACCAGCGACCAATCCAATACAAGTCGAGTTTCGCCGCCGCTAACTTAACCATTCTTCTTCTCTTTTTACTTATCCCGCTTTGTCGGTGTGGTCAGCACAGTATTTATTTATTAAAACTTTATTGTACGAGTACCACAAGTAAAATTACAATTGGCGGACTTAATGCTAAAATCATTCTCTCCCAGTCAACCATTAGAAAAAAACAGAGAAAATAAAAAGCGGCGCAAGAGAGCTTCGTATGATATTACAGAAAAAAAACCCTACAGCTAAATAAACGGACATAGATTTACACAAATAGGGAGTATAATATACATATATATTTAAAGTAGGTATGTCAGTTTCTTAAACTTTTTCCTATCTGTAGCCATTTCCATCTCAACGTCCTTCCTACTCATATTCTCTCTGATGCAGTCCATCTCTTTTTTGGCCTTCCTCTATTCCTTGCGATCTATCTATATTGTAGCTAAATCATTTTATACGTTTTATAACACCAGTTTATTTTGTCTTGATACATGCGTCATAGTAAACAAGAGTGTTTTTGTATCGAACAAGGGCGAATCTTAGCTATCAAATGTCTGTACGGAGTATAGACTTTGTTTTATGAATGTTACTCTAAAAATAAGTGGAACACTTCTGTTTGTTAAATCTATAGCTAAAACATTCTTTACTCGTATTAGTTTGGCATCAGGAGAATATGCCACTTCCTCTTTTTCCATACAAACATTTTCTTGTATATCTTTTCGATTGGCGGAGAATTAATGTAGGATTTAAATTAAGCAGACGACCGGTCATAATCCGGGATGTAGTTTCATGCAAACACAATATAACATTTTCCAGTGGTTGCTGAGACCGCGAGACCAATTATTAATCTAAGAATTCACCATTATTATGCACAAATGCACAAAATAGTTACACAAATTTTGGAAATAAAAAGAATAATTAATCTATTTAACGCAAACTGGAGATACAATTGTGCTTGCGATCCTCAGCATTGAGAGACCGATGAAGATGAAAAACCTATTTTTAAGCAAATCATTCATTTTGATTTTAAATGTTATCATTTTTATATTTAGTCTTATTGCGAAAATATCGTTTATTTCAGTTTAATAAATATAAAATTATGAATAATTCAAAACGAAGACAAACGAAGCCGCTGACAATAGCTTGTTTTCAATACGTTATAAAAAAGTCCGCTACGTCACATAAGGGATATGACGGTAAATGGACCGCTAAGTAAAGATTGGCACACGTGCTACGTCACGGCTCATGCATGGGGTTAGATTATGGGTTTATGCATGGGTCCATAGACAAGAATATCGGTAAACGTCTTTGTTATATTTTTTAGGGGAAAAAACGTTTTTCATATAGCAAATTCGTACTTGGATTTTTGAAAGTAACACCATATACCAATATTGCAAAGAAATTCATTTTAAAATGGCTAATGGGAATCTTACAATGGTGAGTGAAGTTGGCAAGAGAAAGGTGGGAGGAAGAAAAAAGTCCTGACTACGGATTATTCAGGAGTGGATCAGGATAGCAAGCGCAGCTGAGCTGTAGCTGGAGTGCTATTTTCGAAAAGTGTGAATCACGCAAAATCGGCGAGTCGTAAAAATTTGTTCGATTTCCAACGATTTTCATTCGAAATATAATTTCAAAAATAGGGTTCTTGTTTCGTAGAGCGAAAATCAAGAAAGATTTTAGCTAATTGACACATTTAGGAAAGAAGAATGAAAATTTATCATCGACCCTAATCTACCCGTGGTTTTAACATGTGCCGAAATTCCCAATTTGCAACTTTCGGACAATCATGTATCCCAGTGGGGATATTCAAAGTAAGACCTCACTCATTACTGTTTACTGTATTCCATAGATGACAACATCCTGAGAATAAAAATTGTACACAGCCCCCATTTCTGCATTAGATTTTGCTTGACAATTATTAATAGAAAACACAAAACATTGAAAACTATTAATAAACACAAACAACGGAACATCAATTACTATCACAACAAACCATTATAATAAATCCCTTAAAGCCATAAAGTGAATTCAGGAAATCTGTTGCGACTTGACACGGAGATTTCACAAGTGCATCAGACTACACCCATCTTCAAAATGCTGTTAAGCAGACACAACATAAATTTGGAAAATCAGAAAGTTATCTAACTCAAACTTTGCAAGCCCTTAAATCGTTACAGTGATTCAGTGAGATGATACATAAACAATCTAATTAACAATTAATTTAAATGCCACTAAAATTGGAATTAAAACAATAAAAGAGACAGTACATTTTTTCAGGAAAAAAGGGTTAGGTACTTGTCCTTGTTGTTGTTCTTCATTTTTTCCGTTTACTCGTATGTGTATGCGAAAGTTTTGGGATTTACTATAGCGCTATTAGAGAAAGCTCGAAAAATTGGCAGCTAATTACTGAAATATAAATACCGTATAGGATAGGTACATGCACACAGTTACATCTTTAGCTTATTTTCAGCAAACCATGATACGTAAAATTTAATAACATTGCCTTCTGTTTATTTTGCCATAATGTTCATACCAGCGCAGTAAGCAATAAATAATGAAAGTGAAATGCAGTGCATTCGATGCACTCTTTAATAAATCATACTGAGCATTACACTGAGCACTACGATATTTAATATTTATTCAAAATTTAGTGATTTTCTAATTTCCGGGAAGAGATACTTCATCATCAGTCCAGTGGTTTTTCCGGTTTGGTCCATCTATTTCAGGCTTTGGTTAAGTGTGAAATAAATGTGATAGTCTGTCAGAAAGTCTTTCACGGCCAAACCGCTAAATGGATTTTGATGAAATTTGGTATGAATATAGTTGAAGACCCGGGGTTTTAACATAGGCTACTTTTTGATACAGGCGGAGCTGCGGGAAACAGCTAGTATAATATATATTGGCCAGAATAAAGGCCCGGATCCACCGCAGCGCACGCCGTGCACGGCCACGCGGTGCACGGATTCATTTGTTTGACTACGTGGGTTAATGTTTCCACTGCAGCACACGCTACACACGAATAACCCACGACTACGTACAACTATAGCGCAGCACAATTTTTAATCATATGTCTTGTGGAACCCACTCATTTATAAATTTATAAAATGGCATTGGAATTGAGTTTGCTAGACAGACAATGAATTCAAAAGTGAGATTGATGATCTATTGCTAAGTGAATTGCAGAGTCCGGCCCCTATTCCGTGTATCGTGTGTACAGCGTGCGTGGCGTTGCCGGGGTTAAGCTACGTGTGCGCATTCGAGCAAGCCACGTGTGTTGATTCGTGCGTAGCGTGTCTGCGGGTTGCAGTGGATACAATCACATACATTTTCTTGCAAAGCGAAGCTTGACGCACGTGCGTAGCTTCTCCGTGCGCTGTGGTGGTGAAACCGCGGGCGTAATCTAGTTTTACCATAATTGAGAATCAAATTTTGCGAATATGGCAATAAATACTTTGTTTGAGTCTAATATGTGGTTTTACCTTCAATGGTTTAATCAGGACGAATTCGCCTTTGATATTATCTGTTTATGGATTGACTTTACAAATTTCTTCTCCTATTTAGGTGATGAACGATATAGCCGGCAATATAAATCGTAAAATAGTGTGCAAGGAGACGAGTAGAACAAACTACGAAAGGAATCATGTCAGAGGCTGAAAGGCGGTCCCGTAAAACTCTGACACCAGAGTGTTCATAGTCGATGTTGTTATTGCTCCGTGCATGTAACCCACTCGAAATGAATGAATAAAGTCGAATTGTCGTAAAAGTTTAGCGCTTTTCATTGACAACAAGTCTTCTTGCTCAGTATGCTAATCATTATGCTAGAGTTATCATACTGCATATTCAGCGAAGCTAAAGTTCCTGAAACATGGTGCGTGTTACTCATCTATAGATAGATGATCATAAGATTTCGCCGAATCGATTAAATTATATTCAAATAAGTTTGAATCGTATTTGATTAGGAGCGAGTGCGTTCGTTATTAATAAGTTTATTAAACGGCCACGTTCATTCAACTACTAACAAAGGAATAAATGAATTTTATATTTGTTTTTTTTTAAAACCCAAATAAATCTGTTACAAATCAAATTATAAACTCGTCTCATCGAAGCTACTGGAGATCTGGCAGCTTTGTCGCCCAACGTATCAGTTTAGCAGTACAGCGGGGAAATGCTGGCAGTATACTGGGCACGTTGCCTCAATGGGGTTCGTTGGAAGATTTTTATTATATTTAATGTTCTGTTACGTACCTATAGGTTGTTTAGATGTCAAAATTTTTTATTTTAAATCAAGAAATCTCAACACTATTTTTGTAAATTATAAGAATTTGTTATAAAATTATACCATTAGGTATGACACTGTAGAAGATTTACTTCTTAGCATTATTAGATATTATTTATTTATTTAACACTTCTTAGCACACAGTAAAATAAATATGTACATAAAATGTAAACACAGTATGTATACAAATTGTAGACCGTCTATTGTAGACCGTTACAAACCGGCTACTTGTAATAATTGGAAGAGGGCTATGTCCATCAGTGGACTGACTGCAGCTGAAACGGTGATTATGATATTGTCCTGTTAAATCAAAAACCTTCAGCTTTTCCCAAAATAAGTTTTAAAAATTTATCAGTTTTAAGTAATTCTGTCATAAAAATCAAAAATCATATTTCAGCATTACTGTCCTAGTTACATGTAGCACTTAACCATTAAAGTATATTTTCCGAGTTAAGAATTCTTACCACGTTTACTGAGAGCCAGATAAACTCACTGCGAATGCAGTTAGGGTCTGTGTCGTGAATGACAGAGGATAACTTGAGGAAATGGACTGTAGATTTTATAGGTATTTGGCACTTTGAAATTAAAGATTTTATATAGTTACAAACTGGGAGTGACTATTCCGAGGGTCGCGCACTTGTCTTGTCCATTACTTGCTTGCTGTTGTTAGAATGAATTTTAGGACCGAATTAGTGCCCTTTTATACACTAAATGAACTATACGACGCATGCGCAACCCTGTGAGCAGGTATTCTCCCTCATTTACTCTTTATCCAGTTGTGATACAGACATTTAAAATACGAGGTCAACCTTAGGTTACACGTGTCGTATAATACAAGGACGACACGTGGAGGCATAAGTACAAACAATATACAACTTTAATGTGTATGCATAAGGTTCTCTTTAGTTTAACAAGAATTGGTAACCTTCTATATGCATTTACTGTTACATAGTTGTATCTTACATGACAATAATAATACTTATAACGCTAAGATTGATAACAAATGATGTATAACTAAAAGACATGAAAGATAATGAGCTTAAGGAGAATTACAATCTTAACCTACTTACAAAATAAAGGAGTACAAAAAGGAACGACGTTTCATTTATATTATTTACAGCTTATATGCGACAGTTATTTACAGCTATATGCGACAGTCTCCCCCACGTGCGCTAGCACCACTTAAAGCGGAGCATAGGACTATTAAACGGGAGGCTGGACGGCGTAGGGAGCCGGCAGTGGTTTTGACTTCCACGACTCTTACTCGTCCATCCGGACCGGCATGTGTTTTGGTGATGATGCCTCTTGGCCATACTCCTCGTGGCATAGTGTTATCGGCTATAATCACGACGTCGCCTTTTTGTAGCTGATGTGTTTCCTTCTTGGCCGTTCGGAGGGCCAGCTGTGGGCGGTATTCCTGCATCCATCGTTTCCAGAAGTTGTCGGCCAGTAGTTGAGTGGCTTGCCAGGATTTAGTGGAAAGTTGGTGGTCAGTAAAACGACCAAAAGGATGTAAGGCGGATGACCGCCCAATCAGAAGGTGATTGGGTGTCAGGGCTTCTATGCCCAAGTCTGGGTTGACAGGGGTGAGAGGGCGCGAGTTCACAACATGCTCGGCCTCTAGAAGAAGCGTGTGGAGTACTTCCTCACTGGGTGCCTTCTCTTTGAGGGTGATTTTGAGGGCGGATTTGATGCTGCCCACTAATCTCTCCCAGGCACCTCCAGCGGCTGGGTTTCCTGCTGGTATTTTCTTCCAGATGATGCCTCTCACTGAGGTGAATGCTTTGGTGTCCTCAGGGAGGGTTTGAAGGGCACTTCTGATTTCTTTTTCTGCGCCGATGAAGTTAGTCCCGTTATCGGAATACAGGACGGTAGGTGTGCCTCGTCGCGACGCCATGCGTCGTAAGGCCATTATCATGGATGCTGAAGATAACGAGGCGGCTAGTTCCAGGTGAACCGCTCGTGTGGTGAGACAGGTGAACAGTACTCCCCATCTTTTTTCATGCCGTCGGCCTATGGTGATGGTCATAGGTCCGAACAAGTCGACGCCGGTAGCTGTGAAGGGTGGTTGATACGCCTGAAGTCGTTCAGCTGGTAAGTCACCTACTGGAACTTGAAGAGTTGTTCCTTTGTAGGTCCGACACCATTGACATCGGTTACATATGTATCGCAGGCTACTTCGTAAGCCGATCATGAAATACAGCTGTTTCAACTCGTTGATTACTGTGGCATGGTTCCCGTGATTAAACTTTTCATGAAAATGTTGTACCAGCAGTCTGGAGAACTCCTCTTTGGCGTGTAAGATTGGAGTGTATGCCGTACCTCTATCTATTCGTGAGTCTAAAACCAAAATGCCGTTTTTGTCCAATACAACTGCAATCTTGAAAAGTGGTGATTTCTTGTGAATTCGCCGTCCAGCCTCTAAGTCCTTTATTTCTTCAAGAAAGGATACATGTTGACTACGCCTAATTAATAAAAGCTCTGCTAACTTAACATGCCCTGTATTCATTTCCGTTTCTGTTTTCTTTATTAGCAATTTAGCTTTGAATGCCTCCGCCGCGACCAAGACGCAAGCCGCAGCCCTAATTAGCCGTATGTACTTAGAGAACCTATTTACTGGCGGGAGAAAATCTTGCTTATTTTGAGCGCTATGTACTATGGCCGTAACCTTATTACTAGTTCGCTCTTCGCCCGTTGGCGCTACTGTCGCGTCGGACTTGTCAGTAGGCCAGTGCTCTTTTGAGCTCCTAATAAAGTCGGGACCGTGAAACCAGCGGTGGTTTTTATCAAAGTTGTTCGGGACGCCCTTAGTCGCGTCATCCGCTACGTTCTGTGCGCTAGGTACCCAGTGCCAGTCAGCTGGTGTAGTACTTTCCTCTATTTCCGCTAAACGATGGGCTACGAAACTTTTGAACGATCGCGGGTCTGCCTTAATCCACGCTAATACGGTGCGTGAATCCGACCAGAAGTGTTTACCCGTGATGACGTAATCCGTTTCCCTAATTACGGTGTTAGCGAGGCGTGTACCTAATACGCAACTTTGTAATTCAAGTCTCGGGATGGAAATCGTTTTTAACGGTGCGACACGCGCCTTTGCCGAGATTAAGGTTGATGTCCTCTTAGCGTTTTTGTCGGTCGCTTTAGGAAATTCGATCGCGAAAGCCTGCGCGTTTTTGTTTTTTACGTACAACGCGGTAGTAGGCGAGGAGGCGGCGCCGAAAATTAATCGCCTCATTCTATACTCCGTTGGCGGGGACGAGCGGTCCTCCCCCCTCCACAAAAAACGTAAGCTATCACGATCGCTTTCGATAACTTCGACTTGTAGAAACATTTCCGCTACGTCGGCTATTACGGTGATTTTACCTTCCCGAAATCTTATGAGTACTCCGAAAAGGGATTCTAATAAGTCCGGACCGGCTAGGAGCGCGTCGTTCAGGCTCTTTTCACAGTATTTAGCCGCGGCGTCGAAAACGAGACGCATCTTCTTTTTTTGCGGATGTGTGGTTGGAAAGTGTGGTAAGTACCAATTACGAGGCGATTCTACCGGTGGGCTAGACGACATTTTTTCCGCGTAACCTTTATTCAACAAATTATCTACCTGAGCTGTGTACTGAGATTTAAGTTGCGCGTCTTTGTCGAGCCGTTTTTCCAAACTATACAACCGACGGAGAGCCATGTCTTTATTGTGAGGCAATGCCTCTGAATCGCTACGCCATAGGAGGCCCGCCTGATACCTATCTTCGGACGGCAGTTTTTTGCATGTATTTTCCAGCACGGTTATTGCCCGTTGCTCTGGATCTGCCTTGGGTACTTTGCGTTCCACTCCTAACGATTCTATACTAAAATGTTGTTTCATCAAATCCAGCATCTCGTCTTCCGGGGTGACCGGTTTAACGTGACTTATGAATGCCGTGTTGACGCTTGAGGAGAGGTACTGCCCGTGCAGCACCCAACCTAGGGATGTGAGCGACGCGACAGGTTGGTTTTTATTTCCACTTCTAATCTGTCGCGACACGATAAGATGCCAGTTGTCTTGGCCTATGAGAACAGTAGGGGTAGCCGATTCGTACGACAATTCGTCCGCGATGTCATATAAGTGGTCGCATTCCTCCACCATAGTACGGGGCACCGCCTGAGGGGCGATGTTTAAACAGGTGATGGTACGCGCCTTCATCGTTTCAAAATTACGGCTACAGTGACCACGAATCGATACATTTATTTCGCAGGATTCGATATCGTTTATTATATTTCCCCCGATACCCGTTATTGTGAGCGGATCTCCCCTTTTTCTGGGACAAATTTGATCAGAGATTTCTCTTTCGACCAAAGTCATAGTGGACCCGCCGTCCAAAAGGGCGTATGTGCTTACGACGCCTAGGGGACCCGTCATTTCGATGGGAACGACTTTTAAAAATGTACTCGATTTGCTTACGTGGTTAATACTACTAACGTTAGCTCGTGACGTAGTTGCCTGTGATGACAACCCGTGCAATAATTTGTGGTGCCCTGCTTCACACTGGTTTACACCACACGGTACATATTTGCACCTCATGGGTCGCTTATGGGATGAATTTAAACACCGGTAACACAACTTATTATTTTTTGCAATTTCCCAACGCTGCTGAACGGAGGATTTCAAAAATTCTGAACATTTTGATAACATATGTTCTTTTCCACATAATACACACTTTTGCACTGAGGGTGCAGACTTAGGTTTATTATCATTATTACTGTGTGAATTTTTGAAGTCCTTCGCTTTGTTGGTATTGACTTTAGCCGATGTTCGTGACGGTCGTTTGACCGCGCGCTCGCGTTCGTATTCAGTGTCACTGCTTGAATCGACTGATGGTGGGGATGGTCGGTGCGCGTGCTGATAGTAAGGCGACTGAGGGCGTCCCGACGCTTGCTCACGTTGACTATTGTTCGTAATGTTGACGTGAGCCCGTGATTTATTTTGACGCGAGTGCATTTTTCGCGCGGTACTACTGATATTATTTAAAAATTCAGCCATAGCGACTAAGTCCGGTGTACTGGAGTTTAACGTTCTGTATTTACTCCATTCGTACCGAACAATTAAACTAAGTTTGTCAACAATTTTATTAACTAACTCAGGGGCATATAAGTACTTATCCTGCCTGAGAGCTCTAATGGTCGCTACAACATTAGCGACATGACCGGCGAAGGTTACGATGTTACTGTTATCTTCGAACAATCGCGGCATACGTTTAACGTTATTAATTTCCGTGAGGACTATTTCTTCGGGGTCTCCGAAGTGCCTCTCCAGGGCCTCCATGATCTCAAATGGGTCCTGAACGGTATACATGATGGCTTTAACGGCCGTACGGGCCTCGCCTCTGAGGGCTCGGCGGATTCGGCTTACGTTATTTACGGCACTAAACATGGGAGCACTATCTTCAAACTCAGCCCGGAATGCAATCCACTCGGAAATATTTCCGTCAAAGGTAGGTAGCTCGGGTACCGTCCGCTGCATAACGGGTACGACACGATCCCGAGGTGTCGTGATAACGTTGTTTAACGTGCGGACTCTATTATTGTCTCGCGACGTATTAGGACCCGGGTCCTGATAAGCGTCCTGAATAGCAGGCCTCGAACTCGTATGTTGTGCGACCCAGTTGGACACCCTGTGCTCTTCACTAAACCCGTGCTGCGTTCCGCCGTCGGTAGACTGCGCGACTTTCAAGCGCGCGATCTCCAACCTACAATTGGCGGATTCCGCAACCCGTTGAGCCAGTTCCAACTTAGCCTTATGCACTTCGAGCTCTGCCATCAATACACTTATCTCACTGCTTTCCCGGGGCGAGCGCGGCGCTTGAACTACCGTGCCCGGGGCACTCCTATTTGGCAACGTATCCTCAACAACACCGCTCCGCGCTTCCGGTCGCGGAGACGGTGGCACGACTGCATCTTCTACTCTTTTTTGACTTTGACTTGCGTCAGTGGTCGGGCTGGTGCTTTTGCTCCATGTGTTGGTTTCACCAGGAGTGGTGTCACCTGAGGGCGGTGTTTTTTCCCTTTCCTCTTGTGAGGACGGAGTGGGCGGAGGGCCCCTAGACCTTAATGACCTATCGGTGCGCGTGGGGGACCTCATCATTTTTACCCTAATTTTACACACTTAAATCCCTATAAATGATCCTAACAACGAACAAAATACGCGAAATAATGAAAAAAATAAAGACAAGAAAAATAAAATAAATGCGACAATGGAATAAAAATATGCGAAATTACGACTAACACTTTCACTGCACTTATTGTTTGGCTAAAATGTCACTCACTGAGTTTGGTGAAAGGACGCGAGGCTCTCGCCCCCACAGTCCTTTTGTTGCACGACGGATAAGATGACACGGAGAAGCCAGGGGGTACGTGACCTCCCGACCGACGCACAATTACACTGCCAACGTGAGGTCTGAGGGACCTGAACTAAACCCAAGGGTCGGCGAGCCTGTGCTTCGAGCCACACACCTTGGGGTACCGCAGGGAGCAGGCTAAAAAGCCGATCACCTTTGGTGGATGTTTATACAGCTAAAGCTGTCGAGCCGAGCGAGTTCAGCTCACCTAACACCGTGGGTCGCTGGTACTTGTATCCGGCTGCAGAATGACCACTTTCTGTCGTGAATGACAGAGGATAACTTGAGGAAATGGACTGTAGATTTTATAGGTATTTGGCACTTTGAAATTAAAGATTTTATATAGTTACAAACTGGGAGTGACTATTCCGAGGGTCGCGCACTTGTCTTGTCCATTACTTGCTTGCTGTTGTTAGAATGAATTTTAGGACCGAATTAGTGCCCTTTTATACACTAAATGAACTATACGACGCATGCGCAACCCTGTGAGCAGGTATTCTCCCTCATTTACTCTTTATCCAGTTGTGATACAGACATTTAAAATACGAGGTCAACCTTAGGTTACACGTGTCGTATAATACAAGGACGACACGTGGAGGCATAAGTACAAACAATATACAACTTTAATGTGTATGCATAAGGTTCTCTTTAGTTTAACAAGAATTGGTAACCTTCTATATGCATTTACTGTTACATAGTTGTATCTTACATGACAATAATAATACTTATAACGCTAAGATTGATAACAAATGATGTATAACTAAAAGACATGAAAGATAATGAGCTTAAGGAGAATTACAATCTTAACCTACTTACAAAATAAAGGAGTACAAAAAGGAACGACGTTTTATTTATATTATTTACAGCTTATATGCGACAGTTATTTACAGCTATATGCGACAGTCTGAGCTTAGTGTCTGGAGGCCAATTTTCGCGCGAGACAGTCAAATAAGAGATTCGTAAAAAAATGGATGTCTACTACAAGTACTTGTCCGACATTATTTTTATTGAGAAGTCTCGAATACGACATTTTCTTTTAAAGAATATAAAATAATTCATTAATACATGAAGAAAAAAGAAAAGGCCCGTAGGTTTCAGTTTTCAGAAAAATGAGTTTTTCATGAAATAAAATTGGATCATAATCAAAATTTTCTTTATGTTACAGGAAGCGAGGTGTGAAGTGAAAGTGAATTTACAAAGACAGTACGATATTGCCTGTAAAGCTCAGCAGTGTGTCTACGAGTCGGATTCATAAAAACCCTTTTGCACTTAACACCTTCTAGGTATTTACATCAGTCACCAGAGTCAGATCTGTATCGACATTTTCCGTATTAAATGTATCGACAAGCCAGCGGAAAAGCACAGCGAAGAATTTGAATTGGGTATTCTACCCAATTATTTTTATCATTCATGTGAAACATTTTACTAGCAAAACTGAAAACGGAAAGATTTTTTAAATCCGTTCTTAAATAAGCATGTTATAAGCCTTTGAAATTCGGTGGAGGGGGAAACTGTCAAAAAACAAGAAAAGGATGCATTGTGTGTGCTGTGCAGTGACATCACTGCCACTTGGTCCCGTGCGTACAAAAGAGATAGCAAGAAGTCCCGACCACGCACCTACTTATCTTCTTGAAAAAACTTTAAAATCCAATTACTGCCTTAATTAACAACCAATTTTGTTGTTGTTTTCAGAATCGGTTACTTTTTAGTGTACATTTCGTTTCGTATGCAAATATTGCCCAAGTATGGATACAGTCAAGTAGCCTATTATTACAATAAACAAGAAAAAGACAGAGAAACAAAAAATAAATTAGCTATGTGTCCGTCCTAATTCTGCCATGATGAAGATATACAAGACCCGTTGTTTGGGACAAGCGAGCTGAAAAACACAGCAAAACATATAAAATATTAGAATGAACAGAAAAAAACATATATTTTACCTGACATCGAGAAATGTTAGATAGACCATGGAGTAATTACAAAGAGGAGATGCCATTTGAAATGGCGCAGTGATGTTATCATTGGCGCCTCGCCGACACTGCAGTGGGCGGAGCTTGTGATTGCTCGTGCTCTATGATTGGAGCCATGGCCGAAACCAAGCACCCCGCACGTCTGCCTTCCGCCCCGTGTAGCCTCACAAACACTTTCTTACAAAACGCTTATTATGGCATCTCCTCTTTATAATTACTCCATGAGATAGACTTAGTTGTAAGTTATGGTGAGTCTTTGCTACCCACTTTTTGTGAATTGTGAAGAAGAATAAAAGAATTTTGAATTATAAGAAATTCACTAATCTCTCTTTGCTATGTGTCCTACCTTATTCTGCTACGGTGAAGATATAGAGGGTCTTCTATTTGGGACAAGCGAGCTGAAAATTAATCGGTATGCGTGAGAATTCGCTAGAGATCACGATGTGGGATTGGTGGGTTCTTATATGTAATAGAGTACTTAGATAGGTTTTGTTTATTTACTAATTTTTAGTTTCACACGCAATGACATAAATATACTGACATGTATATATATATATATATATATATATATATATATATATACAATATGCCGACATAAACACCAATGATGAAGTTGAGTCACATTGAGAAGTTTTCATTAACTGAGCGAGTACAAAATGTGCGCACATACCCGCTTTTTAAATAAAAATTTGTTAGGACTTTCCTTAATATCATACATATAAGAATATACAAGATACTTATGAAAATATACAACACAGAAACCAATTAACATTAAGAGAAATGAGTACAAAGGCAATATATATAAATAAATGCTAAAAACAGTAGAATGTACTTACAAATAATTGTGGTTCTTCCCTTTTATACACAAGGATTTTTAAAAAATAAATGTACTTACAGTTAATAAACAAAAATACAAATTTTATATCAGTTACCTACAAGATTTGTTACCATACAAATCTAGTGACCAGTCGACATAATCGAGGTCGATTTTTTGAGAAAAAAGTGTTCTCTTATTTTTTACCAGACTGCGCCAGAAGTAAGAAGTTCCAGTAAAAAAAAAGTTTCACCAGCAAATTTTATTGCAGTGTGTTAAACTATACTTTAGATCTTTTAAAAATCAGTCGGTACAATTTTATAGATAGAAACACAAAAATATAGAACACAACAGAAAGTATTAGATTACTTTCTTGGACTATTGCACAAGTTGTCTTTATGATATATTTTTAAAAATATTAACATAGTTATTTCACATCCGCTGGTAATAAAATGTGGATGTCGATCGTAAAACGGAATAATAACTAACTTTTTATAATCTGCAATCAATTTAAGTATCTAAAATAGTCGTGTCGAAACAATGTTTTAAAAAAATACGATTATTACTCATGTTAGTATCAACTCTACTAATCTTGGAATTGACTCCATAGATAGTTGCGTTGTCAGCTAACGCTTTGGAGCCTAGGGTACGCTGTAAGTCATGGTCCTAGATTTGGCACTGGTTATTTCGATATCTATCTATCGACAGTAATGCTAAATATCGATGGGATATTTACATGATCATGAAATTACTATACCTAGATGGTAATGCTGAATATCTATAGTCCTAGTTAGTAGTACAACTCTGGATATAATGATGAGTGATGTTTTATATGAAGGTAGTTAAATTTTATTTCAGTTATTAATACATTAGAACAACGCTAACGCAACAAAATTAATGAAAAGTCTAGATCTTTACAAACGCGTAAATGTTCTTTATACTTGTTAAAATAGTCTAGATCGTTACAGAAAACCGGATATTCAGATACAGATGTTTGGAATTGCACTAGCGTCTGAGAAATGGACTGGAAAAAGATCTAGGTATTCCAGTGGCGTCTATTTTGCAGTCTGAAAATTGAGATGAATGTGCTTTTGACGCCTTTAGGGACAAGATGAGATCTATTGAATTTCTTAAGCTTTTAAGTATGTTGGTATTTCTTTATTTATGTAGGTATTTTTCTAGGTATTGTTTTAGATAAGAAAACTTTGTGGGGTGAATGAGGACGTAGTGACAAAGATAGAAAAGGGTTAAGGGTAGAAAAAGATAGAAAATGTTAAGATGGTTTGGGTATGTAGAAAGGATGGATGAAAGGAGACTTCCGAAAGGTATTTACAAATCAAAGGTGACAGGAAAAGTCGGTAAGGGTCGGAGAACATACTGCGACCAAATCGCAGACGTATTAAAAAAGGGAGATGTCAGGAGTACCCGTAATCGACGAGCGTGTATGACTAGAGTGATGAGCGTAAAAGAGAGGGAAGTCTGTAAAGATCGTAGCAAATGCAAATCGGTAGTCTCTGCCTACCCATATGGGAAAAAGGCGTGATGGTATGTACGTATGTATTGTTTTAGGATCTCCTTTTTAGAGAGTAGAGCTCTGACGACAATCGCTTCGTGTATGTTACATCAGTCGACCATGAACACCCTGGTGTCAGAGTTGTGCGGAACCGCCTCACATCCATCAGCCGGGACCAACGGCTTAATGTGCCTTCCGAAGCACGGAATCATCCTTATTATCATACGATCAGGCGATTCAAGCCTGCAGTGTCCTAACTAAACTGGAAACAACTAAACAAAGAACGCTTTCCGTGGAAATCAAACCCTTTGTGATTGCTCCATGATCGAACCCACGACCCCGGTCGAAGGTGAACGCCAGGTTATGACATTGCTGACTTGAATCACCTGATTATATGAAATAAAAATGATTCCGTGCTTCCTAAGGCACGTTAAGCCGTTGGTCCCGGCTGCCATCTGGTAGTCGTTAAAGAAACCACGTCAGAGGCCGTGAGGTGGTTCCACACAACTCTGACACCAGGGTATATGGTCGATTGACAATGTTACCAACTCGAAATGATAATGATGATGAGTGCCGCCGTAGTTATACAATACAATACAATATAACTTCCCACATCTGGGAAATCACAAAACTGAAATTATAACATTGTTAACAATATGGAGGAAAGGCGGACTTATTGCTAAGCAATCTCTTCCAGCCAACCTTTGTACAATAAGAGAACAATTTGATGCAAGGATGGGCCAGGTAGAATTAAAAATAATGTCTACTGTATAGATAAATCAACACAGACATAGATATAATTTGGGAACAAGGGACAGTCACTAATAAGAAATACATATAATATATATTCTACACACCTTGAAGGGACAGATAGTGCTCCTTAACCTGGCTCTTAAAACCAGTAATAGTTTGAGCCATGCGTACATTAACGGGCATAGCATTCCACAGGCGAACAGCCCGTACCGTAAACGACTTGGAGTAAGACGCAGAAAAGTGGGTTGGAGTTTTGAGAAGTAGGTCATTAACACTGCGCGAAGGACGGTTTTGGTAGTTATAGTAAAAGTTCTGCATAATGTGAGGGTATAACAGGTTAATTCGCTTGCTTTTTAAAAAATACCACATCAGGGGCCGAATAGCTGTTACGAAAAACTCTGACACCTGCATGCGCAGGGTCGATTGACTATGTGTGGGTACATTGATATGAAAGTATTAATAAAAAAATCAAAGTTTTCTTTGACAATATTTTTTGTTACATCACAAAGGGGATTCAATATGAACATGTTTCGTAAAAATATTGAAAAGAGCGGACCATAGAATATTCTGATAAGCTTTAAAAAGAATTGAGTGGATATAGTGAAAGATATTTCGGTCGTTGAACTTGCATTATTTGATTTATTTTACTTGCACATAAATACAACAAATTTTTACTAATAGAACTATATGTCCACGACCGGGAATCATCAACATCATCATCGTTTCAGCCCCAGTCAG
This sequence comes from Euzophera pinguis, assembly GCA_947363495.1. Taxonomy (NCBI): domain Eukaryota; kingdom Metazoa; phylum Arthropoda; class Insecta; order Lepidoptera; family Pyralidae; genus Euzophera; species Euzophera pinguis. The sequence continues at coordinate 2,586,140 of OX376158.1, forward strand.
TCCACTGTGGGACATAGGCCTCTCCCAATGATTTCCAAAATGACTGGTCGGATGCGGCCTGCGTTTAGCGTTTCCTGCAAACTTTTTCAGGTCGGATGTCCAACGCTGCGCTTGCCGGTTCGAGGTCGAAACTTTCTGCCGCCCCGTCCACTGCCACTTCAAATAACTAATCCACTGGGCTATGTCGGTGGTTTTTCTACGGATCTCCTCATTTCTGGTTCGATCTTATAGGGAAACATCGAGCATCGCCGTCTCAGTTATTTGGGGTATGTACCTTGATCTTTATCATAACATCATTCTAAAAACAATTCGTGATAAGCCTGACTGCCCGATTGCGAGATGCTGGGTGCATGCGCACACGGTTGTCCCGGGATCCTGCAATCGGCCAGGAAAATATTTAGGTTAAGTTCGTTTTAATTTTTTAGAATAGGTACTAACATAGAATAATGGTTATCTTCTAACAATTTATGGACACAAAATGTCTGAAATAAACCCTTTTTTTTTTTATTTATTTTTTTATTCGGATTCAATCAAGTAGGTCTTAATTAACACAGTTTGCCGAAAATATAGCTGTCAATTCAGATTGTTTTTAGATTTTTTTCTACTAATCTATTCTACGCTCTGGATATGTATGTTGATATGTTCCCATCAACACAATTTTTATGAATTACGACTCCAATAAAACGACGCCGCACGGCTTTACGAGGTTTTTAATCTTAATTTCATCTTCATTGACGCACTAGTATTTGTCTTGTTATATTTTATATGTTTAATGGCGACATTACGACGGCCTACGTGGCGCAATGCCACTCGATATTTTTTTAATAGATCCATTTGAAATTAACTAATTCCTGTCTTGATTAGGTACTATTTAAAACTAGGATACGAACAGAAAAAATCAAAACCTACAAAACTAAAAACTAGGATCATGTCAGAAATATACACAAATGTAAAAGCATATCACCCTACCGTTTACTAAAACAGTCTATTGACAAAATTTCTGAAATTTAAATGAACTTCAGAGTATAATTTAATATTTACACTCATTTTACAATTTAAAGTAAAAAACCAAGTGCATCACATTCTTATGATACGAAATGCATTTTATATTGTTCTCGTATCAGTTAGTGTTTTGTCTTGCATGCTCTCTTAAGAAGTAATTTTAATCATTATGTAGTCGACGGTGTTAGGTGCAAAGTTCAGGAGTTTGTAAATGAGAAGTCAGGCAAGTATTTTTGAAGGGCTTTCGGGATATACGCATGCGTGCGGTTGCGTCCGTTTGTAGCGGTCAACTGCTTGAAGGAAACCATTATGTTAGTGTGACACTCACACACACATGCGTACTCCTTACGGCGTGCGTTTATTATAACACAATGATATCTACACAGTACAGCGGTATATGGTAAGTACCTATCTTATTTATTTTACGAATTACTTGTATTTATTTATTTATATTTTTAGATTTATGTTCACAGGTGCAGCCAGGGCATGCAGCGGTGCTTCGCGTCGTCTACATTCTCCGCCCCATTGTCCGTTAGGACAATCATCTCCAGCAGTGGGCAGAACAGCCAGACGGGTGGCTGGCCTGGTACGTATACCGGTCTTGGTTTTAACATCAGCAACTCGCACACGACCGTCGGGACCTGGATATATATTTTCTATTAAACCTTTTGGCCATGTATTTCGAGGGAGGTTTTGATCTACAATAACAACCACGTCTCCTGGTTTCAGATTGCAGCCTTCTTGGCACCATTTCTGACGAGGTAAAAGAGTAGGCAGGACTTCTCTGATTCTACAGATCAAACAGCGTGAGCCTACAGAACGAACAGTAGGGCGTAAGTGCAGTAGCCAGTATTTTTGGCGGATCTCATTCACTACCATCTCATTATTTCCATGTGCAGCTTGTTCGTGATGAAATTTCACAATTAATTTTGCAGTCGGATGGCGGCCGTCTAATATTACAGGATTTTTCAGTTCAGGAGTGACATCAGATACTGCTCCAATTCGTCCGCCGACCCGCAGCAGTTCGTGTTTATCGATATATGGAGTTAAGGTACGTAGTCAGCTACTGGATTTCAGAGGCTTCTTATTTTTCAGCAAGTGAATGTCTGCAGCGAATGACTGCGTCTGAGCGTGACGTAATAACAAATTTTCAGCACGTCGTTTTATCTCTGTACTATTTTCAGCCTTTCCAGCGGATCTGCATTTGTCTATAAACAGCAACACTTTTGCCGTACATCTCAGCAAGCGAAGCCACGAAGAAAACTTAGTGGGATCCGGAACAGGTAAGTCTATGTCCTCAATATTTTGTAACGTGTTAACTTGTAATAATTCTTCATTAATTATTTTCTCTTTTTCAGGATTATATTTCGGCCAGTCTTCAGGCGACGAGAACAGGAATCGTGGACCTCTAAACCATTCACAACTGTTTGTCAACTCGTAAGTATTCACTTTCGTAGCTTTGTCGGCTATGTTCATATGTGTAGGTACATAGTTCCATTCACAAGACTGAGACAACTCGTCGATTTCACCCAGTCTGTTTGCAACGAAAACTTTATAATTGCGCGTATCGTTTTTTATTTGATGTAGCACGATAAGCGAGTCCGTCCAGAAGTATCTTTTATCTATAACTATTCGTTTCTCACGCATTATTGTCTCGGCGAGCCGGCAAGCGATAACTGCAGCCTGTAATTCTAACTTCGGTACTGTGGTATACTTATGTATAGGCGATACCCTATACTTGCAGGCGATGAATGAAATGCGTACATCTGTCGATTTCTTTATCTCTCGATAGTAGGCAACAGCCGCGTATGCAGATGGTGAGGCGTCGCAGAAAATATGCAATTCTATCATTGTCTCTTTCTGGCTGATGACATCGGCGGCGCTTGCGCAATGCAGGTTTCCGATCTCTCGCTCCCTCTCAGGAACAGTAGTATGAAAATTGCATCTAGGTATTCGTAAATGTTGTAATTTTTGTAACTCGGTAATCCAGCTTCGTATAATTTTATTTTCCTTTTCAGATATTTTCTCGTCCCATTTAACATCAGACTTCCAAGTATTTTGTAGTGCTATCTTAGCTTTAATGGTGAAGGGCGCGAGAAAACCAAAAATGTCGAATATTGACATAACAATGCGTAGTAGTTCTCTCTTCGTAGGTACTCTTTGCAAGTCTAGTATATCAGCTGGAATACGCTTTAGTGATAAGTCAAATCCAAAGGTATCACTCAGCGGGAACCAAAACAAACCGAGAGTGCGTTGTGAATCATCGCAACCGGTTTTCATCCTTATCGCCATATCGCTTAAGGTCTCTTTTGGCGTGCCATCTAAGACTCCTGGCTTATTACATATCCAGTTTCTTATGTGAAATCCTCCTCTTTTATGAATTTCGGACACTTCTTTTATTAATTTCGAGGCTGTCTGTTCGTTATCAACTGACTCGATGTAGTCGTCCATGTAATGGGATTTCAGGATAGCTTCGGTAGCTTCTGGCATCTCATCTTTGAATCGCATGGCATTTTTGTTTTTTACATACTGCGCTATAAAAGGTGAGCAGTTCGCGCCGAAGATTAATGACGTCATGACGTAGGTATCGATGTTAGCCTCTTTATTTTCTCGCCACAGGAAACGTAATGCGTGCTGGTCTTCTTCGCTTATCTTCACTCGTAGAAACATATCTTTTATATCTCCAACAAAGGCGACAGGTTTCTCTCGAAATCGTAACATTATTCCCAGCAGTGACTGTAGTAAATCGGGTCCCTGCAGGAGGTAGTCGTTTAGGGATCGACCAGCGGTGGAGGCAGCAGCGTCAAAAATTAATCTCAATTTACTTTTATTTGGATTATCCACTCTGAAGAGTGGCAGATACCAAATGCGTTTTCTAGGCATCGACATTTCCTTATCAGTTAATTTTCGTGCAAAATTGTTTTCGAATAAATCATTCATCCTTTGTTTATATCTCGTAGCATAACTCGGGTCTGAATGCATTTTTCTTTCAACTCCCAAGAATCGTTTGTATGCATTTTGATAGTTATCAGGCATATCATTAAAATCATTTTTCCATGGCAGACAAACTTCCCATTGTCCATTCTTTAACTTGGCAGATTTCTCGACGCAGTAAATAACGAAAAGACGAGTAAATAAAGATGAACTTCGCGCAATAGCGCGAAGTTCATCTTTATTTACTCGTGGCTTAGAGTTGACACCTATCGCTTCAAAAGCAAATGATCGTCGAACCAGTTCATGCAAACTGTGCAAACATTCATCGTTATCAGTGGTTTCTCTGTGTGCAGTGGTCCCCCATTGTTGCATGGTTGCAGTCGTTGGTGCGCCGGCGCATGTGTGCGTCTCCCGCTGTTGGGGATGGATGTCCGCAGGGGCGGCGGAGAGCGAAGAGGCAGCGGCGAGAGTGGGGACTACGGCTAGCGGATCTTCCACTGTCGTAGTGTGTGCATGCTTGGTAGACAATAGTCCGTGCATACGATGACGACGATGACATGCAGTAGGTATTGCAGGTGCTATTCCATGTAAACACCATCCGAGCGGAGTTAGGGTCGCGCACGGTTCATTTTTTCCACGGTAAATAGTCTTTAGAGATACGAGTAATTGGTAATTGTCTTGTCCGATTAGTAATTTAGGTTTTACGTCACTGTTACACAAATAGTCTTTTAAGTTCCGCAAATGTTCGTAGGCGTCGATATTAACTTTCGATAGGCACTGCATAGGTAAATCCAGTTCATTTATTTTTCGTGCGCGCACCTCGAATAGTTCATTATTATTGTTTGAGACTTTAAAGTTCACAATTTCACTTTGACACACGATATCAGAGTTCCACGCACCACGAATACGGATCGTCTCGGGCTGACCTTTTAAGTTAATACAGTTCGCGAGGTCAGATTCCATTAGGGACACGGTCGCTCCGTCGTCTAGCAGGGCATACGTGTTTATAACACCTTTCGGTCCATGAATGTTCACGCGCACTATTTTTAACAGTACACTTGCACTTGAGCACAAGACGGTAGTGTTCGTGACTGTAAGGTCTTTATTGTTCGCACTTTCGACACACGACAAATTCGGAGTAGTCGATACGTCCAATGCAGCAGGCGGTGATGAGCCATTCCACACTTCTCGACATCACACGGCGCGGCAGAACAGGTTTCTTTATTGTGACCAGGCAGTAGGCATTTGTGACAAAGTCTGTTTACTTTTACGATGTGCCACTTGTCTTTTCTTAGGGCTCGCTTAAACTTCATGCAATTTGAGAGTGGGTGAGCGGCACTATGGCAAACTTTGCACTTTGTATTTTCTTCACTGCTTTGCAATACGGTGTGAACTTGAGACTTGCGTTCATCAGGCTTTTTGGGCATTCTGTAATCTGCTTGGCTGTGTATGTAACTTATTCCTGCGGATGCTACTTTTGTCGCTTCTCTGTGCAAAAACTCGGAAAATATTTGTAGCTTAGCTTTACTCTCATCCTGGTGATCATACAAATAATCCACCCATTTATTTATTAGGACGCTAGGACACTTCGATATGACTGTGTTCAGTAATTCTGGACTTCTCAGGTAATCAGTTTGTTTTATCGATTCTGCAGCTACGACGTAATTTTTCACTTTAACGGCAAATGATACTAGGTCGGTGTGATAAGTCTGCGGCAAGGGTTGCAATTTTTTAAACTGCGTAGCGATTTTGTGTATGATGAGCTCGGGTCGTCCAAAACGTAGTTCAAGCGCTTCCATAATAACACTTGGTTTTGTATTACAAATAAGTAGGGATGACACCGCTTCTTTCGCTTCACCACGTAGACTTTTACATAGGCGTGTAACATTTTCACTGTCATTGTAGCTGCATAACTTGCTGGACTCTTCATAGCTATTTTTATACTGCAACCATTCCAATGGATCGCCGAAAAATAGTGGTAAGTCCTTTGACGTTGATAGCCTGGACAGCAATTTGGAGTGTGCACTGTAGGTAGCTGTGGCCATCTGTTCCATTGCTCGAGCTATGTGCTGAAGATCCGATGTGCAGGAGACAGCGGGTGGCGCCGGCGGCGGGGAGGCCGCGCGCTGCTGCTGCAGCTCCTGCTGGCTTTTATTCAACCATTCTTCTACTCGATTTGAAGCTTCAGCAACGGAATCGATGCGACTGGGCTGGGACCTCCGCGAAGATCCACCTTCAAGTGCTGCGAGTTGGGCCGCTAAACGTTTTTCTATCAGGTTCTTTTCAATTTCGGCTTTTGCTTCGGCAGCTTCCAGCTCTAATTGCTTTCTTTGTGCCGAAAAAGATGATCTGGTAGAACTTTTCTTCGAAACAACCGATGTAGGACCACCCATTTTAATATTGAGACTACCTTCATGTTTCGGTATCTGTTGGGCGATTTCTTTTAGCTCGTTATTTGGAATCAAAATTTCCGATTGCACTTTACGTGAAAGCACTTCACTTTTAACATCTTCAGTGGGATGCGACAACATTTCTCGTACGAGAGCTCCACGCGTTTTAACCATTGTGCGTGGCGGTGGTGTTGAAAACATTCCTTGTTCGTCCGCTCCTCTGGTTCAAACCTCCTTGGTATGCGGCTCGAAGACCAAACTGTAGTCGACGGTGTTAGGTGCAAAGTTCAGGAGTTTGTAAATGAGAAGTCAGGCAAGTATTTTTGAAGGGCTTTCGGGATATACGCATGCGTGCGGTTGCGTCCGTTTGTAGCGGTCAACTGCTTGAAGGAAACCATTATGTTAGTGTGACACTAACACACATGCGTACTCCTTACGGCGTGCGTTTATTATAACACAATGATATCTACACAGTACAGCGGTATATGGTAAGTACCTATCTTATTTATTTTACGAATTACTTGTATTTATTTATTTATATTTTTAGATTTATGTTCACAGGTGCAGCCAGGGGATGCAGCGGTGCTTCGCGTCGTCTACACATTATATCGAGTTGTTATATGGTCAATCGACCCTGTAGAGTGTGCAGAGTCGGTGTTAAAGTTTTTCGGAATCGTCATTCAACTTCTTTCAGCCTCGATAAAGGAACTATTCCTTTTACGACCACACAATGGCGCCCAGGACTAGGACCAACAGTTTAACGTCTTAACCGAAGTTCGGAATCATCATTATTATCATTATTCAAGCCTGCAATGTCGTAACCAATAGCGTTAGAGGTCCTGAAAAACTCAGACACCAGGGTACACAGGTCTGATTGACCACGTCATCTATATGAATACTTATTCATCAATCATAATTATTATTATTTCAGCCGCAGTCAGTCTACTGATGGACATAGGCCTTTCCTAATGATTTCCAAAATGATCGGTTGTAAGCGGCCTGCGTCCATCGTTTGCCTGCGACCTTTTTCAGGTCATCTGACCATCTGGTCGGTGGATGTCCAACGCTGCGCTTGCCGGTTCGTGGTCGCCATTCGAGAACCTTTCTGTCCTGTCGGATTTCACAAAAAAATGTGGTTGTATTCAACTCACACTCAACATTATTCTATTCAAATCGTGATCATAGGTCGTAGGTGTTAATTAACCGAATTCCACACAGATCGTGATTCAATACCCCGAATTTCGCATGCCACTCTATGTGCATTGGACTTGATAGACAGAGAGCCCAAACCCGTCAGACCTTACTTATTTTGTGAAGGATGAAACCTATGTGGTAAGTAGTGATGGCGACCTGAAAGCCTTTCTACAAACTCGTTCTTATCTCAATTGATGAGATTTTATTAAAGCAGACACCTAGTGATTCAGTGTTCCAGAAGAGATTCGGTGGTAGTTAAGGGACCACGTCAGACGTCGAAAGCACAGGTCGAAAGACTGTTTCGTATAAGTTTTAAGCGGATAAATAATAAGGTAATTTTAAGAAATACCATATACAATCTCATGACAGAGATGAGAAAGGTGAGTAAAACAGTGCTTACTTTACTTATTTTCTGATGACCGATATGGAACCCTTATAGGATCGCTTTGTTTTCCGTCCGTCCGTCTATCTGTCTGTCAAGACCTTTTCTCAGGAACTCGTGGTGGTATCAAGCTGGAATTTGTATCAAATACTCAAGTCTACTGTCCGAGGTTTTAGGAGCTCGTTAGTCGAGCGCGACCCGCGTATCCGTAGCGAATTCGCGCGTGTCAAGCAACGTAACGCGACCACTATTGGATTGGTCTCCATTTTAGTGGCATTTTCTATTTGAGCTCCTCCGTGCCTCGGAAGGCACGATAAGCCGTTGGTCCCGGTTGTTATCGTTAAATAGCAGTCATGAGGCTGTGTCGGATGCCTTAGGGTAGTCTGAAAAATTCTATCAAAGTTGGCCACTAACACACCTCAGGTCATGTTCCTGTTGGTCTGGTTTCCCTGTAAAAAAAGGTTACGGAGGTCAGACGGCAGTCGCTCCATTGTAATTACCAGTTCTACCAAATCGAGGACCATGACTTACAGCGTACCCTAGGCTCCGAAGCGTAAGCTGACGACTCAACTAGGAATACACGCTAAGATGATGACTTAAGTCTACTGCTGAGCTGTGAAAAAAACAAACTTCTAAGCAAACGCAATCAAAAGAAACAGCCGTTTATGCCACAAATTTCCTCAAATTTTCGACACTCGCAAGGGAATCAAAACCTACAGGGTACTTCCCGTGAACTCAGAATCTTGAAATTTGGTACGAAGCAACGTCCTATAGCACAGATTAAGGAAAAATTGCGATAACCGTAAATTTTTAGTTACATCATATAATGAAAATATTTGAAATAATTTTAAACTTACTACCCCTTTCCTCGTGAACGCGATACCTATAGATTTGTACGGAACCCCTCGGTGCGCGAGTCCAACTTGCACTTGCCATTCTCTCTTACCATTTCCTTTTTCTTCCATAGTTCTCGATTCCTTGACATGTTTTTATTAACTCCTTAACCAAGGAGTTCACAAAACCATGTGTTTTTTTGCATAGGTATCCATCAGGTAGCCATCCAAATAACTTAGCTTTTATACTGGCCTTTAAGGCAAATACCAGCACTACAAGATAACAGAGGTTTCGTACTTTTGAAAAATAATTAAGTCTGTTAGGCCTTGGCTCTTCGTCTATTTTGTTGGAATCCGGAATTCAGCAAGTGTTCGGTAATACAGCTTTTCAGGTAATATTCATTTAATTGGATGATTCTTGAAGTCACTGACACTTATTAAGAATGAGCTTTTTATTTGTCTTAAATAACCTTACGCCTGAGATTTTATCTCATTTAAATTCTTGTAAAATTAGTAAGAAGAGTAGCATTCCTGATCATATTTTCGGTTTTGCAGAAGTTATTCCGTGGTGATATTTACAATATTAGCTATATATCTTAGCTGTATATATCTGGGAACAATTAAGACTGCCGAGTCTCGTGCGACCGTGCTTTGCGTTTGCTAACACCTTATACTCGTATCGAACATGCTACAAAATGTGGGCGTGGCCTAATAGTTTTGTTATACAAAATGCTATTCGCCGCGAACGGAATGAATGACATGACATGAACACTTTATTGCACGAAAAACATGTTATAATAGATATTTTTGTTTTGTTATTTTTTGGAGCAGGAGAGGCTCTAAAAAAACTCATTCCCAAGGGGGTTTACATCAAGAAATGTTACAGGGAAATACTTATATCTGCCTTGAAAGATAACATGGCGCGAAAAATGATTTTCATATTGGAATTATCCTCTGCTCAATCCCAAGTTCGTCGACCTATTCACACTCACGGACGCGGATACGAGGATCCTAGATTAAATATCAGGCTTTCGAACCAAATTTCTTATCATTTTATGTGCATTGAAGATTTTAATAACATCTTTTGTTGTGGTTCTACGTTCTACTATGAACGGCGTGAAGACATTGTCATCAAAATTTTTAAGATCCACCTACTGTCAAAAATAAAACTTTTTAGGAGAATAGCGTAGCTCTCAACGGTGAAGATTTTTCCACTCTTGTCTGTTGTTAGCTATTTCTTTAATTTCTTGATACGACTTGATAACAAAGGATTCTCTGAAAAAAATATCTTAACGTAACAGGCGTAAATAAATAAGTAATTAACGAGATTAAAACCGTATTAAATTAGTTCAATTTAATGTGTAACTATCGCGGAAAATAAGAAATCATTAAGGATCTTACATTAGTTATTTGAGGCAGTATTTCTCTCGATCTCCACTACATTAAACCTAACATACAATTCAAGACAAATAGCCACATAAATTCACCAGGACCTATTCCTCTCTACAGAATTAGCCGATTAATTATTATTGTTTCATGAAGATGAATAACGAATGTTAATGTGAGGTACGAACATCTTGCAAGTTTGCCCACCTAACCATATTATGAATAATAAAAAATATTGATTTACACACATACATACTGCGACCAAATTGCATACATATTAAAAAAGGGAGATGTCAGGAGTAACCGTAATCGACGAGCGTGTATGACGAGAGTGATGAGCGTAGAAGAAGCGAGGGAAGTCTGTAAGGATCGTAGCAAATGGAAATCCATAGTCTCTGCCTACCCCTACGGGAAAAAGGCGTGATGGTATGTATGTATGTTGATTTATAATTTAGTCATGGGCTCTCTGTCTAAGAAAAATATCATTTTTATTATAATAAATTTTTTATTTCGTTTATTTTTGATTTAAACTCGATTTTTTCAGTAAGTATCGACATCCTACCGCAAAATAGATAAGAAAATAACGTACTTAAATCGGATTATTACTTTATGGCATACGTTAAGGAATATAATATTTAAAAAAAAAAAACCTCTACCTACAGAGTGAGTTGATATCATTTTGTATGAAAATACACAAGTCTTCTTCTTTCTTTTATATGAAATAAGTCGTCGTCGTCGTCGTTTCAGGCGCAGTCAGTCCACTGCTGGACTTGGGCCTTCCCATTAATTGAGGGTTGTTGCCATACTCGCAATGCTTGGCAGGCGGGTTGGCGAGCGCACTTTCAGCGGCTTATCGTACTTCCGACGCTGCTGTCCATCGGAAGTATTCTAAAGCTAAGGAAGGGTGGGAAGTATTTGAGTTTGGGGAAAGGATGAGGTACTAGGATGCTACTGACGGGTGGACATGGGTTGACTCAGTAGCAGCTCGGGTAAGTCGGGCTCGCGTACCCGTGTGCTACGTGTATATCCAAGCCATAGGACAGCTTGAAAATGACATAAGTAATGAAAGCATATGTGAGTCTAACCGCGGCACTCAGAGTTAATGACTTTTCCATGTATAAGTAAATTCTTCAAACTCAAATAAAAACTTCTCCTTTAGAGAGAGAATTTTTAATCTATAGGTGTTACTAACTAGAATGCGCTGGAGCGACGACTTGGGAAGATTCGAGACTAGGTGGTCAGAGATGGCGGAACAGAGAGAGGTTTGGAAGGACTTTGGGGAGACCTTTGCCCAGCAGTGGGACAATATAGGATAATAAAAAAAGATGTCATTTAAGTAAATTATATTTATGAATGTAAATTTAATTTTTTTTTTAACTGATTATTTTTTGAGTTTGAGCATTTTGTTTTAGTTCGAGCGCGCTTGTTAATCCATAATCCTTTGCATTGCTAATATTAGAAGGGTATTCTCTAAAACCTCTATTCATCAAGTCCCTTCTAGTTTAAATCGGATTAGATGAAAATAGCACATTGTCAATAATCGATTCGCATACAAGAGCCCTTAGTACCCGACATGCCATTCATGGTTCTGCGGTTAGACCCAAAGTAACAGAAATCATGTTTTGAGGTTTCAATTTTGTCCCAAATTTTGAGGTAATTATATTATGTTCAAATTTATGTATATAATTTTATTTGAATACTAAATAATGATCTAAAGATTTGAGGAGCTCGATTGAAAGTACGGCGCGGGTATCCGTAGCCAATGCGCGTGTCAAGCGACGGTGAGATGCGACCCTTATTGGATTGGTCACCATTTAGTATCATTTTAAATCTCAAGCTCCTCCACGCTTCGGAAGGCACTTTGAAATAAAATAACAAAACAGGCTAGTTTCCTAAAAAAATATAATTAGTCCGTCAGTTAGATAATCAAAAAATATTGGAGACTTATTTTTTCTTTTGAAAATTAAACAAAGGATGGTAAAGATATGGCGCTTTAAAGTTCCTTTTGACGTCACAGTGTGCTACACTTTTTTGCAATATGTGACGTCACAAGCCCCCACTCCTAAACTTTGATGCGTTATATATTTATAATTTATCGCTCTATTGACAAAAGAAAAAATACGTCACTAATATATTTTGATTCCCTAAATGACGGACTAATTTTAATGTTAGTCTTTTGACCCTGGAAACTAGCCTATTCTTCACACTATCGTGTTTGCCAGTTGTATCCTTAGCTTACGTTTCAGAGCCTAGGGTACGCTTTTAGTTTTGATCCTAGATTTGGCAGTACTGGTTATTACAATGGAGCGACTGCCGTCAGACCTTCATAACCCTTTTTCCAGAGAAAACTGACTAATATGAACATGTCTGAGATAAAAATTACAAAATAAGCGCGTAACAGTATTCAGTCAGGGGTGTTGTTTTCAAGCATCTGCCCGATGGCTTGGATACATAACACACGGGTACGCGAGCCCGACTTACCCGAGCTGCTACTGAGTCAACCCATGCCCATCCGAGTCAGTAGCATCCTAGTACTTCATTCACTTTCCCCCAAACCCAACCACACCCCACCCTTCCCTAGCTTAAGAAAACTTCCGATGGGCAGCAGCGTCGGAAGTAAAATAAGCCGTTGAAACTGCGCTCATTAATCCGCCTGCCGAGCGTGGCGAGTATGGCAACAACCCTTCAATTTGGGGGAGGCCTAAGTCCAGCAGTGGACTTATTTCGGCTGAAACGTAAGCGTGTAACTCATTTCATAATGCATTAAACTTACGACGATTTAACTACCACTATGGCCGTTGCAACTTGCAACACGGTTGAAACTTCTGGTCATCATGATGTTTATTTTATCAAAAGCCTAAATAAAGGTATAACGTGCGTAAAGTTGACTAAAAGGTTACAAAATGACGTTATTTTTATAAGAATCTTTATTATTATAGTTTTATAGTGTTTAATTAGCATATCCTTTTTCTCTCTTTTTTTTTTTTAATTAATGAATAAAGTACAATAAAAACAAAAGAATCGGTTAAAAATAAAGTCAAACGTAATAAGACAAAAAAGGACAGTAAGAAATAATCCCATAATTAAAAAGTAAGCGAAATCATAATTATGTTGTCTTGACATGCAAAATTAATCTTTTTAAAATGTATTAAGAAAATGATGATCCAAATATTTTGGAATGGCGTAACGGATTTTAGCCAATTTTATAAAACACTGCCATTTATAGTATAGTATTCTTGAGACGGCGTGCTATGTTTTGCAGTGATGTAGATACATTTTTTGTTTAAAAATACATACCTACTCTCCTTTAGTAACATTTTACATGCAACAGTTTTTCTATATAATCTGGAGTGCTATATTTGAAATATATGACTTTTAAAATATATGAAATAAAAAAAAGTACGAATGAAAATGAAAATCATTCGATTCGATGTTGCGTGTGGTGATACTTTCACAAATAGCACTCAATGCAGTACGCATTGATTGCTGAACCGCTAGATCGTTATTGATGAAATTTGGTATAGGATATAGGTGAAGACACAGAGTGAAACATAGGCTAGTTTTAAATAAATCATCTTTTGCTGATAGGGGGACATTTGAATAAAAAAGATCTTTACAAAAAAATCTGAACTAACTTCAAACTTATCTGAAAAAGAAGAAGTAACAAATTAGTTTTTGAGTTTTAAAATGAGGTTCTGGATCAAACTTTTTAATTAATTTAAAGTCAGACTACTTAAAGACATCGGTCACAGCTATCTTCGTCTTTAATCTAGCAAAAAACATACAAACTATTAAATTAATATTGACTGCTAATTTCGTCTATTCATATTAATTCTACATCGTATTCTGAGAGTTATCAAGGAAATCCATAGGCTAGTTAGTATGAATTCAATATTTCCCCGATAGATGGTGATCTTTCACGAATCGATAACTTTGTAACATGTATTCCCAGTAGAAACATATTTTCTCATCGAAAATAACACGGGAATTTTGCGATGAACGATGAATTACATACTACGTATTACATCATATGACCGTAGGAATAGTTTTCCCCATATTTTTTTTTGGATATCGTAAGAGGAGATTCAGAGAATCATAGATATAATAGGTTGAGGGAAAAGTTTTGACGCATTCTCTAAAAATTCAAAACATTTTTAATAGAGTTTATTTTCATTAAACTAAAGTATGTAGGTGCAGTTTTGTTCGATTACTTTTTGCCATCTTGTAGGAAGAACATGATCCCATTGCTATAGAAGATAAGAGGCTTCTGATCAAAATACAGCGACAAGTGGTTTTGGCAGTCCTCTCGTGATGTTAATGACACTGCCTAAAGAATTCTGAAGAGGCCGAAACAGGTGGAAATCTGAAGGTCAGGACTATACGGCGGATGCATTAACACCTACCAGCCAAACTCTCTTAATTTTTGCTGAATGGCTAAAGATGTGTGAGGTCTAGCGTTACATAGGGCGCACTGTAAGTTTCCGGAACTGGCCACTTACATAAACAATATTTAAAAATTTATTGCAACATTTGAAAATAGAACTCTTTGGCTGTAGAATGCAGTTTGTTTCATCTGACTGTCTTTTGTTTTTACCTTGTGGCGCCATTTAAAAAATTGTGTGTCTGCATCAACATGGATTTAACTCGGGAAAATTTTCGTAGTATGATTTTCTACGATTTTAAGTGTAATTTGACAGCTCAACAGAGCATCGCTCGGCTTGAAACAGCTTTTGGCAATGAAGCACCATGCAAGACAACTGTTTATAGCTGGTTTGCAGAATTCAAGCGTGGTCGTATCAATCTCAGTGACGAATCTCGCGATGGTCGGCCGTCCACCGCTGTGACCAACAAAAACATCAATGCTGTGCGCCGTATGATTGAAACAGACAGGCATGTGACCTACCATGAAATTCGCGCATCCTTAGAAATAGGCATGAGTCAAATACAATTAATCCTACACAAACATTTGGGTGTAAGAAAGCTGTGCTCGCGGTGGATCCCACACAACTTGACCGAGGCTCAAAAAACGGACCGCGTCACTTGGTGCAGTGCCATGCTTACCAGATTCAACGAAGGTCAGTCAAATTTGGTGTGGGACATAGTAACAGGTGACGAAACATGGATTTATTGCTACGATCCCAAAACAAAGCAGCAATCGAGCGTATGGGTCTTTCAAGATGAGCCGAAACCAACCAAAGTGGCGCGCGTGAAAAGTGCATCTAAGCGGATGATTGCTTCTTTTTTTAATAAAACTGGACACGTGGCTACTGTTGCTTTAGAGAATCGTCGTACAGTGAATAGTGACTGGTACACGACCATTTGTTTGCCGGAAGTTATTGACGAACTCCGTAAAAATAACCGTAAACGCCGTATCATCCTGCACCACGACAATGCTAGTTCTCACACGGCCAGACAGACAAACGACTTTTTGAAGGCGAAAAATGTAGAACTCATGAGTCATCCTGCATACAGTCCCGACCTGGTACCTTGTGACTTTTTTCTGTTCCCAAAAATTAAGAACCAATTACGCGGTCAACGATTTTCATCACCAGAAGAGGCTGTCGAGGAGTATGAAAAACACGTTTCAGAGGTCACCACAGAGGAGTGGCACAAAAGTTTTCAAAACTGGTTTCATCGAATGAAAAAGTGCATAGACGCCAAGGGAAATTATTTTGAAAAACAATAAATTAATTTTGTACCTTTAATAGTATTTTTTCATATTCATTCCGGAAACTTATAGTGCGCCCCACGTATCATGATGAAAACCCACACCCTTTCTGTTGATTAATTCCGGCCGCTTTCTTTCAACTTCTTGCTTTAATCTCATCAATTGTTCGCAGTAGAGTTCAGAATCGATGGTCCTGTCTGGTGGTAACAGCTTCTAATGAATAATGCCCTTCCAATCCCACCACACAGACAGCATTACCTTGTTGCGAGAGTTAACCCGGGTTTTGCCACAATCTGTTAAGCCTGACCGGCCTTTGACCACAACCTTTTTCGCACGTTCTTGTCGTACGTGATCCACTTTTCATCACCAGTTTATCAGCTTATTCAAAAATGGTTCGGTTTCATTAGGTCGTAATAAAGAATCACAAATGAGTACACGGCTCATTAAGTTTCTTTCAGTGATCTCGTGAGGTATCCAAATATCGAGTTTTTATTGTGTACCCAGTTTTTTTCAAATGCGCCAAAACTGTTTTGTGGTCAATTCCCAGTTCTTCGGCTACGTCGTAACTGCTGATATGCCGATCTTGCTCCACTTTTTCAAAAATGGCATCCATTTTATCGGTAATTAAAATAAATTACGGATAAAATGGATGCCATTTTTGAAAACGAGCGACGTGCATCTTTGACATCAAAATTTCCGGATTGAAAACGCTTGAACCAAATTTGTGCTACTCTCACAGACACTGCACTAGGTCCATAAACATCGCAAATTTTTTCGCGGCTTGCGTTTCATTTTTACCTTTTTTGAGGTAAAATTTTAAAATGTATCGAATGTCTTCATTAGATTCACTTATCTTGACAGTAAGAAAAACAAATGAAAATCACAAATTTTCCCAATTTGAATTTGGAATTATCTTCTCTAAAATTTAAACTTTTCATGATACCAAAACCAGCCAAATACAAATAGTAGAGCCAAAGAGATTTTATTACAAGTTCATACATACTATATGCGAAAAGACTTTTTCCCCAACCTAATTTAAATATACATACTTAATCAACCTTGTTTTTCCCCTCATTAAAAACGCATAAGTATAATATCTGCATTCGACATAATCGGTAAGTTGAACGATTTTTATGAGTAATCAATTTCAAAAATTATCGCTGTACATTTTAACACAAAAATTCCTAGCCAAAATCATTGCCAAAGCGAATACCATGTCCTTGTATTAAGTATTGCAACATGTAGAAAATAGCGGTAACATTTCGTTAATGTTAAATAGACACGTATCGAACTGATCCCCCGGGATCCATTGGACGGGATAAAAGATAGTCCATCCCTTTTGGGACCACAAGGGTCCTAAAAGTTACACCGTCATTTTATACCACCTTTGAGAATGGCATGTTTGTATAGTAAAGTTGCTTTTTGTTGGATATTTGGGGTCTACAAGGCATCAGGCATAGAATGATTAACTCCTTCGATCGAGGAGCTCGTTAGTCGAGTGCGACCCGTGTATCCGTAGCGAATGCGAGTGTCAAGCGACAGCGTGACGGGACCACTATTGGATTGGTCGCCATTTAGTGGAATTTTCTATCTTGAGCTCCTCCGTGCTTCCGAAGGCACGTTAAGCCGTTAGTCCCGGTTGTTATCGATATATAGCAGTCGTGAGGCTGTGTCAGATGCCTTAAGGCAGCCTGAAAACTGTTGGCCACTGACACACCTTGGGTCACATGCCTTAATGCCTTATGGAATTCTCTGCCAGTCAAACCCTAGAACCAAAAAGAGAAGGAAATAAAGGGTGGTGCCATAAAAAAAACAAATAGTAACTAAGTACTTGTATAAACTATTTTCTATAGTCATGTCCTGTTGGCCTCGTTTACCTGTAAAAAGGGTTACGGAGGTCAGACGGCAGTCGCTCTATTGAAATAACCAGTTCCGCCCAATCTAGGACTAGAAATACACGCTAGGATGATGATGATGACTTTACATATAAATGACAGCCATAACTGTAAGTTTATTCTAATGTAATTTATGGTATAATGGTATATTACTGAAAACCAATCTAATTATCCGCTCTAAATTAACAAAACGTGATTTAACTTTGTATTATTTTTCGCGTTTTTACGATTTGCTTTCCCGTAAACATTTTCCCGCCATAAATCTAAACAAAGGAGTGATGCCCATTGTTTTGCCCACGGAACTGACTCAGCTTTTCAGTTTAGGGAAAATAAACATGGAGTCTGTCAAAACAGACAATATCCTGATGTATTTGTGAATTATGTACATTGTACATTAAGCATCCAAATGAAAAAATAAAATAAACATTTGTGGCATTTTTTTAAAATAATTGGATGTCGAAAGTATCCATACTATATATAAAAACTAATATTATAAATGCGAAAGTCCGTCTGTTTTTCTGTATGTCTGTTTGTTTGTTATGCTTTCACGGCCAAACCGCTGAACGGATTTTGATGAAATTTGGTATGAATATAGTTAAAGACCCGGTGTCAAACATAGGCTACCTTTTTTCGCAGGTGAAGCTGCGGGAAACAGCTAGTATTGAATAAGTATAGGGAAACCTATGCACACCTACGTGCAAAGGTCATCCACGAGAGATTATTATATTTATAAACTAACACCAATTAAATAGCCATAATGACTATAATTGTAGTTGCTTCATTCAACATTTATATCGTGTATATTGAATCAAATGGTCAATCGACCCTCGAAATTGCGGTTCCAAAAATATATAAAAGTATACAGTCACGACACCCTAGTATCAGAAATTTTTGGAATCGCTTTCAGGTCTCTGACGTGGTTCCTTTAACGACCGCCAAATGGCAGCCGGGACCCACGACTTAATCATCAAACAATCAGGTCATTCATTCCTGCAATGTCCTAACCAAACTAAAAACAACTAGACAAGTATGCTCCCCGAGGAAACCGAAGCCACGACCTTTCCGATCTAAGGCGTATCTACTCGTAGTTGCGTCGTCAGCTTATACTTCGGACCTCCGTAACCCTTTTTACAGGGAAACCATACCAATAGGAACATGAGCAGAGGTGTGTTAGTGGCCAACACTATCAGAATTTTTCAGGCTGCCCTAAGGCATCTGACACAGCCTCACGACTGCTATCAATCGATAACAACCGGGATGAGCTCAAGATAGAAAATGCAATTAAAATGGCGACCAATCCAATAGTGGTCTCGTAACGCCGTCGCTTGACACGCGCATTCGCTACGGATACGCGGGTCGCGCTGGACCTTACCTCATTTATATGTCAAGTAATAAAGTTCAATATATTCAATTTAAATGTATTTATTTTTCTCCAAACATAAATTACAAAATTTCAATCCATCAATAGATAAATTTGTCAATCAATCAATAATTATAAACTTAAATAGAGATATCAAAATAAGATGGTTAGTTGAATACTGCGAAATTTGTAAGATCCTAAATTGATTACACGAGATTGATTTACTCTACATTTTGAGTCTGTGAGTAAAAGTTATGTACTAAAATATTCAAAAAGTTACAAAACTTTCCGTCATGACAAACTATTTCAAGTAGTCTACCTTTATGATTTCAATTAAATTAATATGAATTAAGTACCTTGAACTTTAAAAAGTTTGCATAAAATGAAAAGAACATTTAATTTATTACTTACTTATTTGCGTAAGTTGCAACGAAATGACACAATCTTATACAATAATTGACACTTTGTCGTGTTTAATTAACGATAATACTAAAATAAACATACTCAAAGCTCTTTAAAGCTTTATATCAAAGCTTTTGATTGACTGACACTGTTGCAAAAATCGCGTGAAAATATGCGAATCGCGTCGGTTCTACACTTGTAAGCGGAACGTTGTTGAGAGCGGGCGCCTAGCGCGCGAAACGGGAGCGTACATCGGAACGTACTTTCAAAAAACAGTAGCATAAGTTTTGAAAATGTTCGCGAACGATGTGACTTAATTTAAAAGTGAAATAACTTAAGAATAGAGTTGTCAGTATTTGTTTTTTAAAAAGTGAAAAACTTTTTCGTGATGTTTTGTTTCAAAGTTTTTAAGTGTTTTCGTTGAAAACTGAAGATTATTTTCGACGTGAAAATTGTAAGTAACTTATATACTTGTTACCTCAATATGACTATGATTTTATGAATGTTAGAAGGTACTTGAATTCCTTGAAATATATTGACAAGCGCACTCGATTTAGCATGTAAATAAAATTATAATAATTAGACTGTACTTGCCTTGATGAGACCTATTATGTCGTTTATATTCAAATGTGTTAAATAGCTATAAGGCTATAAAATCTGCTATAAATTTGTATGAGTTGCATTTATTTTGTCATATTTTGACATTATTATTTATTAACCTTATTTACCCTAGACAAAAGAACATTTTTTTATATATTTAATCTCAAAGAAATTGTAAGTACTTTATAAGTATTTTGTAAATCAATTTCTTACATTCTGATTTTTTTTTTTTTACAGATTATTAATAATAACATACTTTATTTATAGGACAAAATACTAACATTTTGATCAAAATTTATTTAAATACTTTATATTCCGATGGTTATACATTAAATTACATATAGCTAAATAAATCAATTTACATTTTAAAATGACACATTTAAAAATAATAATTGAGTTATTAAAATTTTGTTTTAGGTATATTTATTATGCAACCGCCTTTATTTTCAAATTTATCGTATATTTTTGTACCATTTCTACTAGTACGAAGGCAAATAATAAAAAAAATCGCACAACTTTCCTGATTAGTACAGTCTTTCACATTTCTAATCAATTTGACCTTCTGAGTATTTTTCTAAGTATGTAAATATATATCTACCTCATTACACATACATTTGCATCAATTTTGGAACATAAATAAGTATGCATTTTCTTGGCAGTAATAACTTGAAGATACCATATTGGTACGAATTGATTAACTCGCATTTGACACATGATTTTTTTTTTAAAGGATGTTATTAATTGACTAGTTAATACTATTTTTTATCGTCAATTTAAATTGAATTTATTAATAGCTTATACATTCTTTACTAACGTACAAAGTGCAATGATTAACAGAAAAAAACATTAGTCAAATTAAGAGCTAGATGTATATTTCAAACTACCCTAAGGTTGCCTGGAAGAGATTGCTTGAGCGATAAGGCCGCCTTTTGTATACATACTGTGTTTACATTTTATGTAACATTTAATTTGTATTACACTGTGAAAAGAGTGCAAAGAAGTGTTAAATAAATAAATAAATTGCCCCTGTTTAAAAAATCATCTTCAGAATCAGAAAAAATAATGATATTTGAAAAAGAGTTGTGAGTCACAGCTCTGTTAGTAGTTGAGTCATAATACATCCATACTAATATTATAAAAGCGAAAGTCTGTCTGTCTGTTAGCTTTTACGGCAAAACCGCTGAACGGATTTTGATAAAATTTGGTATGAATATAGTTGAAGACCCGGGGTCAAACATAGGCTACTTTTTGACCTTGAACACGGAACATATTGCTGAGAACTTTTTTAGTTTTCAATCATTACTTTTAAATAAAAAATATTTTAATTTTTAGACATTAGAATTAAGCTAAAAAATGATGGTAGGAACCAGGAACCATTTTGTAACATAATTATTAAAATTCATTTAAAATAGGCACCTTTTTTGTGAGTAGAACCTAAACTGTTCATGCGCACAGTGTAAATTTCGTGTAAACAATCTTTTCTGACACAATTTTGCTGCTAGAGCCTAATTTACTAAGTTTACACACACTCACAAACTTTTTCCTTTACAGCATTATCACTAATAGATTTATTTCCTCGTACCAAATCCAAATCACCGTCTTACCGATTTGGGACAACTGAAATGGACGTACTGCTTATTTCCAAAATAAATTATTTCCGTAAGATTACACCCGAAAGAAAGCCAAATGGCAAAGAGTATGAAAATCGGGATAAAACTGAATCATAGTTGGGAACAGAAATAGAAAATAATCAAAACTCGTTATCCTGCCCAATGAGCCGGGCAAATTGTGCCGATTCGGGAACACTGTCCAACGTTTCAGGCAGAAACAAAAATTGTTTACCCAACTGTATTTGTACGAAATAAAAATAATAGAAAATTGCATTTCCATATACCATATTCCACAAACATAACATAACACAACTATTGAGAACATGGGTTGATTATGCCCCGGCTTAAAAAGGATTGTTGTAAGTTTGGCATAATATGTCTTTGGACTGAATTATGGGTCGTTGATGGTCTTAATCATTAAGAAAGGAGCGTCATTTGCGTACCTTTCTCACTGGTCTTAATTGATATTATTCCAAATTTTTTGGTAGAAACCAAAAATTCGCGTCGTCAAATAAGTTTCTATGAAGAACCATAGAAACGCGTTAATTTCGTAGACCAATAAGTGGAAACCAAGGTGTGCAGGCTGGTCAATTTACCATGTATCTCACACGATACGAATGATTTATCGGGTTTGAGCCAAGTTAAAGGCCAAACGATTGTTGAAACATCAAAACAAAGAAATCATCATCAGAACAAAGAAAATGATACTTTTAAGTACCGCTTTATCATGTCGTCCTAGACTTAGAGGCGAAAGTTCATTTCTTCAATAATTGAACTGGACCAAAACTCAAATATATACGAAAAACATAATTTTCGGCGCCTGCATTAATCAAATTGGTTACGAAACCTTATAGGTACATCATTCGTAAGACTTGATTTGTGTGTGTGTTTTTTTTATGTGCGATGAAAATGTTTATATTTTAAAATTGGATGTATACCATTGGTTGTAATATTCAAACGCAATCTAGTAGCAACCAATACAAAAATTGACCAATCTCTATTTTTCTCGCCTGCCAACTACCGACATGACATGATTGTCATAATGATATCACAGACACAGACATCAAACGGGTTTTTTGGAACTATTCATTAAAATATCTAATCTTTTCAGTCGTAGCCAGTCTACTGCTGGACATAGGCCTCTCCTAATGATTTCCAAAATGACTGGTTGTATGTCTTAAATAAACGTATATCTAATAAACAGAATCTAAAAAAACGAATAAAAATAAACTCGAAAGACAAAGCTGAAATACTAGCGTGAAAATGTGATTTTTCATTAAGACAAATGTTTATAAGCATTGCTTTCATCGTGTTATACCGAGCGTTCCAGGGGTAATTTTTCCACGACGTTTTTTCTTCCCTCGAGACGTCAGGTGGGAACCGTAAAACGCTTTTTTAAAACAAGTTGTGTTATGGCGATTAAAAAGTTTTTTGAGATGATAAATCTGGGACTGGTTCTCCATGACAAGCAGTTACATTACTTTCTTTTTTTAACTGTTTTTTTTACTAGGTAAGGGTTATCTTGAAGAGATTGCCTAGCAATAATATCCGATAGATCCGACTTTGCTCCATATGTTCTTCATCCGCTGTAAGTCATAGTCCTAGATTTAGTGTCACTGGTTATTACAACGGAGCAACTGACGTATGACTTCCGTAACCCTTTTTACAGGGAAACCAGACCAACAGAAACATGACAAAAAATGGCCAACACTCTCAGAATTATCAGGCTATCTAAAAGATGCCATCGATCGATAACAACCGGGACCAACGGCTTAGCGCGCCTTCCGAAACCTAGCCGTTCCCCAATCGGTCTTCCCAAGCTGGTTAAGCATTAAAATTTATTTATTTATTAAAACTTTATTGTTCCACAAAGTACACATATACTTATAACAATTGGTGGACTTAATGCTAAGAGCATTCTCTACCAGTCAACCATTGGGAGAAACGGAAAAATAGTTTAAATTTTTTTTTATCTTTTTCAGGATAAGATCAAGGCTAGTACAGGTTGACTCTTTTACCATTTTTAATTTTTAACAGTGCGTACGTGTAACTATACCACTTTCAATAAAATTCGTAGATATGGCTTTTATTGAAAATTAACCACGACACGACACCACAAGAAATTTCGAGATCCTGTTAAACAATACCTTTATACGAAAATAGGCAGGCACTATTATTTTTGGTGGCGGGCATGTCGGGACTAACAGTGGTGGGTGCCAGCCATGGAGTAATTACAAAGAGGAGATGCCGTAATAAGCGTTTTGTAAGAAAGCGTTTGTGAGGCTACACGGGGCGAAAGGCAGACGTGCGGGGTGCTTGGTTACGGCCGTGGCTCCAATCATAGAGCACGAGCAATGACAAGGCGCCCACTGCAGTGTCGGCGAGGCGCCAATGATCACGTCACTGCGCCATTTCAAACGGCATCTCCTTTTAGTAGTTACTCCATGGTGCCCGCCGGCAATAGTTTGATGAACTAATTGACGGCGGAAGTACGCAGAATAATTTGATAAGTGCTTGTACTTTTATTTTTATCAAGGCCGTGCCAAATACTAAAAGGGCTTAAATGCCCGGTTTTCCCATTTCCTGATAAGCATTTTTATAGATATCTTTAACCTCTCATATTGTGGCAGCGTGTGACGTAACAAATTGCAAATGTACCCAGCTGATAGATAGCTATAATAGGGTAAGACAGGGTAATACCAGTCAGTCGGCAATACCGGTCAGCATCATATTCCCTAAAATATGAATGCTATGAGGCCGCACACAAGTAAAATGATCGACGCTACACTACCCCGCACTTACGTTCGCCTCCCTGCTCAGTTCCAACTACGCACTGAGGAGAGACGCACGTCGGTCTATTTCCCGCCAAATTGATATAATTTTTCGTAATAGGAAAATAAGAGGTAAGTGCCTTTTTTCTTTAGATCGTGCATATAACTATTAGTGATTGTCTTTCTTATCTATCTAGGCGTATCACTGTATGTTATTTTTTATCTAAAGTGATCGGAATTCAAGATATTTCAGTCTGTTTTGTAAAAAATAGATGCGGGCAATACCGGTCAGGTGACCGGAATTAGCCAGACATGTATTTTCATATATTTGATCGAAAACTTACTGTCACCATTTGATACGATAATTATATTTGCTGAATTCTTGTTCTAGAATGTCGAGAAATGCTAACAAGAACCGTATAAAGGCAAAATGGAGCCAAAGTTCACTAGAATTGGCATTTCGTCTTGTGCAAGATGGAGTTGCAATTAGGAAAGCCGCACGAGACACCGGTATACCTTTTTCTACTCTCCAAGAGAGAATTAAAAATAAAAATAAAGAGACACCAAGATTGGGACGCACAACAATATTTAGTAAAGTCCAAGAAACTGATATGGCCGATCAAATAAAATTGTTGGCTAAAGTATTTTATGGTTGCACGTCCCTTAATATTAGAAAGATGGCATATGAATATGCCAAAAATAATAATATACCTCACAATTTCAATAAAACGCTCAGAATGGCTGGAAGGGACTGGCTGAACGGTTTTTGTAGAAGAAACAAATTATCGGCACGTAAAGCTGAGGGCACAAGTATTAATAGAGCCACGGCTTTTAACAAACAAGAAGTGACTATATTCTTTAAATTGCTAGAGAACTTAATGGAGAAATATAAATTCTTACCCAGAAATATATATAACGTTGATGAGACGGGTGTATCGACAGTTCAAGAACCTGGAAAAATTATTACCGAAAAGGGACAAAAGCGTGTGGGCTCAATAACCAGCGGTGAAAGAGGCAGAAACGTTACAGCGGTTTGCGCCATAAGTGCCACAGGGACGTATATTCCTCCAATGCTAATATATCCACGTCAAAGGCATTCAGTTACTTTAGAAGTAGATGGACCTCGTGGAGCCATTTACAAATGTTCTAAAAATGGTTGGATCAATGAAGATTTATTTGTTGACTGGCTAAAACATTTCGCTGACCACGTAAAACCCTCAGAAAGTGAGCCGGTTCTACTCATATTAGACAACCATTCTAGCCACATATCTTTAACGGCCTATGAGTTCTGCAAAGCTAACAACATTGTGATGTTATCTTTACCACCACATAGCTCACACAGGATGCAGCCCTTGGATGTGTCTGTGTATGGGCCGTTGAAGACGGCTTATAAACAAGAGTGCAATTTGTTGATGAAGTCAACTTTGAGACGTGAAATAGCTCAAACCGACCTCGCTTCACTTTTTAGGAAAGCTTTCCAAAAAGTCGCTACGATTCCAAAGGCCGAATCAGGTTTTGCTGCCACTGGTATTTACCCATTTAATCCTGAAATTTTCAGTGATGAAGATTTTATAGCTGCAGAGTTCCTTAATAATTCTGATCCTATAGTAATGGATGAAGAGATGAATCAAACAGGTAACAAAACACCAGACTTACAAATTGTAACTAGACCTGAGAATTCAAGTCCATCATCTAGTTCAAATATTTCAGAAAGTCTTTTGGATCAAGATGCTATCAAAAAAATAACTGATATGGCATTAAGTCTTCAGCCGACACAACCAGCCAATGATGACAATTTGATTCATTTGAACATAGATGAGGCTCCAGTTTCTCAACCTGCACTTCCAGCCAATAGTAACAACAATGTGATCCGCTCCAAGTCAGTCACGCCCTGTATCGTAGATTTGCCGTCCACTTCTAAAGAAGTGATTGATTACAATAATCCTATCCCATCAACTTCAAATCAAAAAATTACCGCAAAAGATTTGATTCCCATACCGCAGCAATCTACCTCTACCGAAGCTAAAAAACGTCAGAGATCACGAAAACAACATTCAACTATTATAACAGCAACTCCTCTCAAAGAAGCATTGATGGAAAAAGAAAATAGGAAATTGACAAAGATAAACAAGAATAAAAAACAAACAAACAAGTCTGAAAAGAAAAAGATTGAAACAAAGAAAAATGTAAAAATAACTGAAACCCAGAAAAGAAAAAATAAGAACAAAACTGACAGCAAGGTAACAAAAAAAAGCAAATGTACCGAGAATGTAGTTAGAAGAGTTAAGAAGAAAATTCTCCAGGATGAGAGTAACACATCTAATTCGGAAATCGATATGGAAGACTTACGGGAAGACGACGACACAGATATAGAAGATGATTATCAGAATAAGTGCCTTATCTGTGAAGATTATGGACAGGACAATGAAATGTGGTATAGATGTGTATTTTGTGGTAGATGGGCTCATGAGGAATGCTCAGGATATGACTCTCCTGACAACTACAAGTGTGATTTATGCATCAACAATGCTTGACCAGTATTAGACACACAGTGACTGGTATTACCAACACGTGTAGATAATACCGGTCACTGACAAAGTTTTTTTAATATGTTGATTGTGCCAAATGTTTAATTATTACGAATCTCAAACACTACCAAATTGCTGAAGGACTTATTAAAGTTTAATTTGTGGGAAACCTAATAAAGATATGATTGATTGTTTTTTAAATATTATTGTTTATCCTTAAGTGACCGGCATTACCCATTCTTACCCTACAAAAAGATTTATGGTCAATCTCTTTTTGTCTATAAGAGTTTTCCGGGATACTTTTTTTGCTATACACCGTGAAATTTTTGTCGTTTTGGACCCATCGTCCAGTGACTCCATTCATGCAACCGAACAAATTTCCCCGAGAAACATAGCTCGAAACATAAAAAACAAACTTCCCATAGTAAGTTAGGTCACGTGATGAGACATTTTGTATGGGAGGTCCAAAAATTTACTCCATATTTCGACCCATGTATCTTGGGGAAAGTTATTCAGTTGCATGAATGGAGTCACTGGACGAGGGTCGAAAACTACTAAAATTTCAGGGTGTATTACTGCGGGCCAGACTCGAAATACTGAAAATAATACGGGACTAATTTCAGTTGTGTCACGGTAAGACCTATATCAAAAGACCATGTGTTCCCGCTGAGTATAGACTATAAAACAAAATAGTACAATAAAACACTATTATTTTTCTTCATCCTAGCGCTTTCCCGGTTGCGTCCTCAGCCGCGCTTCGGAGACCAGGGTTCGCTTTCTTGCTTTTACGTTTCCACTTCGCCCGGTCTTCGGCATCCTTGAGAATAAAACACTGTTAATGTACCCACATTTAAGATATCTGCTTGACCCAAAGGTGGGCTGTAGTAATAATCACAATAAAATATTGTTCATAATGTTGACAAACATGTGAATTCGTTCATCTAACTAGTTATTTAAGGAAAGTTTTTTTTTCTTATTTGTAAATTGACGTTTTGAAGAAAATGCTGCAGTGGAGTTTGTGGCGCCGCTTCTACTCCACTTGCGCTTTGGAAGTGATGGTAAATTTAATATAAGTAAATTGACGTCATTAAGTGATATTTATATTAAAAATAAACTATTTCATTTCATTTCATTTTAATCCCTATTGTTACATACAATTGTATATTTGTACAATAAAGTTTAAATAAATAAATCCATACTAATATTATAAATGTGAAAGTCTGTATTTCTGTCTGTCTGTCTGTTACGCTTCCAAGGCCAAACCGCTGAACGGATTTTAATGAAATTTGGTATGAATATAGTCGAAGACCCGGGGTCAAACATAGGCTACTTTTTGACGCAGGCGGAGCTGCGGGAAACAGCTAGTATACTATAAAGCAAACGAAAACTTCGCTTGTAACTTTAACTCCGTTCTTTAGAAACTAAAGAATCGAAATTAAGATATTTAATTTTTTCTGGAGTTACTTTACGGAGTTAAAGTTACAAGCAAAGCTGATGACATGATAGAATATTAAGAGAATATCAGCACATATATTTTTCTACTGAGAATCAATATTTTTTTCACAATTCTCTCTGGACTCTGATATCGATACCTACACAAGGTATTATCAAGATATTTGAGCAAAATTGTATTTTGCATAATGTCTAAGTCATATTTAACATAAAGTTAGTTGCTTCTTTGATCTTTCATCATATTACGAAACATTACAAAGTATTTACAGAATTCAGAAATTACATTGAAGTTAATTTCTAATCGGTTTTAAGTTTGGAATTATTAAGCCATTAATTCTAAGTTATTTGAGTATTACTTGAAGACTTGATAGTATGTTAATATTTCTTGTTGCAAAACAGAGGCAATGAATGACCTTTGAAACAAAACATAACTCGTTCTAAGAATAATGGAAGTTTCACATTTTCAAAACACAATCTTAAAATTATATTAATAGTAGCTGTTTCCCGCGGCTCACGTTTGACCCCGGGTCTTAAACTATATTCATACCAAATTTCATCAAAAACCGTTCAGCGGTTTGGCCGCGAAAGCGTAACAGAGAGATAGACAGACTTTCGCACTTATAATATTACTAGTTGTTTCCCGCAGCTCCGCCTGCGTCAAAAGTTGCCTATGTTTGACCCTGGGTCTCCATCTATATTCATACCAAATTTCATCAAAAACCGTTCAGCGGTTTTGCCATGAAAGCGTAACAGACAGACAGATAGACTTTCGCATTTATAATAGAATAATATACTAGCAGCCCGTTCCGACTTCGTCCGGCTTATACAAATTATGTTGAAGCTAACCTCTTCATTTAACATCTCTTTCAAAACTGACTACATAGATCTCCCTAAGGCCGAATAGTCCTATTAATTAACCGATGAACACCGTAAGTATTTATCATAACACCACCAGAAGATCGAAACAAAAGAATTGATCTTTACGGCTCTATGAGCCAATGCCTCTGACGCAACGGTAAGCAATTTAAACTATAAAAAAAATTGACAATTGTCAAACTCAAACTATCAAAACGGTTAAATTATGCATCTATTGATGTGGCATACAGGCCCGTAGAATTCCATAACGCTTTCCCTTCTGGGTGTTTTCATTCCAATTATTATTTTGGCATGTTTTACGACACGTCAATCTTCCTTGGCAATGCAGAATGTACAGTTAGATTGATATCACTGGTTTTTCCTTTATCGTATTTGACGACACTAAGCGCCACGGGAAGAAAGTGTGTAGGTATACTTCATACAACTTCGTCACGGGCTTCGTCCGACTCCGAGTATTGCTGTACGCGCTGCGCCAATGGATTGAAACAAAACAAAATTCGTAATATCTTTGGAATGGAAAGTCCGTTTTCATTCATTCAAACAGTAATCTACAGGTTTAATACCATTCTTGATTATTAAATGATTTATTCGGAAAAGGATTAATACCGGGAAACGAAGAATGTGGCCTAGTGTGTACTGGCGTTTCTATTGCAAATTTTAATATGAAAAAGTAGTTGTTGTGACGTAACTGCAATAGTTAGACATATGGTACCGCGGACTTTTTTGTAGATCTTTATAATACTGTAGTACATTATTTTGATATCTCTTTATGGTACAGCCAGCGTTTGCAATGTAAGCGTTTGTGTCATGTGTCAATTCACGACATCACATCAAAAACCTCTTAAAATTATCAGCGTTTCTCTACTATGTTATACATGTATTATACATATAAACCTTTCTCCTGAAACACTCTATCTAATAAAACAAACCGCATCAAAATCCGTTAGATTTAAGCATACATAGGGACAGATAGTGGAAAGCGACTTTGTTTTATACTATGTAATGATTAAGTATAACTATGAATAGTCGTAGTATGGATGAAAATGGAAACAGTATGGAACATGGAAAATATGGAGATGAATGGACTAGCTTTCGCCCGCTCCTAAGTTAGTATATATATTTTTAGGGAATGCATTACAATCATGTGAATGATTGAGTAGGATTACTATATCACACAACACGTAAGTAGTACATTTAAATCCGTATCTATTCTGCTAAGTGTTGCCATCTCCCCGACGCAATAATACTAAATAATTATTGGCGTGTTGTAGTCTGCTTGTTTATATTGGGCGATGGTAATATTAAAGATGCGTCATGAATATTTAACTATCTAATACTATAGCTGTTTCCCGCAGCTCCGCTTGCGTCAAAAAGTAGCCTTTGTTTTGTTATGAGAAGTAATATTTTTAGGTTTGTATACTCTTTGTTGTGTACTATGGTTTTGACTATGGTTTAGTTGTCTCCTAGCAACTTGCTTGTTAATATAAAAATGATATAATATTGTCTTCTGTAAAAGATCTAATAAAAACCTATCTTGCTTGCTGATCACATATCTAATTTATTCTACGCATTTAAAAACCTCTTGAGTAAAAGTAATAACATAAAATATAGTAAAACCCTTCATGGTAGCATTACCGTAGTTCAAATTAAATGTGATGCAGCAACTTAAAAACTAAGAACTAAGCAAAGAAAGAAATGGTGTCTATACGGGTTGAAGAAATAAATAACATACAGAAATTATCCAACGCTGATACGTTTACAATATGGAAATTTCAGGTAACGATCTTATTTAAAAGTTCGGACTATTTGATTTAATTAAAAATGAAACGAAATCGAGTGAAGATACGCCTGATTTCATGAAGAAAGATGCACAAGCGCAAAGGATAATTTGTAATACTATAGATAAAAAGCATATTCCGTTATTAATGTCATGCGAAAATGCTAAAGAAATGTACGAAAAACTTTGTTTCATTTTTGAAAACGGATCATCAGCGGAACAGCAAAAATGTAATATTTTACAAAAATTTTATCGATATACTTATGATGATTCTAAAGATGTCACGTACAATATAGCACAACTGCAAAATATAAGTCAAAAACTAAATGTACTTGGCGAGAAAGTTTCAGACACTATGCTTGTATCAAAAATATTATCAACTTTACCAACAAAATATAAGTATTTTATAACAGCATGGGAATCTACTCCGCTACAAGAGAGAACACTAAATAACCTTACTGCTAGATTGATGACTGAAGAACAGCGACAAACAAAAGATGAGACTACAACAACCGCATTCAAAGCTGAAACGAGTCGCGCTAAAAATTATGAAAATAAACAGTGCTCAATCTGTAAAAAAAATAATCACTCAGATAAGGATTGTTATTTTAGAAACAAACAAAAACAAACCTGCTCGATTTGTAAAAAGAACAATCATAAAGAAAATGACTGCTATTTTAAAAATAAAAAAGAAACAATTAAGAAATAATATTCCACATTTTATACCGAAATAGAAGAATTTATTATTGACTCCGGATGTACAACCCGTATGACAAATCAAGAAAATATATTACATGAGAAAGAAAATTGCGATATAAAAGTACAGACTGCAGAAAAGGAAATAAAATTGAAATCAGAAATAAAAGGAAAAATTAAAACAGATAATGTAATTTTTGAAAATGTGTTGTTTGTACCAAATCTGAAGAAAAATTTACTCTCTGTTAATGCTATAACTAATAATGATGGAGAAGTAATATTCAAAAAAGATAAGGTGATTGTAAGAAAACAAAATGAAGTCATTTTGGAAGGGGAAAAAAATGTAAATGGAGTGTACAACATAAAAATGAAATTATCTGATGAAGAAACTGCTTGCCTTGCTGAAGACTGGCATGTAAAATTTGGACACCCAGGTAAAGAAACATTAAAAAACATTGTCAAATCAGTTGACGGGATTGACATTAGCAACGATGACATAGACAAACTAAAAAATACCTGTGAAATATGTCTCAAAGCAAAACAAACAAGATTGCCTTTCCATGTAAGATATAAAAGCGAAAGAAAAGCACATACCATACACACTGATGTCCTTGGCCCGATAACACCAATTTCATATGATGGAAAAAGGTATGTTTTATCATTAATTGATGATTTTACAGATTATACAGAAATTCGCTTATTAAAAACTAAAAATGAGGTGTTCTACCACTTAAAAAATTATATTCAACAAATTGAAAACGAAACAAATCTTCCTGTTTGTAAAATAAGATGTGACAATGGAGGTGAGTACACTAGCTCTCATCTGAAGGAATGGTGCGAAAAGAAAGGAATTAAACTAGATTATACTGTTGTTTATTCGCCACAACAAAACGGAAAAGCAGAACGTTTTAACCGAACTTTGATGGAAAAAGTAAGAGCGATGCTGTACCAATCAAATCTAGATCATAATATGTGGGGAGAAGCAGTGTATTCAGCGACATATTTGATAAATCGTATACCAAAAGAAGGGACACAAACACCTATAGAAAAATGGACTGGAAGGAAGCCTAACGTTAAAAATATAAAAGTTTTTGGATCACAAGTATATTCAAAAATACTGACACCACTAAAGAAACTAGATGAGAGAAGCGAAAAACTAATTATGGTTGGATATGCTTCTACAGGCTATAAACTCTGGAACCCTGTAACTAAAAAAATTGTAGTACGAAGAGATGTTGTATTTGTAAAACCAGAAAATGAACAACTTGATAAGAAACATACAAAAGAAATCACAGAAAATATACTACCTATACTAACAATTGAAAATACTATACAAGAAACAGAGGATTTAATACCAGATGATGATACACATTCTGAAACTGAAACAAGAGAAATGTATCATTCTTTTGATGAAAACAACTTCGAAGGGAATGACGAATCTAATAACCAAACTGAAACTGACACACAAGAATACTTACTTGAACAACAATTAACTGAAGGTTCTAACATCTCTGAAAATAATATTGGAAATGTAAATAATAGATCAGAAAGACCACAACGAGAGAAAAGAATACCAGAAAAATTTAAAGACTATTATACTTATCTTACTTATGAAGAAGCAATAAAAGGCCCAGAAAAAGAAGATTGGATTACTGCTATAAATGCTGAAAAGAAATCCTTAAAAGATAATCATGTATGGGAGATAGTCGACAAATCTGAAATTAAAAATAATAAAATACTTACCAATCGTTGGATACTAAAGAAGAAAAGCGATGGAAGATACAAAGCTAGATTGGTAGTACGGGGATGTGAACAAAGAGCTGGATTAGACTATGAAGAGACCTTTAGTCCTGTTATAAACAATAGCTCTTTAAGAATATTGCTAGCTGTAGCTGCAAATAGAGAATACCATATTATGAAATTCGACATTAAAACAGCATTCCTATATGGAGAAATAACTGAAAATATTTATATGCAAATTCCACAAGGCTATGACAAAATTGAAGGAAAAGTCTGTAAACTAAATAGAAGCCTTTATGGTTTAAAGCAATCTCCATTGAAATTGAATCAGAAATTTACATCAACACTTAAAAAGAAAGGACTTTTGCCTCTTAATACAGATCCTTGCATTTTTAAAACAAAAGATGGAGATACTATTCTCGGAATATACGTAGATGACGGAATTTTAATTGGTAGAGATAAGGAAGAAATGAAAAAAACACTAAGAAATTTAGAGAAGGATTTTGAAATGACATTTTGCGACGAACCTGATTCTTTTCTTGGAATTGAATTAAAAAGAGATGAAAACAAAAATATTCGAATCAGTCAAGAAGGATTCACTAATAGCATTCTGGATAAATTTAACATGAAAGACGCAAAGTCGTGCCCGATACCTTTAATAAAGGCAGAGAAAGAAGAAAAACTAGAAAATAAGGAAAATTTGAAATTTCCTTATAGAGAGGCTATAGGTTCTTTAATGTATTTGACAAACAAAACTAGACCAGATTTATCTTTTGCTGTAAACTATGAAAGTAGATTCATGAAAAACCCTACTCAGAAAGATGTTAAAAATGTAAAACGAACGATAAGATATTTATTATCGGAAAGAAATATCAATATCCGATATAATAAACATTCTGACTTGACAACAATAGATGCATACAGTGATGCGGATTTTGCTGGCGATCATGAGTCAAGACGGAGTACCACAGGCTACATTATAATGTATTGCGGAGGTGCAATTCAATGGTGCTCAAGAAAACAGCCAATAGTAGCTCTGTCAACATGTGAAGCTGAATATATTGCCGCTGCAGAGTGCTGTCAAGAACTGTTATATCTAAAGAGTGTAATTCAAGAAGTCACTGGTAAAGATATTAATGTCAACTTATATGTAGACAATCAAAGTGCAATTAAATTGATAGAAAATGGAGTTTTGAACCGCAGATCAAAACATATTGATGTAAGATACAAGTTTATTCATGAAAAAATAATAAATGGGCAAATAAGATACAAGTTTATTCATGAAAAAATAATAAATGGGCAAATAGTATTGAAATATGTACCTACTTGTCAACAGTATGCTGACATTTTTACTAAAGCTTTAGAGCCCATAAAATTTAAATCTATGTTCAATTATATATTTGGTACTTAGTGTTATTCTTTTGTTTAGCATACTTAAAATATTGAAATTATCTAGAAAAATTTAGTATTGATTTTAAAACTTAATTCTTTTCAAATACGATTGCTATTGTATAAAGTTAACTTAATTAGTTAGGTAACTAATTTGTTATTATATAGTTTTAACAACTTAAAAATATTAGAAGGGAATGTTATGAGAAGTAATATTTTTAGGTTTGTATACTCTTTGCTGTGTACTATGGTTTTGACTATGGTTTAGTTGTCTCCTAGCAACTTGCTTGTTAATATAAAAATGATATAATATTGTCTTCTGTAAAAGATCTAATAAAAACCTATCTTGCTTGCTGATCACATATCTAATTTATTCTACGCATTTAAAAACCTCTTGAGTAAAAGTAATAACATAAAATATAGTAAAACCCTTCATGTTTGAACCCGGATCTTTAACTATATTCATATCAAATTTCATCAAAATCCGGTTTGGCCGTGAAAGCGTTACAGACAGACAGACTTTCGCATTTATAATATTAGTATGGATTAGTATGGATATGGATGTGTTAGCTGGAAGAGGAAAAGGCCCGTGTAATAATTGGTAACATTTTTTTACAGATAAACTGAAATTCTTGCAATTTTAGGATTACGTACACAATTTGTTGACAAACTTAAAAACTGAAACCCGGCTACTGGAAAATTATGATGAGTATTTTTACAGAAAGTTTTACTATTACGGTTGTAAGTACATATTTATAAATATTAAAGTCAAAAATATAAATACCTTTATACCTCCCATTTTGAGGTTAGTAATACACAGAACAATATTATTATTTTTTTTAATATTTTGTACCTCTTATCAAAAGTATATGTTCTTGACTGTACTAGAAGACTACATATCTATATTCAGACATATTGTAAAAAAAAAGGCAACCTAATCATCATTGCTTCGATTATTGTATTTTTATGCTCATTTCAAGGAAACTTATTCGATAATACACGCAACAAAACCAAGGTTACAAGAATAGTTAATGCATCTAAAAATATACCGGAAGTAACAGTTACATAAAATCGAGTGCCCGGACTCATTATCGAATACGACTGCTAGTGTTAGAGTAAGTATTATGTGAAGAGCGCGCTAATTAATATTATGAGGGAAGTACGTTTATATGTTTGTTATTTACGCTTTATCTACTGAAATAATCTACCTGAAATTACTTACTCATAGTAAGAGCCTACTGAGATGGACTTAGGGTACGTTTTATCTATACTAATATTATAAAGCTGAAGAGTTTGTTTGTTTGTTTGAACGCGCTAATCTCAGGAACTACTAGTTTAAATTTAAAAATTCTTTTTGTGTTAGATAGATCATTTATCGAGGAAGGCTTTAGGTTATATAACATCACGTTGCGACTAATAGGAGCGAAGAAACAGTCGAAAATGTGGAAAAAACGGGGAAAATTATTCATCTTTGAGAGCTTCCGTTGCGTGCGCTGCGAAAACAGTTCGAGATAGCCAAAAAATATGTATGAAAGAATTTTTCCTCTTTAAATGATCTAAAAAAATGTCCGCGACAGTATATGTCTATCTTTTAAGATTGACTTACAATAACAGTTTTTATGATAATCAAATTTGGTCGAAATTAATGCATTATTACAAATTATTTGTCAGAGTTGTATCAACTTAATAATATTAATCTTCATCCAAATAAATGTGTCATTGATTCTGCCACAAGAAAATAAAACTAAAAATATAATTTACGCAGAAGTACTTTAAAATATATCCTTTTTAAAACTACTTTAAAATATATTCTATTAATTATATAACTAAATCGTCTAAAATAAGTCGTGGGGTTACCCACGACTTATTTTAGAACTATAGGTAATTTATAATAAAGCTGAGGAGGTAGGTTTGTAAACAAAAAAATAAATATGATTCCCAAAATAACTATTCCACGCGAACGAAGTCTTGGGCACAGCTAGTTCAAGATAATCATGGAAGTCGAACCAAGCGCAGCTGTCTTTCTTATGTTATAGTGCTTGGTCGTTTTTGATACCTCAAAACCAAAACGTAATATCTTTTTTACGGAATTTTCTATTCAGGTTACTTTTCTTAAGTAACCAAACAAAAATCAATCGAATGGAAAAGTCGTCTTTGATATGTCTTTGTGAAGGTCACGGTGATTTTATGTGCACATCTAGTGTTGCTTTCCGCTAAACTATGGCAAACGGTAAAAAAACTCTTAAAAACGGAATGTTGTCAACAGTTGTAGACTATTCGAAAAATTAGTCCAAAATTTCAGGCAGAAATTGATTCATTCAAATTTCTGTGAGTAGTTGGGTTAAAAGTGTTGCATGTGGCGCGCTCTATTCAAAACAAAAAGAAAATATCACTTAGACTCTATGGTTGGGAATAAATTCTCATTGTCCTTTGTTTTCGGGGTTATGCCCTTGATTCCTTCAATAAGGATTTAATAAATTAACAACCCCGTTGAATTCATGGTGGTATTATTTTGAGGTTGTTCATTTTGCGCGCGACTAGAATAGGTATGCTTTTTGGGGTATTGGAAATTTAGGTTTTTTTTTCACATTAGCTATTATTATTATCTATGGCAACAGCGAGTTTACCAATTTCAAATTTTTTTTTCTTCATATCGCCTGGTTGACAATGCTTTAGCATGGTGAATTCTATTATTCTGAAATAATATTCTGAAATTACTTTTAAAAACCTTTATTCGAATATTTTTAATAGAAATAAACAAAACTTGTTGACATCACATGGCTCTTAAAATCGGAAACTCAGAAGTCGTTGCCCTTTAACAATTCAGCTCCAAGCTCCAATGTAAATTGATGTTTTTATTAAAACAATGTTGAAGTGCTCATCGGCTTCTAAAGTTTGTTGTATTGCAAGTTTAAAGGTTGGTAGAGTGTAAATAACAGCCTTTAATTATTTTTTTCTATACACTTTTTTTCTGATATCTCTCTTATGGTTCCTATTTCCAATGTCCACCATTAATCGATGGTTTTAGAATAAAATAATACAAAAAAATGACACATTGTTTTTTTACTAAATACATAGGGCGCACTGTAAGTTTCCGGAACTGGCCACTTACATAAACAATATTTAAAAATTTATTGCAACATTTGAAAATAGAACTCTTTGGCTGTAGAATGCAGTTTGTTTCATCTGACTGTCTTTTGTTTTTACCTTGTGGCGCCATTTAAAAAATTGTGTGTCTGCATCAACATGGATTTAACTCGGGAAAATTTTCGTAGTATGATTTTCTACGATTTTAAGTGTAATTTGACAGCTCAACAGAGCATCGCTCGGCTTGAAACAGCTTTTGGCAATGAAGCACCATGCAAGACAACTGTTTATAGCTGGTTTGCAGAATTCAAGCGTGGTCGTATCAATCACAGTGACGAATCTCGCGATGGTCGGCCGTCCACCGCTGTGACCAACAAAAACATCAATGCTTTGCGCCGTATGATTGAAACAGACAGGCATGTGACCTACCATGAAACTCGCGCATCCTTAGAAATAGGCATGAGTCAAATACAATTAATCCTACACAAACATTTGGGTGTGAAAAAGCTGTGCTCGCGGTGGATCCCACACAACTTGACCGAGGCTCAAAAAACGGACCGCGTCACTTGGTGCAGTGCCATGCTTACCAGATTCAACGAAGGTGCGTCAAATTTGGTGTGGGACATAGTAACAGGTGACGAAACATGGATTTATTATTACGATCCCAAAACAAAGCAGCAATCGAGCGTATGGGTCTTTCAAGATGAGCCGAAACCAACCAAAGTAGCGCGCGTGAAAAGTGCATCAAAGCGGATGATTGCTTCTTTTTTTAATAAAACTGGACACGTGGCTACTGTTGCTTTAGAGAATCGTCGTACAGTGAATAGTGACTGGTACACGACCATTTGTTTGCCGGAAGTTATTGACGAACTCCGTAAAAATAACCGTAAACGCCGTATCATCCTGCACCACGACAATGCTAGTTCTCACACGGCCAGACAGACAAACGAATTTTTGAAGGCGAAAAATGTAGAACTCATGAGTCATCCTGCATACAGTCCCGAACTGGCACCTTGTGACTTTTTTCTGTTCCCAAAAATTAAGAACCAATTACGCGGTCAACGATTTTCATCACCAGAAGAGGCTGTCGAGGAGTATGAAAAACACGTTTCAGAGGTTACCACAGAGGAGTGGCACAAAAGTTTTCAAAACTGGTTTCATCGAATGAAAAAGTGCATAGACGCCAAGGGAGATTATTTTGAAAAACAATAAATTAATTTTGTACCTTTAATAGTATTTTTTCATATTCATTCCGGAAACTTATAGTGCGCCCCACGTAACACGTTATGTTACATTTATCATTGATGTATCCTCTTCTATTTTTATGCCTTTATTTTGGATCGGTAGCACTCGTATGTAGCGCCAGGACAATCTGTCCAGGATTCATTCCAAGGATGTTACGTGAAGCTATTGAAATTAAAAAACATCCTAATTTCAATAGAGAGGATGGATGGCAGGTACCGCCAGCTTGGGACCCAGTCATTAACTTAATAAAATCGCAAACTCGGAAGCAGACTGCAAGACCCTTAGATACTGTGAGCCAATACTGCGTGAATCGGAATAGTTCCCAATAAAAATTTCAGGCGGTAGTTTGTAATCTTATGACATCAAAGACAAATGTTAACTTAGTCTGCCTGCGACCATGAACGCTGTAAAGTGTTTGAAACGTCAGGTGTAAATAAATAAGTAATAAACGCGATAAAACCATATTAAAATAGTTTAATTTAACTGTCCAGGATTGTCTGAGAAACCTTTGATACCTGTATAAATGTTGAATATTCCTCTTAGGCACCTTAAGCGAGTGACACAGTGTACGCATAGTTAAAAGAGACATTTTGTAAGGAGTAGTCCGTCAGGGGAAGTACCTACACCCTACAGAAGACCGCAGCCAAATAACACTGTGATGCGGTGTTGTGTTCCTGCTGGTGAGTAGGGTCGCCAGGCTCCAGAGGGGTCGCTGTGCTGATAGCGGACAGGTCGGCAACGCGCTTATGACATCTCCGGTGTTGCAGGCGTTCATAGGCCACGGTAACTACTTACCATCAGGTGGGCCGTACGTCTGTTTGCCTACTTAGATGTAAAAAAAAAGAAAGTTTTTTTTTTTCACGATTTCAGCTCTCATGGTCTCCAAATTACATCAAAGAGATTTTTATGTTAGTGTTGATTTATTTTTGTGTATATAAAAACGTGTTTCGTGTGTGGGCCCATGCGTGCTTATATTGTCTTAAATAAGACTAATTTACCCTTACTTACGACAGTAATATCATTGTAGTACCCTTTTGTTGTTTCACTGTTGATGTAACCGAGCCTTTTTTTTTATTATTCACATAACATGTTCTTTTTTTTTTCGAAGTTGTAAGCCTAACGTCCGCTTTACTACATATCAAATTGTAACAAAATATAATAATTTTTTTGCTCACATGGGATTCATAGGACAGGGGAATTGTTCGGAACTTAGGGGACAAGCTTACCAGCAGGAATACAACACTGCATCACACTGTTATTTGGCTGCGGTCTTCTGTAGGGTGGAAGTACTTCCCCAGACGGACTACTCCTTACAAAATGTCCTACCTCTCTTAATATCTGATCTTGATCTTGATCTGCGAGAAATGGGAGCTGGCAACTGGCGTGCTATGTGCGATGGCACAGAATAGAACACTCTGGCGCTCCCAACGCTCTCCTTTTGGATGCCAAGATCCACTTCGGGTCGCTGAGCCAGCGGAGTAAGTACACACTTCTTCAGTCTTTCAGCGGAAACTTCTCAGCAGAGGTCCGAAACTGGTAGCTTTAAAAAAAAAACAATAATAGTTATAGTATTCACGATTTGAAGCTTTTAAGTTGAATGAATGAATTAAATTTATTGCCTTTTTTGACCTATTTGAATCTACTTAATTTTTTTTTAATAGTAGTATATCCGTATATATACCTAATAGTCTTCAGAAGACCGTTAGCTATTTATCCTCTCAGAGAATATAAATATCTTCTTTGATCATTAAAAATGGATTTTAAAGTCTTCCTTACGAGTCTTCGTTATTTAAGTTCGAGCTATTGTGTAAGTTGATTGATGAACTGCGAAATGATTTTTATCTACATATAGTGACATTGAAAAATATTAAGAAAAATCGTGTTTCTAATTTTACCTTCCTCTTTTTGCTTAACGAGTGAATTTAGATTTTTTGGCGACAGACGCAAAAAGATAAATTATAATTTCAGAAACTTTTCTCTGAGAAAATAAAATATGCATACACGATCACGCTCAACGCACGAACGGCTATCAAACTCCTCCAGATTTTTTAAGCCTATTTGACCAGCAATGGACACCAACCTACCAGATGGTCAGTTGACCTAAAGAAAGTTGCATTCTAGCGCTGGATACAGGCCACTTCCAAACAGTGATTCTGAAAAATCTTGGGAGATGTCCATGTTCAGCATTGTACTGACTGTAGCTGAAATGCTGACCAGACTGACCGGATCGATAGCCATCGAGTAAATATAT
Source organism: Euzophera pinguis (assembly GCA_947363495.1). Taxonomy (NCBI): domain Eukaryota; kingdom Metazoa; phylum Arthropoda; class Insecta; order Lepidoptera; family Pyralidae; genus Euzophera; species Euzophera pinguis. The sequence continues at coordinate 2,627,608 of OX376158.1, forward strand.
AGTGTTAGCAGATTATATTATTTGAAGAGTTTCTAATTGTAACTTAACTCATTATTGATTAACATTGTTTTCACATACTTAGCAAAAATTCAAAATATACTTATGCCGATATAGAACGCATCAGCTTTGACGTTTAAGAAAAAGAAATGTAAAGATTATCTATGGAACGGCGCCACGCTCTTGGCGACTGACGTTTGTGTGATGTGTGATGTCATGACATGCATGGCTAATGGGTAAAATAGAAAATAGTAAAACTATACGATTGCAGAAAAAGCAAATAAAGGGTGATGAAATCGACATAGAGTATCTTTTCAGACACACTTCTACTTATTTTAATAATAGACATATCATTTAACTACATTTTACAAGTTTGTAAGCACTGACTAATCATACAAGTTTACTTTCAGTCCACCTCAAAAAGGTTTTATCACATTAAGATAAATGTAATTTCTCCGACCCTGAACTTCAAAAGCCTTACTTAATCTTTCTACAGTAATAAAAATAACTTTCTTCGCGTATCCTGACATAAGGTCAGTCATAAGTTACACCGCCTAATGATAGCTTAGGACGCCTCTTGAGTTACACTTAAGAAACTACTGCTTAGATAAGAGATACTTGAATCTCCTTTTTCGGAACTTTTGTTATGAAAGAGACACTATTTTCGTAGACAATTTCTTTCAAAATTACGACAAAATCTTCTACTCTCCGAAGTAGACTATGTTCATTGCATTTATCTTACCAACGTAATAATTTAATATTTCTTAGTAAAACCATCATCATTTTGATATTGTATCCAAATATACCAATCATAGATAATCTATACATTGTAATAAACTAACTAAAATTAATAATAAACTATAAATTTAATTAACTAGTTATATACACTAAAAAACAAGAAGTAAAAAAAATGCCCATGTAATTTAGGCGTCGTAAAATTCATCCACATAGATTAACTTAGTCCCAAAGTAAGTTCGGGACTTATGTTGTGCATAATCCTGTTAATGTTTGTATGTTATAAATATGCAGTGCGTGAGTTTAAAAGTTAATTAGGCGGAGCTGCGGGTACCAGCTAGTATAAGAAATAACAGTACAAAATTGTAATATTATATTGTGCCATTAAAGAAAAAATAAGAATGATAAAATAGAGTTTCTATTTTATCTTTCTTATTTTCAGTTTCATTAGAGAATGTAGCGGGCCATTTTGTTACTATTCACTTAAATAAAAAAAAAGTAAAAGGATCTGATAGCAAAAGTAAACAGTAGCTTGCCCATTTGGGGTGTTGCGAAATAAAACCTTCTTTGTTACATTATCATAACGCTAAGTTTATTAAAACGGGTGCCGAAAAAAAGATACGAAGTGTTTTGGGTAGCGGCTAGTATCACTTAACATAATAGGTTTTTTTTTTAAGTTTTTCAAATCTGTGTGCTCAAAAATGTAGATTTTTTTTAGCTTCTGCTTGCTACTTCGTATGCATGGAATGTGGGATTAGGAAAATATCTCAATTTTTTTTCTGTGGCGAAATGCAGCTTATATTTGTAAATGAACTCTGAAACCTTTGTTGAAAACTGCAGTCAACTATATGTATGTAGTATTTTTACACAACCGACTTTGACAGAAAATAATTCAAAGTTTTGAGTTACGTACCGGCCTGAGATTAAATTAACGCAGACGTTTACTTTATGTATGAAATGTATTAGTCACCTTACTATCCGCTAGGGACGCTTTATGGTTTGACCAGGTTTGACATACAACATTGTTAAATAATATCACTATTTAAGTTAATAAAAACTCGAATTAAAAATAGGGAAGAAGGGAAAGCGTAAGCCTAAGGAGGGATGATGTTAGTAAAAACATGCCAAGATAATAATAGAAATGAAGTCACCGGAAGGCATGCGTCATGGAAGCGGGAGCTGATGACGAAACTGAGTGCAGTAAATATTTACGGTTTAATTTTACGTGTTTTCCCCGTGGATGTTTTAAAAGGGAATTTTCTGATACTGTCAGCTGGGTAGACAAATGTTACGAGAACTTACACGGGACGATCAAGTGGAAAGCGACCAGGCGGTCGTCCCAGGTATCGCTGAAGAGAAGAAATTGTGAACGTCTTTAAATTAAAAAAAATAATCACATTTGTGTCTCCTGAAAAATCGATCTTGACTGCTCTATGGGCCGCATCGGTAAACGTAGCTATCAAACATTAAACAGTTTCTAAACGTACATTCTGTGTTACCAATGAAGATTGACGTTGGGCAGGCGGCCAGACGTAAAACAGGCCAAAATATTAATAAGAATAGAAACACCCAGGAGTGCTATTTTTGAAAAGTGTGACTCACGCAAAATCGGCGAATTGAATAATTTTTGTACGATATCGAATGATTGTCATTCGACATATATGTCACACATTTCAAAAATAGACTCCAGAAGGGAAGGCATTATGGAAGCGGTAGCTGAGAACACATTCCTAAGGAGGCTTGATGTTAGGCAGGCGGTCAGTCGTAAAAACATGCCAAGAAAATATAATAATAGAAATGGTAGCAACCGGAAAGCATGCGTCATGGAAACGGGAGCTGATGACGAAACTGAGGGAGTGTTGAAAATTTTTTTAGTAAATATTTACGATTTAATTTTACGTGTTTTCCCCGTGGATGTTATGAGAGTGTATACGGGACGACCAAGTGGAAAGCGACCAGAGACGGAGTTGTAAAAAACTTGGAATTCAAAAAATAATCACATTTGATTCCCCTGAAAGTGAACTTGAACATTTACTGTTTGATATGCCTACCGAAGTGGCAGAGACAGCCAAAAGATAGATTATTTTATGTTTCGATCTTCCTTGGAAATAAATACTTTTGTTGGCGGGATTCACCACCACATCATGAAATGAATACATATGGTATTCATTGGTTAATACGACTACTTGACTCGGCCTTAGGGAGATCTATGTAGCCTGTTTTGAAAGAAATGCTAAATGAAGAGGTTAGCTTCAACCTACTACTACATAATTTGTATAACCCGGACTAAGTCGGGACGGGTTGCTAGTTACTAATAAAGGTTAATTAAAAATTCTTTTGTGCGTGGTATTATTAAACTACGCACTAAACAATCCCCGCCCAACAATCTTAAACTTTTTGAGATATTGCGTCTACTAAACTTTGAAGAATTCTTTATTTGAAGTTGAATTTATTCTCACTTAGTGACTTGTTTTGTAGTTTTTTTTTCTTTATTTAGTGACTTCTAAGTTTTGATAATTAGCCAGAATGATTACATAAGCGTAGGATAACTAACTTTTGCTTCACATAATTTTCTTTACCTATTTTCTTTTATTTTATAATTACTCGAATTTGCCGTATATAGGTTACTCGTACAGTACTGTTCAAACAGCATTGAAGTTTCTTTTATCAATGGTACTGACGGGACTGGCTGCAAAAAAACAATATGTTGTATGTAATTATTTGAATGTTGAACATGTGAAATGAGATGGACTATGTCACATAATAAAATCAGTTCTGAAATAAATTTGAGCAGAGAACATAACTTGTCTATTTTATTTCTACCCGTATTTCTACTTCGTAATCGGTCTGAGCTGCATTGTCCCTATTATAGGTACGATTCGGAGGAAATTGAGGTGAAATCGAGACGGCGTCAATTTCCCTAAATTCCTATTTTTCTCTAGGCTATCTTCATAATGTTTAAATTTTGTTTATGGAATAGTTTTTCTCGATTTTGACTATTTTCTTTTTATTTTGGAAATCTTTATTCTCAGTAAATGAGCAAGCTACTCGTAATATTTCTCGAGCGTTTCGACAAAGAGTAGGTTACGCAAATAAATTATATATAATGTTCTTTCAGCTCTCTTGGGGCGCACTTAGGATTCTACGATGAATAACAAACCACAAATTAACAGGCAATAAATTGAATCCCACAGGCATTTTTCACAGGAAGGGATAACGTTGTCTATGTTTTGAGAATAATTAATGATCGGAAATAATGCGCTATGTTTTAGTTTATTTTGAAATAAAATTTTCTTGTAGGCAAGTTCAGCACTTCAGGCGTAAGGTAATAACTCGTTTAGTGAATAAAAATAAAATCATATGTAAGTACAAAATAAAAAATAACTTAATTAACCTAAAACTTGCATGTTAGGTTAATTTATTATTTTATTCTCAGGATGTCTTTTCTATAATGTTAAAATGTAATAATGATATTGTACAACGGCCTTGGTGGATTGTAAGGTAGCTAAGAAATCTTATATATAAAAATCGATTGCTGTTCGTTAGTCCGCTAAAACTCGAGAACAGCTGGACCGATTTGGCTATTTTTGGTTTTGAATTATTTGTGGAAGTCCAGGGAAGGTTTGAAGGTGAGAAAATATTAACAAAATGACTACCGCTCAGGGTGGTACCTGGTTCAAAGGATTTCTATAGCTATCCAAAGAGGTAATGCTGCAAGTATTATGGGAACCTTTGAGCCGGATACAATCAGGGGCGGCATTTTTGTTTGAATTTTTTTATATTAAAATTTATCTTTCTGTAAAATAAATATATAATACGGAAAGTAAAAAAAAATAAAATAAAATAAAAAACAAAATGACAATGTCGCTTTCCCTTAGAAACTATTCCTTTGGTTTTGAATGTCAAATTTGACATTTGGCATTGACAACCAACACTTCCCGATATTGTAGTCTCTCGGGAAAACAGTGTTATGGAGTATATTATTGTACGTAATCCTTTGTTTAGGATGATATACATATATGAGGCTAAATTCCCTGTCGATGACGAGAAGTGTATGTATGTATGTAAAAATCTTTATTGTACACAAAGAACATAGTGTCAGAATACAGGTTACAACAAAAGGCGGACTTATCCCAAATAGGGATCTCTTTCAGTCAACCAAACTAACATAGGACATAGACATATGGGCACAGAAGAGGGCACAACACGCAAAGAAATCTTAGGTGCATAGACTTACATCTAACATACAAATTCAATTACACATAAAAACAGTAAGCTCAGCTCAAGTCCGATCGTTCGTAGTATTCCCTAACCCGAGATTTGAAAGAGTGAGAAGACAGCTCTTTTATCTCCAAAGGAAGCTTGTTCCAGAGATTTGCAGCGAGAATTGAGAAGGAGTTGGCGTAACACTGTGAGGAGTATACAGGTATGTTCAACTTTAGGTGGTGAGATGCTCGCAGACGGGGATCAAGTGCGAAGGTTATAAGAATTTAAAGTTGTACTTTCGTTAAGTCTGAATTAATAAGTATGTATTGTTGTCAAACTCTGTGTTTATAAATTAATAAGAGATATTTCAACCGACCTTCTAAAATGTATGGTTAGGTTCTTAATTCGGATGCATTTACTTTAGTTTGCTACAATTAATTCATGACTCCGTCAATTTGAGATCAGTTTATTATTCCAAAGTATTACAATCGTTAATATTGTTTGAAAATGGTACACTAGAAAGGTGTCTATTCTGTACTGTGTTGAAATTGGAAAGGAAATGAAAACGGTTTTATTTTTAACCGACTTCATTACAAGAACTATTTAATTCTGATGGTAAGCGGTTACCGTACTGCAATGTCAGATGAATTTCCAAATCGATGGCGAGGGTTGCGGTGATAGAAGAATGATAATTACCATGCAACTTTTATTGGCGGCGGTACGAAGTTTGCCGGGTCAGCTAGTTCCTTATAATATACTATCGCGGTCGCTAGCGTCAGCGTTAGTAAAATCTTATAGTAGAGGCACTGGATACGTGATAATCATAGCCTATGATTTGGCTGTACTGGTTGTTTACGGAGCGACTGCCGTCTGGCCTTCGTAATTCTATCGCATTTTCAGGCAGCCTAAGGACATCTAACATAGAGAAGAAGAAGAGAAGAGAGAAAGTCTACCGAATACTGATCTAGTGGAATCTGACTGGATTAAAAATTTAATATGTTTTTTTCTTTGTGTTTATTGACAACGCGACAAAACAATGGATTTTCTTTTGTTCTGTCGGGGTTCTGAGGCACGTTAAGCCGTTGGTCCCGGCTGCCATCTGGTGGTCGTTAAAGGAACCACGTCAGATGCCGTAAAGCGGTTCCGATCAACTCTGACACCAGGGAGTACATGGTCGATTGACAATGTAACCTACACGGAAGATGATGATGATCGGCGTTCAATTCTATAAAGTAACACGCCCTACCCTTTAAAATAAGGTCATTTAAAACCATGACCGCAGAAAAAAGTATAAAAGTACGTTCATGTTTCAGATCAAATTGCACTGAAGAATATGACAATAACTGGTCTGGTTGACAAATGACAATATCCGGAACACCGCGCAGTATCAAATTGAATGTGAACGAACGTCCATCGAAAAATAAAATAACTGCGGATTTATTGTGCAATGATATACCATGCAGGAGGCCATTTTGTTTTTTTTTTCGATCCACAATATGGATGCATTGTTTAAAAAACTATTTTTTTAGAGGTTATGATATCCTCATTTCTGATTCGAACTATAGTAGGGAAATACCGAGCATCGCTCTCTCCATAGCTCTTTGGGCGACCTTTAGCTGTCTTATGAGGGCCACAGTCAGGGACCACGTTTCGGACCCCTATGTACTAGGGCAGGGGGTGCGAAGAATTTTTAGAGTCGACCAAGTAGTAGAACTACCTGAAACTTATTTTAATTTTGATGTACGCAATCGCATAGATATCCCTTTTCTAACTTCGAAAAACTTAACTAAGAATACCACGTTCCCGAAAGTTTGCTTACACGAATCACTTATCAAGAATCGCACGCTACCATAGCACGAAAGACTATATACTGCAGCAGCATCGCAAAGATTTTTCTTTTTGCTTTGACTCTACACATTATTTATCACTTCACAAATGTAGGTCAGCTCAAAAATACCGCCATCGATTGAATAAAAAAACCATTTGTCGCGCCCCGACATCGTCAATGCACCATCTATTTCACCAGACACCCCATTTGAACCGATGTCTTTTGATTTTATTGCTATTTAGGGTCATTTACAGCATCAGAACAGATAATAGCCATAAGACAAAAAATAGTTTGTTCTCACTGTCCCCAGTGACTCGCCCCCAAGATTTTTGTGGCGCGGGACTAAGGTCAATTGGCCGCGTAGGGACTCCGCGACATGAATGACAAATGAGGCTCTGCCGGTGGTTTTTCAAAGAAAATGTCCCAACGGGAAGCAGCATCCTGATTGCCAAAATATAGTTACTTTTATTGTTGAAACTTAGTTTGAAGTTTAGGGATATTTCTAAGGATTAGATCGGAAGTTGTAAAATAAAATGAATAACTTTTTTGTAACTCTGCTCAACTGATGTAAAATTCCATTAATAAGATAACTTATTAGGGAAGCATAGAGGAATGATATCCCAAACGATTCGTTGTCAGACGACCAGTGTGTGCAAATACTTTTATTTATTTAATTAAACTATTTTAATACGGTTTTATCGTGTTTATTACTAATTGTTTTGTATGTTTAAAACACTTAACAGTGTAAATAAATAAGTAATACACTCGATAAAACATTAAAATAGTTTTATTAAATGTGTAACAATCGTGAAAACATAAGAAATTATGACTTTTATTCATCTTTGGTCACCTGGTCACATTAAAACCTGTTTACACACATTAAAAAAACTTACTTAGAAGTAAGCTGTATAAGTGTAACCTGTAATTATCAGGATAAAGTTAAAAACCTACTTCTTAGAACAATGTATGAACTTCCTTTCAACAATTATGTGTGTAATTGGAGTGAGTGATATAGAAAATAAATTAAATTGAAACTTTCTCTCATGTATTATGTACACATTTTCTCGACTAAAACCAAAGTCATGTGTATTGGATTACATGGAACTTTTACCTATCTATAACCTACTATAGTTAATAAAATTGATGGATGGGTTCAAGTGAACGCGCTATAGGGAATCGACCAAAAAAGATAAATTTTCTCCAGTCGAGAACTGAGCTCTCGTGATAGTCTTACAAAAATGCTTCTTTACGACGGACGTTGTATAATACTCACATTTATTAAAACAATGCTTTCTTACTTTTCTCTTTTTTTATCGTTCATGCATTTCATAAACCTAAGAGTTTTGTAAATTATCGTTGGCGCAAATTCTGAAAAAAATATAGTCCCTGTATTTTATAAATTAACACTAAGACCTTTTTACCAAGATAACATAATGCCCAGGGAAGAAATTAATGACATTAAGCTAAAAACATACCTACCTAATAAATATTATTTTTACAATTTTTTTTTCAACATCGACTGTATGTGTTACCGGACGTAAAACTTACGAGGCGAAAACGATGTTAAACATCAGATTACAAATTGTGTGAAAAATTAAAATGTTTATTGTGTTTATTATTCTATAATAGTTCAACTGAACTAGGTTATAAAGATTACATAACAAATCAAAACGTGTTGAGGGAATATTGTTCATTCGTTCATTCATTTCGAATGGGTAACATGACTAATCGATCCTTTACACCCTGTTGCCAGAATCTTTATAAGCGTCTCTAGGCCTTGAAATTGATTGTTGGTCAATTGAAAACTTAAATGTTATTCCTAATGTACTTGTACTGTAAGGACCATTCTGTATAAAAAATGTCTCCTAAAAGACGCATAGTACAAATGGTGGACTTATTGTTAAATAGCATTCTCTTCCAGTCAACCATGCCCAAACAGAAAGTATGATTAGCAGCGATAAAGGAGTACGAGTAAAATTGGACCGGACCTATTTAAAAAAAAAAGTCCCAATTCAAAAAATAATACAGGCTTCAGATAAAAAAAAATATTTATGAAAAGCTTAACAGTAGAATATGACAAATATCAACATTCATTTTCGTCAGCGGTCAAAACAGTTTTAAAATGATAATTTGAAAACTGAATAAATCACCATGAATAAATCTTGCGAACATGCACAAAACGGGAACCGTCAAGATTTTAAAATTTCTCTAGCAATTTATAAATGTTGCGCGAAAAGTGGAATGTTCAACAAGAATTTTGGGAATTCAACGAAATGAGTGTGGTTGAAAATGTATTTGGTTTGTGCAAAATGTATGTCATATTTCAATTTAATTACATTACCTGTTACTTTACCCAGACGTGTTAAAGAGTTGAGTTGTTATCAAAAAGAAATGCTTAAATACTGTGTACTTAAAATACACAGGAACATAGCTCGAAACATGAAAAACAAATTTGGACTTCCCATAGTAAGTTAGGTGACGTGATAAGACATTTTGTATGGGAGGTCCAAAAATTTACTCCATATTTCGACCCATGTATCTTGAGAAAATTTGTTCGGTTGCATGAATGGAGTCACTGGACGATGGGTCCAAAACGACTTAAATTTCACAGTGTATAAACTTCGGCATTTAATATTATATTTTTTATCAAACATTACTTACTATCACTGTTTGTTATGTTCTATGTTTGCTAAAATGATTCTAGATATGTCTTGTAAAACTGCCCGGAGCCTACCTTAATGCCTTTTTTTTTTTGTTAACGGAGGGAAATGCATTTACGCACTGAGTGTGGGACTCCCAGGCAGAGTGCCTGGACTACCCACTAAGCCCCCCCCCCCCTCCCCCCCCAAATCGGACAGTGGTCCATTAATGGACCACGCCCGTCCCCCAGACCCACATCCATTCGCTGTCTCATCATAGACGGCGGTGGAGTGGGCTGTTGGCAGAAATTGGCCGACAGTCAACAAGACTCCGGCTACCAGGGAGTTATTGACTGTCACCCAGGGTGCACCGTCCCGAATCCCTTGTCAGCCCGCCCTCTCACCGGATCCTTGGGATCAAGTGAGTGCAAAGCTTTCAAAGGACTGGGCACTCGAGGAGGTTTCCTGCCCTGCACCCCTACCTTAATGCCTAACGCAACCTCTAGCAAAGTGACTGTACCTAGGTACTTGCTCAATCAAACAAGTTGATAGTCTACGAATGTGCAGCGAAGTACCTTATGCTTCATGCTTCACAGCATATAAAAGCAATAATTGTCATTGCCGCTAGATAAGACTCTTCATCCTAGCGTTTAGCTGGTTACATACTCAGCGGGTTACTTCGGAGCCCATGAGTGCTATTTTTAAATAGTGTTACGCACGCAAAATTGGCGAGTCAATTGATTTTCGTGCGAGATCGAATAATTTTCGCTCGATATCGTGTTATACAATTCAAAAATAGGGCATCAGAGCGCTTTCGTCTTTTATTTGCTTTGACTTTGCGCAATTATCCCCTAACTACAAGGTTTGAATTATAAATACTGTAACCTATTTAACAACTTTATAAATACAGAGAAATTCAAACTAACTTTGAAAAGATAAACCCCTTAAAGCATCATTTATGTCTTAAAGTTTGGACTATATGGGTATAGCAGGAATTTAAATTTTCGCTGTCCAAAAATTTTGAATAGAAACTTTTGGAATTTAGGAAAAGTCTTTGATACTGAAGCGAAAATTCATATTTATGAGTCAATAGAGTACAGATGGTTCGCAAGGTCGAGCTTTCAGGTCTTTTGTAAGCACAAAAGCTCTATGTACTACAAGTGAAATCCAATATGTATTTCATGTCGTATTTCGTATTCAAAATTTATCTTTTGCTGAAACTTCTCAATTACATTTTCATTTTGCTTGGCAACATCAAAATTTGTTTGTTTTAGTTTGCAGTGATAAGTCAGTTGACGGGATAAGGTACAATACTGTTTATTGCACAACAAGGAAACATTTGTCAAATGCAAGTAATTATAAGAAAGAAACCTTGCGTAAAAGGCAGTCGCACTAGCAATGACTTTAAGGCAGCCTTTAGAAAAATTAATCAAGTCATTGCGAATTTTATTTAATGAAGTAAACAAGCAATATACATAGTGTTGGAGTTGCGTTGCCACTTGATTTCGTGCGTTTAAAATACTACGCTCCCACTTTTCTTTATTACGAAACTTTAGATGCTAATGACTGTTATAATTAATTACAAATTTTGTTGTCTTTTTTAGAATTTTTACTGTGTATTATTCCGTATTGTCTAGTTAAGTAGCCTATTGCCCCTAAACAGTGACAAACCCCGGGGTTTTGCACACTAACCACTCTCTAAGCCCGCCACCGACTCATCATAACTTACAGAAACTTGCTACTCCCGAGACAGATATTGTGGTTCTTCAGATATCTCACTAACTTTAGCACCTAACTTCTGGAATAGTTAGAACTCAAACTGGAACTGTTTTAAATTACTAAACGAGTTTCGAAGTACTCCTCTGTGGTGTGGTTTTATGAGGATTCATGGGCACTACCAATAGTTACAGATGCATATGAATTTTGAATCAAGAATATTAAGAGCTGAACTCCGGATAGAATACTGACTTGCTTGAAATTTGACTACCTCTGTATCACAGGAAGAATACTTTGTTTTGTTTGGTTTGGTTAGATACTGAAGATGTGAATCACATTATTGTCTAAGGATATCGTGCTTTGGATGATCCCCGCTGTCATTTCCTTGTCGTTAAGGCAGATCATAATTGACTAGGTGAGATGGCAGTCGCTTAAATTAACTTGGTTTATTCACAGACAAAGCACCAGTTTACGACGACCATAGAAGAGACGAGACGTCGGGGCACCTTAGCCCGCGCGAACCCGTCGTAAGTGCTGGCAATCCAACCACGAAACTAGCAGATCTTGGTGCAGCATGTGTAGATGGTGATGCAAGGGCAGCAACCCCATCAGCCACCTCAGCAACCTCCGCAACACATCTTGGGTTGAATTTGTAGAGTCGCTACATTGTAATAAGCATTTTTGACAAATCTAGGACACCATACCTCTAAATAGTTGAAAATTTGACTGAATAAAACGTTCAAATGATTTTATATTCGGCTTGGATTTGGTTAATTTTAGGTCCAGAAAAGCTCGATCACATTTTTTTCCGTTGATCGGCCTGGAAAAGTAATGGCTATAAGCCCGCCTTTGTCAACTGTTCTTTAAGCACGCTTTAAGTATGCCAGTTTTAATTTTACCTGTCTATACCTAATATATGAGATAAGGAAAAGGTAAATGAGGATGTAGTGACAAAGATAGAAAAAGGGATGTTAAGATGGTTTGGGCATGTAGAAAGGATGGATGAAAGGAGACTTACGAAAGGTATTTACAATCAATGGTGACAGGAAAAGTCGGTAAGGGCCGGCTTTGGAGCTGCGACCAAATAGCAGACATATTTAAAAAAGGGAGATGTCAGGAGTACCCGTAATCGACGAGCGTGTATGACGAGAGTGATAAACGTAGAAAAAGCGATTGAGGTCTGTAAGGATCGTAGCAAATGGAAATCCGTAGTCTCTGTCTACCCCTACGGGAAAAAGGCGTGATGATATGTATGTATGTAAGTATATATTCCTAATACCTATCTATCATTTATCGTAATAAACGGTAACATGTAGCTTCTCGCACATTTTAAACCTTTCATTACAAAATATTACTTCCTATTTTGCATTGAATTTACGATACCGCTGATGTATGTTGCAAATTCATTCCTGTTTGATATTTTCTTCGTCACATGACACGGATAAATGGCATGATAAATAAGAGCAATGATATTCCGTTTTTTACGTACAGCAGGCCAAAAAGAAAAGTATATCACTTAGGTGTAATCAATGTCTATGCGCCCCACTTTACCTACATAAAAGCTAATGCATTTTCAGCATATCGATTCCCAATTGCATTATTGAATTATTAAACGGTCCTCTAAAGGTCAAGTACAGGGTCCCTTGACCTTGGAATCCATCCGACTATAATCATCATCATCATTGCGTATATTATTGATCCTGCGCGGTTCAACCATCTAGGTACATCCAGGTTTCACAGCCAGCTTGCGGCGGCAAGTGTGAGATTGTGCAATTCCGTCATGCCACCGCAAAAGCAGCGAAATAGCCATTCATTTACCACGTGGGATAGGATATGGTCGGGTACTCCACAATCACGCTGTGATGACGTTTAATATAAAATTTAATTCGGCTAAAATAATACTGAAAATTCAAAATGTACGTGTATATAAATTTTATGTAGATACGATCATTAGTTTGTCGTAGACAGACGCCAGACTAGACTGGTTGGAAACGACATGGATTATTTCAATTTGAAATCGTTCCGGTATGTCAAAACATGTCGTCTAAATGAAAACATACACGACACAAACTTTTTAAATATTTATGTTGGCAAGAACACGGGCTGTGACAAATACGCGGTCACCTAATAGCCTATATTTAAATGAATGAATGGATACAGTTGTCAGTTTTCTATGTTAAAAATCTTCTTCATACTAGCGTGTATTGATTCCTAGTTACGTCGTTAGTTAACGCTTAGGAGCCCAGGGTACGCTGGAAGTCATGGTCCTAGATTTGGCGGCACTAGTTATTACAATGGAGTGACTGCCGTCTGACCTCTGTAACCTTTTTTTACAGGGAAACCAGACCAACAGGATCATGATTCATGACCCGAGGTGTGTTAGTGGCCGATATTGTCAGAAATTTTCAGGCTGCCTAAAGGCAAATGACACAGCCTCATGACTGCTACTTTTCCATAACAACCGGGACCAACGGCTTAACGTGCCTTCCGAAGCAGGAAGGAACTCGAGATAGAGTAGATATAGAAAAGATAGAAAGCCACTAAATGGCGACCAATCCAATAGTGCTCGCACCTCGCCGTCGCTTGACACGAACATTCGCTACCCGCGTATCGGTAGGTAACTGCCTCCGTGGTCCGGTGGTTAAGACGTTGGCCTTCGACCCAGAGGGGGTGGGGTCAATTCCCACCGGAAGCATACTCTGTTTAGTTGTTTCCAGTTTAGTTAGGACTTTGCAGGCTTGAATCAACTGATTGTCTAATAATGATGATTCAGTGCTTTGGAAGGCACGTTAAGCCGTTTGTCCCGGCTGTCATTTAGTAGTCATTAAAGGAACCACGTCAGAGGCCGAGAGGCGATTCCGAACAACTCTGACAACAGGGTGTATATGGTCGATAGACAATGTAACCTACACGAAATGATGATGATGATGATCGAGCTTCTCATTTCTATGCTACAAGTATAGTAAAGAAGTATCTTGTAGTTGTGACTATTTGTGATAAGAAACAGAACATAGAACATCTTCTCGCTGATAAAATTCTTCTTCTTCTTGACGAGTTAAAATGGAGCCACGGTAACCACCCGCCCTATCGTTGGCCGCTAACAGATCCTTATACGTGCAGGAGTCTGGTCATTTGGAACACACCAACAAATGCGCCATGGACTGAAGATTCCTGCACTCACACAGGCTGTCTGCCGAGAACCCCCACCTAACTTTGTTCTCTTGGCATCTCCCAACACCAGCCCGGAGTCTGTTTAAGGACTTGCAAACTGCCCAAGGGAGATCACCACTGGGTGGGAGAGTTTCGGCTGGTAAAATGGCCGTTATTATCTGCGGGTACTTCATTTTCCATCGTTAAATCCTAACCTTAGCGGCTTCTTTGGCGTTCAGGCTAAGCTGCCTCAGAAAACTTCTGCGACTCTTTAGCCGTCTAGGGGGTGGGATTTGGCCATACAGTGGGTGCCTAATACTGTCTCTTCCTGTTTGTATTTTTCCACAGCGCACGCAACTTCGCGCCGCACGCTTGGCGGAGCTATTCCACACAGAGAGTACAAATGAGGCAGTGGTGTGGGAGTGAGAGTGCCTGTGATTACTCTGCAAGTGGCATTGAGTGCTATATCGACCTGCTTGGCGTGCGCAGAGCGAAATCATACTGGGCCTGCAAACTCACCTGCTGAATAGCACAAAGCTAGGCCACTTGTACGGAGTACATGAGGCGAAGCTCCCCTAACGAGCGTTAACTTTAGACAGTTGTCTTTAAATGTTACGGAGCGGTCCAAAGTTACGCCATGGTATTTGGGTTTGAAATTGTATTCAACGGCTACCCCATCCTAGGTGATTGCTAACTTTTTTTTTCATTATTTTATTCGCAACACTCTGTTTTAGATGGATTTGCACACAGAGAATTAGTGTTGTAATATGCAGAGAGATAAATCAGAGCTGTTGATAGGTTGGCTTTCAGTTCTTTAAAGCTTTTTGATTGTAATGTAATGGACAGATCATCAGCGTATATGTATAGGTCAGTGGATGGAGAGAGTGGTTGGTCATTTTGTAGATATTACTAGTGACTCTGTGAGCTGTAGACCTCGCGAGCTTATAGAGATTGCAGATCAAAGGAACTTTTCACACCATATGTTCCGCTAGTCTTTTTTCCTCCTCTGTTCTTAACAGAAAGAGTAGTGACAATTACAAAAACTTGGTGTTTTTACAAACATCGATGAAGTAAATTATTTAATTATAATAATCAATTTAGTCATTTTTTTTCTTTTACCAGCTTTTTATTAAACTTGCAATTTATGTATGTTCGGCTCAAATCTCGTAAGATAAATTTGATCTACTTTCCAGTTTCCAATTAAGCTGAAATTTTGCACACATGTGTGTATCGCGTGGCAATGCAATATATGATGACTTGGAGCTGGTCTGATGATGGAGCTGGGAAGCGGTCATAGGAACTCTTTAATGAAACAACGTAATTCCATCGAGTTTAGGCTCGTTTACTTTGGTCTCGCAATAAAAGATTCTCAAAAAAAAAAAGTTTCTTAGTTTAGTTAAGAAAATGAATTCTTATAAAATTTTGGTAAACTGGTAATTTTGGTAAAGTAGACTTCCAAGCCACAAGGCTTTGAAGCTTAGGTTGACTTAAAACTGTGGTTTTAAGTAACTTTTTGTCTCCTTGAAATATGTATAAAATGATTGCACTTTACTAACCAGCCGCTAAGAGAGGAGTACGTGGTCTACTCCAAGAAGAGGTAACGGTATTTGTTTATGGAATTCGCAATCAGACATATGGATTCTTAAGCTCTTAAATTGGTATCTAACACCAAAACTATCCACTGTTAGTATTCATAATATCGTTCAGACGCTGAACGATACTATACTATTTATTTTTTCAGCTTTTATACTTGATTGCTTGGTTGATATTATGACATTTTTTATCGTAACGCAAAACATAAGATGGTATTATTTTCCCAATTCTTATTTTTAGCGGGCACAGCGACCCGAACCTCGCCGTGAAAGTCGAGGCTTTATTTATTTATAGTAAACTAGCTTTTTTCCGCAGCTCCGACAGCGTCAAAAAGTAGCCTATGTTTGAGCCTGGGTCCTAAACTATATAACTAAATTTTAGCAAAATCCGTTCGGCGGTTTGGCCGTGAAAGCGTAACAGACAGACAGACTTTCGCATTTATAATATTGGTATGGATATGAATAAAGTCGATAAAGAGAGATTGATGTGGCATTTTGTCCCTTTATTGTTTCGAACTCGGCAAAAACCCAAAATTGATTTTTGGACACGGGAAACGGAGAACACGGAAAGAAAAGTGCGAAAACTGGCTCCCAATTAACTATTCTTCGGCAGCATTCGCGTTTTAGTAATATTTTCAAGTGAATGTAGATAGGCCTATAACTACATCTGAATTAGCTGTAGTGTAAACCACCATATCATTATTTCGTTTAGGTTATATTGTCAATCGACCATATACACCTTTTCGTCATAGTTGTGCGGAACCGCCTCTCGGCCTCTGATGTGGTTCCTTGGACCACCAGATGGCACCGGGATCAACGAATGTTGTTTAATGTAAACCACAAACGGGCATAGTTGTCATCGCGTCATTATAAACTCGAGTGATTCCCGACTCCCGACCTACAAGCCCATTTATCAAACTCACATTCCCCATAATTTATTTCGGGAAGCCAAGCAGCGCTTCGAAAAATACTTTTGACGTAATGAAATCTTATTAGATGAGATTATGAAATAATAAATTATTTTGCGTAAAGCTTATTCGATATGTGGTAACAGGAAATTGTTATTTATCTTTTCTAATAAGTTTGTGGAAGAAATTTTACGAATAAAATATTTAATAGGTTTGATACAGGGAATCGATAAAGCTTTTGCATTAGACGGTGTAATCTAGATATAAAGCCGAGTAAATGTATTTTTATGAACACGATTTTATGTGCTTCTTTCGGACGTAATTCTCATAATACTGTCTTATTTATCACGTTGTTTTTTTTATTCTTCTTCTGCTTTGCGTTTTGATGGCATTACTTTCTTCCACCCCAGAAATAAGTCACCTGAACAGTTTGTCCGAGGCCAAGTACAAGTCATTCGTGGTTTTTTCTAAGTGCTTTTCTGCCCACTTAAACCCCATAAGAGCTCATATATAAATTCCTGAAGTGGTCGCCATGACTGAAATAAGTCGGACGTCATCATCATCACCATCGCTTTTTTTCCCAGTTTTTGCACAAGTAGCAATGGATTTTTTTTTATACAATTAAGTAGGCAAACAGACGTACGGCCCAACTGATGGTAAGTGGTTACCGTAGCCTATGAACGCCTGCAACACCGAAGATGTCACGAGCGTGTTGCCGACCTGTCCGCTATCAGCACAGCGACCCCTCTGGAGCCTGGCGACCCTACTCACCAGCAGGAACACAACACTGCATCACAGTGTTATTTGGCTGCCGTCTTCTGTAGGGTGGGGAAGTATCCCCAGACGGACTACCCTTACAAATGATATAAGTATTTACTTACACAATAATTTCTTTATTTTGTTTTCAAGATACTCTCTCTCATCTCAGCGCATTCCCAGTTACATGCTCGGCTGTTTGCCTCGGAGCCCAGGGTCCGCTTAATTTTCAAGATGCTATTGGTATCAAATATGTGCTTAAACTCTATTTGCACTTAAAGGTTTTACATATACCAAAAGAACTATAGATACTCTGCGTGTACAGTACAACAATGTTTTCAGAATGCTGTTGGGATTGCCTCGTTTCTGTAGTGCATCAGGGATGTTTGCGCATTATCATACCGACGGTTTACACGCTATAATCCGCAAAAAAAACTGCATCCCTGATCAACAGAGTGAGAGGTAGTCATAACAGCATCCTGAAAACATTAGCTGATGATATGACCTCCTCATTATGGAAGTGCCTAATGAGAAGAGTTATTTAGTGTCATAATTTAATGTAATTATTGTTTTTCTTTATTTAATGTTATTATAATTTTACCTATATGGATTTTAAATCATCTGAAATAAAACATATTTTATTTTATTTATTTATTTTAAACATTATTTAGAAAATTGTTACGCGTCGAAAAGTTCTAAAGTTATGTCTTTTTTACGACAATGACCAAATCTTGACATTGACCGTCAAAACTGGGTTTTATTGGGCATAAAACAAAACTGAACAATCCGCTTATCATACTTTTACCACAGACTTTTACGACACATTTTGCAAACTTTATTCTTTGAACATTGTTTACTGTTTGCACACTGTGCAAAAATGTAAAACCTACTTTGTACCATCCTCATCTTACTATGTACCTATATTGTTAAATCGATCATCCTCGTGAATCAGCATTGATCTTATAATTACTTATGATCTAAAGGCTGTCGTATGCCGCGCAGCGCAGAAGATTTTTCACTGTTTTATGTATGTAAAATTCTTTATTGTACATAAAAGAAAACAGTTAATACAACATCAATAGAAACAAAAATCTTAAATATTAATTTAGAATGGCGGACTTATCCCTATGAGGGATCTCTTCAAGTCAACCGCTATAACAGAGGAAAGTCTGTGACTGTAGTAGGAGTACCTACAGATTATCGGATATTACTTACATGTACAAAAAATAAATAAAAGCTATATTCAACTACCTATAACTGCCTATTTGTAATTTTTAATGATGATTAAATACGGTGAAAACAAATCTAACAAATCACTCTACGGACAATTTATAGATTTCTTTAATCTTTTTCTTGAATGACTTGAGCGATGGTGACTCTTTACTTCTCTTGACTTCAGATGGGAGTTATTTACTTAGGTTATTCCATAGTTTAGTAGCCAGAACAGAGAAAGAACGTGCATACGATTGGAAACTGGCTTCAGGAATCTGCAAGAGAGGACTGTTATTACCCCGAAGTCGAGGATTATACGGAACTGAAATTTTTCTTTTAAATAAATAGGTGAGAAAGGATTAAAAAAAGATTGTTTAACAGTGATACGATATGAATATTACAACTAGTTTGAATGGTTTGCCAGTGAAGTTGTGTGCGGTATTCGGATATATGGTCAAATTTCCGTAGACCAAAAACATAATGAATACACATGTTTTGGAGTCCAGGTAAGCTACGTCCGCATAGTCTAGCATACAAGGAGCGTGGGAGCTAGGAGCGCCTTCGTGTGAGCTGGCAAAAAAATTTGCAGGTGCCTCAAAGATTGCAAGGAAGCAAATATCTTTCAGCTAAGCTCACCCATTTGAGGAGCCCAGGAAAGAATTTCATCCATAATTATGCCCAGGTTGACCTTGGATGTAAAAGGAATAATATCATTATCAAGACAAATGTTAGGAAAGGCCTTGGATTTAAATTTAAAGACGAAGTGATGACTACCTATTACAACTGCCTGAGACTGCTGTGTTAACCAAAAGGCCAAAGTTATGGGTCTCTCTTTAATATGAGCAAGATCTGAGTTAATAACGCTAATTGAGTTCTGAAAAATATCTAGAGGAGCTGCCGAATAAATTTAGAGATCATCCGCATACAGATGATAGGAGGAAGATAATGCGGAGGTTATGCCGTCAATGAAGATGGAAAAAGAATGGGTGACAGTACTTCCCCCTGTGGAACACCAGCCAAGAGGTCTCACCAGTCGTCTGCCTGTAAGATAGGATTGAAACCAGACAAGTGTGAGGTAAGTTTCGCATGACCGCTACGTACATGACATTTGACGGAATGGTTACAGAAACATTGTTTTTACTCTGTACGAGAATATATTGACTATTGTAAATTGCACAAAAGTAATGACTAATTAGGTACTGGATATATTTTCATCTTTCAATGTAAAAAATTTAATTTTATTAGTAACTGGACTTAGAGTGTGTTTGATAATTGTTGGACTTATTTTTGTTAACTGTTGGTTAGATATTTAGTTGACATTTGCATGCCTTGATGTGAGGTCAAATACATTTAGCGACATAACTGTTTTAAAGAACTTTCTATACTGTGTTTTAGCAAATAAATGATTTGATTTGATTTGTATCAGTGTTAAATGCACTGGTGAAATCCAATAGTACAAGAGCGGTAAGTTTTTTGTTTCCTATATTGAAATGGATATCACCAGTGATTTTTATTAGTTCAGAAGTAGTGTTGTGGCCTATGCGGAAGCCAGACTGAAATGGACTTAAGATGTGTTATGTCTAGTAAGATGTTTAGCGAGACTCTGTTGGACGTGCTGTTATAATATTTTTGACATATGACAGTAGTAGATGACAGTAGTATCGAAATGAGACGAAAGTGGGAGGGTGATGAAGGGTTAGATTTTTTCGGGAGGGGAATAATATCACCATCTTTCCAAGCACCAAGAAAGAAGCCAGAGAGCAAGGAGTTGTTGATAATGTCTGTAATAACAGGCGCAATAAGGTGTGCAATCGGCTTAATCATGTCGATAGAGATATCATCATTGCCAACGGCCTTAGATTTGATAGATTTCATAATAAAATTAACATAAACAGATTTGATAGATTTAATAAAACGACTATCTCATCGTTTGTAAGTTCAAAAGTGAACGAAGGATGTGAAGTGTGCCTATCAGCTAGGCCGGACGACGTAGTTTGTTTGATGGAAGCTGAGATGTTGATTGGTGGAGAACAGAAATGTTTATTTAAAGTGTTTAAGTTTAAGTTGACTTAGAATCTGAGCTCTGTGTACCGATACCCAGACCCTTCAGGAATCTCCACAACTTGTTCGGGGGGCGATTATCGATGTTGTCATGAATGTACTTTCTCCTGGCATTACGACACTTTCTATTGCATAGACTTTTAAGAGAAATATAATGTTTATGATTGGATATCGAGAAGGAGTGACGCGACTTTAGTTTAACCCTATCCCGTTTGGCCATTAATTGCCTAATATCCGAAGAGGGCGGCTCTCTTCGGGTATTAAGAACGGGACTGGGAAGTGCTTCACACGGACAGGATGGCCTGAGCATGTTTGTCGTTCAGAGGCATGATAGTGGCATTGAAAGGTGCAACCTTCGAATTGACATCCGGCACTTCCAAAATAGCCTTCCAGTCCGCTTTGGCAACATCTGTTAAAAATCTTGCCCCTGAAAAAAACCCCGGAAAGTATTCACGTTGAGTCCTATCACTTATCATAGCGGGTTATTTCTGGAATTTTATTCTAGATTTAGTCCCTTGGACAGGGGAAATCCGAACATTGACCGTGAAATATACAGAGTGTGTTCACATTAGGCAAATAACAATTGATCGAGCGAGTGACTGTCCAGTGTCCACTGACTCACATATTATTAATTAAAAAATTATAATTTTGATTACCAATATTTAACACTCAAAGAGATAACTGTTTTTACAGAATAATTTTAGTATGGGGATGTTTTTGAGTATTTGGATGTATTTAAGGTACCTATGAGACAATTCACGACGTTCCGCATTGACAGTCGACAATGACAGTTTTATTCCAAATAATTCCAATAAGACGAATGAAAAGAAGACACATTGAACTGGATTGTTCTTTTTACAGGGAGCTGGCATTGGCGTGGCATAGCCATTGGATTGTCTAATAGATTGGCCTATAAATGGTAAATAAAGATAGGGTAGCGAAACAAAGATACCATCTAGCCGCTACTATTCGCCCAATGTAAACATGCCCTTATCGTTTACGAATCGTAATTGAATGTCAGTCCGATGTCAGTGTCACAGGGTAAGATGTTCGTAAATGTTACAAAATATTCATATGAAACATTTCACTATCAGAAACGGAAAACAGAAAGATTTTTTTAAATCAGTGTGTGTTTGTGTTTCTTTTGTTTGTAAATGATGCAATAAAGTGTTCATTCATTCATTCTTTCGTTCTTAAATAAGCAAGTTATAAGCCTTTGAAATTCGGTGGATGGGAAAACTGTCAAAAAACAAGAAAAGTATGCACTGTATGTGCAATGATGTCACTGGCACTTAGTTTCGTGCGTACAAAAGAGATAGCAAGACGTTCCCACCAAGCTCCCACTTTTCTTCTTAAAAAACTTTAACATCCAATTACTGCCTTAATTAACAACCAATTTTTTTGTTGTTGTTTTCAGAATCGGTTACTTTTTAGTGTACTTATAGTTTCATATGCAAATATTGCCCAAGTATGAATACAGTCAAGTAGCATTACCATTCCTGGCTCTTATCGTTTTTTACAATAGTTATTATAAGTAAGCAGTGAAAGAGTAAAGCTGAAAAAAAAAACAAAAATATTTATTATTCCTCGTAACAAAAAGTAGTTACCGAAGTTCATATAATCTAAACCAGTGATTCCCAAAGTGGTCCAGGTGGACCCCCAGGGGTCCACGGGAGACTTGCTGGGGGTCTACGTAGGCGTGAACAAAAAATGGGGGTCCATAAGATGTTAATGGGGGTCCACGAAAATTTATCTGCTTTTGATAGTAAAGAGCAAAAATGTAAGCATAGTTTTTATAAGGGCCTACCTACATTGTTTTAAGTACCTATCTAAGCAGATAATATTTTAATAAGGCAAGCGACTGTTACTTGTCCAAACTTGTGTATTCGATATTACGTACAATTTCGTGTACAGACTTGCAAAGCGCTATCCGCCCGACAATGCTTAATGCTTGTTCAGACATGAACTTGATCAACACTATAAATACTTGATGCCAAAGGCAACCAAACGCATTCATTTGTTTCCGGAATTTCGAAAACAAGGCGGAATTTGGAAAAAAGTTGTGAGAAAATTTATATCTGTGTTTGCTAGTGCCGGAGAAAAGTAAGTAACCCACCTTTTTTTGTTATAGTACTTAAGTATTTTGTTTACGTGTACTAGTCGGTTGATCACAACGGCCTGTATAGATAGGTAACTTAGTAACTTACAGATATTTTAATTGTCCTCTTTCGATTTGAAGACAAACACGTTTTATTCAATTGTTTTTTCACGAGAGAAGCACTGCCTCTCTAAAAAGGCCGAATAAGCAATATTGCAGAGCAATTAATTTTGTAATTTTTCTTGCAAATAACTACTAATTTTATAAAACAGTAATTTCATAATCATGTTAAATTGATTTTGAAGTAACTATTTTATCAAAACTATTCCTTTTCGGAAAGAGCGAGCGGTGCGCGGGCGACGGGAAAAGGGCGGGGCTTGAACTTCGATGCCTGTTTGTCACGTTTTAACAATGAAGCCGCAGACAAAAAATACGCAAATACACGGAGCGCGTGAACTCATTGATTTAATAAAATGTTAGTTATCGTTTTTATGGACAATTTTGGGATTTCGACGTTTATTTTTTCCTACACAAATATGATCAGTATTCGATACTGAGTACACTAATTTTTATTTATACTATTAAAAATTAGTGGTAAATTATGTACTTTAAAATTGATACCGTTTTGTGAAAACGTTTGTATTTGTCTCAGCGGTTTATTAGTTGGTCCCTTTACAAGCCGTAATTCTATTTCCGCGTGCTGACAAAGGCTGCGGTGTGATACCTATATTCAGAAAAAAACTTGGTTACTAAAACATTTTTTTTACAGGTAAGGTAACTGACACGAAACATGGCTACAGCAAAGAAAAAATGTCGACAATATAGTGTCGATTATTTGAAATATGGTTTTGTTCCATCAGAGGCAGACAAACAATTGCCCATGTGCCTATTATGCAACAAAGTTTTGAGCAATGACTCTATGAAACCATCAAAGCTCGAAGATCATCTAAAAAGGTGTCATACTGATAAAATAGGTAAAGATTTAAAATATTTTCAAACATTGAAAGAAAAATATGGAAAGAGACCCACCATGCACAGTATGTTCGCTTCAACATCTCAAAGTAACGATGATGGCTTGCGGGCATCTTACAATATCTCATTACTTATAGCAAAATCTGGAAAACCGCACACTATCGGAGAACAATTAATTTTACCCGCTGTTGAAGAGGTTTTAAAAACTGTTTTGCACAAATCTCCATTTGACGTACTAAAAAGAATTCCATTAAGTAACAATACTGTACAAAGACGCATTGATGAAATGAGCTCTGATATCGAAAGCTTTTTGTGCAATCATCTGCAAAAAACTCATTTTTCTATACAACTGGACGAGTCAACGTTACCCAGTAATGAAGCATTACTATTGGCATATGTCCGATTTATTGTTGAGGAAGAAATTCACGAAGAATTGCTATTTGCCAGAACTTTGGAGACTGACACTAAAGGCGAATCAATATTTAATGTCCTGAGTAATTTTTTTACGGAAAAATCGATCCTATTTACAAACATTATTTCAGTGGCAACAGACGGAGCTCCTGCAATGGTCGGGCGATATCGTGGGTTTATAAGTCATCTCAAAAGAATTATACCAGGACTTACAGCTATTCATTGCGTAATCCACCGACAACATCTTGTGGCAAAACATTTAAGTGACAGGTTGAACCAATCTCTTCATTTTGTAATAAAAGCTGTCAACAAAATCAGAAGCAATGCATTGAATACACGTTTATTTGCTCAATTGTGCGACGAAAATGATGAAGACTTCCAACGACTGCTCTTACATACTGAAGTACGCTGGTTGTCGAAAGGTGCATGCTTAACGAGATTTTACTCTGTTTTCGATTCCATATTAGAGTTCTTAGAAAGTAGAGATCCAGATTTAAAAGAAAACTTGATCAAATTCAAAGCAGACATTGCGTATTTGACAGATTTGTTTAAAAAATTTAATGATATTAACTTGCAGTTACAAGGGGACAGCCTGAATTTAATAAAAACAAAGGGGATAATTTCGGCTTTTCTTGGGAAATTGAAATTTATGAAGCAAAACATTAGTCGGCGCGAATTCTCTCAATTTACAAACTTGTCGCAGGTAGAATGTATTGATGAGGATATCCATACCTACAGTCAACATTTAAGTGCCCTGCATGATGACTTCAAAACCAGGTTTGAAGATATACTGACGATGGATATACCACCATGGATAATAAATCCATTTGATGAAACGGAAGTGGCCAATGTTGTATTACAAGAGGAGTTATTTTTTGGCGACTTTAAGAATGTGGTAGAAATGTAGCAGCAGGGGTCCACCGAAACCAGTAAAATTTTGAAAGTGGTCCACGAGAAAAATAAGTTTGGGAACTACTGATCTAAACGCAGTAAATCGGTTTACCTACATTTCAAAATATTAAACAAAGTAGCCGTTTCGACTTGCAAAGGAGAAGAACAAAGTAAGGAACGTATTATTAAGGTAAAAATATGATCCAGGTTTCGAGTTTCGGTTTTCTTCGCGCAGAGATCAGATATACACAGCAAAATTAATGTTGTCGTCAACTAATAAACTTTGCATTTTTAGGTCCGTTACGTGCAATATTTTCGAGTTATCGTGGTTAGGAAGTTACGACACAATTTTTTTAATGGTACTAATACACTGAGACGCGACCCGTTTAGGATTGGTCGTCATTGGTGACATTTCCTATATTGAATGAACGAATGAATGAACACTTTATTGAACCATTAACATACAAAAGCAACACATAGTTAAATCCAATACAACTAAATGGGCACAAAGGCGGACTAATCGCTAACGCAATTTCTTCCATCCAACCTTAGGGCAGAAATGAGCTGCGGTAAAAAAAAATTGCGTAAGCGGTGCAGGAAGCTTAGATGTAAATGCCTACATTAAGACGCATATAATATACTAACATAAATAAATAATAAGAATAAACTTACAAATAACGTACATAAATAAATACTGTCAATAAGTGTAAAAAGTGCTATCACTAACTTATCAAAATATAACAGAGGATTATTCTACCTCGGAAAGGTAGTGAGACTTAACCTGATCTTTGAACGAAGTAATAGTTTGTGCCTTACGAATGTCTACCGTAATGCATTGAGCTCCTCCGTGCTTTGGAAGTCACATTAAACCTTTGTTCAAAGTTGTTGTTGTGTGCCGCCAAATTAAGGACCATGACTTACAGCCTACCCTGGGCTCCGAAGCGTAAGCTGAGTGTAATACGTTTGTAAAAACTGATGGTTGAGTTTTAAGAGTCAATGAACTATCAGTTTGGGTAGAGCACAGATATGTAAAAATAGAATTTGACCTATCGTGTAGTGTGTGTATTGTAGTTCGTTTAAACAAGAGTATAACAATTGTTTGCTTACATATCGACTTCAAAAGTCATGATTTTAATTATAAACGGTGCTTTTCGGTGTATGCTTATTTTTTAAATGTGTTTTTTCTTATTTTCAAATCTTTGCGCGCACAAATTTTCCGTTTCTCTCTATGGTTGATTGGTAGAGAATGCTTTCAGCATTATGTCCGCCTATTGTGTGTTTTACTAGTGGAGCAATAAAGTTTTAATAAGTATGTATGTAGATTTAGATACCTACCATGAAGAAAGGATCAGGGCTCAACAATGGGAATCAGGGTTATTTTGATAGTAGCACGATTTAACGACTTAAGCTTGTTATTTTTTGTTTTGGGAAGCATACTTTGTTTAGTTGTTTCCAGTATGGTTAGAACTGTGCAGGCTTGAATCACCTGATTGTCTGATAATAAAGATGATTCCGTGCTTCGGAAGGCACGTTAAGCCATTGGTCCCGGCTGCCATTAGGTGGTCGTTAAAGGAACCAAGTCAGAGGCCGAGAGGCGGTTCCGCACAATTCTGACACCAGCGAGTGTACATGGTCGATTGACAATGTAACCTACACGAAATGATGATGATGATGTTTTGAGCAGTGCGTTAGTTTAAAAGGTAAATGAAACAAAACTCATAACAAAAATTGAATCAAAATAATATAGTCCCCAAAATCGTATAAAAAAATAATGAGCCATAAATGTGAAAATAAACTACAACTACGTTTAGTATGTGGCTTTGCAAAAATGGTCCCAAGTAATTTACCCTGATAAATATCTACTACAAAAGCCTAATGTAATCCAGTATAGCTATATCTCAGCCAAGTTTTGTCATCGTCATATATTTTTCTCCATTCCTACGCAAAAAGAGGGTTAACCCAAGTTGACCAAGACCACAAACAAGGAAAATATAGAAGGGAAACTTGTGTCTATGCTTACGAGTGAAATATTTAAAATACTTTTTGGATTAAAACCGTATTTAATAACAAAAAAAAATTGCTAACATTTGAGCTAAAGCGCTGAATACTTATGAAATGAAGGCATAAGTATGTATAAATAATTAATTAGTTATATTGTTTCCGTCTATTCGTTATTTTTGGTCTACACTGTTGTCATCGAATAATTAATAGAACACAGAATTATTATTAGTACTAACGTACAGAACGGACACTCACACCCTCCCACCCGAACAGATACCGCACCTCACCGCGCAGATTAAGGGTAAAAATCGAGAGCAAAACAATGCAAGGATGACATTTCGGGGCGCTCTGCTGCGACGGATAACTATGACGCAGATACGGTAAATAACCAACCCTACGAGTGACACCCACACATTACTTACATTGACGCGCGTGCGAGCGCTACAGAATCGTAGTAGTTGTAATCTCGGCGCTGTTGTATGGAGTATCCGGGGTTGCTGTTGTCATATTTTAAGCTGTAATACGCTAACTTGCTATTTTCGTTTCCAAATTTAATCTTGCAACTTAAATTTGATTCACTTCATCGCTTTAAATTAAGCAAATATTTTGTCTACAATGTAAATCCAAATTATCTTCAGATAATGAACTGACTTAATAAAAAGGCAATATTTTTATACAAAAGGGAAAAAGTGATCATATCAAAGTAATCTCAACCGTTAAGACCCTAGCCCTTAAATTTTTGAATGAATGAATGCAATGAAATATCGCAATTGCATTGATGTGATTTCTACAGTCTTAGCGAGGTTTCTGATCTAAGGCATATCTAAGTTTTTATTTTTCTTTAATGCTTTGTACGTTCTATTCTGTATTCATTTTATTTTATGACAAGATTCTGGATATATAACGAGACAATGACGTTAATAACGGTTTGTGGAAGCCCAGGCCTTTTTGTTTCTAAACGATGTCTTTTATTATTTTGATATGTCCAGTTTTAGCGATTGTTTGTGTACATCGCTCTATTTAGACATATTATACACAACATTCTATTGATTCCTCAGCCGATTAACTTAGACTACTACCTACTTAATTAGTCAAAAACGTGGCGTCCAAGAGATCTATAGGTAGGAATTTAGGACACTGAGATTAAGGCGATACCAATTTCTGGGCATCTTACGCCGCAGTACCTAGTGATTTCAGAGGCTTTTTTACCATTCGAACCATATCACAACAAGAGACTACTTTATGTATTTTGCCGATTGGTATCGGGCAAAATTCTGTTTTTTGGCTAGCTAGGAGCGAATTGGAGTTTTGTAAGAATAAAGGTCATGGTTTTGATAGGCAAAACAAATCAAAATCTACGGATTTAAGGTGACCCGCTGCTAAATTGTATATTTATTTGCACGACTTTAACCTTATTAAGCTTGAATACGAGCGTCATGATGTCTGATAGGCCAACAATAGGTATCCTGTCTAATTTCCACTCGCATAACTTCTTATTCGAGTGACATTTATTTTTGATCTCTTTCTTGATTTAGCTACCTACTAAATATTTTTATAGTTTAGTTGACAGCATACGACCTGCGTAAATCGGACACGCGATTACCGCAGTCCATTTCTATGCTTCAACAATTAAGATGTTTAGTACATGGACCCTGGGTTGTTCTTTGATTTTCTTCTTCTTTAGAAGTCATTAAGAGACTCTGGACTGGTGTAAGATGATAGCAGGATTAGATGAAGATGGAAAACAAAGCATTTAAAGCAAGGACGTTCACTATATGCTGTATGTCTTGGTATAAATAACCCTTTCCGGACATCTGCATTGTTTACGATTTTGAAGCGACCAACTAGTGTTGTTGTTGTGCAGTAAAAGTAGACACTTATCGATCAAAACAAATAAGAGTTAGCCATTTAGACTCTATAGAAAGAGATCCTTTCGGCCTTCTCACTCTACGATATAATCATCATTTCAGCTGCAGTCGGTCCACTGCTGGACATAGGCCTCTCCCAATGATTTCCAAAATGATCGGTTGGCAGCAGTCTGCATCCAGCGTTTGCCTGCGACCTTTTTCAGGTCATCTGTACATCTGGTCGGTGGATGTCCAACGCTGCGCTTACCGGTACGCGCTCGCCATTCGAGAACCTTTCTGCCACATCAGCCATCGGTTCTCCGCGCTATGTGCTCCGCTCACTGCCACTTAAAAGAACTAATCCGCTGGGCTATGTCGGTGACTTTTGTTCTCCTACGGATCTCCTCATTTTTGATTAGATCTCGTAGGGAAACACCAAGCATCGCCCTCTCCCATAGTTCTCTGGGCGACCTTGAGCTTTCTTATGAGGCCTATATTCACTCTACGTTATCGTTTAACTTTAATATAATGGAATATTCAAGGAAAAGCCAGTCCCTTGTAAGTTGTTCCACGATGTGATTTATTTATTACAGAAATACAGTACATGGTCGATTGAACATGTAACCCACTTGATAAAATGATATCAGAAATCGCATGGGCCATTGGTCTCTAATCTATCAAAGTTACAGTCTCTCTGTCAAAACAAAAAAAATCTAGACAGATATTCCCAGACTGCGTTACGACGTCAAACGTGTAACAGATGCGGTAAGATTTATCATAGAAAAATAACTAAATCCAACATTTACTGATCCGACAGTGGGAGTCGATTGTAAAAACGTTTTATTGGTGCCGAAAAACAAGCAATGTGCATTGAGTTTTCTATTTTTACAATTCAGGCGTAGAACACGCTAATCTGGGAGTATGGCAACTGGTGGTACTATAGAGTTAGACAGAAGCCATAAACATACTAATATAAGTGTAAAAATCTCTCTGTCCGAAACGCTAAACGGATTTTGTTCAAATTTGATATAAATATAGGTTGAATATCCGGGGTCAAATATAGGTCAAATTTTGACGCAGGCGGAGCTGCAGGAAACAGTTAGTAGGTAATAATGGTCACGTGCTTGGTTACGTCTTAGTAAAGAGGTGTGATTAAGCAAGCAAGTAAACCCAAGAGTGCTTTGAAAAATGTAACTCATGAAAATTCTGTGAGTCGAATGATTTTCATTCATCATAATAAGGATTTTCATTCGACAAATGAGTCACAAATTTTAAAAATAGGGCCTCTTGA
Source organism: Euzophera pinguis (assembly GCA_947363495.1). Lineage (NCBI taxonomy): Eukaryota > Metazoa > Arthropoda > Insecta > Lepidoptera > Pyralidae > Euzophera > Euzophera pinguis. Next base: position 2,657,919 of record OX376158.1, read on the forward strand.
CCCTTAAGAAACCAATGAGGACACAACTGGGACGAAGCTAAGGTGAGAAAGAGATTTTCAATGCTTCGTTTTGACAACCTGAGGCTCTGTCAACTCTTTGACGTTCAAGGCCGTTGTAGGACTTATGGCGGGAAGCTGTGAAGAGAAGTATCGGCGCTGTATTTTATTTTTGCCAAAATTTGTGTTTTTTCGAGTGTTAGTGCATAATAATGGTGGATTATTATTCGCAAAGTGTTCGATAATAAGCGTGAGTGTTGGGAAGTGATACAGTGTTTGATTTATGTGGTTTCCATGCTTGTTGCCAAAAGCTCTTAGTAATCGCTAAGTGCAGTTTTTTTACCACTTCACTTAGCCTGATTCTTCTGACTAGAATTGACAACCGACTAGATTTTTAGACTTGACAAAACCACACTGTAGGACTGAAGAAGATTGAAAAATTAAGAAGGGCTATAAAGGACTTGTAGCCATGGCCGTAAAACCCATTACTAAAAAAAGACCGTTGTACAAATATATGTTATATTTACTACATTACCATACATTTGCGTTATTTGGTAAACAACATATAAACAGTACTATAAACAGTAGAGGAAGAAAAAGACAGTAAACAAAACTATCGATATGCATCCGGGCATTTTATGAGACCTTAGATGGCGGTTGCCAAAACACAAGTATAAATTAATTTCCCTTTTAACAAGGAGAAAATTTAGTGAAAAGAAATATTTCGTAAAGATCAAAGTTTTTTTTATTTCTATCGGACGGGGCTATTTAGTTTGACGTGCTCGTTGATGTTGGGGGCTAGTTTTGTTATTAAAATTTTAAGTCTGATTTGTTTTAGTTTTATACACATTTTACAATTTAATTTAAATAATGACTTTAATATGTATTTTTAAATATTTTCTTATTATTTTTATTCAATAATTTTATAGAATTTAATGTCTTTGTGTTTATGTTTTTTTTTATTATGACTATTATCAAACGTTATGTTTAAGTTTTTGTAATTGTACAATTTATTTGTTTCTGTATGTAGGCTATAAAGATATTCTGTGTGTCAAACCCTGCGATTTGTGGATGGTCACTGCCCAAGCTAATATAAGAGCTAGGAAACTGTGTTCTGGAGCAAGTGAGCTCCCCAGAACGCCAAGTTCGAGGCACTGAATTGTTAATATTTGACCCAGTGTAAGTGTCAAATAGCACCATAAGAACCAAAGGTCGATCTCTAGGTTAAGCACAATTTGGAGGGTAAGTCAATTGGGTAACAGTGTCTATTGAACCATTTTACCAAGCCCTTTTTAACTAACAAATTGGTCTTAAGCATGACTCTGCTCCCGACACATATGCAAAGTGTATTTTCCAACCCCTAGGCCTGCTGATCTGCGCAGGCCTGTACAGCTTCATTATTATTGTCGGCAGCCGGCACTTTAGCTGTAGACCGGTTCAGACCTTTTAGTCTATCAAAATTTTATTATCGTACTTCAACTTCTTTCATTCCAATTTATATTCATTTTTGTACTGCATATAGTCTGCGGGTTTGGCCAAAATAGGAGTAAGGTTTGTGTAATCTAGTCATAAAGTCCTTTCATTTAATACCGCTTAAGGTATGATTATATAAAAAAAAACTCTGTATCACCGACATCACAGTTACTACCCACTATTTTCGCACTTGTCATCCCATAGATTTATATTTTTATCATACAGAATGTCCTAATACTCTTGAGGAGCTCGATAGTCGAGCGTGGCCCGCGTATCTGTAGCGAATGCGCGTGTCAAGCAACGTCGAGACGCGACCATTGTTGGATTGGTCGCCATTTAGTGGCATTTTCTATCTTGAGCTCCTCCGTGCTTCGGAAGGCACGTTAAACCGTTGGTCTCGGTTGTTATCGATAGATAGCAGTTGTTAGGCTGTGTCTGATGCCATTGGGCAGCCTGAAAAGTTTTGACAGTGTGGGCCACTAACACACCTCGGGTCACGTTCCTGTTGGTCTGGTTTCCCTGTAAAAGGGGTTACGGAGGTCAGACGGTAGCCGCTCCATTGTAATAACCAGTGCCGCCAAATCTACTACCATGACTTACAATGTACCCTAGGCTCCGAAGCGTAAGCTGACGACGCATCTAGGAATACACGCTAGGATGATGATGACTTAATGCCCTAATATGACTTAATATATACAAAATATACAGAAAATCGATTTTTAGACAACTTTTGGGCTAAGTGCTGACTATGCTCGTAAACACGTTGAAATTTTTCGTATTAAAAAATTGTTCAGACAAAAAAGTTGATTCTTAATAAGAATGACAAAAAAGTTTAATAAAAATTTAGATTTTTTTTAAATAGCTAAGAAAGGAGATATTTTAAGTTTTAAACCCCCATAATTCCGCCATTTTTTTAAAAAATCGATGAACTGGCTCGACAATAAAATTCTATATAATTACCAAATCGGTTAATAAAGCCGCGATCTGTTGGCGAGCACAGACAGACAGATGGACAAAAGAATTTTTGGCCAGTCGAAACTGAGACGCTTCGCTCGTTCGTTCGCTCGGTCAAAAATAGAAAGAAAGAAAATAATTTTAGAAACACACAGGAAAAACATAAAGGAATTTATTTTTTTACAAAAGAAAGTTTCGTCAAACCAAAAAAGAGCCCAACTCAGCATTTTGCCGTCAGATGTAATTGACAGCGCTGATCTTCTGTTAAGACCTCGGTTGACGACACCACGGCATCCCGCGCACAAATCATACATTAAATACAGAAATAAGATCAGGCAAAAGTGCCATGTGGGCGTTTGCTGTGTTCCAACCTAAGTTAAGCTCAAATAATACTAGCCTAAATTGTCTAGAAAATACAAAAAAATAAGTTACAAAAATAACTCAAATATTGTTAGAGATCCATAGGAAAACTGAAATGGAAAATTCAATCCTATATCAAGAGGATGGATGTCAAACAGATGCGACGGTCTCACACAGCTCACCGATTTATCCCAACATTACCGATCTACCCATTTCTATTGAACTTAAGCTTACCTCCGTTTTGGGTACATTCCGTACAATGATTTATTTTGGTACTTTCAGAAAGCAAAAGGTCGGATTCATTGACTAGGAAATTGTGGAAATTGTACCTCTATTTTGAACCTATTTACTACCTCTGAGGTCCAGTGGTTAAGGGGTTTGCCTTAGACCCCGGGGGTCGTGGATTCAATTCACATGGAAAGCATACTTTGTTTAATTGTTTCCAGTTTGGTTTATTTAGGACATTGCAGGATGGAATCACTTGATTTTCTGATAATAATAAGACTGATAATAATACTTTGAAAGGCACGTTAGACTGTTGGTTATGGTTGGTAGTTGGCAAAGGAATTACGTCAGAGACTGACACCCGTATTCTTAAACATAACCTTAAGGGCGTCCTTCACTCAATCTCATTGGAGGGCGCCTCAACGAAGTCCTCGAACTATCCTTGAAAACGATATTCTTAGTTGGTTGCTTGAGCAATCGAATGAGGAACGTCATAGGTAACAATAACAATTCTAAGCACAAACATTGAAAATGACAAAAGAATAGAGTAAAAGATAAAATAAGGTAAACGACCGATTTATATTAACTTTATTTCATTTCCAAGACGCTTCAAGGTACCTCTTGGCTTATATTTGACAGTTCGATACTCGCCTCCAATGAGGAATCTCCTTATGTCAAGGAAGCTAGTGACGACTAATCATACCCATGAGTTGGAGTAAGATTGAGTCGAGTTTGAGCGAACAAACCAGTGAACAATATTCCGAAGTACCCAAACTCTATATAAAGAGCTGTCAGGATGTAAGAGTGAATATGACGACACTCCCGACACTTACGACGACGTACGGTATGCGACAAGGATTTGTTTTTGACATCAAAGGTACAAAATATCTATAGCATAGAATGTTAAAGATCGCAAGAGGGACGAGATCGGCTTATAAAATGTTTAAAATGGGGGAGTGTGGTCTCAGTGTCAAGTTCCCTCTGGCTAGGGACGAGTTTACCCCTATCAAAAATAAAATAGGAAAAGTGGTCCCAGGGACAAGATCAAGGGTGGGGCGAGATTCCCCCTAACTCAACTTTTCAGGGATGTGGTTAATAGCCCACATCCAGTCATAAAAACATGTAAAACCCAAAAATCTCTTGGCGACAAAATAGATATTGTCGAGTAGCATGGAATTTTTTAAATGAGCGTAATAATTATTTTACCAGATTTCAGATTCCTAACCACCTCCCTTTTTATAAATAAAATAAATAAAAAAAATAATAATAAAAATATTTCAGGTAATAAAACCCATATAAAATTGTACAACAATAATTAATTAAAAGTAAATTAAATTAAAATATACATATATCATTAAAAAAAAATAAAAAAATATGTACTTATTTTTGGTGCAATAAAGTGTTTTTACTTACTTACTCTCTCTTCCTGTACAAATTATCTAAAAAAATATCTAAGAAAATTAAAAATATGCATTTTTAATAAAATTAAATCTATGTTCTATGTAATGTGTGTCGTCAGAAGGATTGAATTTTCCGCTCTAGTTTGCCTCAGGAATGCACCATTGTAAGTACCTACGTACTGTGAATTTGTTCTTCGAGTACCTAATGCAATAGTTATTTTATTTCACACTTCAAAATTTTCTGTAGTAATTGATAGAGGTAGAGTTGTTTGTTTGGGTGGGTTTGATATTTGGTCGCATTACGTCTGACGACTTAGTGATATTTTTGTCGTTGTCGTCCTTTTGAAATGGACGTCATCTTAATCAAAATCTTTTCACGCAGTTTAAATAAAAAACACCTATTTTTATAGAATAAAAGAATACATTGTGTACATCTATCGTATGATAACTAATATCTAAGAAAAAACAAGACAATTGATAAGAGTGACCACTTATTGGTCTGGCCGAATCTGATGACTTACCTATTTCGACTCGATGGAGATAATACTTGTAATAATTAAGCTCATAAAAAATGCTCTCATTAATTCTTAAATGAATGAAAGGAAACAAAACTAAGTATCATTTGACTATAAAACAACGTTTCAAATTCTTCATCTAGTATTAGAAATGACCAGATGCAAAAAATATTGGCAAAAATTCCTGTTATATAGCACTTGAGATTCCAAGTCGTGGCGCCGGCTGAAAGCTTGAAGCGTTCACGTATATAAGTACCTACAAAATACATAGCGTACAGAAAACACTATATAAATCTGAATTGTGGAACGAATTTTTTTTTTATTATAAAATTTATGGTTTACTTGGTTTTGCCCGTGGCTTAAGCATTTAAATCCCACGGAAATCGTACTGTTTTAGGATGGTTTGGTTCAATAAATTTATCTAATACACTCATTGATTCATATCGGGTGGGTTACGAAGTCGTCTGACCTTGCACACCCTGGTTTTTTGAAGTTTTTTCTGAACTGCCTTTCGGCCTTTGACTTGGTTTCTTCGACCACCAAATGACAGTCGGGAAGCACGGAATCATCTTTATTATCACAAGATAATCAGGTGATTCAAACCTGCAATGTCCTAACTAAACTCATACGTATATACGAGTATATGCATTGGAAATACTAACCAAAATATGGTTCCTGTGGGAATCGAACCTACCTAGACTTCGGGTCTAAAGCAAATGTAAGAATTGCGCGTGAAGAAGCATGAAACAAATGTTTATTAATTTACATTCCCATTTATAATATTGTTAAGGATTAAGATAAAAAAAATTACATTTGGATTTCAAACTTTTTTGACCTTCATTTTCATATAAGTGAGGCTAAAGTACCTGTCGAAAAATATTCAAAGCTCTTGCCAAAGCTTTTCAGACGCCCCGGTGCTTCCAGAGATAACCGAGTAAGTATCAATATACTTACTCGGTTATCTCTGGAAACACCCGCATTTATGTGCATCCGTAATACTAGTTGAAAAGTCAAAGGTATGAAGATCTTATAAAATAACAAGAAATACAAATCTGTGAACAAGTTTGTTTCGTATTTTCGTAACTATAACCCGGTCGGACCACGTGGTTTAACAGCCAGGCCTCGGGGCAATTCGCCACGTCGATTTCGGCGGCAAATTTGGGCGACAAAACGAAATGCATTTGTTTTAGTGCACTAATCGTTAAAACTTCTCATTTCGCCTCGGCAGTCACCAGTTTCCTTGGCTTTATAGAGCATTTGTTATGTATTTTTTTTAGTCGCCGGTGGCATCGCGGCCGTGGCTAATTCCCCCGTGGCCAGGCTGTAAGAGGAACTTTTATTATACTAAGTTTCATGATTGATGACCTCGCTTAAAAGATAGCAAAGGTGCCGAGAAAGTGAAAAGTGCTGGAGTGCTATTTTTGAAAGTGTGACTCACGTTAAATCGGTGAGTCGAATGATTTTCATATTGAGTCATACATTTCAAAAATAGGGCTCCTGCAGTCAAAAGAAAATAGGAGTAAGTAATTTGTCACCTTGTTGCCGAACTATCGATAGTTTTTCATATAAAAAACCATGTACCGGGTTATCGTCAGCCGGATACTATCTACTACAGAAGAAATAAACTATGGATACTGCCAATTGCCAATGGATCTTTTCATATCTATTTTTGTTGCTAAACAGCATTCTGAAAGTAATTATTGTTTTCAAAATTTGCGTTAACGTGAATTTCAATCTGCGCGATTGCCCCCAGGCTTTAAAATTACTGCGTGTTGTGGGGAACAATCCTTTTTTTACGTTTTACAAACACAAAGGCCTATTGCCTAGTTTGACGCCAAAACAAAGAGTAACAAGTTTCCAAGGCTTTGGTTGGCTTCGTTTTTCTAAAAAAAAATGCTAGCTTAGCGAATGAAAATGTTAACTAAAACGTTAAACAGTTATTTTGGTGCAATAAAGAGTTTTTGTATTGTATTGTAAACAAAGTTGGCCACTGTGATGCTATTTTCAGCCATCATCATCATTCCGTATAGGTAACATTGTCTATCGACCATGTACATCCTGGTGTCAGAGTTGTTCGGAATCGCCTCTGGGCCTCTGACTATAGACTACCAAATAGCCGCCGGGACCAACGGCTTAACGTGCCTTCCGAAGCACGGAATCATCTTTATTATCAGACAATCAGTCCTGTACAAAAAGTCTTGCAACCAAACTGGAAACAACTAAACAAAGTATGCTTCCGGTGGGAATCGAACTCACACCTCCGGGTCGAAGGCGAACGCCATAACCACTGGAACACGGAGGCAGTTATTTATAGTATTAAAACCTGTTATAAGACTGTAAAATGCCCCGTACAATATCGACTATTGACTATTACGAATAAATATATCTTTTTGACAGACCTCCTTCGCTTCCTACACACATAAAGCTATATCACCGATTTCAAGTACTCCTAAATCTCTTTTACAAGAGGTAAGACAATATAATTTTAACATCTTATTGGTCTCATACAAAAACAAATCAATAGATAAAGCTTAAACATCAGGGGCAAAGTTAAAATTTTGCTAACAATTATCTCCTTCTTACACTTTTTGACAGTATTTATTTATGTATGTTATTTGTAAGTTTATTCTTATTATTTATTTATGTAAGTTTATTATATGCGTCTTAATGTAGGCATGTACATTTAAGCTTTCTGCACCGCTCACGCAAGTGTTTTTCTACCGCAGCTCATTTCTACCCTAAGGTTGGCTGGAAGAAATTGCATTAGCGATAAGTCCGCCTTTGTACCCATTTAGTTGTATTGGTTTTAACTATGTGCTTCTTTTGTTTGTAAATGGTGCAATAAAGTGTTAATTCATTCATTCATTCATTCCTATAAGCAACTTTTAATTGTTGACTGGCTCGTCTGCAAAAATCTTTATCATCCCATATTTTATTTTCAACATTTGTGATCCTTTAATTTTAATTTTATCCCATCTGAAACGGCGAGAAATAAAACGTGGCGTATAATTAAGTATTTAATTACTTAGATAACAATTTAAATTATAGTTTTATAAATCAGTAGCAAATCGGGCAGAGCTTCGCCCTGTTATGATAAGTTATAACAAAATCAATACAAAATGAGCTTACTAGCCTATTTAAACACTTATCCCCACTATTAATTACTCGGCTAGGAAGTGGCAAGGCTGCGTTACGTCACGACCGATCAGCGACGGCTATGGCTGGCTTGCATACGGCTTGCTTCCGGTCGTGACGCGGCTTAGGCTCGGCTTGGCGGCTATGACTTGGCTTGGCGTACGTAACAATCGGCCATCCTGTAACAATTGCTCCCGCAATGGGAACATTTAAAACAGATTAGCTCTCTAATAAATCTATCAAATCTTCAGTTTCCAACTGTTCATCAGCACTACTGGCACTGTCAGATTCAGGAGCAATACTTCGGTACAGTCTTAGAGAATCTACTGACACTAGGCCCGTAAAGCTTTTGTAACCTCTTAGACCCTTAATACTCCTGATCCTGTATCTGTCATTGCCAATAACCTTAGTAACTATATAAGGTCCAGAATATAGGTCATCTAATTTCGTGTTGACTCTAGCAGCACTACTCGTAGGCGCTTGCCTCCACAAAACTAAATCGCCCCGTTTATAAACATGAGGTTTCTTACGCCGTTTATCGAAATTACCCTTCATCTTGATACTTGCTTTTTGTATACGAATCCTAGCCTTTTCTCGTTTTGACTGAGTCGACTCGGGTATGTTCCCTGGAATCGATACGTCACACACTGACCTACTACTGCGTGCAAACGTTAAATCATATGGCTTGTAACCTGTTGTCTCATTTGCGGTGTTATTAATACCCCATATCACATCAGGTAAGCAATTTGACCAATTATTAGCTGCTTCACTGGGGTCGACAGCGCGAAGGCCATTGAGAATAGTGCGATTAGTACGCTCGACTTGGCCGTTTGCCCTCGGGCATGCTATAGCATTCAAGGTATGCTTGAACTGCTTATCCACAGAAAACTTTTTGAAATATCTACTAGTAAATGCCTTCCCGTGGTCAGTAACTACTCTATCAGGGTATCCGAAAAGGGAAAATATTCGTTTAAGGGTTCTAATAGACTCAATAGAATTAACCGTTCGAGTTGGCTCTGCAATTACAAATTTTGAAAATGAGTCGGTTATAACTAAAATATACACATATCCTTTCTTAGTTCTACAAAATGGACCTAAATGGTCAATGTGGACCATTCTAAAGGGTTCGCTGGGCTTGGGAATGGGGTGCAACATGCCTTCTTTCCTTCCGTGCTCCCCTTTCCCATATGCACAATGTAAACAAGAAGAAACATATTTTCGAATAAACCGCGACATTTTAGGGAACCAAAAATCAGTTTTAATTAATTCACTAGTACGTTTAAGCCCAACGTGTCCTATTTCGTCATGATGCATCTGAATGATTTTCCACCTGGCTGATCCCGGGACTACAAGACGATTCCCGTTTAAAGTTTTTCGATAAAGCCTATCGTCAATTAAAATATAATTATTTGCTAAGTCTTGGTCAATTGAACTACACTTCAACCTGTCTATGATACTTTTTAATTTATCATCTTGGTATTGGACAGTATAAAACCAATCGGCTACCTCTAGGCGATTTACGTTTACAGAGTCGATAGGGTTTCTGCTTAGTGCGTCTACGTGTTTCATGCGGTCACCCGGCCTATATTCAATGCTAATATCATAATCCTGTATCATAAGCCACCACCTAGCAATGCGTGGAATTATATCACGTTTTGTAAGTGTCGCACGCACGGCCGTACAATCTGTAACGACCTTCACATGTTTACCCACAACATAAACTCGAAATCTGCGTAAGGATTCTACCTCTGCAAGGGTTTCCAATTCATAGCTATGGTACATACACTCTTCTTTAGACGTTACCCTACTAAAGTATTGAACTGGCCGTAAAGTCTCATCAGTCTGTTTTTGTAATAATATTCCAGCTATACCTAATTTGCACGCATCCGTGTGTATTTCTATTTGTAATGATGGGTCATACAAAGCTAATACTGGCTTAGAGCACAAACACTGTTTTAATTTATCAAAACTATCACTTTGACTATCACTCCAAACCCATAACGCGTTTTTCTTTGTCAAATCAGTTAAAGGACGTGCTATCAGGGCAAATTTAAATATGAATTTTCGGAAGTAGCTACAAAGACCAATAAATTGTCGTACCTCATGAACATTTTTCGGTACTGGAAAGAGAGATACTGCGTCCAATTTACAATTTGAAGGTTGCACACCATCACTAGAAATCTCATGTCCCAAATAAGTCACTTTATCTTGTAAAAAGGCACATTTTTTCATGTTAAGTTTTAGATTTTCAGATTGAAATTTTTGTAGCACTGTTTCTAAAATGTCAAGTCCAGTATTAATATCAATTGAGGGTAGAAGCAGGTCATCCAAAAATGCTAATATCTCATATGAACTATTATTAAGAGAATTATGGGATGTCACACGTATTGAATTCACTATTTTGTTAACTAAACGCATAAAAACAGAGGGTGCATTAGCCAGACCGAATGGAACACGTAAATATTCAAAATGACCCTGTGGCGTAATAAATGCTGTTTTATGTGTATCGTCTGGTGAAATCATCGCCTGATGATAGCCTTGGGCCATGTCAAGAGTAGTGAAAAATTTCATTCCCGCCAATTTCGAAATTTGATCGTCTATATTTGGTAACGGGTACCTATCTTTTACAGTAATTGCATTAAGTGCACGATAGTCTACACAGAGCCTACTGTCGCCATTTTTCTTCTTAACTAAAATAACTGGTGACGCATAGTTAGATTCAGATTCTTTTATAATACCGGCATCAAGTAAATCTGAAACTTTACGTTTGACTATTTCCTGCTCACTGTGCGATAATCTGTATGGCTGACGATATATAGGATGTTGTGACGTGAGTTTAATTTTCATATACAACAAATCTGTACAGCCTAGGTCTTTTGTACTACCAGCAAAACTATTTTTGTACTTTGATAATAAACGTATCAATTGGCTACGCTCATTTTCGTTCAAATTACCTATTGTAATTTCATTTAACGGAATGTCACCTATGCTGATATTATTAATTTGGCAGACATCACTGTCAGTTATAGAAGAGATGGATCCACACAAATTATAAAAAACGGGCAAGTGAGGCTTAGGCAAAATAGGCAAATAATTAGGGAATGGCTTAGCTGTGTCACTAACCTGTTTAGATGGCGTTGGCGCGTCGCAGCTGTCGGCTCGTGCTAGAATTTCGCCGGCCTTCCACTCGATGTTCCGCTGGCTGGTGTTGATGACTTTGATGTAGCCCTCGCCGCCGCGAAGTACTGTAGCCGGCAGCGAATAGGATACGCCTTGGAACTCGAAGTGTTTGGGAGCAGTACATACGTCGTTATCCTTAATATTACCTAATATGCGGACTTTAATTATGGAAGTACCAGGCGGTAGGCTTTCTTCACATGTCGTAAGGACCTTAAATTTACATGGCTCTTCCTCCACATCTAGTTCTCCACCAAAAGCAGCATCTTGTTTTAATATTGCCATTCCGTTGCTAACAGTCAAAGACATGTGATTTGCATTTATAACTGGTTGGCCAATAATCAAGTGGACTTCACCCAAATCAAAATCGCACAAATGCGCCTTACAACGGAGGGTAATCTTGTCAATTTCAAGGCTGAATTCTACGACTCCGTGGCTCGTGATGAAACCGCCAGAAAATCCCTTCAGAATTGTTCTTGTAGGTAGTACTTTTAATGCCAATAGATCAGAAATCTGAGTGTTAAGGACATTCACTTGGCTTCCCGTATCAATGTAAGATTTAACGAAATGGTCGTTGATTCTGACAGTCTTTTTGTAAGTTTCATTGTAATTCTGAAGCAACTTGATCTCCTTGACGATTTCGTTAGTGTCTTCTGGCTTGTAGATCTTGGAACCCGGGCAGCTGGTGGCAATGTGGCCTTTCGCACCACATTTATAGCACGTACGTTGGTCCGGCATTGTGCAGTGGCGTAAAAAGTGTCCTGTTTTCTTGCACCGTGGACAAGGATCACTCGCAAGGTCAACTTTCTTGTCCATAGACTGTGATGGTCTTAGGTCTTTATTATTTTGCCCTCGTACCTCTAATGACGGACCCTTGTAGTCGTCAATCGCACATAGAAAGGCCTCGTATAGTTCATCCGGTCTTTCGCATTGAAAAGCTCGCGCATTTGGTTGTAGCGAGAACGGCAAGCCCCTTATGATGCAGGAGACGGCTGCACGATCAGACAATTTGCACCGAAAACACATGGCGACTTTTTCTTGATAATATTTCGTCATAGACTCATTAGGGAGTTTCTTTCTCTGCAACATTTCGTCTAATAATGCACTGTAATCACGATGTTTAGGAAAAGTACGTATCAACATTCTTTTCCACTCCTCCCACGAATAGTCGTACTCTTCGAGCCTGTTGTACCACTTTCGGGCTTGACCTCGCAACTTGTCTTGTAGGTGAAAGGCTTTAATTTTATCATTCCACCCGTGTATATCTCCTAGTTGGTCTATTTTCTTCAGCCATGTTGTCACTGTACATTCGTCTTTGTCTGGGTCAAACTCCGGTATTAAGGATGCTGCACGATGATCTCTTATGCGGTTGACCGATGAAGATTCTTCATTGAGTTCGTGTATCGCTCTGTCCACTTCGCTTTCCAGCAGATATTTGAGGAGTTTTCTGGCAGGTGGCGGTGAAAAGTCACGATCACTGTCATCTTCATGCGATTGCTCGTCAGACAGTTTCCATCCAGGTGGGCGGACTCCTTGCCCAGTTGACGAACCAGGACGGTTGCGCTTCATCCCGCTTCTGAGTGAAACGGCGAGAAATAAAACGTGGCGTATAATTAAGTATTTAATTACTTAGATAACAATTTAAATTATAGTTTTATAAATCAGTAGCAAATCGGGCAGAGCTTCGCCCTGTTATGATAAGTTATAACAAAATCAATACAAAATGAGCTTACTAGCCTATTTAAACACTTATCCCCACTATTAATTACTCGGCTAGGAAGTGGCAAGGCTGCGTTACGTCACGACCGATCAGCGACGGCTATGGCTGGCTTGCATACGGCTTGCTTCCGGTCGTGACGCGGCTTAGGCTCGGCTTGGCGGCTATGACTTGGCTTGGCGTACGTAACACATCTAATAATAGACTCAAATATCATAACAGCACGCAACCTCTGCGAAGTTATTAATAGGCAAAATCCACAAATCTTTTTGGAACGTGGGTGGAATGGTATGATGTGACGCCATATATTTTTAATTGATTTACACACATATCTCTAGCATGCTTTGCGGGTTATGTACTCAAAATAGACTACCTTCTATATTGTCTTGTATGTCCATCATTCATTTATATCAAGTGTCAATTGAATTGTGTTCCGACGTGGATAAGACCACCAAATGCTATATGACTTCCATAGTACGGAATCATCTCATTCCATAGAAAGATTGCAGTTAGCGGATGTAACAATAATAACAGGTTTTAATTTACTTGTAGATACTTAATATTATAAGTGCGAATGTTTGTCTACCTGTCTGTCTGTCTGTGTTACGCTTTCATGGCAAAACAGCTGAACGGATTTTCCGTATAAATTTTGAAACATAGGAGCGTGGCCAAATATAGGCTTCTTTTTTACGCAGGCGGTAAACAGCTAGGTCTATTAATCTACTGGTTCCATCAATAACCAACATTCCCATAGAAAGGTTAAAAGCGAATTTCTGGGCTCTGAAAGCTATATATACCTACTAGCTGTGCCCGCGACTTCGTCCACGTGGAATAGTTATTTTGGGAATCATGGCTCATCACGCGGCGCGTGTGAATTTTGTTTCAGAGTTATTTTAAAATTGTATTATCTTATAAGATGTTTATTGAAATTAAGTGATGTCAAAGACAATTTTGTTCACAGTTAAATACCCTTAATCAATAATATATTTATTTGGATAAAGAATAATATTATTATGTTGATACAACTCTGACAAATAATTTGTAATAATGCATTAATTTCGACCAAATTTGATTATCATAAAAACGGTTATTGTGAGTTAATCTTAAAAGATAGACATATACTGTGGCGAATTTTGTTTCAGAGTTATTTTAAAATTGTATTATCTTATAAGATGTTTATTGAAATTAAGTGATGTCAAAGACAATTTTGTTCACAGTTAAATACCCTTAATCAATAATATATTTATTTGGATAAAGAATAATATTATTATGTTGATACAACTCTGACAAATAATTTGTAATAATGCATTAATTTCGACCAAATTTGATTATCATAAAAACGGTTATTGTGAGTTAATCTTAAAAGATAGACATATACTGTCGCGGACATTTTTTTTGAAAATTTAAAGAGGAATAATTCTTTCATACACATTTTTGGGTATCTCGAACGGATTTCGCAGCGCACGCAACGAAAGCCCTCAAAGATTAATAATGTTCCCCGTTTTTTCCACATTTTCGAGTGTTTCTTCGCTCCTATTAGTCGCAATGTGATGTTATATAGCCTCAAGCCTTCCTCGATAAATGATCTATCCAACACAAAAAGAATTTTTCAATTCGAACCAGTAGTTCCTGAGATTAGCGCGTTCAAACAAACAAACAAACAAACTCTTCAGCTTTATAATATTAGTATAGATTGATTGAGATGCAACCAAGATGTAATGATCTTTTAATGTTTTTTCATTGCAAATTTTTAAAAAGTGCCATTTTTAATACTACGAATAAAAGTCGTAAAAATTACCTTTGTACTCTAATGATTTGTTATGTTTTCGCGATTGTCACATATAAAATTAAACAATTTAATACTGTTTTTATCGCGTTACTTATTTATTTACACCTAACGCGTTTCAAACACTTTGAAGTCTGCATAACTTTTACTCTGTACTCACATTGTTATTTTTTTTGCAAAAATAAATAAGTAAAATATCTACTTGGGTACATAGTACTGAAAGTTAAGTGACCGATGTTATCACACCTTATCATGTAACTCGCTAGACAGGCGATTATCAGAAATTAATTAATATCGCTAAAACATGTCAGTGGGAATTTTGTAGATAGAACTGAATAATACGCGGAGTGCTAATAAACGTCGTAACCCGGACACTTTAACAGCGGCGATCCCGATACCTATGACTACTACGATTCGGTCACGAACGCACGAGCTTCAATGTGCGTGTGTTAGTCTTAGGGATGGTTATTTACTTTACAATTTATTAACTCGTTTCTCTTTTTGTTACAGCTCGTTTCGGCGACGCACACATGCAATTATAAAACATATTGTGAGTAAACAAAAATTACGTAAAAGTCAAAGAGCATCGAAAAAGTAAAACGTTCCTTACTGAAAAAGTACGTTGTTTTTTATATTTAACAAAATATTTGTTTAAATTTAAACAGCCAAATGTTTACAGTACAATAATAGATTATGATACAAGGGTGCGAAGTTGGTCAATATTTACGAGGCGGTATATACCTAGAAGCCGAGTATATGACCAATTTCGCTCACGAGTTGTCATACGACAATTTTAAAAACATTTGCGAGGAAAAACAAACTTATATTATTAACTTTTTATTAACTACACAATAAATAAAAGTTCTTAAGCGATATCAAATCATTACTTCACATTAGCATTTGTTGGTACACTTTAAACAATTTTCACAATTAGTTTGAATTGGGCTTGGGTGTTTGATTATGCATCTTTCATCATATCTATCATAGTTCTTGATTCTATTTTAAAGCTTCGTCCACGCTTCGTCCTTATTTCTGCCTTTGTAGTTTTAAATTAAGTAGCTATAGTCAGTCTACTTAGTCAGTTATTAACATTAGATTTTCGCCTGGATTAGTATATCTAACGGAGTCAAATTTAGGTATTCTTCTCTAAATTATTAAATCAACATTTGTTTTTATTTTAGTCAATTCGATAATAAAACAAATACCTTGATTAAAAATGGCGCCACTGATACAGCCGCCCTGATAGTAATTTTTTTTAGCTTAGTTAGTTTTACGGCCATGGATACAAGTCATATATAGCCCTTCTTAATGTTTCTACACAAATTAATATTTGTAGTCCAATACGGCTAATGTTTGATAAAATAAATATAAATATGAAATTTAGTGTTGATTTATCATTTGGAAGCTAAAATCCATACTAATATTATAAATGCGAAAATCTGTCTGTCTGTCTATCTGTTGAAGACCTGGGGTCAAACATAGGCTACTTTTTGACGCAGGCGGAGCTGCGGGGAAAAGCTAGTAGTTTATATTTTTTGCAAAAACAATGAATTGGTCTGAGACTCAAAATCCTCTTGGCGTACATTTTAAAAAATGTACCGTAACCATGAAAATTATTACTTTACAAGTGTATAATACCAAACGTAATACGGGGTGATTATTATTGTGATTATGAAAGATAGCGTGAAGGCGTAACATTTTCTGAAACCTCATGCTTTATTATTAGATTGATTGATTCTAGTAGTAGGCGTGTTATCGATGGATGCACGCTGAATTCGAGAACATCGTCTATTTTGATGATATTTCTTTATTTATGGTTAGGGCGGTTTGAACCTTTGAACCCTTAATCAAGGTTAAAAAAGTCTAAATAAAAAGTTTTGATTAATTCAAAGGATTACCTTATAGTTTTCTTCGATATATGTTAGTTACATGTTTCTTTTGGAAGCATGGATCAGTGTCATATAGAAAGTCGTTGATAAATAAATAATCAGGTCAATCTTAACAGAAGTTGATTGGCAATATCTGGAAGACTCGCGACAAAGGAAATTCATTCCTAGTTCAATCAAAGCTAAGGGTCTGGGAGATATATTTCGTACGTACCTAATATTTTTTGATCCGCTACTCATGATTTGTCTTTTGTATGTTGAAATAAGTATATTACCTTTTCGGTACACTTTAAATATAAATGAAAATATTATTTCAAAGGTGAATTTTCCATGTTTGTATTATGGAGCAAATACAAAGAGGAGACGGCGTATCGACTGGTGCAACGTTACGGTCATTGGCGCAGTGACGTCGGAAGTGGGCGTAGCTTACGTCATATTTCGTTCAACTGTGAAAGATGCGTGGCGTGAAGCGAGCTCTAATGTTTTTCTTAATTTTCTAATTTACGTTTCGTTTCAGCTTAGAATATTTTGTAAAATATATTAATTCATTTAGTGTTAAGTGTTCCAATGCTGTACTGTTATGGGATCACAATAAACCTAAGTAAATAAAATATTTTCGATTTTATTTGATTGATTAAGTATTACAAAAATATATTTTTTATGTTGAAATTTTCGATTTGCTAGCGACATTTATTGGTCAATAGGGGCGGAGCCACGGCCAAACCAAGCTCCCTCACGTCTGCCTTCCGCCCCGCGTAGCCTCACACAATAGGCTATTCTACTTTCTTTTATATTTCATATCACAAATTGAGACCCTGAATTCGAAAACGGAAAGAAGTTTTTGAATCCGTTCAATATATAAGTTCAGTTTTCTTAAATAAGCCTTTGAAATCCTGTGGAAGGGGAAACTGGCAAAGAACAAGAAAAGGACGCACATAATAGTGCAGTGACGTCACTGCCACTTGATTTCATGTGTACAAAAGAGATAGCTAGATGTCCTCACCACGCTCCCACTTTTCTTCATTAGAAAACTTTAAATGCTTATTACCGCTTTAATTAATTAACAATTTTGTTGATATTTTCGGAATCGGTTACTTTTTAGTGTATGTATTGTTCCGTATAGAAATCTTATGAAAAGGTAAACACAGTCAAGTAGCCTATTTTTGTAAGGAAGCTCTCTATACGCCATCTCCTCTTTGTTATTACTCCGTGGTTTGTATGTACCCCCATCTTGTACGCATAGGCGATGATTTGGTCGAGCGTAAGGACCAACTCAAATACTTGGGGTCGGTACTCGACGCGTCCGGGAACATCGACTGCGACGTTAAGAGTCGTATATCAGCAGCGGGCAAAGTGGCGTGAGGTGACCGGTGTAAATCCATCATTAGGCCTGCCCTTCTACACGGCTGCGAGGCGTGGCCTGTGCTTGAGCAGAATAAGCAAGAGCTGCGTGTCACGCAGATCAAGATGCTGCGTTGGATGTGCGAAGTGTCGCGGAAGGACCGCATAAGGAACTCCGCATTCGGGACTACCCCTTCATGTCCGTGACATAGCAGATAAGCTTCAGGAAATGGTACGGTCCGGTAATATTCGTTGGGAACAAGTGTCTGGCCATGCCGCCTCCGCCGGGGCCTGGTAGAAGGGTAGAGCTCGAGCTGGCTTGACGTCGTAAAGTAGGACATGCGGTGAATGAATGAATGAACACTTTATTGCACCATTTACAAACAAAAGAAGCACATGGTTAAAACCAATACAACTAAATGGGTACAAAGGCGGACTTATCGCTAATGCAATTTCTTCCAGCTAACCTTAGGGTAGAAATGAGCTGCGGTAGAAAAACACTTGCGTGAGCGGTGCAGAAAGCTTAAATGTACATGCCTACATTAAGACGCATATAATAAACTTACATAAATAAATAATAAGAACAAACTTACAAATAATCAAAAAGTGTAAGAAGTTAGTGACGTCGATATATTATCACAATAAAAGAGCGGATAATTCTACCTCGGAAAGGTAGTGAGACTTAACCTGATCTTTAAACGAAGTAATGGTTTGTGCCTGACGAATGTCTACCGGTAATGCATTCCAAAGTATGATAGCCTGAACTGTGAAGGACTTTGAATAAAAACAAGAAGAGTGGTCAAGAATCGCCAAATGAAGGGAATTAGCGCTACGGACATCGCGGTTTCCGATCTCACTGAGAAATTTAAAACGTTCTTTTACATACAGAGCTGTAAAAGGCTTAAACAGAATTGAGTATAGAAGGGAAAGGATATGTAACTTACGTTAAAGTCTGATGGGGAGCCACTTGAGTTGCGTGCGAAAAGCTGAAATGTGATCATATTTGCGTAAGCCAAATATGAACCTAATACAAAAGTTTAACGGACTATCTGTCAGGGATGCCGAAAACCGGGCGAAGTGGAGACGTAGAGGTAGGAAAGCGGACCCTGGGCTCCGAAGCAAGCAGCTCAGGATGTAACCGGGAAGGCGCTAAGCTGATGATGATGATTTTCTATGTTTATATATTCAATCAATCAATCAATCAATCAATCAAATATTTATTTGCATAAAATGTAGGTTTTACAATGATTTTACAATATAAATAGGTACCCAAATACATTTTACCATTGTAAAAGGTGTGCAAAAATACATAATTAATAAAATAATACATAATATTAATGTTTCAAAAGGTGCGACTTTTTTTTGGGGTTTTTTATCTTGTGTTATTTTTCAAGTTTCCCCAAAAGGGGACTACTATCGGGTAATATATAATTTATAATCTTTTGTCTACAGCACTTAATAAATTCGCAAAAAAAGTTAGTTATTTCTTGATTATTCTTTTATCGATGACAAAAAAATAGCATTAAACAATCTAAACTCAATGTAACTGAAAAAATATAATCTTAGAAAAATCAATACATTAAAAATCTCAAATATATATATGTCTTGCTTTTTCAAGCATAGAGATGAGATAAAAGTACTAAACATTATTTCAGTTGAAAAAAGTTTTACCAACGTTTGTATTTTTTTATAACTAAGGGGGTAAAAATTATAATATTTTTCAAATAACTGCATCCATATTGCAAGCACGTATAGTCTAAGAGCTGACTGCACAATTCCTAGAGGAAAATATTTGAAGAATGCCGCATTTCTTGTACGATGAATGCCAGAGAATGCCCTGAATAACCGAGTGCTGAGCTCTTTTACTAAAGAATTTCTAGGCTAGAAAAAAAGCTCACACTAAGTTTATACTGCAGAAGTAGATAGTTTTTGGTACTAAATAATTGTATTTAAAGCGAAGATGGCTGATGAAGATGGAAGATGGCGAAGATTTTATTCGATTAAAGTATGTGTTTATTTTGTTTGTAAAATAAAAATAGATCAAAACAAATATACATGAAAATTAGCTACCTCTTCTGCACCTAAATCTACAGAATTAACGATATGTATAAAGGTGTGCATGTTGGCTAGCTGTAGCCCATAACCTGTAACAGGGTTAGCGATTGAATTACAAAAAAATGTATTTACTCTACTCACTACAATAACCATAAAGAAAAAAGTCGTAAGGATTCTCATTACAACATAGAGGGCGCCACTGACACCGTCATTTCTTTTAGGGGTTGATTCTCGTCAATTATGTAACCCTCATTTAAGTCCTCGTTTAGTGGGTTCTTTGGTAAAATTCATTTGGTCACGACATAATGTGTTTGTTTTGTTTTACGGAGATATGCATTGGTTATTTTGGAAACCACTTTCCAAATTTTACAATACCTGAATCTAAACCACTTTCAATAAAAAAATATTAAAACGAAAAAAAAAAATCACCCTCTCATACAAAATCCTGTCAACTGATCACATTTCTATGGGACGTCGAACGTTTTTTGTCAGTTTTCACTTAAATTATTTACAAGCTTTTTCCCGCAGCTCCGCCTGCGTCAAAAAGTAGCCTAGTTTAGCTAGCCCTGTTTGACCTCGGGTCTTCAACTTTACCAAATTTCATCAAAATCCATTCATCGGTTTGGCCGTGAAAGCATAACAGACAGACAGACTTTCGCATTTATAATATTAGTTTTATAATATTAGTATGGAAGCATGGATTTAAACTGGCCTAGTTTCATTTACTAATATTGAGAAGAATTTTATTTCCGTGTGCGGTTTTGATGTTCTTTGCTTACTAACCACACTGTAAAATTTGGTCAATGATTTTTTTAATAAAATCAATACAACTTAACTCTGTGGATCCAGGTTTATGGATACTTTTTTCAAGGCTTTCGTGAAAAATTAAAATGATATCAACGGCAATAATATTTCTAAGCAAACTCATGCAATGAGACTAGAATCTACATCACATACAAATTACATTTTAGTGGATAAAAAATATGTGTAAAAATGTAGAAAATCAAGTATAAACTTTCAGAGTTTAGCTCTCTTACTAAATAAATTCATACTTATATTATAAATGCGAAAGTCAGTCCGTCTGTTACTCTTTCACGGCCAAACCGCTGAGCGGATTTTGATGAAATTTGGTATGAATATAGTTGAAGACCCGGGGTCAAACATATGCTACTTTTTGGCGCAGGCGGAACTGCGGAAACTATAATAAATATAACATGGAATCGGTACAATGAAGTTTAATTCAATATTTTTAGGTAACGCTCTAGCAAATATACCAAATTTCATCAAAATCTCCTTCAGCGGTTTGGCCGTCAAAGCGTAACAAACAGACAAACAGACAGACTTTCTCATTTATAATATTAGTATGGATGGAAGTGCGGAAGTATGGATTAAATAAGTTGTATTCATTTAGGGCCAATTTGCAGCTGATTAATTTCTAAGTATTCGCAAAGAACATGTTATTCTACTTGTGTAAAATATTTATAACAAACTGCAATTTTTGAGTTCCCGTAATTGACGAGCATATATGACGAGAGTGATAAGCGTAAAGGAGCGAAGTAAATGGAAATACGTAGTCTCTGCCTACCATTATAGGAAACAGGCTTGATTAATTTAGGCATATTATGTACTGGCTGTTTTCCGCAGCTCCATCTGCGGTATATAGCCTATGTTACTTAGAGTGAATGTAGCTTTCCAATGGTGAAAGAATTTTTGAAATCGGCACAGTAGTTTTTGAGTTTATTCATTACAAACATACACACAAAAATACAAATCTTTCCTCTTTATAATATTAGTGTAGAAGTCTAGATAGTGTAGATGTAGATAGTGTAGATGTAGATTAGTGTAGATGTAGATTAGTGTATATGTAAATTACTTTAATCAAAACACTAACTTTAATATCTCATGGTTATGAACATGATCAAAGTTCCTAATTGTACTGATATATTCAATTCAAAACCTTGTTATGTTATAATTATTGCTTAAGTTGGTGATTGAGTTTTGTTGTCAACTGGGTAACATACATGGATGAATTATTAGCCAAAGTAGCGTCTCGATTAGTGATGTGCAGTAAGTCAATTCTGAACGGTTAAAAAATGTTGGATTTAAACCAAAATGGTGAACAATTTTCTACGGTTGTTTACCGAAGGTTCCGTAACAGTATCTTCTAGAAAATTAAGAGTTCTTTGTATGAATGGAAATATTAATTTCATACAAAATACAATTATAAAGATACTTAATTTAAACACATCTTATACAGTTTGGGAATTTTTATTTTTTAAACTAGCTATTACCCGCGGCTTCGCCGCACCGTGATTAAGGAAAATTGCCAATTAAACCTTCTTCGATTAAGGAGCCTTATTTTTGAAACGTATGATTCAAATGTTGAATGAAAGTAGTTCGTTTTCTTTCTTTCTTTCGTCTCACCGATAATGAGAATGATGATGATAACTATTCTATATCGAAACGAAAATCATTTTCAACTAAAAAAAAGCTTCAGAGCCTAGGACATGATGATGGAGCGACTGCCGTCGCGTAACCCTTTCTACACGGACATCAGACCAACGTAAACATGACCCGTAGTGTGTAATTAGCCATCACTTTACCATTCTTCAAACTGCATAAAGGCATCCGTCACATTCTAACGACTGCCATCTATCGATAACAACCAGGACCAAATGCTTAAAGTCCCTTCCGAAGCACGGAGGAGCTTGAGATAGAAAATGTCACTAAGAGTAGGTTTTGGATAGATAGCTAAGATAAGGATAAACGTATTTCGTGCTCAGCGCATACTGAGGACGCCTTGCGAAAAACGCTCGGTCGTAAAAAAAGAAGACATAGTAGAAAGTGAAAATTGTGGATAGAACATTTGCTTAGGAAATTGGTTGTTTTTTTTTTATTCTGGGCGTTAAGCGTACGATGTCAATATCGGATTTCTATCGGTATGTGTGATGTGCTAATGAGAGAACTAAGAAGAAGGTACTGAAGGTAGGAAGTATGTAAGATTTATAGCTGCATTCAGAGTATTTAAAATTTGTTTAGTGCCTCTCTGTGGTTCAGTGGTTAAGGCACTTGCCTTCAGCCCAGAGGAGATTGGATTCCCATTTAGTTAATGACAGTTTGGCTAGGACGTTGCAGACTTGGACCACCGGATTATCAGATATTATAATGATTCCGTGCCTGAGTGCCGTCTAGTGGTTGTTAAATGAACCACGTCAAAGGCCGAATGGTTGTTCCGCAAAATTCTAACACCAGATGCGTTGCAAATTCGTTCAGCTATTTTTACGTAAATAATATTTCGCTTTTCCCTCGGGATAGTTAAGTTTCTCCGGGATGTAAGTATAATACTTGAAACACCTTTTCGATATATATTGGTTGAATACTTAATGAAATTCATAGTAATCTGCAAAGTATTTAATTTGTCTATGAATTTTCCTAGATAAAATAATTTCAAGCGCTTTCTCGATAAACTAGATGTCTGCATTTTAAATTTCACTTTGATCTGTCTAGTAGATGAATTTGAGCTTTTCCCTCGGGATTCGTATATTTTCTAGGATATATTGATAATATTCCGATATGTATTACTTAAAACGTTTTCTAGATATATATTAGTTAAATGCATAGTAATCTGCCGGGTGAGTATCTAACTTATCCCTCGGGATTCCACGACTTTTCCTTTGAAATATCTTAAATGCTTTCTTGTTATATTGGTCGCTTGCATTTCAAATTTCAGATTGATGAAGCAAAAATAATTGATCTATTGAACAGCTAGTAGATAAATTATTTTTGCTTATCCCTCGGGGTCCGTATATTTTTCTGGGATAATTTGTACTTAATATGTATGTAAGGTAAGTCCATGCCAAATATCAAGTCAATCGATGCAGAAGTTTTCCTGTGATGCGTGCACGACAGACAAACAGACAAAAATTCCTAAAAAATATGATTTGTCATCTATATCCATAGCTATGTATCCTGTACACTAAGAATTTCCAAAACATATTCAATGTACCGAATTTGTATTCGGCCCGGCTACAGTTTTATTATATACTAGCAGCCCGTCCCGACTTCGCTCAGGCCTATAGCCTTCCTCGATAAATATGCTATCCAACACTGAAAGAATTTTTCAAATCGGACCCGTAGTTCCTGAGATAAGCGCGTTCAAACAAACAAACAAACTCTTCGGCTTTATAATATTAAGTATAGATATAGAAGATAGATTGAATTGATATAAAACTTGAATACGTAATTTTAATTTAGTGTTAAAAGGTTTTCAATCGTGTTTTTTATTTTATACCGGTAGAAAATGATTGTTTATCGGGTAGTACTGTTTTGGTTTAAAACCATATTGAAAACCCATCACTAGATTCGATTCAAAACTGTCAAACACACGTCCTTTGTTCTCAAATCAGGGTCAATTACCCTCTTAGCAGGCTGAATTTCACATGACGGGTGACGGGTGTCCGCGATTAGAGCCTTTACCTTACTCGATATTCAAATTGTTTGAAACAGTTTATAAGTTTTTTGGTAAATGTTTTTATCTATTTAAAGAGAGTTATTTTAGGGTTCCATACCCAAAGGGTGTCGCATCAAAAACTAAAAGATCTCGCTTATAACCGAGAAGAATGGAAGAAGCTCCACCAACAAGGGTCCAGCTCTTAAATTTTTGATGATGATGTACCCAATGGGGCTCTATCACTAAGACTTCGCTGTCCGTCTGTCACCAGACTGTGTCACATGAACCCTGACAGTTTGACAGTTGTAATTTTCACAGATGATGTATTTCCTTGCCGCTCTAATAACAAATATTAAAAAGCAGAGTTAAATAAATTTTTAACAGCTTAAAACTCTCTTTTGTGGTATGGGAGCCATCCAACATAAGTTTTTTTGCTGTATTTGTAGATAAATGGTACGGAATCCTTCGTGCGCGAGTCCGACTCGCACTTGACTAGTTTTTTTATATTATTAGTTACAGTTGCTAGTCAAAACCTTAAGTGGACTGGTCTCTAACCCACCGGGAACACCGTACGATATGAGATAGTTACTGAACTTAAATTTTTTGTTCAGTCGTTGACAACAGCTTGCATTTCATTGTTATATTTTTCATGTTTTTTCATTTATTGTCATGTAGTGTTTTCTGTAACTGAATAAGAGTGTTTACGCTAGGCTTGTCGTCTCTTACAGGTATTTTCATGGGTTGATGACAGGCATAGTTATTCGAATTGTTAGCTTTTTCAAGGTTATTTTTTTCTTTACTTTCCAATATTTTAATTTATAAAAAAATATTTTGTACAGTTAAAAAAATATTAAAGAAAACATTAAACTAGAAATTAAATAAATCCTGCCTGTGTGGTATGTTAGCAAGAACGCTGGCTGCATTTCCCCGTTGGATAGCAATGTTTATTCGTTGGGCAAAATAGCAACCAGCCTTCCTGTCACAAGTAGAGGAGATCAGGCGCGGCAAAAAAAATCCTATTACACCAATACAACTCATACACTTATCTCAATAGATAGGACAGATCAAATTATTACTCGAGCGCGGAAACTAAGTTTCCATGCTCGAGTAGACATCATCCTTATTTTCAACTCGTGCGTAAATGAATAGAAAAAAGTTTTATACCAAAATTAAAATTCCATTATTACGAATTTCGAAAAGATTTATATCTCGACAGATTTATATTCGAAATATTGCCGTTGTCAAATCTGATAGAAATTATCTTGACGCTGGCTCGACTATTTATTTCAAGGGACTATTCAGAAATAAGTCTTTTCCTTCCGTATTTTTATAAGGGGATGTGGTACATAATTTCTTTTTACCTATTTTTACACAATTTAAGTTAAGGGGCATGATCAATAGACCCTGCATAACCTGGTGTCAGGGCTCTTCGGAAGACTCTTACTCATGCTTACAGCATAGCTTTAGAGGTATGGAATTCAGCCGCAAAACCGTACCGTAACATGACGTAGATTATGTTGTTAAAGTATTATATATTTACTTAGTGTCGATTAGCTCAAAACATATTATATTTTGTTTCTCCCATATAACATTAAATAGTAGAATTCTAGTATATATGTGAGACAGAAACTGCTATCCAGCAGTTGTAGTGACTTGCTGTTGAATTCAATATGCCTTTTGTGAACTTTTACATGAAATTATTTTACCGAACGAGTTAAAAAACATGTTGGGATCACTTTCTTCGAATAACCAACATATTCACAAGTCTATATTGAATACTCAATTAATATTGGTATCATCTTATTTCGACTTAAAATTTGGCGCTTCTATTTTTAGGACATAATGCATACAAAAGTGTTCGATGACTATATTATCTGTAGTAATTTCTTTAATCTGTAGTTTCTCAAGAAACTTATTACCTACCCTATGGCGCTTTCTACGGCTGATATAAGCTCTTGTTTTGAGCACCTCACCGGACAGGAGAGACACTGTAAAACATGCGGTATGGTTTCTGTAGAAGTATTTATTTGCACCTAATAATTACACACATAGCGCGGAGAACCGATAGCCGATAGGGCAGAAAGGTTGGACATCCACCGACCAGATGGTCAGATGACCTGAAAAAAGTCGCAGGCAAACGATGGATGCAGGCTGCTGCCAACCGATCATTTTGGAAATCAGGAGAGGCCTATGTCCAGCAGTGGATTGACTGCGGCTGAAATGATGATGATGATGAATAATTCATGTGCAGACTTTCTTATCTCAGTATATTTTGCATAGCTACCTAAATTTATCGGGGCATTTGTCGGGGCCGTTGCCAGAGCATTATTATTTTAAAGCCTTTCCATTTCTCTCTTATCTCGAGCCATAAAGCATCTTGATTTTAGAAAACAATGCAGATGTTTGGAGAAACAGATTTAAGGTTTTATCGCTTGTATACTGTTACCTTGGATAATGCGATTATGTGTGTTTGTAATTTAATGAAAAATTCAACAACAAAAACACACAGGTAAACATGGAAACATGGAAACTTTTGAAGTCAGACAAAAATAAGTACGTTTCATCCAATTAAATAAAATGGAGGCCTTAAACAATCATTTAAAGCAGTAGCAATGTTTCTGAATGTTACAAAACTCTAGTGATACAGAAGTAACTAAGACTTTTAGCTAACAAACCCGCCATTTTTGAATTCCCCTCTATAAGTACGGTCGACACATTAAGCAGATACTTGCATTTGTTTCCCCTAGTTGAGATAAGATTAACATTGCTACGAGTCTGCTAAATGTTCATGGGCATAGGGATGCCAATAAAACAGCTTTTATTAATATTCGAGACGTTTTTAAAGTTCGTCTTTTTACAACTGAAAGTCGCAAAGACATCGCTGTAATTTTAATAATAAAATAAAAAAGTAGTCTAGTACGCGTTGAGCCACGCGCAATAGATGAGTATGCGATAGTATTAATACATAAAATCATATTAATACAGTAATTACAATTGAATAATTTAACAGATACAGCTTTAGGGGAACTTAAAATGGAACTAACGTGATGAATTGACTGACGACTGTGACAAACAAGCAACGGGACCTAAACTTATTCATATTAACAGAATTTCTTTTTATAATGCGGTAAAATAGGCGTTTTATCATGAAAACCTAAACGCTAATTAATTAAAACAGTTTAATAATAAAAGTTTACTTTTAAATTGTAGAAGTTAAAAATGAAAAAGCGAAAATTGGAAAACTTCAGGAAACTTGAAGACTTCGAGCGAACTGCACAAAACATTAATCGTGCGAAGTCGAGGCAAGCATCCAGTAATATCAATATAATATCACTAGTTACGTAAATGATGGATAACATGTGTCGTTCCTCGTAACTTGAACTTAGCTATCGCTTGCCAACTTACGTTAACAACCCACAAGCAGTTTCACAACTTAAAGCGCTGTCGTTAAGTTTTAAGTTCATAAGCTTTATGACGTATGTTAAGAAAGATTTCAAGTTTAAGATTGAAAGTTTCAGCTATGATTTTTACATGTTAAGTTAATGGAAAGTTTGCAATAGAATTTGTCTAACGATGTGCGTGGTAAGTTTTACTAAGGGCGATCAGGTGACCTAATTTTGAAATGTACTTATGACGTATATACCGTATGAAATTTGTTCGATATCAAACCAAAATTATTCGTAAACACTCCAAGGTTTCACTTTCCTACAAGATTTCATTTCATCCCCCGTTTTCCATCGCTTATACGATGATTAATATATTATATAATTTTATGTTTTCACTTTAAAAGTGAAATAAAAATCTTACAAATTGACGTCACGTATGGAGAAAATATAGCAATTTTAAATTTTACCTGCGACATTGGCAATGACATTCATGTCATAAACAGGATATTTATAACGTGAACAACACAATGAAACCAGTACGAAATCTGCTGATGATAAAGAAGTAAAGTAAAAAAATAGTAGAAAAAGATTGATTAGATTGATTTTTAAATAATAAACTCCTTTAAATAGTAACATAATTAAGCATAAATCTTTGTAGGTACAGCAAATCGAATGTTCACTTTAAAAAAATAGTTAGTAAGAGCCTAATTACTTGTGCTTATGTATCAAGTGGTATCTGTAGATCACCCAGCCAAAAGAAGAATTTATGAATAATTATCATTCGTCTAGTGGTGCGACGCAAATACCCGCCTTATGGGTTTACTTATTTAATCCTCAAAAACAAATCGATCGATTGACCATGTAACCCATTCGATATAAATGAATATGTAAATAAAAAAAAATTAAACTAATATTTTGGTACATTTTCACGCAAACATGTAAAAGTACGGAAACAAAATTTTGCTAATGAGATGCTAAATGACATACTGGTAAAATATTCACATCTGCCAATTAACTTAATAGACAGATATAACTTTGTCACATTCTGTAAACTTTATATTGTGGTGAGACAATCAAGTCACATCGTAAGGGCGGGGTTGACAAATAGCCGAATTTCTTCCACACATAATATTTCTTATGTAGAGACGATGAAAGTTTGTTTGAAATTTGATTCTTTTGCCAGAACCGCAAAGTACAGTTTTAAAAGTCGCTGAAAAATTTCCTTTTTGTTTTAGACATATTTTTTTTAATTAGCCCCAGCTGTGCAAAGGTGACCTTTCCCACATATCCTTGCTTAATGACGTTTATTTATTATTAACACACAATACATGATCACAATCATGAAAAGTTAAAATAACAAAGTTCGAAAGTATTGTTCTAAATTGTTTGATGTCATCCAATCGTCCAGGTCATCCTGCTATCTTTTACTTGGTCTACCTCTAGGCCGAAGTCCTACATGAACCCGCATATTAACGTAATTTTTTTTTAATAGCCTTAAATTGGACAATGTTGGCTACTACACCTTCTTCTTCTTTGCGAGTCGACTATGGCTGTTATCAAACTTCAGAGGACCAAAACTCCGCCACCGACAAGGCGTTGTCGGTGGCTTCGTAGAGGTCCCTGAGCGTGCAAGTGGCTGGGCACGCAGGACAGGACAGGAGATGCGTCATGGTTTGGGGAGAGACACCGCACTGGCAGGCCACCTACGAGCAGTAGCCCCACCTAAACATGTTTTCCTTGCTTCGGCCTACGAGAGTCCGGAGTTTGTTTAAAGACTTCCATGTAAGCCATGGCAGGTCATATCCAGGAGGGAGGCACTCCGATAGCGGCAGAAATGAGGCCGAAGGGTATCTCTCCGTCCAAATATCCACTCTAGACTGACAGGCTTCGTCAGTTAGTGGATTTGTTTCTTTGACGAAGCTGTGTCAACTCTTCAGTCTTTGAGTGACTGGCACGTGGTTATTTAAGGGATGCTGGTGATCCGTTTCCATTTGAGCCCGTTCAAGAGAGCTGGCCACATCTCTACGGACGTCCGGAGGGGCAACGCCAGCCAGGGGATACAGCTTCTCCACAGGTGTAGGTTTCAGGACCTACACCTGATCGGATCATGTTATCATTGAGACAATGTTACGAAGATAAGACAGTAGTCACTCTATTGTAATAACATGTGCGTATCTAAGACCGTAACTAAAGCATTTCATTGAAGCTACCTAGGATACAACTAGGAAACACGCTCGGTTGGTTACGATGATCTAAAAATGAATGGTTTAGGAAACCGCACAAAGTACGTTTAACATTGCCACAGAATAGGCTAGTTTCCAGGGTTAAAAGACTAACATTAAAATTAGTCCGTCATTTAGGGAATCAAAATATATTAGTGACGTATTTTTTCTTTTGTCGATTGAGCGATAAATTATAAAGATATAACGCATCAAAGTTTAGGAGTTGAGGCTCGTGACGTCACATATTGCGAAAAAGTGTAGCGCACTGTGACGTCACACGGAACTTTAACGCGCCATATCTTTACCATTCTTTGTTCAATTTTCAAAAGAAAAAATACGTCTCCAATATATTTTGATTATCTTACTGACGGACTAATTATATTTTTTTAGGAACCTAGCCTTATTATTAATAGTACTAACGACAACGGTGTGCACCGAGGAAAACTTCACAAAGTCTGATTTTGCAAAGCTAGCATTGTATACCTACAAATAGGCAAATAAAGTTAACCATTTATGATGTTATTTCCTTCAAAACTTACACTTGATTGATTTGCTGTCACTATGAGTACAATATGGAGGCACTGCTCAATATATTTTCAAAAGGAATATTAGTCACTCATATCCGTGACCTTTACAGTCATCGAAAATTCTCGTTGTCTGTGTTCAAAAAGGTCTGTATATTCTTTTATTTTATAGACAAAATAACTGATTTAATGAAATATACAACAAAAGGCGGAATCATTTATTTATTTACTTTATTCATGTACACAATAAAAATGTAAAGGATTATACATAAGAGATCATTCTAGTCATACTCTACCATAAGGTTGGCTGGAAGAAATTGCATTAGCGATAAGTCTCATTTAGTTGTACTCATTTAGTTGTATTGGATTTAACTATGTGTTTCTTTTGTTTGTAAATGGTGCAATAAAGTGTTCATTCATTCATCAGTAGACTAAAGTCAAAATATAAATGGGCATTGACAGCGAGAGACATAAAAAGGAAAGTGTGTAAAGTTATATAAATGTATATTAAATTCAACTAATCTTGTGCATGTATGTAAAAACTTAATCATAAGGAAAAAAAATTGTAATCAAGTTAAAACCATAAAGTTTATCCCAGCCAGGTATATCTGACGTGTGTAGGAACATACAAACTTATTCGACACTAGCTGTTTCCCGCAGCTCCGCCTGCGTCAAAAAGTAGCCTATGTTTGACCCTGGGTCTTCAACTATATCATCAAAATCCGATCAGCGGTTTGGCCGTGAAAGCGTAACAGACAGACAGACAGAAAGACAGACAGACTTTCGCATTTATAATATTAGTATGGAAGTATGGATGACCAAAAGGCATCTAAACCGAATACGAAGTCAAAAGTTACTTTCTCAACGAATCAATAGTATTGTAAACCAAAAATCTTCAAGCTTTCACTGCATTGTAGTGAGCAACATAAATTCAAATTTCACTAATTATCTTCTTGAGGTACTCATTAAGACAAATTTGTGAAAGAAACTGGAAGTGTCACCGCCGTGATATTTATTAGGTTAGGGTCTCAGCTACAGCGAGAAATGACAATTGTTTATACTGTGTGCTTACACTTATTTAAACTGAAATATTTACAAAGTGCGGTCCAGAGGAGCGCGCAGGACAAAATAAATGTAAAAAGATAATTATTTGCAAGTTTGGTTTTGAAAGGAATTGGATAACGTATAACAATTTGTAGTCACACGTAGTATATTATATAATTAGGACTTGTTTGCTGAAAATTAAAAAATCGATGGCAGATTCTACCAGCAAAATAAATGTTAAGGAGGAAAATCTGTCACGATTTATTAGATACAAATGCGTACGTATTATGAGTTTTTATGAAAAAAAATCATGCAATTGCAACTATTTGGCCAAATGGCGCAATGTGTGGTCGCACTATAAGCGGGTAATACTTTAGACGATAACGACGTAAAGCTAATCGATCTCTAGCACTGTGACCATACCTTCGCGGGCAACATTTTAAGCAAATGGGTTATATTACCTAACGGCTATATGTAAGAGTTATGGATGAAGCAATTAACCGAATTTATGAGCATAAAACATAATATTGCCGCCATTAAGACTGCAGTCTGATTATAGTATTTACATCTGGAAGCCGTAACGGCCGGGAAATATTTTTTCTTAAACATGCGCGGAAATATTGTCATTACTTTTGAATAAAGAACACGCGAAGTAACATATTTGCGTAGACTGAAAATCAAATTCACTTCCCGGCGCGTTCTTTGAATTTGGAACGAAGAGCGCGCCGGCAATGTTTTATGAAACGGTGTGCTGTTTGAATTTAGAACTTTTTCGTCTATCGTACACATTGCGTTCTCATGGCTGTATCTGAAAAACCAAAATCACTTCCCGGCGCGTTCTTTGAATTTGGAATGAAGAGCGCGCCGGCAATGTTGTATGAAACCGTGTGCTGTTTGAATTTAGAACTCTTTTATCTATCGTACACATTGCGTTCTCGTGGCTGTATAGCCACAGATGCGTTTACTTTTCGGCAAAAACTGTAAAATAAATTAAATTAATTATGTAAAAGGCCCTTTTTTATTTCCTTGCACTTTTTTAAGAAAAGCACTATATATGCCTCGGCCGAAATGGCAATTGCCTGTCTCGTAACATTGAAGTCCTCGCCTGCGGCTGGGCCTTCAAACTCATATTCGACCTGCAATTGCCTATTTCGCTGCCTTTGCAATATTATTGCTGCATTATGAAGTACTAGCTGTTTCCCGCAGCTCCGCATGCGTCAAAAAGTAGCCTATGTTTGACCCCGGGTCAACCAATTTTGTTGTTGTTTATAGAATCGGTTACTTTTTAGTGTATATTTTGTTTAGTATAACAATATTAACAAAGTATGAATACAGTCAAGTAGCCTATTATGACTTGTTAGTCAAAATGTGGCTTAAAAAATAAAATGATAAATCTTTAATTTCAAAACTTTTTAATACATATACATATATGTTTAAAACAGGGATCCCTCTACTTTTTTTGAGATTATTTTTTGAGATCTCATCTATCATAGTAAATAATTTATTCAATCCGTAGTGGCACTGCTTACTATAGGTATAGTAAGTATTTGTTTGAGTGTAACAATCATTAACAGACAGACGGACAAGCAAAGCACGCGGATAACTTCATTTTATAAAGAACTAGCTGTTTCCCGCAGCTCCGCCTGCGTCAAAAAGTAGCCTATGTTTGACCCCGGGTCTTCAACTATATCCATACCAAATTTCATTAAAATCCGTTCAGCGGTTTGGCCGTGAAAGCGTAACAGACAGACAGACAGACAGAAAGACAGACAGACAGACAGACTTTTGCATTTATAATATTAGTATGAATATTAGTATGGATGTTTATTATGTCACAAAATGTACACGTATAAAGCTGTCAGTTATCAAAAAAGGAACTATTAATTGTGATAAAGAACTGTTGACTACTCAAAGGTTAATGACTCGAGAAAATTAATTACAGTTTTTACGGATCTAGTTTCAGTAATTTGATTGAGAATAAAAGTTACGTTCACACCTACGTGAGAAATGGGATATCAAATAACGATATGGATTAGCCCAAGTTATAGAAGAGTAGCTGTTTCCCGCAGCTCCGTCTACAAAAAGCAGCCTATGTTTGACCCCGGGTCTTCAACTATATTCATACCAAATTTCATCAAAATCCGTTCAGCGGTTTGGCCGTAATAGCGTAACAGACAGACAGACAGACGGACAGACAGACTTTCGCATTTATAATATTAGTATGGAAGTGTAGATATGGCTATGGAAGTATGGATTCATACTGGTGACTTCTGTACGCACGACTTTTGCCAATTCACAAGTAACTTATGTAATTGATTCTTTTATTGACATTATAATTGTAATTTGAATTTTTCAATAATTCAAAAATTTTGACGTCGATAATTATATTATTTTGCATGCCATGTATGGTGAAATATATGTAGATCCAAATTAAACTGTAACATGTAACATCCCTGTAACCATATTTTATGCAAATAAAATTATTCTATTCTATTCTAACTCAGATTGGTATCAACGTATAAAAGTGCATAGAAAAGTACACCATCACACACTTTTAGCTTTGTTAATAGATAGTTTTTCTATGTGGCCTACTCATAGTAAATAAGTTTTTCAAATTGAGAATTTGTCTAAGCTTGGTAATTTTAATACAGAAAATTTCCTTGTTCTTCGTCCATATTTCTAGTTGCGTACTCAGGTTTAGATTCAGAGCTTATGGTACGCTGTTAATCGACCCGACAATGAAGCGACTGCCATTTGTCCTCCGTACAGGGAAACTAGACCATCTGGAACATGTGCCGAAATGTATTAATGGCCAATACTGTTAGATATTTCAGGCTGCCTAAAGGTCTGACACAACCTAAAGACTGCCATCTATCGATAACAAAAGAGACCAACTTAAAGTATCTTCTGAAGCACGTAAGAGTTCAAGATTTAAAAGTACAATTAATCGTTACGGATCTGAGGATGTCAGACTCTTTTTTATTAATAAACTGCATAGGTAAATAAGCGTATTTTGTAATTACCCATTGAGGAGCTCATTAGTCGAGCGCGATCCGTAGCGAATGCGCGTTTCAAGCGACGGCCTGACGTGACCACTTTGGGATTGGTCGCCATTTAGTGGCGTTTTCTATCTTGAGCTCACGTTAAGCTGTTGGTCCCGGTTGTTATCAATAGATAGCAGTCGTGAGGCTGTGTCAGATGCCTTAGGGCAGCCTGAAAAGTTCTGACAGTGTTGGCCACTAACACACCTCGGATCATGTTCCTGTTGGTCTGGTTTCCCTGTAAAAAGGGTTACGGAGGTCAGACGGCAGTCGCTCCATTGTAATAAATCTAGGACCATGACTTATAGTGTACCCTAGGCTCCGAAGCGTAAGCTGACGCCGCAACTAGGAATACACGCTAGGATGATGATGAGTAATTAGCCATTTCGCTAGGCGCCTGTGACTTGACTCTCCTGAACTCTATTTGGCTTTATTGAAAGGTTTACGGGGAAACGGCGGGTTACCGCTTTTCACCTTTTTAGGTTATGGCTCAATGAAATTGATCGCTAATGTAGGGCCAGGGTCGTAGTTTCAATGAATGACATAATAATTTTTATAATACTACTACATAAACTAATCTTTTGCAAAATCTTCTTCATGTGTCGATCGATTCTCCCAACGAAATCAAATGTCTCCCTGACCAATGTTGTACCGCAGCCACAGGAGCTTTATTATTGCATTGAGTGACATATGTCAAATTAAAATCGTTCGACTCATCGATTATGATGAATGATTATCATTCGATGTTGAACGAAAATCATTAGACTCACCGATTTTGCTCGAGTCATATATTTCAATAATAGTTCTTCAGCTCCATTGGTTGTGACCTAGGACATTGGCAGCAGAATAAAAAATGTCCCATTGTTTGGGGAAAAACATAACAAAAAATTAAGTCTGGTAGGAAAGCCTTTGGCTTTAAGTTCGCCCTTTACATTATTGATATGCAGTTAAAAATAAAACTTGCACAAATTTCGTCAACTGTTTATGAACCCACACCTAGATAATTTGCACAATTAACTAAATAAATAATTTTTAACTCAAGTTTTCAGGATTTGTCTAAACGAAGGTATAGCGCCATAGCGCTTCGCTTGGTTAGCCTCGGAGAGATATTAGTAAAAAAATCAAAATTTATGGGTATTTCCATGCATCTTGCTTCTAGATAGTAGCGTAATAGTACTTCTTTCCTTTAAAAGGTTGACTGGTAGAGAATTTCTATTAGCATGATAAGAAGTGCTTTAATAGAACTAAAAAAGGTATTGTTACGAAACGCGGCCCACAGTTGACGACCGCTGGAAAAGATTGAGCAGCCCTGCCCGCGGAAACTTCTAGTAGAATCGCTTGTTTCCATACGGGAATAATTGCGCGAACAATCTAGTACATTGTTTGTCTCGCTCTGGCATATTGCTTTGTCTCACTCTTACATGTTCGAGAAAATGAATGAATGAGATCATGAGTATTGCTGTCTCTCTTTTACTCTTCTAGAGTATTTGAGATAGGAAACTTATCGAACGCGATTCCCGGGCTATATAAACCTTGTTGTCATCATTTCATCATCATCATTATTTCAGCCGCAGTCAGTCCACTGCTGGACATAGGCCTCTCCCAATGATTTCCAAAATGATCGGTTGGCAGCAGTCTGCATCCAGCGTTTGCCTGCGACCTTTTTCAGGTCGCCTGACCATCGGGTCGGTGGATGACCAAAGCTGCGCTTACCGGTACGCGGTCGCCATTCAAGAACCTTTCTGCCCCATCGGCCATCGGTTCTCCGCGCTATGTGACTTCAAAGAACTATTCCGCTGGGCTATGTCGGTGACTTTTGTTCTCCTACGGATCTCTTCATTTCTAATTCGATCTCGTAGGGAAACACCAAGCATCGCCCTCACCATATCTCTCTGGGCGACCTTGAGCTTTCTTATGAAGCCCATAGTCAAAGACCACGTTTCGGACCCATATGTCATTACTGGTAACACACACTGGTCGAAGACCTTAGTTTTAAGGGACTGAGGTATTTTGGACGAGAAGACGCTACGTAGCTTCCCGAACGCCGCCCAGCCGAGTCGGATTCGACGATAGACAAAATACCTTGTTGTAATAAACGTCTTTTCGAGTCGCCAGGTGTTTTTCTCCAAATTGCGAACCCCCAGCTTGTAACAGTATATAAATTCATACCAAAAGTAGTTATAACTTCCATGGTAAAACAAGTGACACATGTGTCAAAGTTCCTTTAATATGTCAGTTATTTGGTTTACTAAGATAGATTGGACTTTGGGAATGACAGTATTAGGGCCAAAATAATCATCACTTTCATCCCCATTTATCTTGGCAATATCAATAAATATTTTCTTTTTAACTATAATATGAAATAAAGAGTCCTATGATCTTTTGTAGTATCTATTTTGATTCGATACATTTTATTTCCCTTTAGGTACAATTTTAATTTTAAACAAAATTTACCTACTTTCTTATTTCTTATATTTAAACAAAGAAACAAAAATAAATTTAAATATTAATAATTAAAAGTTTTTTAATTATAATTATGCAAAAATTACGCAAACCCCTCCTATTTGTTACTCTACACGAGTGACTACTAAGCAACTTCAGTGCAAAAATAAATGTAGAATGCGCTTTTCATGCAAAATAAAATTGCATAAAACAAAAAACTGTTCAATACAGGTGTTTACTTGTACAGTATACAAAAATAATAATATTCTCTTTTGCAAAGTACCAAATAAATTTGACGAAACGACGTCGGCTATATGGGTTAACAAGCGCAATAATTCCGTTGATCAGAGTTATTTATTTGTCTGAATAAACTCAATAAAACTTGAAAGGATGTTGATTCACACATTTTGTCGTTCATTCAAATTGTAGGAAGTGAGGTTTGGATATTGCTTCGAAGGTGGTCTGTCTAGGGATGGGCGCCTTCCCGGAAATTTTTCCATTTATTCCTTTAAATGATTAAATGGGAATTAATTATTGTTCCCGTTTCTTCCCCCTGCATTTTATTTTTTACCTCTTGAATTTCTTCCCGCTGTCCATCTCTAGGTCCATCTGACTTTTTAATAAAATGACTTCATAGCTTAGCGTTTTATTATTCTGTGGCGTGGGCAAGAAAGTGTTTGTTATTCCTTGGAGCGCACCAATTTTTAAGCGCGCCTGTCGAAGCGCACCTATAATATTTACATAAATTGTGCGTTTCAATAGTGAAACATAAATATTATAGTTTTATTCCTCAAAGCGCAACCATGTTAAAATTAGCGCTGAACATGTGTTTATTAATATCGATAATTTGAAGGTAAAATTAAAAATTTCAACTTATAAAATTAAATAATCCTGGATTAAGAAGGACTTATAAACCCTTTTTCTGACCAGTCAAATAAAAAGCTCCAATCGCATCTATCAAAACCATGTGAGAATTTCCCTATTCCGTCAAAGCATGCAATTAATTCTGTAAAAGATTTATGCTTGGCTCAACTTCGTGTCGTTTTGTTAAAATGTATGGGCTTCAATTGAAATTCTTCAAGCTTGAAAGGGACCTATTTACACAAGGGAGGTTTTATTTTTTCCAAACCAGTTGAAGGATTGGTACACGTGTTCGGTGTTCGTTACGGCATAAAAATATTTTTATTTATACATATATATTTTTTTTAATGCAATTATTTTACAAAGAATATTGTTGTTATTATTTAATATGCTTAATAAGGCTGTAGAAGACGATTAATATTTATGTAGAGTATAATAGTTTTAATTCAGCCGTATGACTGATCACATCTTTTATCACCGTTGCTTTTACAAGCAGTTAAAATTGTCATAATTATATTATGAGGCACACTACTGTTTCTAACTCTCCGTCTGGTAAAGAAAGCCAAAAAAAGTTTGTTGTTGGCAAACTTTCCGAAACGAAACCTTCTCTTTTTGTAGTCGGTCAAAAAGCCCAATACTATGCCAAATGTATTGACGGAACTACATAAAATAGATGTGCTAAAAATAAATGCGCTCTGTTTGAAAAATATCATTTTAAATTGGTTATTCTACCCAATTTATTTTTATTATTCATATCAAAAAACATTTCACTACCAGAAACTGAAAACAGAAAGGTTTTTTAAAAACCCGTTCATAAATAAATAAGAAGCCTTTGAAATTCGGTAGAAGGGGAAATTGTAAAAAAATAAGAAATGGATGCACTGTGTGTGCAGTGACGTCACTGCCACTTGCTTTCGTGCGTACAAAAGCGATAGCAAGACGTCCCCACCACGCTCCCACTTTTCTTCTTGAGAAAACTTTAAAATCCAATTACTGGCTTAATTAACAACCAATTTTGTTGTTGTTTTCGGAATCGGTTACTTTTTATTGTACGTATCGTATGCAAATATTGCCCAAGTATAAATACAGTCAAGTAGCCTTACATTGAGTTAATAATCTGAAGATATCAATCAATTTAGTATCAAACTTTAAAATTTTACCGTATAAAAACCCTTTTCTTCTCAGAGTTGGTTGAAAACGCGCGATGTGTTTGCGGAACGAAACAAGATTGTTTTAATAAAATAGATGCGTTATAAATAGAATCGCTGTCTGTTTCGCACATATCATCACATGTAAGTCCTTAAAATTCTTCACAGTTTACAAGCGCGTGTTTTCTTTTAAGATTACAAAGAGGAAATTTAACTGAAAACACGGTTATAAATCTTTGTTTCGACGTCTGAATGATGTCGGCTGTTTGTGTTTCGAGAGTGCTAGAGGATATTTCTGGTATTTTTTTGTGAATGTAAATGCTCATATCCTCATTTTAAGAGATATGAATACTATAATATGTTTATTGGACAGTTTTTTGATTAAATTATAGCCATTGTTTCATTTTGATTTTATTTATTTATTTATTTCATGTACACGCTGTAAATATACATTGGAAACTTAACATTAGGAAAACTTTGTACAAGGGTTCTACTTATTTCTAAAGAAATTTCTTCCAGCAGACCCGTGACAGGAACTACGAAAAAAAGGGGCAAAGTGCCGTACAAGAAAAGAAAATACAAAAATAATAGGCTCAATCTAAACTTATTTTACACTATATGAGTTATAACTTATGTCAAAATACATAATGCCTAAATATATTTCGGCATTTCGTTCAGTCTTCATTGTTAAGCTGTTATTAGTTTATTATGTAATTAATTTGGCAAAAAGATCACTTGATGGTAAGCGGTCACCGCGGCCCATGGACGTCCGCATTGTTACGTATGTTTGATTGTTGTGAATTGTTTATGATAAGAGATGAATAAAAAGTTGAGTTCTGTAGTACATTTACTAAAATATTATTTTTATAAATTGGCAATATCAATAAACACATTGACACGCGATTTCAAGAAGTTGCGCATCTTAAATCATTGTACTGTTTGTAGCTGTACTGGAAAAGAGGGCAACACTACTCAACAGTGGACAGGAAAAGAAAGGTTGTTATCGAGTTGGTTTTAATATTAAAGTCAGACGAAAATATCACAAGAGGGAACACAAGAACAACCAGCGATCATATAAAATATTTCACAAAGTAATTATTTCGGCGCCAAACGAGCTTCAAATACACGAAAATGCTCTCACACGTCGAAAATAATATCAACGGGAAAAATATGAAGTTGCCAGTGAAAATTTGTGAAATTTATCTCGAATTCGAGTATGAAAAGCAAATTTAAAAAGGGCAATATCAATTTGTTGGGCCCATAAGACGTGTCAACCCTCTTCCGGAGGGCATGAAAACTGGACCCCCGAAATCTTGGAATTTGCATATTTTTTTTCCATTTATCTCTCTTTGTTTTTTATTTATTTAAATAGGTATTTGCCTAGTTAGAAATGTTTGAAATATGTTCTTGATGACACTAGCGTTTCTGCCGTTCTCCGAATTTACTGTGTCTAGTGCTGCTAGAATGTTCTTAATATGAATAACTTTTAGTCCATTACCATACAACTATCGTGATATCTCCGGTGATGCAGGCGTTCATAGGCTAGGGTAACCACTTACCATCAGGTGGGCCGTACGCCTGTTTGATAAAAAAATAACTATAAATAGTACTCCATTATTTTGTAGTCATCATATCATAGGGAATACTTAAAATAAATAAAATAGAAAAAAAAAACAAATTTTAGGTATCAGAATAAGATAACAAATATTAGAAATTTAGAATATAGTATGTATCAATATCTCTTGAAAATCTCTCTTTTTTATCGATTCGAAAATCGTTACATAGTTTTAACTTTCTGTCAACGTAGTCGCTTCCATTCACAAACCTTTTAGCCCGAAACGTCCATTAGTTCTACGTGCTATGAAACCTGGCTATTAGAACTGCTGCCATGAATAACTTTGTCTGCTCCATACATGTCATACAAAGCAACACAGACTAGCCAAAAATATGCCATTAATGCTCAATTTCAATTGTAAATGAGTTATTTGAGGTTAATAGCACGATAAATTCGGTTGGCAACACTGTCTCTCTTATAAGTATGCTGGCAATGCCCGCTATTAGGCAAATGGAGCCAATAACGCCTTTTCCTATATGGATAGACAAGCTATGGTGTTTTTGTACCATGTACTATACAAACTACATTTGTCCGTTTTAACCAGGTTTTGGTTCAATTCGTAAGCTTGAGCGTTTTAAATAAGATGGTAATTAGCTTTAGAGATTTATAGGGCTTGTGTTAAAAATAATAATAAATATGCTTAAGTGTAAGCGTGATTTATTTTTAAATGTGAATGTCATTGGTTTTGTAAACTTATAATATAATGTACAAATCACTGAAGATGATATTATTTAGCCAGATAATACCTAAGTACCTGTACTTACGTTCCCCTTTTTCCGTAAATAAAAAACAAAAAAAAATAAAATTCTTCTATTTCAGACCATAGGTCCATATAGGGTTAGTAACAATTAAACTTAAACCTATTTTAGTAAGAAACTATTTATGCTGTAAACGATATGCTGCCTTACACAGTGTTTGATAAAGCTAGGTACTGTCCAGCCGGTCCGCTATCATTGCTGGATGCTGTTAAAAAAGTTACAAATACAGTTGAAAAATAATTAAAATAATTTGTATTTGTGCCTTATTTTCAAGTCAGAATGTCTATGAGTATACATAATTTTCAAAATGTCGATCGAAATGACAGGATCCTATTCTGAGAATTTCGCTTCAATATGTCGCACTGGATGCATATATTATCTTTAATGTGTATTATTTTATTCTTTGTTCTTATTATCTATGGTGCAATAAAGTGTTTTTACTTACATATATGATGACTCTTCTGTGATACTGTATTGAATGTCTACAGATAGGTGGCTTGAGTAGGACTTCATAAAACGCTAAATCTTATGAATTTTAACAAACCTCAATCAACAACTCAGTTAAACTCGACTAGGGCCGTGTCAAGAAATTACGTGTGAACTTGTCTTTATTTGCGTTGGCGAAATGTGAGTATTTTACTAATGAATGAGTTGGTTTGGTAAACAACAAATGTAGACAGTTAACATTAAGTTTGAAATTTCTTTTGCCTTATGCAATTCACGTTAAATCACTACGAACGCCAAATAATTTCCCATCACTCCCCGAGGATTTAATGGTAGGCGATTATGGGACAAATTCGCGAGCCGTATTTTTTACTTAATAGTATAAAAAACAAAAGCCTGTAAAGCGGATTTCGTCGATATAGCATTACCAAGAAGGGTTGATTTAGGTATTGGCGGCCATT
This sequence comes from Euzophera pinguis, assembly GCA_947363495.1. Taxonomy (NCBI): domain Eukaryota; kingdom Metazoa; phylum Arthropoda; class Insecta; order Lepidoptera; family Pyralidae; genus Euzophera; species Euzophera pinguis. Next base: position 2,700,336 of record OX376158.1, read on the forward strand.
TAAAAAAAACCAAATCCGAATACTTTATTAGCAGACTAAGCGGCAAATCAAATTAATATAAATTAGGGTTAATTTCACAAACATCGTTCCTATCCAAGAGTAACTAATCTAAGCATAAAAAATAGATGGCAGACTTTTTTATTCTAGAGAAGAGGTTCTAATAAACGTGGTGAAATGTAAACTTTATTATATGAGAGTAATTAATTTGCAATATTATCATACAAATACTACTTATTCGACTTCGGTCCATAATGTAATAAAACCAAAAAAAAGAAACAATGAGTGTGGTGAAAAATCTTTTCAAATATCACATTTATCCGTACCGAATCGGACGAATTTTCAGGAAATCGAAGGAAATTGGACATTGATACGTGATTTTCCAACCTAACTTTCCGGCTCTTTCGTTCATAACTTTTATATTTTTTGAAGAACCCGACTTGGTTTGTCAATGGTTAATTTACATAAAAGCTTTTCTCAAATAGCGGTTTAACCTTAAAATTACTAATGCTATTGTTGTGGATGTCAATCAATATCAATAGAATATCATATAATAATATAATATCAAATTAAAAAAATTTTACACACAAACTCTGAAGCGTAGTTGACTCTTAAATTAATTAAGAAAAACACTTTCAGATGACATAACATCTATCATAAAAATATTTGTGATAGCGTGACTCACTTAAAATCGGTAAGTCGAATGAAAATAGTTCAACTCACCGATTATATCGAGAATTATCGCCGAGAAACGTCGGTCGACTCGCGCTGCACAACGAGAATGTGGAAGGCTTTCTCACTTCTTGCCAAAGGACAAGTGGCTTATGCGGCGTTCTGTGAATATGGAAGCCGCATTAGCCACAGTCTCAAATTCCCCATAAATAATGACAAGTGTTTCAAAATAAAATCACTAAAATTAACTTCAAACGACGACCTCTGGTCTTTCATCTCTTTAACAAAATCCACGGTAAGCTTGTAAGCTGATCAATTAATATTTACGTCTAAGAGAAACTCTAAAAATATTTTATGTAAACGAATTTATAATGCACAAGCATCAAGGCAGTCGAATTAGCATTGTTGGGGACTGTTTTAATAAATTGTGCGACAAATTGACTCAATTTACGCTGAAGGGTTAATATTGGGACGGAAATTCCGTGTCGCTCCATGTGTTTTCATATTGATTGGTTTTATGTTTAGTTATAAAAATAGGCACGTTTTTGTTGTGGATGTTGTTAAGGAGTGAGCGTAAAATATATGCGCTGCTCCGTATGCGTCAAAAAGTAGGCTATGTTTGACCCTGGATCTTCAACTATGTATATTCATACAAAATTTCATCGAAATCCGTTCAGCGGTTTGGCCGTGAAAGCTTAACAGACAGACAGACTTTCGTACTTATAATTATATTAGTATGGAAGTATGGATTCCTGAGTGATGTGATCTTTTCTCGAAATGTAGACCCTAAGAAAAAAGCATGAAAAAAACAGTCACAGGTAAAAAATAGATCACTATTACAATGTAGAGAACAAATTATTTCATACTAGCTCTTTCCCGCAGTTCCGCCTGCGTCAAAAAGTAGCCTATGTTTAACCCCGGGCCTTCAACTATATTCATACCAAATTTCATCAAAATCCGTTCAGCGGTTTGACCGTGAATGCGTAACAGACAGACAGACTTTCGCATTTATAATATTAGTATGGATAGTATGGATTGAAAGTATAAAGGTAGGCGCATCATATTAAATTATAAACATGCAGTAAATAAGTACATTAGTTTGAAAGTTCATTATGACAGTACAAACGTTATGGTAACCTTTTACCACTAGGAATGTTTCGGAAATTCCCATTTGAGATTCCGGAAATTCAAGGAATCCAATTAAATAATTCCGTCTGTATAACCAATCAAACTCCGTAACACAAGCACAAGGCTTTACCACATCAAATCAAAACTTTACAGGTGTACATACAGGGAATGACTTAGCTGCAGATGTTGAGACAACTAGTGGGAATAAGGGCTATTTTTTACTATATAATAGAGCTTATAACTTGAATAGCTATTCACAGCTATATAGCTTGTATCAAGCTTAATATAGTCCGGTAATTTATTTAATTATTTAAATTTTCATTTATAATATAAAGTAGGGTTAATTTGAAATCATTGTGAATTTTTTGCGTGCTTTGTATTAGGAGGTATATTGCATTTTTAATTAATAAAAAGTCTTCTTCTCTCGCTCTCATCTCAGCGCCTTTCCGATTGCGTCCTCAGCGGTTTGCCTCGGAGCCATGGAGCAATTACAAAGAGGAGTATTTGTGAGGCTACACGGGGCGGAAGGCAGACGTGCGGGGTGCTTGGATTCGGCCGTGGCTCCAACCATGGAGCACGAGCAATGACAAGCTCCGCCCACTTTATGTCGGCGAGGCGCCAATGATCACATCACTGCGCCATTTCAAACGGCATCTCCTCTTTGTGATTGCTCCATGCTCGGAGCCCAGGGTCCGCATTCCTGCTTTTACGTCTCCATTTCGCCCGATCTTCGGCATCCTTCACAGAGAGTCCATTGGCATGCATATCCTGCTTTACGACGTCAAGCCATCTCTTTTTGGGCGGGCCCCTTCTACCAAGCCCCGGCGGAGGCGGCATTTGTTACCAACCCGTACCATCGCAGGCGATTTTCTTGTAGCTTATCTGCTATATCACGGACATGAAGGCTATCCCGAATGCGGGAGTATATCAAGCGGTTTTTCATTAATAAAAAAGTGAAAACCGTAAAAAATTGAAAAATTGAGTAAATCCGATTAAAAATTGGATACTTTATGAGGGGATTTTAGTATAAGCATTCATTCTGTAATACTCCTTCGTGATATGAGAGAAAGCGATTATAAGGACCTTATTGCGGATTTGGGTCAACTGGGGATTTTTCGACATTTCATTTTGGGGACATTTCGTATTATGAAGGGCTCGTGAATTAATTGGAAGGCACAGCCACAAGCTCTATATTTATTTAACTGTATTCAAGCTTTATTTATTTATTAAACTTTATTAAGCCACATACGAATTTGTAATGAAACCATTCATCAGAAGATAATAATGAAAATTTATATAATAATGTTAATATTTTAAGAGAGGTAGGACATTTTGTAAGGAGTAGTCCGTCTGGGGATGTACCTCCACCGTACAGAAGACCGCAGCCGATTAACACTGTGATGCAGTGTTGTGTTCCTGCTGGTGAGTAGGGTCGCCAGGCTCCAGAGGGGTCGCTGTGCTGATAGCGGACAGGTCGGCAACGTGCTCGTGACATCTCCGGTGTTGCAGGCGTTCATAGGCTACGGTAACTACTTACCATCATGCGGGCCGTACGCCTGTTTGCCTACTTAGTTGTATAAAAAAAAAACATTTCAGCCGTAGCCAGTTCATTGCTGGACATGAGCCTGCCCCAAAAATTTCGAAAATTACCGGTTGACGAAGCTAACAGGTCTTATATCCACTTTAACGCCAAAACTAAACCACGACCAGAAGGATTATTTTTGAGATCTGTGGCTCCTTCAAATTAGACGAGTCGAAAGATTTTTGTTTGAAATTGTTTTCATTTGACGCGTTTTTAGTAATAACGTTAAAATTAGCGTGATTGGCTTCCTGGTCATAAAATAGCATAAGTTATATTCTTATGTGGCTACTTCGGGGATTGCTTTTCTGCTAATGAAACTATTTGCACGTGTCAAACAGGGAAGCCTATTTTTGAAATGTGTGACTCTTTTGTCGAATGATAATCGTTCGACTCACCAATTATGACGTATGAAACTCAATTGATATTGAACTTTAATCACTCTATTCGCCGATTTTGTGTGAATCATATTTTGTTAAAATAGCACTCTAGCACTATTTGGATTTCTTAGTTTTGTCACGTCTATAAAGCCCTGGTGATAGCAAAACAAAATACTAAACAAGACATTGTTTATATTACTTACTTCATCATCATTTACAACAGCTTTATTTTTGCTTACTATTCGAGATCGAGTATTCTTTAATATATGCTGAATCGACATTATGTCTATTTCCATACTATTATCCATACTTACATACTATACTATACTTACTACAATATTATAAAAGCGAAAGTCTGTCTATCTGTCTGTTTGTTACGCTTTCACGACCAAACCGCTGAACGGATTTTGTTGAATTTTGGTATGAATATAGTTAAAGGGTCAGGACAGGGTCAAACTTAGGGTGCCTTTTTACGCAGGCAGAGGGAAAACAGCTAGCTACTATATGCATCTTAAAAATCCCTGGTCAGGATGATATATATTATATTTATTTCAATGAGCATCAAAACCGCTCCTGGATAATCGTTTCTTTCCGATTATTGTCACCTTTATTCTAGAAAATAAATTTAAAATAAACTAATTTAAAATTTATTACTCACACATAACGACGAACTAAATTTGAACGGAGATTTAGTCACTTAGAAAATATATTTTATTTCCCTATAATTGATTGAAATTTATTAATTCATTGAATCTTCTGAATAGATAAAAAAATAAGTTACAAACAAAATTGAATTCTTGCAATCCCTCCTACGTAATTCTATTTGCTCTTATGAATAAGTTAATGTCAATATAAGAATCAATATATGAAATCTGTGTATTCAGTAATATATGTTTTGTAATATTGAGTTTGTGTGAACTGAATATAATTCTATTATAATATCATTAGGATTGATTGTTCATTTTTTCTCCGAGTCGTATCTGGCAAATTATTTTGTGAGGATCAATCCTTATTTTTAATTATGGATTTTACGGTCATGGATACAAGATAGACAAATTAAGAAAGTCCATATTCTTCTTTAGTTGTACATTTTGGTTTTCGTCGAGTCCTAGGCAAAGCGTTAGGTAATTCTTCTACTCTAGTCTAGTTAGAAAAATCAGGCAGCTTTTGGCAAAATCTCACGCTAGCTTTCAACCACTTTAAACAAAAAATAAATAAATCATAATACAAACACACACACAACAAATATTTTCAGAAAAAATTACACACATTATTACATCAAAATATAATTCGATTCAGCTATCGGGTAAAAGAATTTAAAAGCTTATATAAAAACCAAGAATTGTCGTCGCTTATCTACCCACGCACGTCGCATCATAAGATCTGCCGTATAAAGAAACTGTTTGTCCAAATTTAGGTCACATTCTAAGGGTTCTGTATAATATACTCAATCTTTTAAGACAAAATCATTTGTTACAACTTACAATCAACCGAAAAAACGGATCATTTAGTTATTTATTTAGGAAAACATAATGCTAAATGAAATTTATATCGGTAATGATTAGCATCGATTATCAATATAATGATAATTGTAACAAAATAAAAAATGTATCAGAAAATATTTTAATGAAATATAATAGAATATTATATTTGGGCAAAATATGTTACATGTTACAGTTTAATTTAGATCTACATATTTCACCATACATGGCATGCTAAATAATATATTTAGTAATGTCAAAATTATGAATTATTAAAAAATTAAATTACAATTATGTCAATAAAATATAATAATTTAATTAATGACTTGTGAAGTACTATTCTACAGTAGTGTGAGTTATCATTCCATTTTTGAAGGTTGACCAAAATGACTAAAGTTCAGGTTTTCATCACAAAACACGGGACCCTAAAACCATCCCTTTTACGCACATATTATACTAACGGCGTCTCCGCTCAAGGAAATCCTCTAAAATAGATCTCTTAGTTAAAAAAATGCGTTTGCCGCGAAAAGAAATGTAATTTGTCAAAACGCGCGAGGAAATTTAATTTCATAGAATACATTATAACAAACAGATTTGTCCTCGCCAGGATAAATTTAGTATTTTTTAACAACTAGTCATGAAGCAATTCTGATGGTAAGTGATTGCCGTAGCCATTGGATACTTACAACACTTAACATGTCACAAGCGCGTTGCCGACCCTAAAGGACTTTTAGTACATCAGAGTAGTTGTAATAATAATAAATTTAATATTTTAAACAATAATACACAATAGCAAAATTATTAACAGCAATAAAATATTTAAACTATTATTTGAGCGTTCTGTTACATCCCTAGCTAGTAGGTCTTAGTGCAAGCCCTAGCCGTTTTCTGCTGTGTCAGCACTCTCTCTTTCGAACTAGCAGCAGAGTCCCACCATCAGCCTCAGTCCGTGTTTTGAGTTCTTACCGAGCGGTTGCCCTCGGACAACATTTAAATTTTGTCCCATTTATTCAGATTAATAAATAGTTCCTTTTTTAAAAAGTGAATTTCATTCATCCGCGTAACATTTTGGTGGCAGCGGTGGGATTCGAAAAACCAGTATCCGGGCACCGCCACGCGGACTCCATCCGAATCCCTGTAAAATAGTGTTTTCCGAAAATTTCCTATTTGAAGTGAAGGAAATAAGTGCAAATAAGTGTGATCATCCAGTATCCAGAAGCCTCATCAGAGCGAGAGAGAGTACTCCCAGTCCAGCTTGTTGAGAAGTTGAAATCCAGTCATCCAGTCAACTGACCCTGCACGGCCAGGTTGGGTCATTTACATCCTGGAAAGGATATCCGAAGTCCAGCGTTTTCCCGTTAATCCAACGTGTGGGTGGATGATCAATCAACCCTGCACACCCAAATTTATTCTTCAACAAAGAACGTCTACGAGTGTCAGCCAACGTCTTATCGCATTGGAATGCGTCCCGTCGCCGTCGTCGTGTTCCTGTATTTCGCCTACACACAGTGAGTCTTATGGTCATTGTTTTGTCTAAATAGCCGTTCCGAGAATTAAGTCTGGTACAATAATTCTATTTTTAACTTCCACTAATTTTATTTTATTCCTACATTGTAATTTTTTTTTCCTCCCTTATGTTCTTTTAATCATATAATGCCAAAGGTACCAAAATCTGAAGAGGACATTCCGAAATTATATGTTGAAATTCCCGACTTTGATCAAATTAAAGTTGATAGAGAAGTGAAGTCACCTGTTACCTCTCCACGTATAACCAGGAAAACAGCCGCAACTCTAGCAATGTCAGAATTAGAACTTAACGTGTTATTTAAATTTATTAAGGCATATGACGGAAGCAGGGAATTATTAAACTCGTTTCTTGTAAATTGTGATAATGCTTTTAGTCTCGCTTCTGAGAACCAAAAATCAATTTTATTCAAATTCATACTTAGTCAGCTGAAAGGAAAAGCGGAAATAGCATGCTCCATTAAAGAATTTAATTCATGGGAGCAACTGAAGGACTTCCTAAAAACACAATTTAGTGAACGGAAACATTATTCACATTTATTGACCGAATTGCAGGAAAATAAACAGGGCCCGCAAGACAGTGTAAGCCAATACGCCCTGCGGACAGAGAGCTGCCTCTCACAATTACTTACAGAAATTCCTCTTTCTAATCCTAAACCTAAAGAGCTATCCGGCCGTTCTGCGGCCATGGAGGACCTTGCTCTCCATCATTTTGTTATGGGGCTTCATCCCCGTATTTCTAATATTGTGAGATGCAGGTCACCCCGAACACTAAATGAAGCTATCAATTTTGCTATTTCAGAGGAACGTATACAACAGACATTATACAAGCGTACTCAACTAGAACAAAAATCGAATAGTAATAATAATCGATTTAAACCAAATTCTTCTAACCCCAGACAGAACTACGCACACTCTTTTCCTCCTTCTACTTCTCAAAAACCTAACTCCGCCCCACAAGGGGTATCTAATCTATTTTGTCGATATTGTAGAATAGCTGGACACGACATCTCCAATTGTAAAAAACGCGAATATAACAATAATCGTTTCCGGGTCCAACAAAACCAATCTTCCAATCAGAACCCCTACAGGCCATCTCCTCGTGTAAACTTCCTCGAACAGCCAGAAGAGGAGATTGGTCATGACGAAGTAGATCTCTCAACCGATGATTTAAACGAACAGTAGTCTCGCCTCGGTGTCGCCCGAGACCGTATCCAAAAGCCGACACCCTCGCTCGTATTTCTAAACCCAGGGACCACACGGGTAACCAGCCCCAAATAAGCGCCCGCATTTCAAAACCCAGGGACCACACGGGTAACCAGCCCCAAATAAGCGCCCATATTTCAAAATCCAGGGACCACACGGGTAACCAGCCCCAAATAAGCGCCCGCATTTCAAAATCCAGGGACCACACGGGTAACCAGCCCCAAATAAGCGCCCGCATTTCAAAATCCAGGGACCACACGGGTAACCAGCCCCAAATAAGCGCCCATATTTCAAAATCCAGGGACCACACGGGTAACCAGCCCCAAATAAGCGCCCATATTTCAAAATCCAGGGACCACACGGGTAACCAGCCCCAAATAAGCGCCCGCATTTCAAAATCCAGGGACCACACGGGTAACCAGCCCCAAATAAGCGCCCGCATTTCAAAACCCAGGGACCACACGGGTAACCAGCCCCAAATAAGCGCCCATATTTCAAAATCCAGGGACCACACGGGTAACCAGCCCCAAATAAGCGCCCGCATTTCAAAATCCAGGGACCACACGGGTAACCAGCTCCAAATAAGCGCCCATATTTCAAAATCCAGGGACCACACGGGTAACCAGCCCCAAATAAGCGCCCGCATTTCAAAATCCAGGGACCACACGGGTAACCAGCCCCAAATAAGCGCCCGCATTTCAAAACCCAGGGACCACACGGGTAATCAACCCCAAATAAGCGCCCGCATTTCTAAACCCAGGGATCAAACAGAAAACCAGTTTCAAGCCATTAGCCAAGAATATCCTGTTTCATTCCCTAAAAATAATCTAGATCCCTCTCAAATCCCAGATGCCAGCAGAGACATCTATGAAATCAATATAGATACCACAAAAAGGCTCCTTCCTCATGTTCTTGTTGAGTCAAGCGCTTCCGAGATTCCTTTATCCTTACTAGTAGACTCAGGGTCTTCCATATGCTTACTTAAGGAAACCAGTATCCATAAAAGACACAAACTGATCAGTGAATCTATCAAACTCAAGGGCATAGATCCCGGGGATGAACCTACTCAAACTGAAGGTCATTTTCAACTAAAACTAAAATTAAAGGATAATAAATCCGCCTCTTTCAAATTCCATGTCGTCAGAAACATTAACTTACCTTATGATGGTATAATAGGTACTGACTTCCTAACTGCTTTCGGGTGTAAAATTGATTACACTCATGACGCCCTAAGAATAGGAAAGATCGATATTAGATTACATTTCTCTGAACCCTTCTACATCATTCCTCCACGTACCGAATCGGTCATTGGATGTTTTGTCCAAAAGACCGACCTAAAAGAAGGTATAATCACAGATCAACATCTATCCGATAATCTGTTAGTAGCTAACTGCATAGTCAAAATCAAAGATAATAATCGCATCAACCTTACTGTCGTTAATACCTCGGAAGATTATATTAACATCAAAACTAACCTCAATCTCACTGTTGAACCTTTACCATCAGCAGCATATGCAGTTAGGACGAGTAGTTCGAGCACATCCCAAAGAACTTCCGAAGTAATTCAGTCCTTAAGAATAGAGCACCTAAATCAAGAAGAAAAGGATGCCCTCATAGATCTTTGTTCCAAATATTCAGATATATTCCATTTACCTGATGACCAATTAACATATACCGAAGCTATCAACCATCAAATTAAGACGACCAATGACATCCCTATCCATACTAAGTCCTACAGATTTCCAGAATATCATAAACGGGAAGTAGAATCTCAAATTAATAAAATGCTTGACCAAAATATAATAGAGCCCTCATCCTCTCCTTGGAGCTCACCCATTTGGGTGGTTCCGAAAAAAGCAGACTCCCAAGGTCAACTCAAATGGCGGATCGTTATTGACTACCGTAAATTAAATGACATCACTATTGGCGAAACATACCCTATCCCGCAAATCACTGAAATCCTTGACCAATTAGGAAACAGCAAATATTTCTCGACCCTTGACCTTACTTCCGGTTTTCATCAGGTACTAATTTCTCCCGAAGATGCTCCTAAAACTGCCTTTTCAGTCCCACAAGGACACTACCAATTTAACCGAATGCCTTTTGGCCTCAAGAATGCACCATCAACGTTTCAGAAATTAATGAATAATTGCCTCTCCGGCCTTCAAGGCTCTCGTTGCTTCGTATATCTTGACGACATAGTCGTCTACAGTCATGATTTGCGTTCTCATATCGATAATCTCACACAAATCCTCAATAGAATCCGTAATTTCAACCTCAAACTCCAGCCAGATAAATGTGAATTTCTCCGGAAAGAAGTCGCCTATTTAGGGCATATCATTAACCAAGACGGTGTTAAACCGAACCCTGATAAAATCAAGGCAGTATCCCAGTTTCCTGTCCCTGGATCTCCCAAGGACATCAAGTCGTTCTTAGGCCTAGTATCCTATTACCGAAGATTTATTCCAGAGTTTGCTAAATTAGCTAAACCATTAACGTCCCTCCTAAAGAAAGATATCCCATTCATTTGGAAGAATGAGCAACAACTCGCTTTTGAAACTCTTAAGAATAAATTGACATCCGCCCCAGTCCTAGCATATCCAGACTTTACTCGACCATTCCTTCTTACATGCGATGCTTCCAATTATGCAATATCAGCAATATTATCCCAAGGGCCAATAGGACAGGACCGTCCAATTGCCTTTTCATCACGCACCCTCAATAAAGCGGAGTGTAATTATAGTGTTACTGAAAAGGAGTGCCTTGCAGTGATCTCTGGCACCAAAGTATTCAGACCATACATATACGGTCATCGTTTTACAGTATTAACTGATCATAAACCTCTAGAATGGTTATTCAAATGTAAAGATCCGGGATCCCGCCTTATCCGTTGGCGGTTAAAACTCGAAGAATTCGAATATGATATTAAGTACAAGAAGGGTAAAATAAATACCAACGCTGATGCTCTTTCGAGATACCCTGTAAATCCTGTCCAACCTGAGGACGCTCAAGACCCGAAACCCAATAAAGAGGGGGAACCTTCTCGTGAACTAGATAAGGACCTCATGGACTTACTGATATCACCACCGTCATTCAATCCTGACGAAATAGAATCGCAATCTCTCGACCCACTTGATTCTAATAATGATATCATACCACTTCCCGAAATTAACCAACCCATTCCAGATTTTCTTGAAACATGTGATCATCCTTCTCCCGAAATAACTCTTCGACCTAATATACCTGGTCCCCTCAGAAAAGAAATCGATCATGAAGATGCTGTCCCGCCTGAACCTACCCCAGAGCCATTAATAACACCTGCTGCACTGCCCGATGTAACTCCCGCACCATCCACTAGTAGCCTAGACTTTCCTCCCGATGATGATTATTCCTCATTCCTAAAAGCCATGGTTAATAAAGAAAATACCTATAGTACAAGTATCCAAGAACATAATCAAGATATCACCAAATCAGATCATAAGATTATTGTCTTACCCACTTCAATAGATCTTGACGAATCTAATCCGTTCGTTCAGAATATTCTAGATATCATGCCAAATAACACAGAATTCTTAAGCAAAGAAAGAACTCTTAACTCCTTTATCTCCTTCACCCATGGCGAAAAGACATACTATTTCCTATTCTTCAAGGTCTACCATTTCGACAAGTCCACTTATAAGGATATTTACGACAGTCTTAAGTCGCTTCGAAACGAACTAATAGTCAGATACGATATCAATCCTGATTTTAATATAGCCATAACTGAATTCAAGAACCCATTTGATACCCACCAATTTGTTAAAATATATAACATGCTTCTCTACTTGTACAATAATACTCATATTAACATCCATATTTATAAGGATAAGATAATATACCCTTCATTGTCCGAAATTCCCAAAATCCTTAAAGAAAATCATAACATTCCTATCGCCGGACATCTCGGAATGAACCGTATGCTCAAACGAATCCAGGAAACATTTTATTGGAAAAACATGCGTAGTGATATTGAATCTTTCGTAAGGAAATGCCCACAGTGCCAAGCCAATAAAGCCCTTAGACAAATAAATCGTGCTCCCATGCAAATCACTAGCACATCCACTGAACCTTGTGAGCGAATATCCCTTGATATCGTCGGGCCTTTGCCAGAAGCAGGTCCTGCAAAATTAAAATATATACTTACCATTCAAGATGACCTTACCAAATTCTCTTCTGCATATCCTATCCGTAGCACCACAGCTGAAGAAACCAGTGAATGTTTACTACACTACATATCCATTTTCGGTATTCCCAAGATGATCCTTACAGATCAAGGAACCAATTTCACATCTGATCTTTTTAAAAAAACATGCGAATTCCTCAAAATAAAGAATCTATGGGCTTCACCGTATCACCCACAAACCCAAGGTGCTCTGGAAAGAAGCCATTCAACTCTTAAGGAGTACCTCCGATCTTACACTGATGAGGACCAAACAAATTGGCCCCGTTATGTTTACACAGCCATGCTTACTTATAACACTTCTGTCCACTCAACAACGCATTTTACACCATACGAATTAATGTTTGGCACAAAGCCAGTAATCCCTAACTCGATTTATGACGAATCCCCTGGAGCTACATACCCGGAGTATGTGCGAATGCTCCAGAATAGATTGAAATATTCAAGGGAAAAGGCCTTGGACTTTATAAGGAAATCCAAAGAAACCTCAAAATCATATTACGATACCCATACGCGTATCTCTAGGTATAAAATAGGAGATTACGTGTACCTGAAGAATCACCTTCGTATGCGTAAAGCTCTCTCACCCCTATGGAAAGGTCCCTATAAGATAGTTAAAATAAATGGTAATAATACACTTACTCTACTTATTAATAGGCGGCATGTCACGCATCACTTCGATCAAGTGAAGCCGGCTAATGTCGAGTGAAATCTGTAAATATAAATAGTTAGTTTAGATATAGGAATTAAGTATACTTACCTTGTATTCGGTACCCTAAAAAAAAAAAAAAATATATAAAAAAAATAGTAATATACTTACCTTAATTTACCTTATTTACAGTTCAACTCGGGGGCAAGATTTCATCCAACCGATTACCTCCAGCTCTGGCCTCTACTATGATTACTTAGGGATAATGAAAATTAATAACGTTCACTTAAAAGTAGTTATACCTGTAGATATATCACATTTCGGCCCACATGTGGATAATATTAAAGATAACCTGGATATTACTCGAAAATTATGCGACGAGATCCATAACATACAAGGTGGTTATGAATGTAATAGTTGGTTACAACCATTAATGGCGCGATTTCAGGATATGAGTAGAGAGTTTGAGTCCATCTCGCATTTGGTCCACAAGAGAAACCGACGTAGTGCCTGGTTTGGTGGCGTAGGCACTATCCTTAAACAGATCTTTGGTACCTTGGACGATAACGATGGATTGAAATATGACGAAGCAATAAATACCTTGCAGAGTGATCAAAACCAGTTAACTTCATTAATGAAAGAAAACATCTTAATTACTACCTCTGTTCTGTCACATTTCAATAACACGTTACGTCAAATTACAGATAACGAAGCAAATCTCAATAAAGCTATCGACAAACTCACAATATGTATATATAACATAACTGAAGTCACCGACAGGCTGCAGATAATAACTGATATCAACGAAATCTTTGATATGCTGGAAGCATCAATACTTACCCTATCTTTCCAGCTGGAAGACATAACTAATGCCATTCTGTTTAGCAGTAAGAACGTCCTGCATCCGGCCATTATAACACCAAGTCAGTTACATCAAGAGCTTGTCAATAACTATAGACATTTGCTTGGCGATCTCGAGTTGCCTGTAAACTTAGATATAAGTTCTATACATTTAATTTTAAATATATCTACTTTAATGTGTTATTATGTTAATAATAAGGTTATATTTGTCCTTCAAGTGCCTCTGGTCAATACCAGAGAATATGTATTATTCCACAATATTGCGCTCCCAATTCCCTTTAGACCGAAAGAACCAGAAGCGTTTAGTCTAATTGTACCGGATAACAAGTACATAGCAATGACCAAAGACAAGACGTATTATTGTATTATCGACAACTTGGACGTTTGTAAGACAGTATACACAGGAACCCTAATTTGTGACATCGAGAACGTGTACTCCACCGACGCGAAGCCTATTTGTGAAAGTGAGCTCTTATCAAAAGTGATTAGTGAAAAACCAGTGCAGTGCAAAACAAGAGTCTTTAAAGGAAAAGTAGATTTGTGGAAACCATTAACAAATAATAAGTGGATATACGTACAATCAGATCCGACTAAAGTATCAATAGAATGTCGTAATTCTCAACTGTCTGAACTTGACATTTTGGGCACAGGAATACTTAGTATTCCTAAAAATTGTATCGGTCATTGTAGAAGTGCCACCTTAATACCTAAGTATAATGTTCTTAATATTACATCTCCAATAAGCCATATGCCTGATTTTAATCTTATAAATGATACCTGTTGTAACTTCAATAGACTAAGCGCGGTAATAGATAATATGTCCCCTTTACATCTACATAACATAGACCTAGATAACTTTAATTCAAATAATAGAAAATTCGACATTCTCCTTAATGACTTAGATAAAATAAGTTTAATTCAAAAGTCAAATTTCCTAAAATATGGGACACATTATCCTATTATGACTATTATAACTCTTATTACTATAATTTTATTCTTATGTTACTTTATCTTTATGAAATTTTGTAAATCCGATAGCAACCGTTTCTTCTCCGTAAAATTTTGCAAAAACAATCCAGAACCTCAGCTCTCTTTGCATGAAGACATAACAACTGACATACAGACAGAACAAACCTTAGAAGTAGAGTCCAGCATTCCCATAGCTCCAATTAGAACTAGAATCTAACAGAGACTTTGATTAACCCCAAAGTCTCCTCTTAAAGGGGGAGGTGTTACATCCCTAGCTAGTAGGTCTTAGTGCAAGCCCTAGCCGTTTTCTGCTGTGTCAGCACTCTCTCTTTCGAACTAGCAGCAGAGTCCCACCATCAGCCTCAGTCCGTGTTTTGAGTTCTTACCGAGCGGTTGCCCTCGGACAACATTTAAATTTTGTCCCATTTATTCAGATTAATAAATAGTTCCTTTTTTAAAAAGTGAATTTCATTCATCCGCGTAACAGTTCGTTGTCTCTGTAAACTTTTTGAAACATTAGGTGTAAATTCGCGAAAATATAGACTTTAGCAATAAAATACTTTTCCAAAGATAAAGGTTACAAAAATTAAGATATTTCCCTGATGATCTAAATATAAAGCGAAGTTAAACCTCTATCTCAAAAGAAAATCTCGCTTTAAAGTTTAAACAGAAGCTTTTAATTTGCATAAGCATCAATCATCTCAAAGCTCAACTAAAAATAAGAATTTAGGGATCCGCATCTTTTAATGACAAAGAAAAAATAAAAAAAAAAAAAAGTGTTAGCTCTCTCAAATTTCTCTAAGCTTACGAAATGAAATGAAGACTGAAGACCAACAGGTTGTGGGTTCGTTACCATCATCGGAGAGCATATTTTTTTTAGTAAACTGCAAATAAATGATTCTGAATTTGATTCAGTTGTTTCCGGATTAGTTAGGACATTGCAGGCTTGAATCACTGGATTGTCCTATACTCAAGATGATTCCTTTCAGTAGGCAAATTAACCCGTTGATTCCGATTGCGATTTAGTGGTCGTTAAAGTACATCATGAATGAATTGGTCTCATTTTTCTAAAAACATAGTAACTAGTCTCAGACGACAGTTTCTCCATTGAAATAAGCAGTTTTGCAACATTAAATTCGTATTGAAGCGCAAACTGAAGTTACAACTAAGAAAGACGTTCGAAAGAAGAAGTTAATTTATATTATTAAAGAAAACCCTAAAGAAGATAATGCAGGACCATCTTTAAGCAAGTCACACACTCTTGGGTCATTATTTTCAAAATATGCAATTTTGCAACTTTTTTCAATATTAAAAAAATTGCATTTTTTGTTCTAAATCCAAAGATGTACATGTCAACTTGAAAATTATGGTGACTTTTTTTCACTCACATTATTTATCGATATTTGAACTTAAACAAACAATGCAATGGACGTATTTTTATAAAGTAATATTTTCGTGTAATTTACACATACGAGTTTCCTTGTTGTTTTCAGCTGGAGCGACTACCCAAAATGATTTGTTGTTGCAGAACAGTGAATAGCTTACACTACATTTATCATGTATAAAATTCTTATGTAAATTAAGAAGCGAATCTACTAATAATCTTTTCTGTTTCTTTTCTTTATTCCGCGTTACGCATTCTTTTTTCCAGCTGCTATTCTACTACTATCGTCACTTTCAAAAGTTGTCCTAGTGTCTTCTTTAATTTTTGTATTTGTATCAGACATACATTTTTTCGATTTTTTAATATTCTATATTTCTTTAAAGTGTTGCAGACTGGTTCTATATTTTCCTTGAATATTCGTTTCTGCTTATTACATTCAAAATTTTCATGATTTGCTCTTAGGTTTTCTAGAATTGTTTTAGCAAACACAAGATTTTTATTAACATCATCTCTCTTGTTTGGATCCGATAACAAATTCTCTGCTTTAGTCTAAGGGCAATTACTAATAGCAAGTTCCCTTTTCTTGAAACGAAGAATGCATTTAGAGATATACCTCGACCATGTGATTACACAAGAAGGCGTGTCCATCGACCCTGGGAAGGTGAGTGCTGTACTCGAGATGAAGGAACCAGGTAACTTAAAGCACTTAAGAATCTTTCTAGAAACCTGTTCTTGGGTTCGCAAGTTCATACCGAACTTCTCGAAGATCGCGGAGCCTCTGACGCGACTAAACAGGAAAAACCAAACATGGTCTTGGGGCTCAGAACAGTCTCAAGCTTTCAACGAAATGAAACGTTGGCTAACAATTGCTCTAATACTGGCACAAGCCGATTTTAGTCGTCCCTTTGTCCTGCGTATTGGCAGCGATCACTAGCCCCTTCATTGGCTGTTATCCTTAAAGTCACCAGCAGGCAGATTGGTCCGTTGGGCCCTTAAGCTCCAGTCTTTTGATATTCAATTCCAATAAACACCAGGTAAAGCAAATGTTGTGGCGGATACGCTTAGCAGACCAGTTCGTGAAAATGATTCTCGCGATAACTGTGGCGTCTGCTCTATCGTCTGCTATATCATGCTCAAGATTTGACTCCTTATATTGGTTCAAACGACTCCCTTCCGAAACTAAAAAGAAAACGGGGACAACCAGGTAAGGTTAATCAAGACAAATCGGGCAATTCTGATAAATCGTTAGATAAAACTGATACATTGCCAGTCCAGCAGCGAGGGCGTTCTCCCAGATCTCCCTGTAAGAGCATCTAGCGGGTGTTTGCCCGCGCGCTATCGAGACACGCTCGAGTAGCGCCAATTCGCACAGCTAGGTGGCCGCCTCAAGCGCTCCAACATGCGAGCGGCTCGGCAGACGGTTTCATTCCGAACCCTTCCTCATATCTTGTTTATTTTTTAAATATCACCAATTTTTATTGCCATTTCGGATTTTGGGACACCCATGGTGTGTTGTCTTGACACTTTGATTTTTTTTTTAATTTAAATAAGTAGGTATCCTAAAAATACATATAAACAGTGGCATAATATAGCTATACCACAATCACATAAGTTAAAAAAATAATACTTAATAAAAAAACATCATATTATGTTTAAAAATTGCCTGACCACTAAAATTGCACGTTTTAAAATATAGACCCTCTTACATTTTTACAAGTAGAATCGTTCCCAAATAATTTCAATATCCGTTATTGATTAGTGTAAAGCGAATAAGGACTTTTGTAGCACAAAACATGGAGAGTGGAAAACTTAAGCTCTCAACTTCATTCATTATATTTGCGTCTTACCTCTTCACGCTTCATCTACTGAACCATTTTTTCTGATATATCTCATACACGTAGCTGAGAGGAAGAAAGTTCTGTTCTGTAGCAAAAACTAGTGGTTTTAGAAAAGTCCTTTATTTAGTTTTACTTTGACCGATACTTGGAGACCTCACATCGGCCGGACGATGATTTCATTCACAAAGCTGTTTGATTGGTTCATTACATACATGGTTTAGATAAATTTAACTTCTTCATACAGCGATCCCCGTAAGCATAGAAACACGACCTTGCCGCTGTGAGCGACGGCCTAGGGCGGCAGTGACGGTCTAAGCGATCAAGAGTATGAAGTAGTTAGAGGCTGACCACGAGCGGCCCGCTAAAGCAATTTCGTGCGCGTTTTTTCCGAGCGGCAGGCGACAGCGACGGGCGGATGGGTGAGTGGGAAAAGCACAGAATTCGTATATAAAAAGTATTCGACAATTTAATCTCGAACACGAAAATGTGGTCGAAATTTGATGTCGAATAACGAGTTAGTATACTCCTTAAATATATATTAGGTTGGGAAAAAGTCTTTTCGCATATAGTATGTATGAACTTAAAAAAGTTTACATTTTAAAAAAGATAATCTCAAATTCAAATTAGGAAAATGTGTGATTTCCATTTGTTTTTCTTAAAATATTGTTGTTAAAGATGCACGTCGCTCTGGTCGCCCTATTACGGATAAAATGGATGCCATTTTGGAAAAAGTGGTGCAAGATCGGCATATCAGTAGTTACGACGTAGCTGAAGAACTGGGAATTGACCACTGTAACCGACGCAATGAAAATACCGTGTAGACTTTGAATTACGTATATTGTAGACACAATAAAAGAAGATTGAATATAATTTTGGATTACGAAAACCATAGTGTAACTGAGGAATTCTCTAGACGAAATCGGAATACCGACGTACAAAAATAAAAAGTTATGATTTCTACCGACATACAACAGTTCCACCGTTGCGCAACAGATGGCGTTAGTGGTATCAAAATAATTTCAAACAAAGGAAAAATTTAAGTTACGAAAATAAAAATATAAAAATTAAAATCCTAAGTGCGTCGCCTACAGACGACAAACCAGTTTTCGCGCATTTGAAAAAAACTGGGTATACAAAAAAGCTCGATATTGGGTACCTCACGAGCTCACTAAAGAAACCTAATGAACCTTGTACTCATTTATGATTCTTTTCTTTCTTGACTGAAGCAGTTTTGTAGAAGCTGATAACTGGTGATGAAAAGTGGATCACGTACGACAAGAACGTACGAAAAATGTCGTGGTCACAGGCCGGTCAGGCTTCATAGACTGTGGCGAAACCCGGATTAACTCGCAACAAGGTGATGCTGTGTGTGTAGTGGGATTGGAAGGGCATTATTCATTAAGAACTGTTACCACCAGGCAGGATCATCGATTCTGAACTCTACTGCGAACAACTGATGAGATTAAAGCAAGAAGTCGCAAGAAAGCGGCCGGAATTAATCAACAGAAAGGGTGTGGTTTTTCATCATGATAACGCTAGACCTCACACATCTTTAGCCACTTAGCAAAAATGGCTGGGAGGTGTTAATGCATCCGCCATATAGTCCTGAAATTGCACCTTCAGATTTCCACCTGTTTCGTTCTCTTCAGAATTATTAGGCAGTGTCAGGTCAACATCACGAGAGGATTGCCAAAACCACTTGTCGCGGTATTTTGATCAGAAGCCTCAAAATTTCTATAGCAATGGGATCACGAACAAAATGGCACCTACATACTCTAGTTAAATGTAAATAAACTATATTAAAAAATGTTTTGAATTTTCTTACAAAATGCGAAGAAACTCTTTCCCTAACATATTATATACAATTTAAAGTCCTGACTGACTGACCTAAGTATATATCAAGGCAAAGTCGAAACCGCTGGGTCTAGAGGTGCACTAAGAAAGGATTCTTCAAACTTCATCCCCTAATGGAGTGAAACAGGGTTAAAGGTCGTGAATGCGCCGTAAGTTATCATTACAAATCTGTTTATTTCTGTAAAATCCATATTCTTGTAAAACTCATTCAGTTCGGGAGTTAAGTAATTAAGTACTATCGATTATTTTATCAGATGAAAGCTTAGTAATTTCGTAAGAAAAATTATCTAACTTATATGCAATATTTATAAGCGCCAAGCATTGACGCTTGCCAGTCAAATTCATTGAGCTATGTGGTAGTCTTCTTATCTTCTTCTGGGTACAGTAAGAAGAAACTGCATTAGTTAAAACGTAAAATTACAGGATCAAGTGCGCATAATACCTTTATACTTCCGACGTTTCAACAGTGTTACAACGGCCATGGTCACGGAACGACTGACTCAGCATTTCTACAGCTCCAACTTCCAGCGCAATCGTCTTCCACCGGCATATTTTGATTTCTCCAAATACCGTTACAAAACAGACTGACAGTGAAACATTAACAGTGTAGAATTGGAAGAAATTCGCAGTTAATCCTGTAATTTTGTTTTACAGTAAGAAGAGATTTTGACGTGGTTCCTTTAACGACTACCCAATGACAGCCGGGACCAACGGCTTAATATGCCTTCCGAAGCACGATCACAGAACAAAAATACATTACCGCTTCAAAAACACTTTTAACCCGAACTCTATTCTTTGACGAATTATTTTCAAACCACCCGATTTCTTACATTTAGATCCAGTAAATGTAACTATAGAATACATAGAATAGATTATGATTTAATGAGAACGTTAATTACTCGTACAAGTGTTTTACAAAATAAAGAAAATAAGTAGGTAATAGTAAGAAATGACGTCTCAATAGGTGGCGGCTCAGTCGTCAGAACCTTCCCAATTTTCATAGTAATTATTCGGATAATTTATGAACTATCTGTCTATCAACTTTGATGCCAAATAAATATATAGGGATACTAGCTTTTTCCCGTGGCTCCGTCTGCGTCATAAAGTAGCCTATGTTTGACCCCGGGTCTTCAATTATATTCATACCAAATTTCATCAAAATCCGTTCAGCGGTTTGGCCGTGAAAGCGTAACAGACAGACAGACAGACAGAAAGACAGACAGACTTTCGCATTTATAATATTAGTATGAAAGTATGGATTACACACCTAGTTCAAATAACTTTTACATATTTTGACAAGTTCTATGCCCCAAAGTCCTAAGGAACTTCAACCTTGAGCCACCGCAGTAAGTAAGCGTGAATGAATGAATGAACACTTTATTGTTTCATTTACAAACAAAAGAAATACAATAAAACTAAATCGGATTTCCTTATAAAATCTTTGTATCCACTTGTAAAATTTTTATACATTGTACAATAAAGAGACTATATCCTATCCTAACTGAAGACGAAGATTATACTCAATAATTCATAGTCAGGCACAGTAAAGTCATATTTTCAAAGATATTTACAAGCAAACGTAAATTTAAGGAAGTTTTTAATTAGATTCTAAACAACAAAGTGTTGAGATGTTTGCATTAATGAAAACAAATTAACTACGGGAAGGCGTTTGATGTTCTTGTTGTCTGCAAAAATGTTATCGCATAATTAGCTGTGAAATTATATTAGTCGTATCGTAATTATATGTCATAGCTTTGGACTGTTTAAAAATACAGGTCTTTAGAGTAGACGTCTTTTTCTTAGCGACCGGACTCTGGCAAACTATACATACCTCACAGGACCAAAACGCCACTGACAAGCTTGTCAGTGGCTTCGTAGAGATCCATAACCGTGCAGGTGGCCGGGCACGCAGGGCCTCTTTGTGTCCTCTGCTACTGCCTTTTGACCTCAGAGACCCTTTCAACAACAAAACCAGACCGATAGGAACATGACCTGAGGTGTGGCCTACATTGTCAGATTAGTGCAAGTTGAATAAAAGGCTTAAAGTGCCTGCCGAAGGACAGAGGTGCTAGAGATAGAATATTAACGAGACACTTCATCATTTCAGCTGCAGTCAGTCCTCTGGTGGACATGGCCTCTCATAATGATTTCCAAAATGACCGGTTGCAAGCGGCCTGCGTCCACCATCTGCCTGCGACCTTTTCAGGTTATCTGACCATCTGGTCGGTGGATGTCCAACGCTGCGCTCGTCAGTTCGTGGTCGCCATTCGAGAACCTTTCTTCCCCATGGTTCACTATCCATTTGCATAAAAAAAATTAACCATAAAATATATTGGCATATGGTAATTTAAACTAATGATATTTACGCATATTTTTTTAACCACAACAAATTTAGCATAATTGTCTTAATCACAGCATAATCATATTTAAGCATAAAATTACAAGCATAACTTTATAAAGGCATAATAACCTAACCTTTTTTCTTTTAGCTAACGTAGCGGAAATGCATTTACCCCACATCCATTCGTCGTCTTATCATAGACGGCGGTTGAGTGGTCTGTTGGCAGAAATTGGCCGACAGTCAACAAGACCCCGACTACCAGGGAGTTATTAACTGTCACCCAGGGTACACCGTCCCGAATCCCTTGTCAGCCGGCCCTCTCACCGAATCCGTGGGATCAAATGAGAATGCAAAGCTTTCAAAGGACCAGGCACTCGAGGAGGTTCCCTGCCCTGCAACCCACCCCATAATAACCTTTTTTTTTTTTTTTTGTTAACGGAGGAGAAATGCATTTACGCACAAAGTGTGGGACTCCCAGGCAGAGTGCCTGGACTACCCACTAAAACCCCTCCGGCGTTTCCGCACCGGCTGTTGAGGGCGCCATGGAATCGCGTTAGCATTCTACCACGACGCCCTCCAGCCATGGCCTTTCGGCCCCCTCATATGGCCTTTCGGCCCCCCCCCCCAAATCGGGCAGTGGCCCATAAATGGACCACGCCCGTCCCCCAAACCCACATCCATTCGCCGTCTCATCATAGACGGCGGTGGAGTAGGCTGTTGGCAGAAATTGGCCGACAGCCAATAAGACCCCGACTACCAGGGAGTTATTAACTGTCGCCTAGGGTGCACCGTCCAGAGTCCCTTGTCAGCCCACCCTCTCACCGGATCCTTGGGATCAAGTGAGAATGTAAAGCTTTCAAAGGACCGGGCACTCGAGGAGGTTCTCTGCCCTGCACCCCACCCCATAATAACCTTTTTTTTTTTTTTTTTGTTAACGGAGGGGAAATGCATTTACGCACAAAGTGTGGGACTCCTGGACCGCTAATCGGCCCAGACTACCCACTAAAACCCCTCCGGCGTTTCCGCACCGGCTGTTGAGGGCGCCATGGGGTCGCGTTAGCATTCTACCACGACGCCCTCCAGCCATGGCCTTGCGGCCCCCTCGATTGGCCTTTCGGCCCCCCCCCAAATCGGGCAGTGGCCCATAAATGGACCACGCCCGTCCCCCAGACCCACATCCATTCGCCGTCTCATCATAGACGGCGGTGGAGTGGGCTGTTGGCAGAAATTGGCCGACAGCTAATAAGACCCCGACTACCAGGGAGTTATTAACTGTCGCCCAGGGTGCACCGTCCCGAGTCCCTTGTCAACCCGCCCTCTCACCGGATCCTTGGGATCAAGTGAGAATGCAAAGCTTTCAAAGGACCGGGCACTCGAGGAGGTTCTCTGCCCTGCACCCCACCCCATAATAACTTTTTTTTTTTTTTTTTTTTTTTGTTAACGGAGGGGAAATGCATTTACGCACAAAGTGTGGGACTCGCCGGGCTGCTAGTCAGCCCGGAATACCCACTAAAACCCCTCCGGCGTTTCCGCACCGGCTGTTGAGGGCGCCATGGGGTCGCGTTGGCATTCTACCACGACGCCCTCCAGCCATGGCCTTGCGGCCCCCTCAATTGGCCTTTCGGCCCCCCCCAAATCGGGCAGTGGCCCATAAATGGACCACGCCCGTCCCCCAGACCCACATCCATTCGCCGTCTCATCATAGACGGCGGTGGAGTGGGCTGTTGGCAGAAATTGGCCGACAGCCAATAAGACCCCGACTACCAGGGAGTTATTAACTGTCGCCCAGGGTGCACCGTCCCGAGTCCCTTGTCAGCCCACCCTCTCACCGGATCCTTGGGATCAAGTGAGAATGCAAAGCTTTCAAAGGACCGGGCACTCGAGGAGGTTCTCTGCCCTGCACCCCACCCCATAATAACCTAACCTAACCTAAACTACTTTTCTCGTAGCAAGTCTTTTCTAACTTTCCTTTGTTTAACTATACACTATGCCTAAAAACATTGTGCAAATTATAATTATGTATAAATATATTAGACCTAAATATAATTATGCAATAGTACCTATACTGCTATTGCTATACTTATGGCAAAAAAAGTATGCCAAATTCGTTGTGCCAAAACATTTTAGGAATAAATAAATTATGTCAACGAAAGGGATCCCCTTCCCCATCGGCCATCGGTTCTGCGCGCTATGTGCCCCGCCGACTGCCACTTCAAAGTACTTGTTTACATTAAACTTCTTCAAGAGAAATAGTCTTATGCCAGCTCCACTTAAATAAGTCAATGATCCCAAATTACTGTTTACACGGTCAACAGCTTCACACATAATGGCTGAAAAAATATATATCTCCGTAACCTTTCCCTGTACTGGCCCTCGTTTGTCTAATTTATCTTAAGCTTGGCCCCTGTACCGAAAAGCTCAATAATTGTTATCACTACTTCTGCCCACTTGAAAAACCTTATGTGTAAATGTCTTAATTCATTTTAATTAGAGATAATTAAATATTATAGAAGAGTTAATAATTCGAACATAATAAAATAATAAAATTAATCTTATTAAAATAAGAATTAAATTAAGATAATTCTTTAATTATAAAAAAAAAATCACTTAGGAATAATCCAATAAAGGGAAAAACTTCAGATTTCAATAGAAAATATTAATTATCAAAGATCTTTGTAGCCGAAATAACACATCGAAATCAAATTTTCAACCTGCGTAGTTAAAATTTTATAAAAAATATTACCCTTCTTGTTGAGACAAAGTGGCTATATACTGGCTTATATTAACTTTGAGAAATTAGTCGCCTCAATACCAAATTATTATTCGTCTAAAAACTAAGACTACCTAGGTAATTAGGTATTATATAGTCTTCACTTTTCCTTTCTTTTTTTTTGTACACGCCAATTACCCGTTTCTCCTCATTTCCTCTCTTGGGTCTGCTGGAAGAAATTTCTTTAGAAATAAGCAGCTCCCTTGTACTGCCTTTTTCTCTAATGTTTAATTCTTTGTATTTTTATTGTGTGAGATGAGTTCTCCTTCATCTGAAAGAGGTTAATACGGTTGTCGTCGCATTCATAACTATTTTAAACCTAACTTTTGATGTTATAAAATATTATAAAGATGGTATATATATATTTATATTTTAGAGGAGCTCGTTTGTCGAGCGCGACCCGCGTATAAATAAATAAATAACTCTTTATTGCACCAAATTGTAGAAAGTACATGAATATTATTATTATCTATGGTACAAAGGCGGCCTTATCGCTAGAGCAATTTCTTCCAGGCAACCAACAGGTAGGACTTCATGATATGAAACAGGAAGGTAGGCGCAAATTAACAATTGGGAAAAAGTGAAACATAAAAGCATAACGTACCTATGCAGCACATACAAAAAAAAATATACCTATGTAAATATATGTGGTCCACATACACGCATGCATTACACAATGTAAATAAATATACATACTTATTTTAAGCGTATCAATAAATGTTAAAATTACAACTATGGCGGGTTATATACGAACAGCAGACGAAAAGATTTTCTCGGGAAGAGGTTTAGGTGATAGAAAGATAATGGTCTTTCACTTGTGTCTTGAAGCTGGAGAGTGTTTGGGCATGTCTAATAGATACCGGCAAGGAGTTCCACAGACGTACAGCTTGGACAGTAAACGACTTGGTGTAAAATTCGGAAGAATGTACGGGTGTATCCAATCGGAGATTATGTGCACTGCGAAGTCGATCATGGTGTTGATTGTGAAACACAAACCGTTCTTTCAGATATATCCGTAGCGAATGCGCGTGTCAAGCGATGGCGTGACGCCACCACTGTTGGATTGGCCGCCATTTAGTGGCATTTGCTATCTTGAGCACCTTCAGAAGGCACGTTAAGCCATTGGTCCCGGTTGTTATCGATAGATAGTCGTGAGGCTGTGTCAGACGCCTTAGGGCAGCCTGAAAAATGCTGACAGTATTGGCCACTAACACACCTCGGGTCATGTGGCTGTTGGTCTGGTTTCCCTGTAAAAAGGGTTACGGAGGTCAGACGGCAGTCGCTCCATTGTTATAACCAATTCCGCCAAATCTAGGACCATGACTTACAGCGTACCCTATGTTGTATAAATACTCTTTTCAAATCTGTTTCTCTTTGTTTTTGACATTGTCATCTCGACACGAATAAATAATAAACATGTAATTTTTATCAACATTGTTAATTTATTAGTAATTATACTACACCCTAGGCTTCGAAGCGTCAGCTGACGACGCAACTAGGAATACACGCTAGGATGATGATGATGAATCTCTATGTGTCTTTATAAGAAATATTTTCTATAAAAATACTTTTCTTTTCACTAATCTTGTACACGTAGGTTTCTTTTTATTTTATAATTTTTTGACTTATAATTTGAACTGAACTTCATTGTAGCTTTTTGTAGAAGTACCCTATATTACTTATTTATTTTTTATTGGGAAACAAACAATTTTGATAACACTTAGATACATTTAGTTAAAATATAAATGTTGTATAAATCAGTAAAGTTTCCACATAAAATGTAACACATGTATAAGTTTTTTTGTTAAATAGACAATATGAAGCTGCATAAGAAGGAAAAAACAAAAGAGATTTCATACAATAATTATTTGCTTAGTTCCTCTCTTCGCTGCCGATGCATCGTATCCAAATTGTCTCGGTCTAAATCAAAAATCTAAAAAGATGATATCGATAGATTAAATTAATTAATTCTTTTAGCTTTTTCTTACATTCTAATATATTAAAGTTAAAGGGATCTATTTCATTAAATTTTGGATTGTATTCATTACATGATCTATACAAAAAAAGGTTATTGACATAATTAGTTCTGATAAACGGCAACGCGAAGAACCGAGGATTTCTAGCATTTACACGGGGACATTTTAAACTAACATTATTAATTAAAAATGGGGAATCCACCAAATTATTTAATACTTTAAAGAGAAGCAACTGATCTCTTTCCACTCTACGATCTTTCAGATTTGGTATGCCGCAATTTTCAGGAGACTTTTGACTCGAGTTACCAGATCTATAACTAAGGTGTTTAATAAATTTTTGATTGATTCTCTCAATTTTTTCTTCATATACTTTGTACTGAGGATTCCAAACCGTAGAAGCATATTCGAGCACGGATCTGACCAGAGTGTTGTATAGAAATTACATTACATATACAAATTACAGCGAAACTTGCTTTAGGAACAAAACAAAACAATAACAAAAGCCTACATTAAAATCTCGAGAAAATGGACGTCGATCATAATAAACGAGTTCCGTTCGAAATTACAGCGAAACAATCAATAAACAAACTTTGTCGTTAAAAATAAAGCCTTAAAAGCCGTAGTTCCGCAACTGCAAGATTTTTTGTGTTAACTCTATGATGATGTATGATGTTAGTCGTGTAAGTTTCTATCTTGACTTTTAGTTCTTCGAAGATGTAAGTGCTGGTACGTAAGTAAAAACAAGTGTTTTACTGACATTTGATAACAGTCAAGAACTTTTATTTTCACCTGAGAACGTCAGACAATCAGTGAAAGTCAGATAGATCATTGCTCTAAAATCGAAAAAAAATCAAACAGGATCGTAGCAAGTGGAAATCCGCCGTATGAACAGCAGGATAAATTAAGATACCTACTTAGATGTTGATTGGAAACAGGCCAAGTTGGCCTGTTTCGGCCACTTATCGGCATTAGAGATGGGCCGAGTACTACATTTACCGAGTAACCGAATACCGAGTATTATTCGGTTTTCGGCCTTCATAAAACCGAGTACTCGGCCAAGTAACTCGGTTCTATAAAATGTACCGAAAAGACGAAAATGAACCGAATGTGAACATTCCAAAACAAGACGATCATGTTGCTTTTCGGAGCTGCTTCAAAAAACTGGCTTCTACTATTAAAGTTGTTTTTATTACTTATGATGTGTGCTATTCTGATCTCAATCAAGATCTTCTCAATAAACTGGATCGTCTCATAAATAACTGTATTCGTTTTATTTTTTGTCTACGTAAATATGACCACATCTCTTCTTATCGATCCGAACTGAAATGGCTTCCGATCCGCCAACGTCGTCAACTTCGGTTGCTTACTTCTCTTTTTTCAATTCTCAAGGAGCCTCAGTCCCCGGAGTATCTAAGGTGTAAGTTCAAGTATCTTTCTGACGGTCACGATAGGCAACTTAGATCTTCCAAAAAACTTACCCTTTGTACTCCCCTATTTCGGTCCAGTTTTATGTCTAATTCATTTACCTTACAAGCCACACGGCTCTGGAATGCTCTACCCGATGACATCAAAGAGACCATTACTAAATTCGCTTTCAAAAGAAAAGTCAAAATTCACCTCACTAGCATAATATCACCCTAAATCGTCATCTTTTTCCGTTTTCACCTCTTCTTTTATGTATGTTTATGTATGTATATGTATAGTTATGAATATTGTATGTAAATCTATGTATGTTTATTTAGCAGTTAAGTGTTTTTTTTGTTTTTTTTTTCTCTCATTGTATTCTAAAATAATTCGCGCCGCTCATAACTTTTCTGTTTTTCCTAATGGTTGACTGGGAGAGAATGCTTTTAGCATTAAGTCCGCCAATTGTAAACTTGTGGTACAATAAAGATTTATAAATAAATAAAATGAACCCTTTGAACGCAAATATGTCATTGATACATGTAATATGATGTCATTTAAATCAGATATGCCATTGAAAAGGTTAAAATACTCGGCACCAACACTCTGCAGTTGAACCGAGTTATACGACCGAGTACGAGTACTGAAATAGGTGCTTAGTATGCCGAGTACCGAGTACCGAGTAACAACCGAGTACTCGGCCCATCTCTAAAGGCATACTTGAAACAGGTCAAATTTTTCACTGTTTTCTATTTATCGGCACGTACAGTTATTTAATACTTATAAAGTTGTTACTTATTGTAGTTAATAATCACTTTAATTGACATAATGCTGCGTGTTGCGATTTCAATGGAACAACAGATTTGTACTACAAATTATAGGATGCTATACTGGCATTGTACCTTAAGTTGAAAGTTCAAACAATTGGCAAACTCGGATTTTTCAATTCCAGTAAAAGGAAGACTTTGCATGTCTTTTGATTGTTTGGCCTTTTTGTCAATTTTGATTACGTTTGCACAGGGGTTAACTGTCTATTTCGGTTTGTTTTCAAAATTTTCAGTTTACTCATTACTTTTACCGCTGTGACGTGGACGTCACTTATTTTTGTAAATACTCGTATTTGTTTCCCTAGAATTCCTAAGTATTTGATTCGTTAGCAAATTAATACTTAAGTACCTACAAGGAAACTATAAGCTGATTGTTTTAGTAACTGATTAACAAAGATGCTCATGAAAAAAATACCTAAGAAAAAAACTTTATAAACTTTTGACAGTTCGAAGTTGTTGAAAATTGTTTTGTTTGGGAATTTATAAGAACGTATGAAATAATATTTTTTCAAAAGAAAACTTTTTGAAAAAGATATTATGTTAAGCTATTTTGTCATTTATATTCCACTAAATAGACAAGTATTATCGACGTGCAACATCATGAGCCTTCTACCTCATGAAGTAAGTACTATTAATCATTCTGCGCCTCAAGGTTAGCTGGTAGAGTGAGTCGTGCCTTCGTCAACGGCTGCCTTTCCCCGCTTCCCCGCACCGCATCACTCCGAGGGCCATATATAAGCCTGCGCGCTTCCACCAGAAGAGTCCCTTCAGGCACAATAGTGTCGGCCCTTATGGCATTGAGCGTTTGCTACCGCTCGCGAGTTTGCATCGCTCGCTTGATAAAGGCAAAGCCCATGGCCAAGGTTCGTCCCAACTGGGAGCCCCTTGTGCATTTGACGAAAGGCTGAGGGTTAATAGCCCTCGCCTCAAACTGTCCCGCTGTAAATTTTAAAGCTCACAGGAGATAAAATTGTAGGTCATTTAAAAAAAAAAAAAAAAAAAAAAACACCAGAAGTGCTCTCTCGGATCATCTCGTCATCTCCAAGTTAAGTGGCTGGCTATTTAGTAGCGGCTACCTGACTGGATCTCTTGCCTACTTCGATCTCACGACCCCTATTTATATTTCTTATTAACGTGTATCCTTGGAGTCTAAATTTGTATAAGTAAAAATAATAAATATTGTACTATTCCCTGAAACCTGGATTTATCTTCTCTCCTCACACATACCTTAAATAGTAAATTTTCTCTTCGTTTTAAGAGATTGAATTTGCCATAAGTCCGCCTTTGTATTCATTTACTTAAAATTACAGATGGCCTGAAAGAGGTCGCAGGCAGACGCTGGATGCAGGCTGCTACCGGTCATTTTGGAAATCATTAGGAGTGGCCTATATCCGGCAGTAGACTGACTGCGTCTGAAATGATGATAACTTAAAATTACAAACTATTATTAATCTATTTATTCTATCTAAATGGTGCAATAAAGACCCTTTGCCGACATGATGTTTGTTTCCAATATTATCTTCATTACGAAAAGAAACGCAGCCTGCAAACGTGATATAAAAGTGTGAGAGGGATAGATATTGGTGTCGCATTCAGCAAAAGCCAGCCGATTGTAATTTATCTCGACTGCGGTCTCACAATCACACTTTAATTAAGAGTAATCTCCCAAAAATGCCGCCAGGCCACAGAAAAGCTGATTGGAGGATGTGTTCATATCTACAGCGCTATAAAGTTATATTGTATTGTATTGTAGGGAATTCGGTATTAAAAAAGTATTACAATATAAAAAATACAATACCTGTAGTTAAAAGTGACATTATAAGAAAGTAAGCAAGCCCTATTCTGTTTGACTTTTATATAATCGGTCTCACAAAAATTTGCGAGTTTAGCTATGTGAGGTAGTTACTACCCGTAGCTGCTGTTTGAAATTTAACGGACGAATAATATCAAAGCCAAGTTCAAACAAAACATAAAAATAAATTCAAAATTAATACAATCGATTGGGCTCTACAACTTTAACGTCATGGGCAATCAGAGTTTGTGACTGATACGGACTTCGAACTTAATCATAACATTTATTTTATGATTAGAATAAGTATTTAGTTTACTCCAAATAGGAAACTCCAGATAAAATAGCATTTGGGAAATAGTACAAGAAAATTTTAGGTCTAAAAAAATTAGCGTTAATTAAACAATTTATTATCCTTATACGATTTTTTTAAATGAGTTTCTCATAAAAATTAAAACATAGCCAGAACATTTTACAATTAGATTTCTGGAATACATGATTCACTGGAATAAACAAGGATTACAATTTTTATAAATATATATAAAATAGTTTTCGGGCAAGTAGATGCGAAAAGACCTTCCTGCAGCCGTCATTCCTAAAGTGCGATTATGGGTAACATCGACACAGGGTCGATTCAGGCCAAATTCTTTCCTTTTGTTTTGTCCGCCCGATGAAATCATACCATTTCTCACAAACTCGAGTTTCTTATTCGACAGCACACTCGCTGTGATGAATTGTGTTTTTGTTCGAATCAGAGTGGAAATTGCATCTGCTTCTTGTGAATTCACAACTCGTTTCCTTGTTATTGTATGCTTATTTTAATGTTCGTTTGAAATGATGATTAATTTGATGATATTTTTCATGTCAAATGTAAAGAGGTCATTAAGACGTTTGTTGAAAATCAGGATGTTGCGTAGATTTAGATCTATATTTGTGTATTTTACTAATACTTTTTACCATACCTCAAAATTCCTTTTTTTTCTATGGAACTTGCCATACCAAATAAACTGTACTGTACTGTACTTGTCTTTTTTTTTAGAAAGTTTTCTTTTTACTAATGTTCGGTTTCGATGTTCGGTTTCGATGTTCGGTTTCCATGATCTTTGCATTTGATCGACGCATTTAACAAAATATTTTTTATTCTTATACACAACTCTCACTATAAATACCAAACTCATTTTTGTACATAATGAAACAGGTTTGTATTGTATTGCATAATCTAAAACATACTTAAAATGAGTAACATGCCACGAAAATTAACCATGGAACCAAAACGACGTTAATGTTTTAAATATTCCTTGTTCCAGAACCATGGAGCCAGACCTGATAGAAGAGATGGAGAGTCAGACCAC
Source organism: Euzophera pinguis (assembly GCA_947363495.1). Lineage (NCBI taxonomy): Eukaryota > Metazoa > Arthropoda > Insecta > Lepidoptera > Pyralidae > Euzophera > Euzophera pinguis. The sequence continues at coordinate 2,732,536 of OX376158.1, forward strand.
GCCTCATTCCTTCTTCACCACGACGTTTACTTCCGACGACCACACGGAGAAGTTTTTAAGAAACTTCACCAATGCTACTGACGCCAAGACTGACATAAACATTTACTATTTCTATGACGTAAGTACACTTCTCTTATTTATATAATTAACCGTTAAGCTATAATTTAAAACAAAAAAAGGAGAAAGTAAACGTCTTTTCTAATAATCGAAAGGAATGGAATAACCTCCACCGGTCTCAGATAGCCACTAAATGGCCCCCTGAAGGTGGTTAACGGAAGAGAGTAAGACCACTGATCCGCTGGAGTGACGACTTGGGGATGGCGAACAGAGAGAGGTTTGGAAGGAGTTAAGGGACCTTTGTGCAGTGAAGGGACAATTGGTTAATAAAAACAGTTTGACAAAATTGACTATGCACTAGTATTGACTATTGCAGGGATTGATCCACGTCAAAGAAGAGTGATTTTTTTAAGTACCTCTTTTTGGGTTGTATGAGTTAAGTTAAGTTGGTCTATATTTATTATTAATAAACGACACAATGATCTTACAAGGGTAATTTAGTTGCTAGTACTAAATCGCTCGATTAAATATTAGACCTAATCATCTGACAGATTATTACAAGGCAAGGAACAAATTCAACAAAGAACTTGTAGGAAGATCAAGTAGGTGAAACTTCTTCATAGGTCTATCACTACTGAGACCTTAGTAGTTTCCAAGCTATGCGATCAGGAGCAGCGTGTATAGAGCGATCTATAGGTCTCCTAACTATAGTTTTCCTAATTATAGCTCTATATACGCTGCTCCTGCAACCTTCCTTACACTGTTAATCCATCAGACTGGAGGTTTTCCCTGGTACGCCTTTGATCAATTTTGCCCAACAAATTAAGTTTTTAAAGACGCCTAGCCTTTTCCCGACGGGGTGTGCAAAACGAATGCACGCTCACACTACGGGGCCATTTTTCAGTAGTAAAAAATTTGCTTAACTTTACAGGACAATATCTCAAATACATCTAGATTGTTGAGATTTTTACACACATTAACCATCTAATGTATAACTCCCTGGGCGCGGGGGAGGGCTCTCGTGTGGGACGCAACCTGCGTCGACTCGGTGACCCCTTCTCGCCTCGGGGGAACGGTCCTGAGGGCTGGAGGGCAGAAGACGCCAAGCGGCGCAAATATGTTTCGCTCAATAGTGACTACATGTCTGTGCCTCTCGGTTTCGAAACATTAGGTCCATGGGGTCCTAGCTTGAAGAAATTTCTCCCAAGCTTGTTGAAGCCGTAGGTGACAAAAGGGCTGGCTCATTCCTAGCGCAAAGAATTGCAATTCAGCGTGGGAATGTAGCCAGTGTTCTTGGCACGATACCACGCGGACAATGTTTATTTAGATTTAAATTTTTAGTTCTTTCATTTCTTTTTCTTACTTTTTTTAAAGTTTTACTTAATTGATAGTGTAGTTCTTAATTTTTAGGTTAGGTTGTTTTATGGTTAGAAATAAAATTTTCGCAATCGATAAATAAAAAAAAAACTTATTAATAGAAGAACTAATGTACCATTGAACATGCATAAAAATAAAATTATAGTAGTCTGAAATACGTCTACAAAAAATAAAATTACTCACAAAAAAGAAATTTTCATTTCAAACTGGAAACCAATTTTCTAAATACACAAACTATTGTTTTGGGTTCAGAATTACTTTTTCTTTCAAATGCAATCACAAACACAATAAATTCATAACATGAATCCACTAAAATCAACTCTCAAACATTTATATTGAAAACAATCCTATTTTAGTGATGCATCTTTGTCGATAAACTTATCGACATACGACAGATTTTTGCGGTAAAATAATATCGACAATCATTCAATTCTATATAACTTTTATTCCTATTACAACTAGACAAATAATGCAACATTTCAACGAATTTCATCAAAACGCTAGTACAAAATAAATGAATTGAATTGAACTACTGAGCCTTTTTTGTTTCTGCAATACCTTCAATCCTTAAGGAGGTACTACTAAGCTTTCGTTGTCTCGTTATGAATAAATTTTTGCAATTCAAAATTACTTGTCCATCATTTTCAGACTAACACGGAAAATAAGCTAAAACCTATCTACGTCAAACAGTTAATGAACTGTACTTTTAAGAGCTAAATTGAAAGCTTACATATCAATGATATTGATAAGGTTATCACGACCACTCGTGCTTATCCCCCGCCAAAACGTCCATTACCCGATTAAAACCATTCACGCTAACACGACACGAGTCGTGGGTGGCGATGATTTACGTTAGACATTTTTAGTTGTAGTTTAGTGGTTTTAGCTTAAAATTTAGGTTTCGAATCCAACATGAACATGGAAGAAATTTCCATAGAAATAAGCAGCTCCATTGTACTGTCTTTTCCACTTATGCATAATCCTTTGCATTTTTATTGTGTACATGAATAAAGTAAAGAAATAAATGAGTTGTTGAATGAATTAATACTATATTGCACTATTTACATATCTAAAAGAATAAATGCAGCACATAATCCAATAAACATTAAGAGAAATGAGTACAAAGGCGGACTAACTTAGGAACTTGTTGATTATCTTAGGATATTGAAAACTTTTTATTACTTATCGAGCGTAGTCTGATATGGATTGGTCGCCTCAATATGCATTTCAAGATAAAACTCATCCACGCTCAGGATGACACTACGTTGATTTATTCAACGTTAAAAAAAGTTACTATTCTATTAATGACTTCTTGCATGATAATTCTAATAATTTGACATTTTAATAAAGGTATATTTGTAAGCTGTGTCTATCGGCAAAATCATAGTGATTCTGAATTGCTACTCTAACACTAACACCTTTATGTACTACCTATGTTTTCACAAATAAATGATACGAACGATTGATTGATTGATTGATTCAAAAATAACATTATGTGTGCAGTTCTTCGGAACCGCCTTTCGGCCTCTAACCTGGTTCCTGCAACGACTACCTAATGGTATCCGGGACCAGCGGCTTAATATGCCTTACGAAGCACGAAATCATCTTTATTATCATACAATCAGGTGCTTCAAGCCTGCAATGTCCTAACCAAACTGGAAACAACTAAACAAATTGCCATGGAAAATAAACCCACGACTTCTTTGTCGTTGGCGAACGCCTTTACCACTGGACCACGGATTAGCCTAAGGCACAAATAAACACAATTAAAGGATTTAACTACATGGTCGAACGGAGAATGTACTGAAATAACCTTTATACATTTTCCCTTTACATCAATCTGCTAAATCGATGCCTTGCTACCTAGGATAATGTTATTAAATAGAGACGCAATCAATATCAGTCGCTGGTGGCTGACCGCAGTACCTAAGCAAATTAATAAGATTGTTGTAGAAAATCGTAAGTGAGTTGAGGTTCTAGGGGAGATAGCAGGATGGATGATTTTGACGTCAATGGAGATGTGACCTTTATGAACAACATAGGGTATTTTTTCAAAATATAAGTTGTACAAGGAGGGATGAAAACCGGTTTTTTTAGACCCAAAAAAAAAAAAAAAACTAGAAATAATATACCGTTTTCACTTAACTGGTTGCTGCTCTGTAGCTATTCTGGGAGCAATGATTTGGCAGGCACTTTAAACCATTTCTGAATAGCAGGCATTCTTCCAAAAATTGCCACTGTGATGTGGTGGCTGTTTCCTGAGACCCAGAGGTCGTGGGTTCAATTTCCATGGGAAGCATACTTTGTTTAGTTGTTCCTATTTTGATGAGGACATTACAGTGTTGAATCCACCTGATTGTTTGATAATGGAGATGATTCCGTGCTTCGGAAGGCACGTTAACCCGTTGATCCCGAATGCCACTTGGTGGTCGTTAATGAAAACTATGTTAATGAAAGGCGGTTTTGAAAATACCATGGTATACAGGTTCTCTTGATCATAAAACCCACTCGATATAAATGAATGAATAAAGAATTCTGATACACTTAATAAGGATCCAGGAGCTTGTTGGTCAAGCGCGACCCGCGTATGCGTAGCGAATGTGCGTGTCAAGCGACGACGTGACTCGACCACTATTGGATTGGTCGCCATTTTAGTGACATTTTCTATCTTGAGTTCCTCCGTGCTTTGGAAGGCACGTTAAGCCGTTGGTTCCGGTTGTCATCGATAGATAGCAGTCGTGAGGCTGTGTCAAATGCCTTAGGGCAGCCTAAAAAATTCTGACAGTGTTGGCCACTAACACACCTTAGGTCATGTTCCTGTTGGTCTGGTTTCCCTGTAAAACGGGTTACGGAGGTCAGACGGCAGTCGCTCCATTTTAATTACCAGTTCCGCAAAATTTAGGAGCATGACTTACAGCGTACCCTGGGCTCCGAAGTGTAAGCTGACGACGCAACTAGGAATACACGCTAGGATAATGATGATTCATTTAATAAGAATAAGCTCTACAACCTTCACACATATTTTCAAACTATTAAATCCCCAATTGTCTGCGCACATTTACTTGAAACACTTTAATGAGAATTTGAACTAGTGTATTTAGTTCTCCGAATTCCGACCATAGTAATTACTGGCTCCAATGAGGCATTATGAGACACGCCTGTGTATAATGGAACAACGTTTCAAACGGATTAAAGAAGCAAATTTTGGAAAGCACAGGAAAGATTCTCTTTAACCGTGTCCTACCTATTAGGCCGAAAATCACACAACTTATTCTCTTGAATATCTTAAAAGTGACTAGCGACAAAAAAATCTGCATTTCTAAAGGGGCTGACATTTGGCAGATGAATGTTAATAAAAAAAATAGAATGATTACGTGTTAGCAACTAAAATGAGACTCCTGCAGGGGCTTCAACTGCTACAAGTCAATGTAGCGGAGAAATTTGCTTATTTTTAGCAACATAGCACGCAACAAGTTAAGGGTAGGTTTTTATTTCGAGATGGCGGAAGTGTTGCCGTATATCCCAGATAAAATGACACACATTAGTATAGTTTGTTATATTACTTCATTTGTTCATACTGAGTGCGTTACATGGTCAAGCGACACTGTACACCCTGCTGTCGGATTGTTTGGAAACGCTTGTGCTTCGTTTCATCATACATTAAAATCTATCTTTAATCTTACTTTGGTAAAACCTTTCAAACCATTTTCTTATCCTTTTTTTTAAACAATAATTTAAAAAGAAATCGATTGGCACACTTAGCCGTGTTACTTCTACAGTTTAAATATTTTATGACCAAAATGTTACTATTTTGAGAATCATGTTTCCTAAGCCAATTTCCATCGCCAGACTACATTAGCACTTGGCATTAGAGACGTTTTTATATTTGTAATTTTTGCTATAAATCACTGAAAACCTCAGTTTGAAATAGCAAAACCGCCTTTTAGCAAAACGGCGTGATTTATTTATGAGATTTTGGATATAGTGTTCATATTTTGGCATTGTGAAATGTGAAAATTGTGCGGAACGGTCACATTATTATTAGCTTTCTGCACCGCTCGCTCAATTTTTTTTTTATTCTCTACCATAAGGTTGGCTGGAAGAGATTGCATTAGCGATAAGTCCGCCTTTGTACTCATTTCTCTTAATGTTTATTGGTTTCTGTGCTGTATCTTTTCTTTTATGTATGTAAATGGTGCAATAAAATGTTCATTCATTCATTCATTATTATCATTATGATTCTATCTTTTTCCGATATTATGAAAGCACGCTGTTTACAATGATGCCTGACCTCTATCGTATAAAATTATATGTTTATGTAACCCTCAATGCGTTACTTATGTGATGCAAGGACTTTACTTTGCTTAGAAATACTGCTTGTGATTAATTTAATTTTCCTTTAAAGTTTAGTGTTTGCATTTTAGGTCCTTGGATACTGTAAGAACATGAGAAGAATGGGAAGAAGAGTCTTCAATAAAATGAAGGCGGTTTATTTTGTATTCTTATTACGTCACAGAGTCTGCTTGCGAAGTGTTTAAAACGTTAGGTGTAAATAAATCTATACTAATATTATAAATGCGAAAGTCTGTCTGTCTTTCTGTCTGTCTGTTACGCTTTCACGGCCAAATCGCTGAACGGATTTTGATGAAATTTTGTATGAATATAGTTGAAAACCCGACATCAAACATAGGCTACTTTTTGACGCAGGCGGAGCTGCGGGAAAAAGCTAGTGAATAATAAACGCGATAAAAACCATATGATAATAGATTAATTTAATGAGTAACATTCGAGAAAAGAAATAACTGTTTGTATGTTTGTTACAGACCATTCAATTCACAGTGATGTGGATTCTGTTTGTGGCGATCGTGGTCCTCAACTCTTCGGTGATAGCTGCTCTTCTCTGCACCAATGCGAGGAAGAGTCGGATGAACTTCTTCATCATGCAGTTGGCTATAGCTGGTAATGATTGCTTGTACTGTACAGAGGCACATAGCACGGAGAATAGATGGCCGATGAAAAAAGTCGCAGGTAAATGCTGGACGCAAGCCGATACCAAATGGTCTTATTGGATCATTCAAATCAAAGGCAATCATCAGGTGAGGCTTACGTCCAGCAGTGAACTGACTGCGGCTGAAATGATGATGATTGTACGTACAGAGGCAAGCCCAGGTTTTCCTCGAAGTGCATCCATTTAAGGTGCTACAACTAAGTAGGCAAACAGTCGTACGGCCCACCTGATGGTAAGTGGTTACTGTAGCCTATGAACGCCTGCAACACCGGAGATGTCACGAGCGCGTTGCCGATCCTGAAGCTTCTAAAAGGTGCGCTTCGAAAACGAAAAAATAACCTCGAAACGCTCCTATTGATTAAATCAACATTAGTTAAAAGTAGGGCTGCACAGTGATTCATTAATTTCGCATGGATTACATGGTCAATCGATCATGTACACCCCGGTGTCAGGGTTGTTCGGAACCGCCTCTCGATCTCTTGCGTAGTTTGTTTAACGATTATCAGATGGTAGTCGGTATCGTGCCATATCTTATTAACAGGCAATCAGATTACTACATGCCTGCAGTGTCCTATATTCAAACTGGAAACAACTAAATCAAGTACCGTGGGAATTGAACCCACTACTCCGGGTGTGAGGCAAAATCCTTAACTACTGGACCACAGATACAGTAGATAGATGGTGATAGACTAATATTGTTAATGCAAAAGTCTGTCTGTCCAGCTGTCTGTCTGTTACGCTTTCACGGCCAAACCGCTGAACGGATTTTTATGAAATTTGTTATGAATATATTTGACGACCCCGGGTCAAACATAGGCTACTTTTTGAGGCAGACGGAGCTGCGGGAAACAGCTAGTAACTCTTATAAACATTAATTTGTGGAAAACTGTCAATAAATAGAATATTACTCGAATTACAACTAAAATTGAGTTTGCGAAAAACTTTTTCTAGTAAATTTTATTTGATACGTATAAATTTATCGTTACTGCCATACCATTTTATACATATCGAAATTTATTCTCACTCTCTGGGGTAGATTTTGGGTTAATAGCAAAATAAATTATGTTAAGACTCACTTTTAGATAGTTAGGCAGTTTTGATGTCCTATTAGGTATTAAATTTATAGATTTCGTTTTCGTGTAAACATGTTTATCGTTACTAACTGTCGAACTATTTGACGTAATTAAGCCGAGCGCGTCGCGACGCGTATTGGATTGGTCGCCATTTAGTGGCATTTTCTATCTCGAGCTCTTCTGTTGGGCCCGGTTGTTATCGATATATTGCAGTCGTTAGACTGTGTCAGATGCCTTTAGGCAGCCTGAAAAGTTTCGACTGTGTTGGTCTACTTCGGGTCATGTTCCAGTTGGTCTACCTGTAAAAAGGATTACGGAGTTCAGACAGCAGTCGCTCCATTCTAATAACCAAAGCCGTATAATCTAGAACCATGACGTACAGCGTACCTAAGCGTAATCTAAGGACTAAACTATAATAAAACACGCTTGGACGAAGAAGATTCCTACGGCTTTAAGTCCGCCATGCACATGTTATGTACTAATAGAATTTTTATTGTCTAGTTTGCAGCAAGCAAAGGGTTAAGATTTTTTTTTTTTTGAGAGTTGACCGTTGGCGATCATTCATTCATCATTTCGAGTAGGTTACATTGTCAGTCGACCAAATGCACCCTGGTGTTAGAGTTGTTCGGAACCGCCTCTCGACCTCTGACGTGATACCTTTAAAGACCACCTAAAGGCAGCCGGGGCTAACAGCTTAGCGTGCCTTCAGAAGCACGAAATAATCTTTATTTTCAGACAATCAGGTGATTCAAACCTGCAATGTCCTAACCAAACTGGAAACAACTAAATAAAGTGTGCTTCCCGTGGGAATCGAACCCGTGACCTCTGGGTCAAAGGTAGACAGACGCCTTAACCACTGGACCACAGAGGCAGTTGGGGATCATTGTGATTTATAGACTGGTTCACTGTTAAGATTTGTCTAATTTTCTTTTTGAAAGTACCAACAGTTACAGTTGTGATATTTACACTACCAAAATGGACATTAAATGAATTGGTCAACCGGTAAATGGGTGAACGTTTGCCAGAGTCAGAGAGTCATTGCTGAAAGGTAAAGCCCACGGCCGAGGTTCGTCCCAACTGCGAGCCCCTTGCACTTGTAAGGATGCGCTTGCATCGCTCATCATTTCTGTGTACTTTTCATTTCATAACCATCCTTCACCACATTTTCATTTCAAAATCATTTCTATTTTCTGTATTTTATTATTTTTAACTTCAGTTTTAATCAATTTATTCATATGTGGAAATCTATAATTAAATAAATAAAGTTTTGTATAGTCTAAGAAGATTTGTGCATTTCACTCCAAAATCCCACCACAACAGTCCTATCATCTACTTCGTGTGACAGGGGCATCATATTAGTCTCATGCAGGGACAGCCGAGCAGGGGCGCCCGCCACACGTTTTTGCCGAAAAGGCTGATCAATCAATCAATGTGTATGCAAAATTTTAGGACGATTGCTTCAATAGATGAGGCGTGAAGAGGTAACGAAACTTATTTTCGCTTGTGTATTCTTCTTCGTCCAAGCAGGGTTTTTCTAGTTGGGTCCTCAGCATACGCTTCGGAGCCTAGGATACGTTATTATTCGCTTCTTTGATATTAGTAAGGACCGATTTCACCAACATCGTTCCTATCCAAGAGTAACTAATCTAAGCATAAAAAATGGATGGCAGACATTTTTATTCTAGAGTGGTTTTACCGGAATTATACGAGGATTAACAGTATATTTATTTATAAGGCACATCAACAATATAAACACAAGCGTTCCATTTTACATTTTAAGACTTAATCTAGTGCTTAAATCTATTACAGATGTGCACAGCATTTAGGTATAAAAGTTTTGTATAATATTCCATTCAACTGAATTACCAATAAAGTACATCAGAAGAACAACAAACAAAAATTTTGGAATTTGGAATGAATACATCAATACAGACTAAATGAATTAATAAATTATATTAGTTTTGTAAAATTTTTCTTTTAAATAAGTTTGGGGGATCATGAAATATATCTAAATTTAATAATTTATGCCAATCATTGTAAGTTGAAATATATCTAGAAATAGGAGCATGTTTACCCAGCCTGGTTTTACTAAAGGGAACTGAGAAAAAACTTTTTTTTTATAACAACGTCTTTTATTTAAATTTGGAACACATATTTCTATTTTATTTAATAGATTTGGACACACTCTCATTATTTTTTGAAGAAATATTAAATCAAGCATATAGTATAGTCTAGGTTTAGCTGTGTGGTGAAATGCAAACTTTATTTTACGAGAGTAAATTGCGTCATTACCCTTGTAATAAAACTTATCCGACTTTGGTGAACGGCCCTTAGAATATTGATGTAATATTTATTACTTTGATATCCAATGTAGAGGAAAGCTTATTTAAATACAAGGCATTTATTAAAGTAAGACATAAAACAATTATCTAAATTACAACTAACTAAAAACTAAAAATGAAAAACCACAAACTTTTCTAATCTAAAAATATACCAACCCTAAACGGCACTCGGTTCAAAAGTACCCATTATACTGGCAGCATTACCTCTCTGAATCGCAATGGATATCCTTTAAACCAAGTACCACTCGGAGCGATGGTCAAAACCTCTGTTTCTTAGGCGACGTCCTAGCTCGCCCAAAAACTTTTTTGCCTCTGAACACCATGGTCCAGCAGTCTCAACAGCTACTGGAACAAACTCGTACTGAGAACACAAATTTGAATATTTAGATGTTTATGTCCAGCAGCTATCCTCGCTGCTGCCCCAGGCTCACGAACAGTTGAGTTGAGATAGGACGCCGCATAAGTACTGACGCAGGTTGCATCGCACAAAAGACAATGCGTTCTCTGCCATAGGATCAATGTTAATCCATCTGGACGCTTGCTATCTACACGTGAAAGTCTAGGAGGCTCCAGTTGGCATGGAATATTAGCCGCAATTAGAGCTCTGCGTATAATGTCGTTTATTTTAGTGTGTCGAGAAAAACGGCCCGCACACCGCGCACATCCTAGAGCATGATGACCATTTTCCTCCACCATCACACCGCAAATGCATCAAAGACGCTCACAAACAGAACAACCAAGTCTCAAAGCTACTGCTATTCTGAGGGAATCGTCATCCAGAAACGTACCCAAAGGCGGAGAAGGAATTACATGTAGCCAAGCACCAGATTCCCGTTCTCTAGCAGCTTTTAAGTGCGCCAATTCGGTTCCTGTGGCTTGTCCTTCCTCCATAAGAATATTGACACACTTGCGGGTTCAATAGACCTTTCAAAAGAAAGTTACACAAAAATTTGTAAGGGCTTTTAAAAGACGGCCTCCATTGTCCCCAGCAGAGATGGAAGTCAGCTCTTTTAAATGATCCGGACGTAAACCGTCTAAACCAGAAGCAGATCCAGTTTGAAAAGAACGAATAGCTGTAGCTACCTCTGATACAGTGACAGTAAGAAAAACATTCGTGCTGTTTGGCTCCGCTGGTAAAACCAATGGACGCGAAGGAGACAAATGTCTATGCTTTAAAACATTACGTGTATCAGAATTTTTTGGTGCGATGGAGCAGTCAGATAATAAGAGACGTACGGCACCTCTAAGGTCGCCATCACTGACCTTGGACTCAATTAATTTATTTATAGAATTACTGTTCCTCCGGTCTTCACCAGCAGATACTGCACTTGACCCAGCTATATTCTCTTTGACTTTTGCCGTCAATGAGGAATTTCCCTCTCTGCTAGGTATACGAAGAGCCGTAAATGCAAACGAAAGGAGTTCAAACCAAGAATCAGGACTGTTATCATTAAAACAATGCTCAATTAATGTTGCTAACTTACTTGCAGCCAAGTATCTCGCGCCTTTGGGTATGTGCTCGCACCCCTCTTTTTAGTGAATGTAAACTGTCAAGTTTGCTGCATGTCTGCTCGACCCCAATGCTTGTGATGATGATATTGAGGCCGGATTGACGTTAGTCTGGTCATTTTTGTGCTTTCGACTAGTATGCACGGCCAAACCTCTTGGAACTATGTACAGGCGAGAAGAACCCGGACAGAGAGGGCATGTACTAAAATTTGAATCAGACATATTCTTATAAATACACTTACATTATCAAAATTACAAAAAATATCGTTAACACAAAGCATTCAAGCGTTGTTCGTTATTAATTAAATTACACAGAATGTAAAATAAACCTGCAATTTGTCCGGTCATTAAATTCTACGGTATAGGTACATTTCTCACCTATTTGACGAACAGTAATGGAATAATTTAGAAAATCAATATAATGTCGCTCTTGAAACAAACCATACTTCCATACTACCCATCCATACTTCTATACTAATTCATACTTCCATACTAATATTATAAATGCGAAAGTCTGCCTGTCTTTCTATCTGTCTGTTACGTTTTGATAGCTAAACCGCTGAACGAATTTTGAAGAAATTTGGTATGAATATAGTTGAAAAGCCAGGGTCAAATATAGGCTATTTTTGCCACAGGCGTAGCTGCGGAAAACAGATCCTCGTTGTTTATGATGTTTATGTTTAACGAGATATTTTTTCTCATTGATCATAACATATAATGCGTGAAATAGATGGCATCGCTTTCGTAAATCCCATTGGAACAATACTTTTTCCGTGATAAATGCATCCTATATCTCTTTCAGTAGGTACTCTTAGATATGAAATTTGCAAGGTGTTTACTTGAATAGAGTAAGCGTGAGGTGAAGAAATAAACTCACCTTCAAATTTTTATAATTACTATAGATTGCGCTTGGTTAGTACGAGTCTTTCAAATGCTGCTAGTTTTAGCTATAAACGTAATGAAGTGATCTTAGAGTAGTGTTGAAAGGTTAGAAACTTTGATCGTTACCAACACAGTGATTTAGTAGAGTTTGGGACTATTTTCGAGATAACTAGATTATTGTGAAACCCTTGAATCGCTAATTCGCTAAGCTGCCTGCTTGTAGTGATTTAATAAAGTAAATAAATAAATAATCATTTATTTCAGATTAAACAATTCAGTTTCGAGTCATATTTTTTTTATATATATATAACTAAGTAAGCAAACAGGCGTACGGCCCACCTGATGGTAAGTGATTACCGTAGCTTATGAACGCCTGCAACATCAGAGATGTCACGAGCGCGTTGCCGACACTTACAGAGCCTCTACAGAGAGATTTTTTTGACGCAAACGTTAACAATTTTGTATAGCAAATATGTACAGCATTTTTGAAGTTTTATATGAAATTTAACGCGGTCATTAGCGTTTGTGTTAATAAAATTTAATGGTAAAGGCACAGTGGTAAGTATCGTTCGGCTCGTGGTTTGGCGCTGAAAAACAAAAATACCTAGGTACTATCAGCAATATCCAAGTCTGTGCTTCTGAAAAAAATTGCTTGTCATGTTAGACTATAGATACAAAAAATATTTTAAACGTTTAATCGCGTTCGGTTTTAAACCATTTTTTGGTTTAAAATGATTTAAACTGAGGTTTAATATAGGTTAAAAACGTTTATTTACAACACTATGTTAGACTTTGTATAAGTTTAACATAGTGTTGTTGGTTATGGTGGTTTAATAAACATATATTTTAAAGGCACAATATTTTTAAACATATTCTGAAATGCTCAGAAAACAATAACATAAATAAAATAAAGGTAAATAGACTTATGTAAATTTAAAGTATAATATATATGAATAAAACCAACCCTAATACCCTGCAGACAAATTTCGCCTTTATGGGGTATAGGATTGCCGTTTGCTGACATAGAAAAGTATACCAGTAATGTTTATGGATTTGTTGTGGGAGAAGCGCTCAAAGGAACGAATTATTATTTAAAACATTTTTAAATATGAGACTTCTTTTAGTCCGTTTATCTCAATACTCTCGCCAATTTAGCTGTCCGTCATATTTCAAAGAAAACGTTTTCGTACTTTTTTTTAATAATAACTAAGAAGACAGGTACATACTTGAGTAACCACAAAAGCTATTAAGGTAAAAGTTCATACATTTATAATAGCATTTTCGCTCCACCTTTCCCTTTAAAAAGGTATTTCGTAATTGACGCCGAAAGTAATTTGTTAAGGTTAAAAATGTATAAAACTTGGCTTACGAATTGCTAATTACTCGTACATGAAGTACCAGCTATTTAATGAAGCGTTGTAATTTTTGTATTTTTAATTTAATAAAATTATAATCTACAACGAGCAACATTTACGATGTTAATTTTTATGTTTTTTAATGCTTTTATAATTTTTTGTCGTTTGTAGTAAATTTCAAGACGTGACAAAATTCTATTGCAATTTAGTAGAGTTTTTGACTATTATTCATTCTAGCGTGTTTCCTAGTTACTTTCTCAACTAACGCAATCTAATCCAAGGGAGCTTTTACCATATAAACTCGCTGCACCATACGCAAATAAGTTAATCAACATCAGTTGATTAATGAAAGAAATTATGGCGTGGGAAAAATGTATTGCATACATATTTAAATTTATGAAATTACATACCGATAATTTGATCGTGCTATCTGTGCCCCACTGCTGGGCAAAAGCATCCGATCTTTTTTTTCTATATACCTCTATCCAGTCCTATCGACAGACCATCTCGTTAAATGGTAGATTATTAACATATTACGATGAATGACGTTTTGAAGAAAATGCTGCAGTGGAGTTTGTGGCGCCGCTTCTTCACTTGCGCTTTGGAAGTGGTGGTAAACTTAATATAAGTAAATTGATGTCAATACCTAAGTGATATTTATACATATATCACAGAATTTTTAATAGTACTAACATACCTATATTGAAAATAAACGATTCATTTCATTAATAATAAATTCAATTGATCAATTTTAATTTTAGATAAAATCAATTCTTACGAATTTTATTTTATATTATTTGCATCATTTATAAGTTTTTCAATACAATACCCTGTTTTTTCGTGCCAAAATTGGCAATAAATTTAGCCAAAGGAATGCAACCCATTTCGTAATGAAAAAAATGCTGCTATAAATCAGACAATCTGTTTAATCCCGTCCCGTTTTTCACCTCACCCAGGTTTAACTAAACACGATACTGTCACATATAATTTATAGATATAGGCCAATTTACCGGAGTTGAAACCTGGTTAAAATAGGGGTAAGTATTATAGTCTAATTTGTCTGTTTATCTGACTGTCCAGCAATCCGAAACGGATAGATCAATTTTGTGGTTTGTTTTACCCGACTGTGGCGAAGTCGAAATAGGAAGGTTATGTGTTAAATTTATATTTATGTATGTACTTGTAAGTATATCTGTCTTTATTTTTTACTTCGTAGCTAAAAATGGTAATCGTTCATTAAGGCCATTTTAACAATAGTTTGCTTCGTCTCGTTCTGTCACATCAAAAATCGATGGACTTAACATATTTTAGTTAAAGTAGGCTTAACGCAGTAAAAATATGTTGCAAAAGTTACATTAGTTCTGTTTAAAAGAAATTCACTTCTCTAATTTGAATTGTACAATGGCATTGAATTGCAACTACGCAAGTTAAGTTTCACACACAAAATAAATTGAATGTGTATTCTGTATTGCTCCGAACTATTCAGAAACAATATGAATGGTAACATATGAAAGTTTAAACTTATTCTAGCGAACAGTTCGCGAAATTAATTCTTTTGTCTTTGTCGTATTTTAAAAATGTATATGTACTTGTTCGACTGTGCCAAAAGTTATGTTGCGTATTTATTGCTTACTAGCTGTTTCCCGCAGCTCCGCCTGCGTCAAAAAGTAGCCTATGTTTGACCCCGGACCTTCAACTATATTCATACCAAATTTCATCAAAATCCATAGAGCGGTTTGACCGTGAAAACTTAACCGGCAGACTTTCGCATTTATAATATGGGATTAGTTATTAGTATGGATGGAATATGGTTTTTATTGGAATTTCGTACTAGCTAACCACTTTACCTAGAAAAAGTATAGACTAATTAATTAATTTATTCTCATTAACTAAAATATACATTTACAATGTTGTTTAAAACCAAATTGGTTTTTCCGAACATTGGGATCCAATCAGTCTTACATAGAACATGTTTAATTACATAAAGGTCATCCTATCGTCAAAAAAAAGATAGTGACGTGATAACTCATTCATTTAATGTGGAGTGGGTTACATCTAAATCAAAATAGCCCTGTGTAGCCTGTATACAAGTATATATACGCTATTATGACCGCGCTACCAAAGTTCGGCAGTCGTATGCTTGACAGTCGCTCCATTGTAATAACCAATACAGTAAGGATGTGTAAATTTTCAATCAATCAAATAATTTATTTGCTATTAATGTAGGTATTACATATCTCATTAAATAAAATATAATGTCCCCATATCCGTTTTACCGGAAACAAAAATGTATTACAATTTATTATTTTTGCAAAAATAGTATCTTTATCTTTTTTCCGCCAAATCTAGGACACGATTAACAGCGTACCCTAGGCTCTGAAGCGTAAGCTGAGGACGCAGCAACTAGGAAACACGCTTGGACGAAAAGGTAGAATTAATTCTATATAGAATTCTCTACCAATCAACCATAGGATAAAACAAGTAAGTAAGATTGTCGGCGATGAAGGAGTAAAAAACAGTTTTGTTTTTTTTTTCTTTGGAAAAAGAACCAATTTCCAGTAACCCGATATTTGTAACATTTTTTTCTCATCAACTAACACAACATTATAAATGTTTCCGCGTGGTCTTGAATCTTGAATCTATTTAAAATGTTAGCTATTTATAAAACTGAAAAAGTTTATTCCTGTTGCTTCATATAGCAAAGAAGCTAAGTTAAATGTCTGTATGTATGTTCGCGATTAACTCAAAAACTACGTGATGGATTTTCTGCAGTCATCACCAATGAATAGAATGATTCTTAGGGATACGTTTAAGTATCTAATACATTGAGGTCTAAAATAGATGAGGTGAAATTATGACATTTTTGATTTAATATATCAGAATCCAGCTATTTCAGAGCACCCTAGTCGAGTCGCTAGTACGTGGGGCGCACTATAAGTTTCCGGATTGAATATGAAAAAATACTATTAAAGGTACAAAATTAATTTATTGTTTTTCAAAATAATCTCCCTTGGCGTCTATGCACTTTTTCATTCGATGAAACCAGTTTTAAAAACTTTTGTGCCACTCCTCTGTGGTGACCTCTGAAACGTGTTTTTCATACTCCTCGACAGCCTCTTCTGGTGATGAAAATCGTTGACCGCGTAATTGGTTCTTAATTTTTGGGAACAGAAAAATGTCACAAGTTGCCAGGTCGGGACTGTATGCAGGATGACTCATGAGTTCTACATTTTTCGCCTTCAAAAAGTCGTTTGTCTGTCTGGCCGTGTGAGAACTAGCATTGTCGTGGTGCAGGATGATACGGCGTTTATGGTTATTTTTACGGAGTTCGTCAATAACTTCCGGCAAACAAATGGTCGTGTACCAGTCACTATTCACTGTACGACGATTCTCTAAAGCAACAGTAGCCACGTGTCCAGTTTTATTAAAAAAAGAAGCAATCATCCGCTTAGATGCACTTTTCACGCGCGCCACTTTGGTTGGTTTCGGCTCATCTTGAAAGACCCATACGCTCGATTGCTGCTTTGTTTTGGGATCGTAGCAATAAATCCATGTTTCGTCACCTGTTACTATGTCCCACACCAAATTTGACGCACCTTCGTTGAATCTGGTAAGCATGGCACTGCACCAAGTGACGCGGTCCGTTTTTTGAGCCTCGGTCAAGTTGTGTGGGATCCACCGCGAGCACAGCTTTCTCACACCCAAATGTTTGTGTAGGATTAATTGTATTTGACTCATGCCTATTTCTAAGGATGCGCGAATTTCATGGTAGGTCACATGCCTGTCTGTTTCAATCATACGGCGCACAGCATTGATGTTTTTGTTGGTCACAGCGGTGGACGGCCGACCATCGCGAGATTCGTCACTGAGATTGATACGACCACGCTTGAATTCTGCAAACCAGCTATAAACAGTTGTCTTGAATGGTGCTTTATTGCCAAAAGCTGTTTCAAGCCGAGCGATGCTCTGTTGAGCTGTCAAATTACACTTAAAATCGTAGAAAATCATACTACGAAAATTTTCCCGAGTTAAATCCATGTTGATAAAGACACACAATTTTTTAAATGGCGCCACAAGGTAAAAACAAAAGCCAGTCAGATGAAACAAACTGCATTCTACAGCCAAAGAGTTCTATTTTCAAATGTTGCAATAAATTTTTAAATATTGTTTATGTAAGTGGCCAGTTCCGGAAACTTACAGTGCGCCCTATGTAATAGAATAATATTGAATTATTTCGGTAAACAATTAGTTACGTTACTAGCCATTTATAAACAACTAGCTACGAGTATTTCCCGCATATCCGCTTGCGTAAAAAAGTAGCCTATGTTTGACCCCGGGTCTTCAACTATATTTATACCAAATTTCATAAAAATCCGTGCAATGGCTTGGCCGTGAAAGCGTAACAAACAGATAGACATGTACAGATAGTTAAGGATCAAGATGGCCTATAAAGTATGGATGCGCGGACCTCGTAGTAGGTATATATGTTAAGGTCCTTATAAAATTTTAAGGTGTACTAGCGCGTTGTCAACTCGTGGCCATAGATATCTAGCATGTACTCTATATTTTCTTGTCCTACTTCATTATTCATTTGTCGCATATGGAGCGGATTGGTTCGATTGTGTCACGACATGAAAAAGTCTCCATAAATAATAAAAGCAAAATGTGTAAAGAACGGCTCGTCGCAAAATTATTAGCGCAGAATGTGAAATTTAGAAATAAATGGAACACAAACGAAGGAATGAAATTTTATTACAAACGTTTTGTTTTTTCACATTCACAAAAAATGCCTGCGGTACGACTTTGAAATCATTATTTTTTTCAGCGTACGACGCTGAAATGCCCCCATGCGAGAGTTATAAATGAACTGGCATCGAAGTAAATCTATTTGTACCAATAATGGTAGCTAATTTGAGCCTTGTGATAAAGACTCGAGAAAAGACCACCTCATCTCCCATAGTTATAGACCTGACTGATATTCTTGTCAAATTTTTTTTTATACGACTAAGTAGGCAAACAGGAGTACGGCCCACCTGATGGTAAGTAGTTACCGTAGCCTATAAACGCCTGCAACACTGGAGATGTCACGAGCGCTCGAGCGCTTTGCCGACCTGTCCGCTATCAGCACAGCGACCCCTCTGGAGCCCGGCGGCCCTACTCACCAGCAGGAACACAACATTGCATCACAGTGTTATTTGGCTGCGGTCTTCTGTAGGGTGGAGGTACTTTCCCAGACGGACTACTCCTTACAAAATGTCCTACCTCTCTTAAGTCTCTTATTGACGTAAATTACAACTTATATTTAGTTTACCAACACTTACAAAGCGCAAGTATAGTAGATGCAGTGCCACAAACTCTACTGAAGGCACTGAAGCATTATCTTCAAACAGCCAATTTAATTTTTTTTTGCTAAATATCAAATCGAATTAATAAATACATTTCTATATGTACCTATCGGGATTGTAACACATAACATTACTTAAACTATTTGAATACTGTTTTTATGTAAGTAAATTTAATATTAAGTAAAAAATAAATATTAATGATTTATTTAATATTAAGTATACTGACATTTGTTAAATTTGTACAAAAGTAATAAACGCGTTAAATAATAAAAATACATAAACAAATTAATAAATAATACTTCTACACCATAATTGGTCTCCGCTGCGCTACGACTAGATACCGTCGGCATACTACATAAATTCGCAACTAAAACCATGCCGAAATTGGCATGGTTGCGGCATACCCGCGTCAGTCATGCCGCGACCGATGAGTGAGTTGGATGTCTAGATAAATATAAAATTTTATGTAAAAGTAGACGCAAAATGTGCAGTTTGCGTAGTCAAACTGTGTAAGAATAATACTAAAAGAAATAAGGAAGATACTGGTATTACATACCATCAATAAGTATTGTATTATTTCGAAATATGGACATAAATTACTCACGAAAATAATATAACCCTAAAATATGGCGAGAAGTACCGCTCGGTGCTCAATGTTGCCGTGTATTAAACAATCCCAAATTCCCCGAGGTTTCGATTTTTATTATTTAGATATTTTGTTTTTTAACTCCCGACTCCAAAAGAGGGATGTGACTGTGATTTTGACTTTTTCTGACAATTTTGTCTGTCTTTAACATCTTATTTCTTTAATGCTGATCTGGGAGAAAAGTAAATACGTGGAATGTACTACTGCTTCTCTTCCCTGGCAGACCATATAAGCCGGCCGACGAAGTGGGCGAAAATCGAAGAACCATACCTATCAGTAGGCGATGCGACTAGCAACCTATCACTATTTTGATTCCATTTCCACTTTACGCCCATCAACATTCTAAATATGGCCTTTAGGGAGTTGGTACCCCGTAGGGTATTGTTGCCGGATAATTGATTAATCGAAATTGTTTTTTTTTAAATAATCTAGGATATCGAAAGTATTGATATAATAAATTATTCGATTTTTTCTACATGCGAGCCGACTCACACTTGGCCAGTTTTATTTTAATTTCATTTTAAAGGTTTTTCTGAGCTACTTTTTATAATACGTAACAAGACCGCAGCAATTAATAATTTTCCCATTGGTCGGGCACCAGTCAAGTAGCTGGCAACACCATAATTGACGCTAGTGTGCGTCTTTGCACATTTTTTTACACACACTTTCCTATTAAGTTGCCGCATTCTGGAAACTGATTTTTCTTCACAGCGCGGTATCTAGTCGAGCGCGCGAGACCAATTATTAATCTATGTTCTACACCTTTATCCTATCTTGTGGCATGGTCCACCAACCAGTCTTAAAATTGGTCTGAAAAGCAGTCTTAAAAAATACACCACATTAAAAATGGCTGCACTCAGCGGTAACAGAGAGATCACACCCGCAACAAATGAAGTAACAGTGTAAACATTACACAGACGTTTCAAACTACAGAATTATTGCGAACAAAAACCAAGCGATTCTCTACCTTATTCCTTTGTTATAAGATGACAAGTAATAATAACTATCCCATACTGATTTATGGGGAAAATGCTTTTGTTTGAGAATAAATAAGGAAGTATTTATGAGATTATCTCTACCAAGTAAATGTTTATTATGAAGGAACATGTTATAAGTTTGTTACAAAAGTTGTAAGAATAAATTAATTGTTAACAAAATATGTAAATCATTATTTATGAATCTCATTAATGTTTCAGTTTAGATGTTTTTTTCTTTAAAATTGACTTGACTGTATTAATTATTGTTAATTCAAACGCTGGCATCCGGGGTTATGATTCTCGTGCCCACAGCTCGTGCCTCTAGAGATAAGTTGAATTAGAGAAAAATAGTGTAAGTTTTTTATGTTATTTTTTAATCTGTCAAATTTTGTCCAAAATTAACTAATAGTTAATAGCTTTATGTAATAAACACGATAAAACAATATTAAAATAGTTTAAACATCAACAGGTTTGTAAACGAGATAGGGTACGTAAAACAGAAACCGCAAGCAGGAAATCCGGTTTCCAGCAGACATAAGATACTCACAAAACCTGAAATTTAGACGGAAGCTTGCGTAAACAGTAAAGTTTCCCAATAATGTTTGGTGAAATATGTATGGTGAAACATGTAGATCCAAATTAAACTGTAACATGTAACATCCCTGTAACCATATTTTATGCAATCAAAATTATTCTATTCTATATCATTTTAGATTATTCATTTAGATAGGTAAATGTCTAAAAACATGTAAAATTTTAAAAAGAGCATGTGCCCGGTTAGTTTGAAAAAGTGTATCTATTTTAAACCATGAATATAGTCCAAGTGGAAACCAGCTTAAACTATGTTCATGGTCCTAGATTTGACTGCGCTGATTATAACAACGGAGTGACTGAATCACTACTGTATGACCTCCGCAACCCTTTTTTACAGGTAAAACAAGACCAACAGGAACATGACCCATGTTAGTTTATGTGGCCAACACTGACCAATTTTTCAAGCTGCCTAAACTTTTTAGTACTAAAACAATAACTTTTAATTGCATATCAAGGAAATATTTGATTTGATTGGCTCCTATATAGTCAAAGGAAAAATGCACTAAATACGCATTTCCATACTCATGTTTTAAATGCAAAAGTTTGTCGATCTCTCTTTCTGTTCGCTTTCACGGCTAAGCCGCTAAACCGGCTCTGATGATAATCCATACTTCATATTATAAGTGCGAAAGTCTGTCTGTCTGTCTTTCTGTCTGTATGTATGTTACGCTTTCACGGCCAAACCGCTGAACGGATTTTGATGAAATTTGGTATGAATATAGTTGAAAACCCGGGGTCAAACATAGGCTACTTTTTGACGCAGACGGAGCTGCGGGAAAAAGCTAGTATGATATATTTTATAATTTTTTTCAAAAACCAACTCTCCTGGGATCGAAATGGGGTGAGATTGTATGAACGACACATAAAATATACCTTCTAGCGCAGCGGATCAGCAAGAAACAGCTAGTAATGTATAATTTGGAACAATTAGCATGAGAGAAGATAGCAAATAATAATCTATCCCACACGAAACATCCATCTTTGTGAATATAACCAAATGCAATGCATGGCTGAACACTATATCGTTAATTTTCACAAAGACATCGGTTTGGCCACTGATCACAATGAAAGTAGATGCACGAACGCTATTTGAACAAAAGAACCACTATAAATGATGTCATTATCATGAAATTTACATGTTTTACTCTCAGTCGCTCAGTGGCAGTGCCACATGCCATGATAAACTATGGCAACTTGTATCTTTTGGGTCCAACTACACATAAAATCATTAAAAGTTGGTGTGTAAGCTGTGCAGTGATGAAACCTCCATGGTCCAATGGTTAAGTCGTTCGCCTTCGATCTGGAGTTCGTAGATTCGATTCCCACGGGAAGCATACTGTATTTAGTTGGTTCCAGTTTTGTTAGGACATTGCATGCTTGAATCAGCTGATTGTCTGATAAAAATGATTTGACTTTTTAATACCCACATGACGATATCTGTTTAACCCAAAGGTTGACTATTAGATAATGCTTTTAGCATTTAGTTCGCCTATTATGCTATACAACTGTATTATGTACAATAAAGTTTAAATAAATAGATAAATAAATGATGATTCCGTGCTTCGGCACGTTGGTCCCGCCTGGACTGGTGGTCGTTTATGGAACCTCGACAGAGGCCGAAATCTGGTTCCAAAATTGACATCAGAGTGCACAGCGTCGATTAACCATGTAATCCACTTGATATGAATGAAGTGATGAAACAATAATATTAACATATTATACTTGTGCATAAAATAAATAAATAAAATAAAAATGTCGCGCATTACACCATGCTACCCAGGCGCGGGTCTGACATTGGTGTTTAATTCTATATGACATTTTGTATCTAAATAGTATATGGTCTAAGGATCTGGCTCATAGAAAAGCAGCGTATATCATGAAATTCAATGTTTGTTTCAGATCTGTTCGTGGGGCTAATTTACGTATTTGTAGATATTCTGCAGAAGATCACGATAGCGTGGTTAGCTGGGGAGTTTATGTGTAAAATGGTCAAGTTCCTACAGGTAATATATTTCTAATCCCTTCGCATCGTTGTTTACCTAGATGATTTTCCCAGTAGTAACCTAAGTAGTTTAGTTTTGGACTAAGGAACATGGGAACAGTCACTTTTATCGTGATAGTTACCCTATATCTTTTTCAGTATTCCTAACTTTATATACTCGAAATTTCAAGAAGTTAGGCTTTGTATGTAAAGAGGTAAAATACAAACTTATCTAAGCTGTTATAATAATAGTCATATTTTTTTATTCATCTTAGCGCCTCCGTTTATTGCTGAATATATTTTTTTTAAATTTTAAAATATTTAATTGAATTTTTAATTTCAGGCAGTGGTGATGTACGCATCTACATACGTTTTGGTGGCTCTTAGTATAGATCGGTGCGATGCTATAACAAATCCTATGAACTTTTCTGGGAGCTGTAAGTAATCTTCTAGGAAAAATAGATTGTAAGCTAACGTCTCCTGACTGTAAACTGTCAAATTTCATCTAAATATCTCCTGTAGTTTTGGTAATTTCGTGTGAGTGAACTTTAGCTTTCACATGTCTACATGGGTATAAAAACGGACATAGTCTTCGGATTAGCTTTTGGGCGGGTCACATAGCGCGGGGAACCAACAGCTGATGAGAAAGAAAGGTTCTCGAATGATCGACGATATGCCGAAAAGCTTAGAGTTGAACATGGACTTCCATCGACGACCTGACCTAGGTCCCAGGCCGCTTTCAACAGGTAATTTAAGAAATCTTTGGAGGTCTATGCCCAGCTGTGTGTAAAAGATGATAGATAGGTATAAATGAATTAAAAGAGTTCCTTTAAAGGGAACGTAGCCATGAATCGCTGATTAAACTCGTAGCATTTTTGACGTTGGATATAAAACGTCAGAACTGAATTCAATATCAAATAAATACTTAACCATAATTGGTGATTCAAGTAAAATTTTATGAAGGCACCATAAAATTTTATTCCACCATTTAAATTCAATTTCAAATTAAATCTGTGTAGGTCACCTTTTGTTTTAAAAAATGTTACTGAAATTGTTCAACTTTTCATAGTCAGTTGAAACGATTGTTCCGATGAGTGCATAAAATAATTTGACTGTCTTTTATTTGGACTGTAGTAAAACCAAAAGTAATAAATAACACTATGGCATAGATATGGTTTGCGATATAGAAAGAGAGGTAGACCGAAAATGAGATGGAAGATTGTTCGGTAGTATTTGGAAAGAAATACCACTGAATTATTAATAGTACTAACGTACAGAACGGACACTCACACCCTCCCACCCGAACAGATACCGCACCTCACCGCGCAGATTAAGACGGATAACTATGGCGCGGACACGGTAAATACCCAACCCTACGAGTGACACTCACACATCACTCACATTGACGCGCGTGCAACCGAATCGTAGTTGTAATGTCGGCGCTGTTGTATGGAGTGTCCGGGGTGTGACTGAATGAAGACGCGTGGAAGAAAAGAAAACTGATTTTACATAGCAGTCTCAGAATAGCTACATAAAAAAATATTCTATGCGTCTTAATCCGCACTTAATGTGTGTGTACCGTTCAGGACCCTTCGATACGTCCTGAAACACGACGGGGTTTAGCAGATCCAGTGGAATGTAGTTGGGTGGTGAAGGTGTCGGGATTCCAAAGAAAAATACACAGTTGTTGAAGCCAAACGATGCGGAGAGGGAGGCCAGAGATTATTCAGAGTATTTACTAGTTCACTTGTTCTTGATCGTAGAGAGCCGCGTGTCGAACTAACTATGGCCGCTGAGCTACCGATATTATATTTTGAATTTACTGACGCCCTTCTCTTCAAATCTTTATTTTCATTTTTCACTTTGTTATCATATAACATGTATGTATCTTTTTAACATTATATGATTCTACATTTATTGAACTAAGTATTTGTAACTTACCCTGTATTCCGTAAATAATCAGTTTTCTGACTAGTATATGAGCTTGCACCCCGCCGCCACCAGCAGTCCCCTCGGCGCTGTTATGACGGTCGCGTGAGTCGCGTCGCGATGGGCGCCGGTCGCTCTGCTGGCGCTTAATCCGTATACAAATACCTATTTCCATGGATTTGTTTAGACCCATTCTAATGCCTAAACCTAAATCTAATCCTATAGGTTTGTCTAACTTATTTAACTATTAAGGGTAATAAAAGACAAAAAGGACATGTTTTATTTACAACTTAAACCTAAACGTAATTAGAGACACGTACGTTTTTTTCTACTTAATAAGAACTTAATGATAACATGAAAATATGTGATACTTATTTTGTCATGAACATGTACCTACTACAAAAGACTCTTAGGGTCATCAAGAATTTTTTAATTATATGAAAAACTGGTAGTTCTGAACAAACATATAAACATCCATTTGTAAAAAGCGACCAAAAAAATAACAAGAGTCTCCATTTAAATGTGCCTACGTCAGTCCACTGCTAATTGAAAAATAGCTGCGGCGTTTTTGGATTTTTCATACCTTACTTATTTTATTAGAGATCAGTCAAGATTTTTATTATGTAATTTTCAGGGAACCGAGCACGTGGACTGATATTGTCAGCTTGGATCATTAGTATAGTGTTCTCCATTCCACTCCTCATCTTGTATGAAGTCAAAGAAGTTCAAGGTTAGTAAATTTGCACGCATAATTAGGTAATTTATTTTTATTTTATTTTGTTTTGTTTTATTCGGAAAACCATACAGTTAATAATAACTACATACATATCAGCCTTAAATATCTAATAACACAATTAATAGGTTTTCGCATATTGATATCAGTACTTGCTACTACATTACTACTAATTATTGATACAGTTTAAATAAAAACTAAAAATGTTACACATAACTACTAAATTAGAACATATAAATATTTAAATTCAACTAGCTTTATAAACTATTTATAGTTCGTAATGACTTTCATAACTAACATATTCTAAGAAAAAATCAATACATGTAAATAACTACAGATAGAAAAACAAAAAAAAAATTGGCATATGTATCACTTAGGTATTTATAAATATTTACCCAGCTGGTAAATTATCGAAAAAAGTGAATAATAATGTTAGGGAACCAGATCGAACCACTTTTTAATGTAATGGCTTATACATTTAATCGTACCCTGGGTTCCGAATGGTAACCTGTGAATGTTACTGCAAAATACGTTCGGATGATGATGATGATGAATTCAGACGTTGAAGCAGTTGATCTTGAATTTCAAAACAATTATATAACTAGAAATGAAATCATTAGAAAATGAAAAAGAATCTATTAAACTTCAAAGCCAGGGATGTAACTGTTATAAATAGAAATCTAAAATTATTATTATAATTATATATTAGTAAAATTGTAAGATATATTCAGACTAATACTAGGGCAAGTGGAAGTATTTTAAGATGATGATTTCCACTTTCTATGAAAAGTGGAAGTATATGGTAGATGCAGTTACAATTGAATCAAAGGTAATGTAGAGAGTCTTCTTGTAACATCCCCTGCATTTCTTACCCTGTAGACCTACGTCTTCCTAGAATTTCGCCAAAATCATATGTTTTGAAAAGATTGATGCTTTGGAGATGTGGTACTGGAGTATATACGTTTACTATGGACTGCTAAAACGACAGAATGAATCTATTATTGCAGAGTGTCACTAGCGTCTGTTTGACATTTACATTTCCAGGTCAGCTCCAATGCTGGATAGAGCTTGGTACTCCAGAGCGCTGGCAGATCTGGATGACGCTGGTGTCAGCGATGATCTTCGTGTTACCAGCGCTGACGATAGCAGCTTGCTATGCTGTCATCGTGCTAACCATCTGGACGAAAAGCAAGGCGGTCGTTATGAGTCCACCGACCAATTCTAGAAGGACGAAGACTTTGAGAAATGGTTAGTATTTTTCTTTAGTATACTATTTTCGTCGCTAAAAGGTAATACTAGTGCTGTGATCTTATTTTATGTAGACTAAAAGATGATCATCATAAATGTAATAGCTGGTTTAAAACGACTTTATGAGAAACATCATCGAATGAAAGATAAAGCGAAGAAGGGGTCCAAGTGGATCGAGGCATAAAGCAAATAAAAGAGAGAGTAAACGTAGTGTTATATCAAAACCTGAAGGATCTTGCTAATAATCAAGAGAAATGACAGAACACCGAAAGATTCTGTCCAGAAATACCTGGTGGAAGAAAATCTAATTGAATAAAATAATTTATTCAGTTTTAGCATTTACAATTCTGTAATGTGATTAAGGATTCCTGTTAAGCGTAAAACACACACTTGTTAGGAACCACATTTCAGAACTTTCTTAGGGTTCATTTATCGTCATGATTTGCGTCACTAAGAGTTATTCTGGTTACATCCCAAGCCATATAACTTCGGAGATCGGTTCCATTAATCGTGATATCTTAAATTTTTATCTCCTTTCCAAACAATGCTAACAACAATATTTCAAAAATTCTAGCATTTTCGTCTCCTTTTTTGTTTTTATAAAGAAGATAAGATTAATTATTATAATCAGGCCCGGGTTTGGCAGTAATTGGGATAATGAAGAGCTTTGCAAAAATCCTTATCAAATGAATCGAAAATTAATTTGATGTCTAAGAAAACAATTTTGAAGTAACTTTTCCAATATTTCAGGGCACGTAGAAAGCGACCCCGATTCCAGAAGAGCCAGTTCCAGGGGGCTCATTCCGAGGGCGAAAATTAAAAGTGTCAAGATGACATTCGTAATCGTATTCGGTGAGTTTATCATGGATTTAGAATTGTTTCCATTTTGTCAAATCCTGGGGGCAATGGAGCATTTAGTTGCAAATAATGTTTAATTCGAGATTTGTCAAATAAATTATGTAGCTCATATGTAATAAAAAATGTTTATTTAGCATCTGACGTGGTTCTTTTAACAACCTCCAGCAGCTGAATCCATTGATTTAACCTACATTTTATTTGTATCTATATCGAGATTTTCTAAAAACTGAAAAAAATATGCAAATTTTCACTTAATAATTCTGTTTGAAATAGTTGACTCTATTTTACACACAAAAGGTACTTTTCAACCGACTTCCGAAATCCAAAAAGGAATGTTCCCAATTCAAGTCATTTTTTGTGTCATGAACAATATTCATATCGGATGTAGCGGGCTCATCACTAAGTAAGTTCGGAAGTAATTAGTTATAGTTTGATAGAACCTGTAACTGATTTGATGAAATTATTAAATTAGATATCACCATGCATAAGGCCTTGCATAATCTGAAAGAAAATCTGAATTATAATTTTCATAATACCCAATATTTTAATTAAATTACTTTTCTAAAACCGAATAATCGATTGTTGCATAAATTTCAGTATTTGTGCTCTGCTGGTCCCCATACATCGTGTTCGACCTCCTGCAAGTCTACAATCACATACCTCATACACAGAGCAACTTCGCCATAGCCACACTCATACAAAGTTTGGCGCCGCTCAACTCAGCTGCAAATCCACTCATCTGCTGTATGTTTTCACCTCACATTTACACAAGTTTGAGGTGAGCATTATCCTATTGTAGTTGACTTGTTTAAAAATAATTAAAGAAGAGTAGAAATCTCGAGGGTTAAGGATACATACCATACCATGACATTACCTCATACACTAAGGAACTTCGCCATAGCCACACTCAAACAAAGTTTGGCGCAGCTCAACTCAGCTGCAAATCCAATCACGTGCTGTATGTTTTTACTTCACATTTACACAAGTTTGAGGTGAGCATTATCCTATTGTAGTTGACTTGTTTAGAAATAATTAAAGAAGAGTAGAAATCTCGAGGGTTAAGGATACATACCATACCATGACATTACCTCATACACTAAGGAACTTCGCCATAGCCACACTCAAACAAAGTTTGGCGCCGCTCAACTCAGCTGCAAATCCACTCATCTGCTGTATGTTTTCACCTCACATTTACACAAGTTTGAGGTGAGCATTATCCTATTGTAGTTGACTTGTTTAGAAATAATTAAAGAAGAGTAGAAATCTCGAGGGTTAAGGATACATACCATACCATGACATTACCTCATACACTAAGCAACTTCGCCATAGCCACACTCATACAAAGTTTGGCGCAGCTCAACTCAGCTGCAAATCCAATCACGTGCTGTATGTTTTCACCTCACATTCACACAAGTTTGAGGTGAGCATTAATCTATTGTAACTGAAAATATGCTGCGAACCCACATAACATCTGTATGTTTTCACCTCATCTACAATAGTTTCAGGTAAGTATTATCCTTAGAATGGTAACAAGTAAAATAGTGGAAATTCTGGTACAAGATTCATCTGAAGTTAATAGGGTATCAATTTTGCTGTAGCCACATTCATACAAAGTTTGGCACTTATAAACTCCACTGAAACATAGTTTAAGATTTAGTAGGCCCAGATCATACCTTCATAAGTCTACTATCGGATCAGACCACTCACGCAGACAACCAGGTCAAAATGCTAGTTCATTGCATGTTATTTTTTTTTTTCAGGAGAGTTCCCCCTTACCGGTGGTTGTGGTGGGGCAGAGGTCGCAAGCGTCACGGCCGGGGGACTCTCCGGTCGAGGTCCGACTCTACTGCTAACTCTGACCTCCTCAGTTCTACACATGGGAGGAGGACGCATTCTGTTGCTACGGTAAATAAACATTTATCTACTACTAATCATCTTACTGCCTTCTCAGTTGCATGTGTGCTTTTCTTGAGAATATGAAGTTAAATTGTGTAGAAGATTTTTTTTTTACTGAATGTCTCCCTTTCCGTTAAAGATTCTTTGAAGTTAATACATAAATCGAGAGGTAGCGACAAATAACGATCACTATTATTTTTATTTACTTCGAGCATAATACAACAGAGGGCTACGCTGTATAGACGATTTGATTTTTTTTTTAATTTTTGCCTGAACCATTGAGGTACATTGGATCTTTTCAGTAAATTCGTGAGGTACATACAAACTAAGCATTGCCACTAGGTTTTTTCATCTAGGTCACGTGGCCCTGCTAGATCGAAACACATTCGGCTGATTGCCTCGGAGCCCAGGGTCCGCTTTCCTACTTTTACTCCTCCATTTCGGCCGGCCTTCGGCATCCTTGATTGTAAGTTCAACTAGCCATATCCTCCGTTGCAACATTTTTTGGGTGCGCTTCTATAACTTTATCATTATCGTATAATTTTCTCGGTGTTGTTGTCTTTAGATAGCGGTATAGCGAATAGCTTTCAGTATCTTGAACTATTTAAAATTAAGAATAATTTTCATAGCTGTCTGTCTAATGTTAAACTTTCTTATGAATACTGTTGTTAGTTCTTGTTGGTCGATGAAATTGAGAGCTAAACAATGCAAGGATGCCGCTTCGGTCGCCTGGCCGCTGCAACCAACTCTACGAGTAAAACACCCATTGACGAGTGTGCGTACGCGGCCGAATCGTAGAAGTCGTAGGTCGAGCTCGCCGCTGTATAGAGTGTCCGGGGTGTGACTGTGGTTCTGACACAGCCCAACTACCGACATTTAGCGATGATAGTCTGAGCAAATGAGTTTTAAACTTATACTTGATTATCCAAGTTTTATAATTTATTACCCAAATGAATTTCAGATACTAAACCGAACACGCAACGGCAGCGTGTCACGCTTACAAGACACGCGGCGCACGCAACTCGTGCTAGTGTCCGTGCGCGACTGACACGCGCCGGCCGCCGCGCCCGCGCGTGACGTCATGCTCTAGCGGCAGTCGACGTGCGCGCAGCACGTCCGGTGTTACTATAGTGTCAGTGCCATTGAGCGGGACAGAGTGTGCTTCGCGTGACTCTACTTGCCAAAACATAGTTTTATATTTCGTTATAAAATAAGAATAATATAATTTTCATATGTAAAAGATTTCTTTTTTGTTCTATTTGTTGGCATGTGTTTACCCTGTTTAGTTATAGAGGGTAAACCTTAGATTTAAATTTAGTCAAAAAAACATTAATCTATGGGGTAAAAACAAGCCAAATTTAACAGTACATGAAACTCAATTACGTCCTGTAAAAAATAGCTGAACCGAAACGAAATATTTGGCATCCCTTTGAAAAACCTGTCAGCTAATTAATTCAGTAAAATGGCACACTGATTATTTTTTACAAAATGTAATCTAATTTTACATACAGTAAAACTACACACTAAAAATTTTACCGGTATTTACGTTGTCATTATGTACCAATGAGCATCGAAAGTTCAAAGAAAAACTCAGCTTTCTGTACACATATTTTCAATAATATTAATTATCAATATAACGTCATTTTCTGTCTAGATTAAGAATTAATTCAAACGAATATGTATGAGAGCTTTAAAGATTTATTTTCATTTTAGTTTGTACAAAATATTAATGGGTGCATTTATTAGAATTTAATGACAATACAATAATAAAACAATCCTCGGCCTAGCTATTTACTCTCACATTACTTACATATAGTATTGTAAGATTCTTTGTATTTTTTTTTATATTTATTTATTTACCGAATCAACCGCACTTACCGTATTCTCAAACATAACTTTAAGAATATCCTTCACTCAAACTCATTGGAGGACGCCTTTCCTTGAAAACGGCAATCGTCATTGGTTGCTTGGGCAAACTCCAATGAGGAACGACACTGGTTATAATAACAATCCAAAGCAAAAATACAAAAGAATAGAGTTAAAAATATAAAAAGTAAGTAGTTAACTAGGCAAAAAGTGGTAAAAAACTGACTTATAACCACTTTTGAGGCCGCCTTAAGGTACCTCCCGACCAACCTTATAAGGGGTGTTTTTTTAGAGGTATAGAACTTTAAGTTGGCATTACTGTTCAAGATGGCGACCGATTTAACAGCTGTCAAGTGATTTATTCCCAGTTTGATTTGGCAATTCATCATGAATAGACTCACGCCTGAACAACGCTTGCAAATAGTGCAATTTTATTTCGAAAATAATGGTTCTGTGCGGAATACGTATCGCGCACTACGTCTATTTTATCGTCGACAAAATCGTCCATCAGAGCAGTTAATTCGACTAACCATGGAACGTTTTCGCACCACGTTTACTCTTATTGATAACTTGCTTCCCCAGAGACGCCGTACGGTGCGTACAGCAGAAGCTATTGCTACTGTAGAGCGTAGCATTGAGGAAGACCCGAATGAGTCCATCCGCCATCGAGCACAGGAATTGGATCTGTGTCCATCCACTTTATGGAAGATTTTGCGGATAAATCTTGGTTTGCGTGCTTACAAAACAAGAATTGAAGCCAAACGATCATCAAGCAAGGCGTAGATTCGTTGAATGGGCCCAAAACGAGATTGCCGTTGTTCCCGATTTTCATAAGCGAATTTTGTTTAGTGATGAAGCGCACTTCTGGTTGAATGGCTACGTCAACAAACAAAACTGCCGCATTTGGAGTGAAGCTAATCCTCAAGTGTATGTCGAAACACCGTTACATCCAGAAAAACTGACTGTTTGGTGCGCTTTATGGGCTGGTGGAATCATTGGTCCGTACTTCTTTAAAAACGATGATGGCCAAAACGTTACAGTCAATGGTGATCGGTATAGAGCCATGATTACTAACTTTTTCATTCCTGAATTGAACAACCATGATGTCCAGGAGCTGTGGTTCCAACAAGACGACGCAACATGTCACACAGCTCGTGCCACAATCGATTTATTGAAAGACACGTTTGGTGATAGCCTAATTTCACGTTTTGGACCTGTGAATTGGCCTCCAAGATCTTGTGATTTAACACCGCTAGACTACTTTCTGTGGAGCTATGTAAAGTCATTGGTTTATGCGGATAAGCCACAAACGCTTGACCATTTGGAAGACAACATTCGCCGTGTTATTGCCGATATACGGCCACAAATGTTGGAAAAAGTCATCGAAAATTGGACGTCCAGATTGGACTACATCCGAGCCAGCCGTGGCGGTCATATGCCAGAAATCATATTTAAAATGTAATGCCACAAGATTATCTTTCGGATAAATAAAATTCATGTCAATCAAATAATCCATCGTTGTTTTATTGCAATTTAAAGTTCTATACCTCTAAAAAAACACCCTTTATTTGACAGAGACGATACTCACCTCCAATGAGTAATCTCAAGTCAAAGAAGCTAGTGTCGACTAATCATACCAATGAGTTGGAGTAAGGTTGAGTCGAGTTTGAGAATATGGGGGCTAGTTTATACAATATAGTTATTTTCAGTCATTATAGTTCATGTTATCTTTGTGTACAATAAAGATTTTTACATACATACATACATACAATATTATAAGCACAAAATAGGAAAGTCAAGCCGTGATATTCTGTGGTTTTAGGATATTTTGTATATAACCCAACAACAATCATGCATTTAAGTGTACCAAAGATTTGTTATAATTAATTTAATAAAGCCATTAATGGATAATTTACTTCCACTTTTTCCCCGACTGTCGACTCACTAAGAAGAAGTCATGATAACTAGATTTTTTTTTTTATTTAACGAGAGAATACATCCATGTTCGTTGTACATATTTTGTTTAATTAATTCGGATATCTATGTTAATTATTAAAAATTTTATATTTTAAGGCGAATGGAAAAATTAGATCCTTGTAACACAAATTTATTGGTGATTACTCGTATGTAAAATATTTTGAATAGTAAACAGTATTTTTAAGTAACATTGTAAAGTGTCAATAAAATAAGTCGTACTTATATTAAAATAAGGCTTTATAGTAATGTTAATTATTAATGAAAATTAAATTATTATTTAGCAATCTGATACATCATATTATAGGCTAAATTATCAGTTTACTAAATAATAATTTAAATGATAATAAAGTACAATTATTTTTGTACTTCGAAAATGTACATATAATGTATTAAAGATATATTCAGAGATTATTAAATGTGTATCAGTTACAAAAGGGGTTAGTTTTATTTTAAAACTTATACTAGATACAGTCAACGGGTTTGCAATTATAAATTTACATTTGATATTTTTGAATAGGGAGGAGTGGAAAAGTCTTGTGTCGGAGATTAAGATATGACTCTCTTTCCCAGACTATTCAATACAAGCATTCTTGAAGAAATATTAACAAAAATAGTACCATCATGGGAAACAAAGGGTATTCCGATGGGAACCCAACAACCGACTAACTAACGATTGGCGGATGACATCGTCCTTTTTGTAAAACACCGCAACCGAACTTTAAGATATGTTTTAAAACCTGAACAGGGCAAGTCTTGACTTACAATGAATCAATCAACCCATATTCTTAAACGTTCACTCAAACTCGACTCACCCTCACTCCAACTCATTGGTATGGGTATGATTACTCGTATTAACGGTCGATCGACATGTCCATCTTGCCCGTCCTAACTACATTAACAGAAGAGCAAAAGTCCAAACTCTAGATATGTCAAATAGCCATGGAACCAAATATCGCGGGTGTAACAAGATTTGATAAAGTTCGAAATTCAATACTTCGTTCCAAAACAGGTATCGCTAACGTGGGACAGCGAGATTGAAGTAGAATTGGGCGGGTCATGTTGGTCGCATGCACCCAGAAAGATGGGCCAACTCAACTTCAACTTGTATAATACCTGAAGGTGGACGCCCAAAATGGGGCAGACCCAGAAAGCGTTGGAGCGATGACCTGAAGGATTTCCAAAGTCGGTAGTTGGAGTAGGCTTTGGATAGAGATACGTGGAGGGAGATGGGGGAGACCTTTGCCCAGCAGTAAATGGTTAAAAAATCACCTAAATTGTGGACCGAAATGGCAGTTTTCAGTAAGTATATTTGAATTTACTATGGTGGATTGAATTGGAATATTGATATCCTTGTGGTTTTAGCGGTGGATCTACGTGGACGGACACCGGGTGAATTCTATTTTTTACTAAGAAGTCTGATTAAAATTCAGTCCTATAAATCCCAAAGCTAAAAACTGTGCTTGCAGTTATTCTAATGTAAAGATAGTCCGACTTTTTGTTGACGGATCGCTAATTTGATCCTGATTAAAATTTCTAAAAGTGACATTCTTGGATTGATTGTAAAGTATTTAACTCTTACCAGCTTTAAGGATCAAGTCAAGTCCCATTACCTGACATTATGAACGGACAGTTTGTGTGTGTGTTGCGTCACTAGTTATTTATATATACTAAGTATGTATGTATGTATAAGTATGTTTATTTTTATTGATATAGTGTGTACGTTTATTATAGATACTTTTTGTATGTTCTGCATTTCCTAACTGTAAGTTGTTGGTATGTATCTCTGCACCTTACCTGTGTTATTTTTGTATACATTTCCTTTTATTATTAGGTTGCCTGGAAGAAATTACTTTTGTGATAAGGCCGCCTTTGTACATAGACATCTAATTTTTGTGTAATCTGTATTTTAGTTCTTGGTGCAATAAAGAGTTTTTATTATTATTATTATTTTACATGTAAAATAAAATACTACTAGTTAAGGTATATCGTTAACTTAAAAACCAAACCCACACTGATATTTCAGACTAGTGGGACCCCAAGCCGAAGGCAAATTGCTGCCCTAAACGTCGAGGAAAATCTAAAAATGTACCAGTGCTTGCTGACGGGTGTGCTTGGAGCCAAAATCCCGCTTTTTTGGTAGTAGCAGCGAGGAGTCTCTCTCGACAGTTATACAGTATTTTGACCGGGGCAAGCAATTAACCAGGCTTTTTTAGCATCGTTCATGCAATCTCGCAGTTTGAACATAGGATTTTACCTACGAGATTAAAAGAAGCATGGACAGACGATAAAAAAGCCGGTAGAGCAACACTAGAAATTTTGCGGATCCCTAAACCACCGTGTCTGATAGGAAGGGATCCCTGAATCCAACACTGTTCGCTTAGCTGTATATTTATTATAGATTGTAAATTATTTTTCATTAATTGTCTATTGGGTCTAAAAGAGGACAACAGCTTAGTACGTAGGTTAATTTAGGAACAAAAAAGCAAAACTTTATTATCGAAAATTGAAAATGGGGACTGCTAATCGCTATTTTTGATCTGCAAGCATGACTGGTTTGCTGTTGGAGGGTCCAAAAAGTAGGGACTTGCTGAAGCTGGGGGTGTTTGGTCTATAGGACCGAAAGAGTATCAGGGGTTTCTGGAGATAGCACATCGCTTGAAAACAATAAACGAGCGGCATCTTTTGAGGTCGCCGTCGCTAATTTTGTTTTCTATCAGATTGAATTTTGTGTACAAATATTTTAAATTTTTTGAGTCAGAGATAATTTAGTTCATCTTTTTGCCATTTAAAATTTAATAAGGAAATAAAAGCAAGTTTTGCCAATCGTTTTGATTATTGGAGTTATAATATTTTTGGATTAGCAGCGAGAGATGATTAGCAACGGTGACTCTAAAACCACGAGGGATAGGTACGTTTCAAATTTGAAGATTATGTCTGAGATGAAGTTTCTGAGATCTGAGGTAAAATTAGCAACTAAGTTTATTGACTGAGAATTTTATATAGATATTATATTTTTGAAAGATCAATCTTTAAACCTCTATTTGTTTGAAACTATTTCGGACAAAACGGACAAGTGATCTATCATATAGTAATAAAACTAAGAATATAAATAAACTACTAAATTAACAATATAATGTATGTAGAAAACGCTTAGATCACAAAATTAAAAAAAAAACACTTCAGATCACAACGCACGACGTTAAACTTTACCTTATACGGGAAACAGCATGACGGTAGGTATTCTATTTATTTATTTATTTTTATTTACTTTATTCATGTACACAATAAAAACGCAAAGGATTATCGATAAGAGGAAAAGACAGTACAAGGGAGCTGCTTATTTCTAAAGAAATTTCTTCCAGCAGACCCAACAGAGGAAATGACAAGAAAAGGGTAATTAGCGTGAACAAAAAAGAAAGGAAAAGTGAAAAATATACCTAATTGCCTAGGTACAAATTTAATAAAATCATTGTAATTACGCTTGTAGGATGATTTGAAGAGCTTACTTGTATCCTGAGCTCTGAAGCCTTAAGTCGTTGACATCAAATCATGCTATTATTGAACCTGTAAAAATAAAGGACACAATGCCTTTTCCTTGTGTAAACTCAGCTCACAAGTTGGCTCCACTTCGTTTTGTTGTGTACAAAGCTCTGTCGGAAGAAAAATCATATAATTCGTTCAGCTTTGAAAACAGTATCATGCTTCCGCACTTAAATTTAAATATAAACCAGAAAAAAAATTTTTTTTGGAATCTAACATATAACTATATATGGGATTTATTTATAAAAAATAATTAGAAATATTTTGACTTAAGGGCCGAATCACAGAATTTAAAATCGAAATGAAAGTAAAGGGGAGACTGCAGTCAGGAATTACGTCAGGACACCAATTCTCGCGTCTTTAGAGATAAAGTCGAATGCAAGATTTGTAGCAAAAAAAAGTGGCGAATATAGTACAGGATTTCCTGTTGTTGGCCACCATATTTTTTCAAGAAATCTCGATGTTAACTTATCTCTTTAAAGGCATGAAAATCGTCCCCCAAATGTCTTGAAACGTTTTCGAAAAACTGTGACACTGTGATTGCATAGGCTCAATTGATCTTGTCAATTATCAATATTATGTAATTTCCAGTAAATCTAAATTAATTCATTGAGACACCGAATATTTATCAGAACTGGACGATTTAACAAGCCGGCCTATTGTGTGGGTGACAGGGGAGCTCAGTAATTAATGGCGTCCTCAAAAGAGTAAGGAAAAGGATAAATGTTGGGGACAGATGAGTTGTTTTTATAAGTTAAGATGTTTATATAAATTATTATTAATTTTTCAGTAAAACAGTGTAAGTATTGAATAATAATATGAAAACATTTTATTAATAAACAAATATACTTAGATAATAGAGATATACAAAAATAGAATTAGAGATAATATAGTAAGGGCGGGAAATTCGCAACGTCAGGAGAAAAATAAAAGTGTACGTGGGGCGCACTATAAGTTTCCGGAATGAATATGAAAAAATACTATTAAAGGTACAAAATTAATTTATTGTTTTTCAAAATAATCTCCCTTGGCGTCTATGCACTTTTTCATTCGATGAAACCAGTTTTGAAAACTTTTGTGCCACTCCTCTGTGGTGACCTCTAAAACGTGTTTTTCATACTCCTCAACAGCCTCTTCTGGTGATGAAAATCGTTGACCGCGTAATTGGTTCTTAATTTTTGGGAACAGAAAAAAGTCACAAGGTGCCAGGTCGGGACTGTATGCAGGATGACTCATGAGTTCTACATTTTTCGCCTTCAAAAAGTAGTTTGTCTGTCTGGCCGTGTGAGAACTAGCATTGTCGTGGTGCAGGATGATACGGCGTTTACGGTTATTTTTACGGAGTTCGTCAATAACTTCCGGCAAACAAATGGTCGTGTACCAGTCACTATTCACTGTACGACGATTCTCTAAAGCAACAGTAGCCACGTGTCCAGTTTTATTAAAAAAAGAAGCAATCATCCGCTTAGATGCACTTTTCACGCGCGCCACTTTGGTTGGTTTCGGCTCATCTTGAAAGACCCATACGCTCGATTGCTGCTTTGTTTTGGGATCGTAGCAATAAATCTATGTTTCGTCACCTGTTACTATGTCCCACACCAAATTTGACACACCTTCGTTGAATCTGGTAAGCATGGCACTGCACCAAGTGACGCGGTCCGTTTTTTGAGCCTCGGTCAAGTTGTGTGGGATCCACCGCGAGCACAGCTTTCTCACACCCAAATGTTTGTGTAGGATTAATTGTATTTGACTCATGCCTA
The DNA here is from genome assembly GCA_947363495.1 of Euzophera pinguis. Taxonomy (NCBI): domain Eukaryota; kingdom Metazoa; phylum Arthropoda; class Insecta; order Lepidoptera; family Pyralidae; genus Euzophera; species Euzophera pinguis. The sequence goes on from OX376158.1 coordinate 2,771,489, forward strand.
TTTCTAAGGATGCGCGAATTTCATGGTAGGTCACATGCCTGTCTGTTTCAATCATACGGCGCACAGCATTGATGTTTTTGTTGGTCACAGCGGTGGACGGCCGACCATCGCGAGATTCGTCACTGAGATTGATACGACCACGCTTTCTCTTCTTTTAAATTTAATTCTGCAAACCAGCTATAAACAGTTGTCTTGCATGGTGCTTCATTGCCAAAAGCTGTTTCAAGCCGAGCGATGCTCTGTTGAGCTGTCAAATTACACTTAAAATCGTAGAAAATCATACTACGAAAATTTTCCCGAGTTAAATCCATGTTGATGCAGACACACAATTTTTTAAATGGCGCCACAAGGTAAAAACAAAAGACAGTCAGATGAAACAAACTGCATTCTACAGCCAAAGAGTTCTATTTTCAAATGTTGCAATCAATTTTTAAATATTGTTTATGTAAGTGGCCAGTTCCGGAAACTTACAGAGCGCCCTATGTAACGTCATCAGACAATTTCCTTTTTTTTACTATTTTCCAGTGGCCAGTTGTATTAAACTAAAAAGAGAATTCGTTTTGAAAAAGAGACAATATTACTAAGCTCCTATCCTTTCGTCCAACTATCATCAGACTATTGTATTTATTTTTATTTTTTTATTATTTTTTTTATTATTGTATTTCTAACCACCAGTAAAAATGAGGAATGTAGTAATATGTAGTAATAAGTTTTTAGCTGCCTGTTAGAATTCGTAATTTACATAAGTATTATTCAATATTTCATCATTTTTATACATTCAAATCGAGTAGGTCTCAAACAAATGCCATCATATTTTTTTATACAACTTAGTCGTACGGCCCACCTGATGGTAAGTGGTTTCCGTAGCCCCTGAACGCCTGCAACACCGGAGATGTCACGAGCGCGTTGCCGACCCTGAAAATATATTATTATACTTATTATATTATTTATTACATTTGACATAGTCATTGTATTGTACAATATATTCAATGAACGGTATTTTAATTCACATTTAATAAAATACTCAAAGAACACAGTCACGATTTCACAATTAATATTTTTAGACTTTTAATGATGTTTGGTTTAGGATGTTTTATGTGTCAGTAAAAGTGTTTTTATCCTTCCATAATCCCATGATTAAATCAAGTCTAGACGTATTTTCATGCTGGTCTTAGTCTATGTCTGATATGTTAACTGTCATTTTTTTATACAACTAAGTAGACAGACACGCGTACGGCCCACCTGATGGTAAGTACCTTAGCCTATGAACGCCTGCAACACCGGAGATGTCACGAGCGCGTTGCCGACTATTAGCACAGCGACCCCTCTGGAGCCTAGCGACCCTACTTACCAGCAGGAACACAACACTGCATCACAGTGTTATTTGGCTGCGGTCTTCTGTAGGGTGGAGGTACTTCCCCAGACAGACTAATCCTTACGAAATGTCCTACCTCTTTTAAAGCAATTATTGTTATACATTAGACATTGTTATATACTGTACTAGCTGTTTCCCGCAGCTCCGCCTGCGTCAAAAAGTAGCCTATGTTTGACCCCGGGTCTTCAACTATATTCATTAAAATCCGTTCAGCGGTTTGGCCGTGAAAGCGTAACAGACAGACAGACGGGCAGACAGACATACTCTCGCATTTATAATATTAGTATTGTTATACATTAGACATTGTTATATAATGTACCTATTCTACTTTTTTTTGTGTGTCGATAGAATATTACCCTAGAAACAAGCCCCCTGAACATAATTGATAGTTCTATGAATGTTGTCTATGCTTAGGTTTTACACCGCAATCAGAGTCGTTAATGGCCACTAAAGTAAACTCTTCGAAGTAAAAAAAAAACTCGCAGTTAGAGGGAGAATTTTTAAAGGGGTTTGGGTAATTTGGCGTCATTTTTTAAGTCTGGCGGCCAGTAATGATGCTTAGATATTCTGAAAGAGGATTTAAAAAGGAACTATTTTTGGTATGGAGTGCTTATATCTAAATAGTATCGGAGCCGAGATATCATACTTCAAAGTTTTATCGGAAAAACTAATATTTTTTATTATTGTGCACGACACTAGTATACAAAAGTACCCAAAACCATTTATACTAGATTAGCATATAGAAATAAACATTAACATTAGCAACTCCTTAGATTTAGAAAATGTAATTTGTAATTGAGTTTAAAGAATTTGTTTATGTAGTTATTGACGCCTATGAGTGAGGATAGAAAGTATAATAATTTGAGTAGATCACCGGCGTTGGCAAGTAATTACCTATACTTATTGTTGATATCAATTTATTAGAAAGAAAATAATCAAATCGAGTTCTTTATTTTCACATACATCAGCATAACTGCATACAGCATAAATTCTCTATAGAATTTCTCAGACAAATTTTAATATCACCGCAAAATATTCTCCTAAAGTTAAAAGGTAGTTTACTTTTACGACTCTATTACTTAACCTCATTCAAGAATCGAATTTAGCATAATTTACGTTAGTTATTTTGAGAATATTTTCGAAAATCTTTTTTCTTTTCTTTTATTTTATCCTATTTTCTTTTTCTAGTCATTTCTTATGTTAAACCGTTCATGTATTTTTATTTCTACAGTTTGCCAAATTTTTTGGTCTTTCTTGGTTTTTTCTGAAAAAGTCAAACCTGATGGGCAAATTTATACTACCTAGTGCCGTCGTGATTTTTAAAGAAAATAAGGTAGTAGATATACTCGTAACAATGACACAACAGCATTTGCGAGTTCTACTAGTGTCAGACCAAAAAACTTAAAAATATTCTAATCTAAGTATGTTAGTCCTAAGAAAAAATATTGTAAGTATACAATTTTACTCTTACGTTACGCAAAACATGGTGGTAAAACAAAAAACCACTGAAAATTTTTATGAGCGGACTTCTTCAAAACAAGGTAACGTATCTCGTCTCCAAGATCATAGAGTATACAGTACAGAGGTTAAGACTTAACCTGTAGTTTACTACTTATGAATAGACCGCGCTCTCACGTTAGCATTGTAAACCGTCAAATGAAAATATTGAAAATAATAAAATAAAAGTCCGACTTTTAATTCCGACGATTAAAAATAATAAATCATAGATAAGGCTAGTGATATCGTTAGCATCGTGAAAGGTCAGAGCAAAATTTTGGATAAACTAATATGAAATTTCATCCTGTGGCTGATGCCATCAACAGCATTTCATGATAAAAAAAACTAAATCAGTGATAAGTCTAGTGTTATTGCTATTTTTGATTTCGATAAAGAATATTCTTCAAGCAGAGCCTAGAGAAATCAACCTTTTAACAATCCAGAGGGCATAGCCAAAGTCACAATTAGAAAAAATATAACGACATTCGTGTTCGCGATCTTTCGGAATTAATGATGAAAACCACGTGATGTAGCGCGGCTAAAGTAAATCCCATACATTTTTTGTTTTCGAATGTGATGCCTTACCTTGGACTTTGCCATAACATCTCCTCTATGACCAGACTATGGTGGGATAATTGAATCTATTTTATACGTTTGTTTGTGTCTGCAATTTGCTAATTGCGTTTATAATCATTTTATGAGTATTTTTGTTAATACAGACGCATTGTTTTGAACAAGACATTTTATTACAATCTCTGAAATTTAAGTTCTTGGACACATTATTTGAATCAGATAGGTAATCTTATTTTCGTTGTATAAACAGTTGGTAAGTTTACAAAAAAAATGACCCATAGAGAAGAATAAGTGGCAAAACCACATTATGGTAATGATAGAGAAAATAGATAGAAAATTACTCTTTCTTGTACCATTGACAACATGTTAATACAAATTCAAACAATGTGTAAAATCTTAAATTTATCGTTTTGACAATTTCTTTTAGTCAACTTAGGAATGCATTTGGAAAAAATCAAAATAATTACTGCTATTTTTTTTTATTATTAAAGTCAACTCATTTAATAACCGGGTGATGCGAGTCCGACTCGCACTTGAGTCGGACTCGTGCATGAAGGATTCAATAAAATTATCTATAAAAACCGCGAAAAAAAATCATGTCTGATAAATTTTGTTTTTTAGTATTTGTTGTTAAGGCCGCAACAAAAACACATCATCCGTGAAAATTTCAACTGTCCAACTATCAGGGTTCATGAGATACAGACTGGTGACAGACTGACAGGCGGATGGACGGACAGAGAAGTCTTAGTTAGAGTCCCGTTTTACCCATAGGGTGCGGAACCTTAAAAACTAGATGAATACTTGAAAACCTATATAATAATAATGCATATATGTAAATTGTATTTAATAGCATAATATACAAATGTAATTAAATTGTAAGTATACAAGAATATACTCATAACTAAGCTACAACGGGTTTATTTGAGCTATTATCCTCATACACTTTAGTTTAATCTTTTGAATCCATAAACCTTTGAAAGGGTTAAACATGATTTAGGGTTCATTTGGGGTCAACTTTGACGTGTTTCGATTTTAGAGGGATTTACTAAAGAATTGTTTTAATATACCTTACTTTATAGTCAGGTATTATACTGGTAATATGATCAGTTTTTTAAATTTCCAATTCGTGATAAGAATTTTATATTCAAAATGTAAAGAAAAGTGGTTAGCAATTGGGAAAACTGTTTTCGTTTAAGCGTGTTTCCTTGTTCCATCAATATACGCCTTAATTTGAGAGTATAGGTTATGAACGAATGAATGAATGAACCTACGAATGAACACTTTATTGCACCATTTACATACACATAAGAAATGATACAGCACAGAAACCAATTAACATTAAGAGAAATTAGTACAAAGGCGGACTTATCGCTAATGCAATCTCTTCCAGCCAACCTTATGGTAGAAAGTAGTAGAGAATAAACGAGCGGTGCAGAAAGTAGTTATGTTATCTACAACAAAACAGATAATAAACTTACATAGATATTTTTGTATATGTATGTTTTTTTGGGCATACCATACATTTTTGAAACCATAGTCCTTGATTTTAATTGGCACTGGTTATAACAATTATTACAGAGCAATTGCCGTCTGACCTACGTAGCCTTTTTTACAGGAAAACCAGTACCAAAATACTCGTAATATTAATATAAATAAATGATTCGTTACGTACGAGTTAACCGAAAAAAAACCTTGCTTTAATTAGGTTATTGATCTTAATTGATGGTTTACTTTGATCTCATAAGATGAAGGACATTAATGAGGGCGTGTGTCATCTTACCATGGAGCAATCACAAAGAGGAGATGCCGTTTGAAATGGCGCAGTGATGTGATCATTGGCGCCTCGCCGACACAAAGTGGGCGGAGCTTGTCATTGCTCGTGCTCCATAGCTCGGAGCCACAGCCGAAACCAAGCACGTCTGCCTTCCGCCCCGTGTAGCCTCACAAATACTTTCTTACAAAACGCTTATTACAGCTACTCTTACTCTTAACTATCTTACTTAATACTAGTACAAAACAACTACTGAATAGGTTCAAAAGAAAAGTTAATATTCAGCAATATTCGATACTTCATAAATTATGAATAGAGAAAGGGAATGTGCTTATTAATATTTATGATACTATTCTTGCGATAAAATCAATTCTAGTTCCGTAAGTACCTACTACGATGAAATACCTAGTCGTCTTTGTCATCATCACCTAACTTCATAATATGAGGTTTCTGTATGTTACCAGGATTAGTTCTGGGACGATTGTTTATCAAAAAATCTTTGTTCAAATTTTACAAGGAACTTTAATTTTAGTAGGGGACACTCAACTGGCAGGAAAGCATTGGTTGAGAAAAACTGGGGATTATATTCATAATTTGATGTAGGGAATCCTCAGTACCATTCGAATATAAAATAAAAATAAAAGGATATGTGAAAAATGTAGGAACAGTTTTCTAAAAATCTAAAATTAGTGCCTCATTTCAGTAGATCGTAGGGTAATTTAGCTCATCCAAGTACCTACTATTATTAAGTCATAGTTATTGCTATGTTGAAGATGTTCAGTCCGACGCATCTACTGGTGTCTCCTAAATGTATAGACTCATGTAACCCTATTTTAAAAATGTATGACATACATGTCGAATAAAAATCGTTATACATAGGGCGCACTGTAAGTTTCCGGAACTGGCCACTTACATAAACAATATTTAAAAATTTATTGCAACATTTGAAAATAGAACTCTTTGGCTGTAGAATGCAGTTTGTTTCATCTGATCAGCTGATTTGCAGAATTCAAGCGTGGTCGTATCAATCTCAGTGACGAATCTCGCGATGGTCGGCCGTCCACCGCTGTGACCAACAAAAACATCAATGCTGTGCGCCGTATGATTGAAACAGACAGGCATGTGACCTACCATGAAATTCGCGCATCCTTAGAAATAGGCATGAGTCAAATACAATTAATCCTACACAAACATTTGGGTGTGAGAAAGCTGTGCTCGCGGTGGATCCCACACAACTTGACCGAGGCTCAAAAAACGGACCGCGTCACTTGGTGCAGTGCCATGCTTACCAGATTCAACGAAGGTGCGTCAAATTTGGTGTGGGGCATAGTAACAGGTGACGAAACATGGATTTATTGCTACGATCTCAAAACAAAGCAGCAATCGAGCGTATGGGTCTTTCAAGATGAGCCGAAACCAACCAAAGTGGCGCGCGTGAAAAGTGCATCTAAGCGGATGATTGCTTCTTTTTTTAATAAAACTGGACACGTGGCTACTGTTGCTTTAGAGAATCGTCATACAGTGAATAGTGACTGGTACACGACCATTTGTTTGCCGGAAGTTATTGACAATTCCGTAAAAATAACCGTAAACGCCGTATCATCCTGCACCACGACAATGCTAGTTCTCACACGGCCAGACAGACAAACGACTTTTTGAAGGCGAAAAATGTAGAACTCATGAGTAATCCTGCATACAGTCCCGACCTGGCACCTTGTGACTTTTTTCTGTTCCCAAAAATTAAGAACCAATTACGCGGTCAACGATTTTCATCACCAGAAGAGGCTGTCGAGGAGTATGAAAAACACGTTTCAGAGGTCACCACAGAGGAGTGGCACAAAAGTTTTCAAAACTGGTTTCATCGAATGAAAAAGTGCATAGACGCCAAGGGAGATTATTTTGAAAAACAATAAATTAATTTTGTACCTTAAATAGTATTTTTTCATATTCATTCCGGAAACTTATAGTGCGCCCCACGTATATCGAACAAAAATCTTTTGATATAGAGCGAAAATCATTTATAAAAATTATTTGACTAAATTAAATTATTTTGGAATTTTGCGTGAGTTACGCTTTTCAAAAATAGCACTCCTGCACTTAAAACGATAGAGCGGTGAGCGTGGCCACTTATTGGTCTGGCCGAATTTGAGGGTCCAGCCATTACGCTCCCGTTCCGAACGACCCACGGCCGGGGCCGCTCACTAATTTCAAAATTTGCGTAACGGAGCCGCCCACGGCCAGACCGTGCCTGTTTTTTTTTTTACTCAACCACACTGTTGAGTAAAAAAGTGTTAATTAAAAAACTAATGAAAATGTAATGTAAGAGTTGTCTCTCCTTGTCTGTAACAACTCGACAAGAAGAAGAATAAGAACTCATAAGTTCAATTACACAAGATGGCTTCACACAACGGAAGGTTACGTAATAAGATTTCGGATAACTTGACGGCAATACCATTTTATTTCCCCGATTTCTGTTGTGAACGGAGAAAATTACTTTTCGGCCGACAAAATAGAATTTCCGATAATTATGTTATCAAAGAATTACGGAATTTTATGAATTACTTTGTGAATGGAGGTTCAAAGATTTTCTGGTTTTTAAATTTTGTATAATTATTCTTCAAAATTAATCATCATCATCGAAACGAATGCCCCGCATCATTGCCTCTGTTTTGACCAGTTTGGTCATCATGGCCTGTCGTGTTTCAGGAGTGCAGGCCGTTTAGCACGTCATTACAACCTTAATAGCATACTCCACCGTGCTCTTGTCAGAATCCGGTTACCTGCCGTTTTAGAACCACATGGTCTGGTCAGCGATGATGGCAATAGACCGGATGGAATGATACTTGTGCCCTGGAAGTTGGCCACAAGTGTCATTCCATCCAGCCTAATCTGGGTCAGAGATAAATTAAAGTTTTCTTCTGCCAACATTTTGTAACTTAAAATTTTAAGGGTTATTATGTTCACCATTTCAGGCACAGTCAGTCCATTGCTGGACATTGGCCGCTGCTAATAATTTCCAAAATGTTCGGTTGGAAGCGAAACTGTATCCAACGCTGATCCAAACGTTGCATGGATGTAAAGCGAATTATAATAAGTCCAAGTTTGAAAACTCACGTAAATAAGTAAGTATACTTACAAGAGTTTTTGATAGATAGTTAGCAGTTCCAGAAATAAATTGAATTTATTAATTTAATTAATGACTTGTTCTTTTTAATTTATGTATTTTATTTGATGTTGTTTGATTGATAGCAGCCAAATAACATCGAAACCGCCATAACGTTCCTTTCTCAATGATAGCAACAGATAATGATATGTATTTATTTACACTAATATATTCAGAGGGCTAACTTTAAATAAAAAAACCAAACCACTTTATAATCATTATTGTCCATTGTCTGACCGTCTTTCACTGATTATCTCCAAAATCACTGAAATCGTTAATCGAGGCCGAGAATTTTCACTGCTAACTTTTATTTTATTTATAAACAGAAGTATGATCCTCAGTTTCGTAGTAGGTATCTGGGACCGTATATATCCAAACAGTGCAATTTGTTGTGGCGTGATCCCCGAGTGTCCATTTAAACTTATCAAAAACGTTAATCTTTCTCAGCATTCGTCCTATATAAATCATGTTTGTAGTTTTGGAATGCTTTACTTGAAATGTTAAATCTTTTAAAAAAAAGACTTTTAGTCTTGTTAGACTCAAACTCAAACGATTAATGTTAGCAATACATGCAGAATACACTTATACAAAACTAGCTGTTTCCCGCAGCTCCGCCTGCGTCAAAAAGTAGCCTATGTTTGATCCCGGGCCTTCAACAATATTCATACCAAATTTCATAAAAATCCGTTCAGCGGTTTGGCCGTGAAAGCGTAACAGACAGACTTTCGCATTCATAATATTAGTATGGATTTCAGCTCATACTCGATTCCATGAACTATATAATAATATATACATAAACTTACTAAGCGAGATGAAGAGCTTGTTTGTTTGAACGCGCAACCATGTTGGCTTTTTAATAATCTTAGATTTATTTATAAACCCGTTTAGTTTTATAAGTAATTTTGTAAAATAATGCAAAAAGTGAATGCATTAATTCGCCAACTGGCGATGTTTTCAAAAGTTAAAACCTCTTACAAATTTATTGATAAATTAATGAAATGAAAAATATGACGTACGCAAATTCGGCGAGTCGAGTGATTTTCGTTCGATATCGAATGATTTCATTCGTCATGATAGATGACACCATGGAGCAATTACAAAGAGGAGATGCCGTAATAAGCGTTTTGAAAGAAAGTATTTGTGAGGTTACACGGGGCGGAAGGCAGACGCGCGGGGTGCTTGGTTTCGGCCGTGGCTCTAACCATGGAGCACGAGCAATGACAAGCTCCGCCCACTTTTGTGTCGGCGAAGCGCCAATGATCACATCACTGCCCCATTTCAAACGGCATCTCTTCTTTGTAATTGCTCCATGGGTGACTCCAACGATTTTCACTCGACACACACATAAATTATACAATTAAATTAGGGCTTCTGACAAGTTAAATTCATAAAATAAAGGGTTTTTTTATTTATTTATTTATTCTTCGTTTAAAATTTAACTTGAACAAATGGCTCCCGGGTAAATGTTTTTACATTACCTAAATAATTTTTATACTCATAATAAAGGTAACTAATCCTATTTTATGCGAATAAACTATTTAGAATTTTAATTTTAATGACATGTATTTGTAATTATGTTTTAATTTAATGATTATCAAACTCCAACTGTAAAATATGTGTTAATAATACTTGTATATTTTTGCATGCTGTTTTGAAATAGCTAAATAGTCTGAACTTGTTCCTCATTCATTAAGATCTCATATTTACCCTATTTTATGAGAATAAATTATTTTGAATTTTGAATTTCGTCACTTTTTACAATAAGTGGCTAACAGAGTTTCACCATTTTATTTGAGAAAGCTTTGAGCCTGGTGAGTTCCGCTCTTCTCTTACAACTATTGTTCACTATCGTTATCGCCCATCCATCCAACTACTACGACTCATCTTAGCGTCTTCCCGATTGCATCCTTAGCTGACTTGGTTAACTCGAACCCCAGGATCCGCTTTCCTACTTTTTCACCTCCATTGCACCCGGCTTCCTTCAATTTTTCAATTTTACTGTGACTTACTTTTTTTTTTTCTTTTTTTTATTTCATTATAAGAAAAAACACAATAATATTATTGGTTTTCCCTAGTGACTAAAAAGCCTTCAAAAAGGGCGTGAAAAAATTCCTTTATGGTCGGCAACGCGCTCGTGACATTTCTGGTGTTGCAGGCGCAACCACTTACAATCAGGTGTGCCGTACGCCTGTTTGCCTACTTAATTGGATAAAAAAACAGGTATTAAACTTAAACTATGACGCCTAAAAACCCAACTTAGCACATAAATATAATTATTTGCATAAAAGTCAAACTCAAAGGGAGGGTCTCTTTAAAGCGCCTCCGCAGTCGGTTCCTAATAAATGAAGCCGCGGGCAAATAGCTCGTTCGTAAACAAATTAACTGGAAATAAAATTAAATTTAATACACAACTGAATCTTTTACAAGCCATATTTATGTTTCGCAAACCCACGGAATAATAAAACTGACGTATTTTTCAACTCCTGTATTTTTATTAGCGATTACGAACTAAAAGCACTGGCCTTTCTCATAAAACAAAATTAAACAATGTATTCTGTTTTTGAGTACATTATTTGCCGACGAAAACATAAAGAGTGGCTCAAAACAAAGGATTTAACAGTTTTATTGCTATAATAAAACTATGAAATACCAATTTATGACCTTATTTATTATTTTACTGTTTCATATCTTACAATTTCAATAAACTATTTTTTCATATCGTGATTAACTAGTTTTTATTTTCACCGTCCAGCAGTGCTATTTTTGAAATCTGTGACTCACGAAAAATTGGCGAGTCGAATAATGATATCGAACGATTTTTATATGAGTGTACATTTTAAAAAACAGGGTCCCGTTTTATAAATTTTTTTTTTTTTTAGTTTTAGGCCATTTACGCCTGGCCTATGTAACTCTTCACAGAAAACTCGAACCCAGTGAATGATAGTAAACGTGTATTTGTACAACAATTTCTTTTAAAAAAAATCGAAGAGCCTGTAACCTATATTATATTATTAACATGTAGCATAAGTTTATAAGACCTTTGCTGTACCTACGTGATTGCTTTCTCAATAAAGATATGTTATATTCTATTCTATTGCTGTATTTTTTGTATGCAGCGTAAGTTCTTCAAATTGGCCAGATTACAATTTTGTAGATTTCCAATCGTTATGTCTGATTGCGACTGAAATATTCGAGTACATTTAAAGTGAAACAGACTATACTTTTGGCAGATACAATTTAACTTCAGGAACATTTTGATAGCGAGAACTGAGCCATTTTAAAGTTTTAATCGATTTGTATTTCAGTACGTTTCCTCTGAACTTATGAGAGTTCCGACGATATTTTTCTTAAGTTATGACAACTTTAAGGCAACTTTGAATGACGTATTCTATTCTGAGTATAAAAGTGGAGTACACTATAAATAACACTCAATAATTTTTGAAAGGATATTTGTTTTTTTTTTTTTTTTGTATTTTTGTTACTTTTGAATGTAATCTTATTATTCTTTTAAACCAGTAAGACGCAACATCCCCGGCTGAGTCAGAGGCCACAGCCAAACCAGCCAACGTACATGCTGCAGGGAAGCTGGGGAAACAAAATGTCGATTGTGACTTTAAAGGGCAGCTAATATAATTTTTGTAAGATTAACTCGCATTTATTTTCTGGTTTTATATTGTTTTGCATGATTTTGTTTGAATGATGTGTGACACCACTGACTTCACTTTTGTATGCCTGGTAGGCTAAACATGTATGTGCGTAATATTTTCAATGTACCATCTTGAATTCAACATGTTTACAAAAGAATAAATGATTATGATTATGGGGCCAATAGCAGGTGCTCCATCGTTTGTACTGCGCCACAAACACACCTATCACTGCTGGACAGACCCCACACCACTTCCTGTTTTGCGTTCATCGGATTCCGTATCATAACCTGTAAATGCAGTAGAACAAGTATTTTACAGCTGCTTCATCTTATTTTTGTAAAAAACAAGTCGTCGAATCTGATCAGTCGAATCTAGAGTTGTATGAATTGTCTCCTAAACTTTCCTGGAAAGTCTATAAATCGATATTACGGATCCATGAAGGTGACAACGATTACGTTACTCGCTTTTGTCCGACTGAATGCCCACTAGACGTGCAAAGATATTCGATTTAGATGTCATTTGAGTTTCAATCGATCAGTCGCTATCTAGAGGCAGGTCAATTGAATTGGGTAAGACATTTGATAAAGTCATGAAGATTATTAACTAAAAAGAAATTGTCATTGAAGATTAACAGACAAACTGAATGAAATTATTAAGTAAAGACATCATCTATCTAGGTCCAAAAAGTTTCTATCTCAAGCTCCTCCATGCTTCGGAAGGCACGTTAGGCCGTTGGTTCCTGTTGTTATCGATATATGGCAATCGTTAGGCTGTGTCAGATGCCTTTGGGCAGCCTGATGAAATAGTGTCGCCAAATCGTCCTAGATTTGGACATACGGCGTACACTAAGCAACCACCTGAGGATGCAACAGGGAAAACGCCAGGATAAAGATTTAAAAAAATATCTGTAGTAGAAGTGCGAATATATTTGATTTTATCATATTGAAAAGCCTTCGACAGGGGGACTCTTCGCTGATAAAAAAACGATAATTATAAAAATTCGTTCTTCATTAATTTTTTTGCGTAACATGCAAAAGCATGGTGTGAATACTTTGCTATGTATATTTTGACTTTGACTAACTTTTATTTTGATTTGATAAATAAATTCATATAATTATCAATTTTATAGTTCTAATAAATAAATAATGATGATTGTCCTTCATATGTTGAATAACAATATTACATATATCAGGCAGTAAACTCTAATGAATGCACTGTTATGGTGAAACCCTAATGAAACATATCGTATATTGGACGTTTCCGGGATATATCCTGCATTATCTATGCACTATCGTAAGGCATATGGTGTAAGTGATAAATTTAGTCGTATAAACTGCGAGATATTGGGTTGTGATAAATTTGTTTATGTAGAGAGAGAGATTTGATAAGCATTTTGATGAATGTTCATCAAACAGTCTCTGTTGTCCAGTGGTTACGGCTTTTGCCTGAGACCCTTAGATTGTGCGTTCGATTCTTACGGAAAGCTTTGTTAAGTTGTTTCCAGTTTAGTTAGACTTGAATCACCTACTTATCTGATAATAATAATGATTGCTTGCTTCGGAAGGCACGTTAGGGAGTTTATTTATTTAATAATAATTACATAATTATAAATGGCGGACTTAAAGCCTGATACTTTATCTATCAGTCAACCAAATGGGCTTAACGCGCCATATCATTACCATTCTTTGTTTAATTTTCTAAAGAAAAAATACGTCTCCAATATTTTTTGATTATCTTACTGACGAGTAAATTTTTTTTTTAGAAAACTAGCCTATTAACAGCGTACTGAAGCGTAAGCTAAATTAAAATAGTAAATAAGCTTTGTCGAAGAAGACTTCAGAAATATAAAATAGAATTAACCACTCAGATTCTAAGGATCATGTAGATCCAGATAGATCTTAAATAGCTCTCTGTCGCGTGGACACGAAGCACCGTCGCGGGTCATTCTCACGAGATGCAATTTTAGTCATATCTTCTTGAAGATTGCAGCTGTTAACCCATATTGAAATTTCTCATACATGTAGAGTTTTATACTATTTTTACATGTGACTGTGTGATGTGTATACTACGTGCGGAAACGTTATGAAAATATGAATGCGTACTTGTTTTCATTCGATTTTTTCACTGTAATAAATTAACAGATTTTACACAGTAACATATTTTAATTATTCAAAACATTAAATTCATCATTCAAAGAATCGGGAGGTAGGTAACATACAGCTAATTAAAATACGGGATTTTAAATTCATATAATACCTTCATCATAATCATCATCATCCTAGCGTGTATTCCTAGTTGCGTCGACAGCTTTCGCTTCGGAGCCTAGGGTCTGTAAGTCATGGTTGTAGATTTGGTGGCACTGGTTATTACAATGGAGCGACTGCCGTCTGACCTCCATTTTTACAGGAAAACCAACCCAAAAGGAACATGACCCGAGGTGTCTTAGTGGCCAGCACTCAGAATTTTTCAGGCTGCCCCAAGGCATCTGACACAGCCTAACGACTGCTATCTATCGACAACAAACGGGACCAATGGCTTAACGTGCCTTCCGAAGCACGGAGGAGCTCAAGATATAAAATGCCACTAAATGGCGACCAATTCAATAGTGGTCTCGTCACGCTGTCACTTGACTGCTTCGCTACGGATACGCGGGTCGCGCTCGACTAACGAGCTTTTAATCAATACCTTCATCTCGTATATTACAATACATTCATAACCTATGAATAACTCGCGCACTGCATGTGAATATGCACAGCGTAAGTTTAAAAGTTAGATTTTAGTTTGTTCTTAATACCATTAACAGATTCATTTTTCTAATTGCACAAAAGATAAGATTTACTTCGAAAGGAAGATTTTATGTATGTATGTAAAAAACCAATTATTAATCTAAGGTAAAAAACTTTAATTTACACAAAGAACATTGTTACAACAAAATAGAACAGAAGAGGCGGACTTATCTCTGGTAGGGATCCTAAGATTTTCCTCAAGATTCATAAACATTTTTTTTTTAAATATGACAGGTTTTGATTCTAGTTTCAGTAAATATCTATGGCGGTCTATTGCAGTGGTTTTAGGAGCCAGGAATCTCACGGCTGAACCAATTTCCTCGTTTGCCAAATGATATGAAACTAACTGCGTCACGCGAACATTGATAACGTTGATAACCATTATAACTTGGCTACACTTGACCTCATCTCATATTAGTGTCCTTTCCCTTTCGGCCATTATTTTAAGGATATCGGCAGAAGAATAAACTTTATTGGATACTAGCTGTTTGCCGCAGCTCCGCCTGCGTCAAAAAGTAGCCTATGTTTGACCCCGGGTCTTCAATTATATTCATACCAAATTTCATCAAAGTCCGTTCAGCGGTTTGGCCATGAACGCGTAACAGACAGACAGACTTTCGCATTTATAATATTAGTATGGATTACGATAGAGATGAATTAAATTAAAGCCAAGTATCTTTTGGACACAACTTAAAACAAATTACCGATTTGTTTCACCTTGTTTTTTGGGTTTTCTTTTCACAAAAAATTGAAGGTTCTTTTTTTTTTGGAAAATTGGGTTTTAGGAAACTTAGGTACTTCATTTCAATTCTCGCGTCAGACATTTCTTATACCCGTAGCGTTAGTATTAATAATTCTGTGGTAAAAAATGTTGTAGCAAAGACTTAAATAATCCTATTTATCTTTTTTTAAAATAGAACATATCCACGTGTAAATTTCAGGTAAAAAAAAAAAAAAGGAAAAAAAACAATTCCATGAAAATTACGAACCGTAAAAATGCCGCGTAGATGCAAAGATCAAAAGAGATCCCGCAAATAAAGATTTTCCTGATGAATGCTATTAAGCCTATTTATGCAGATGACGAACCTTCGTATGATAAACCTTCGACGGAGTTGCCCAAATGTATGTAGAGCAAAAATAAAATAGACATAGCTTTTCCAAAAAAAAAAAAAACAATCAAATCATTATCCCTAGCTTCAGAATGGGATCGTACTAAACGTTATTAATTATATCAAAATTTCTTTAGTAGAATGGGCATCATAGAGAAGTACTTTTATAATGTTTTATGTAGCCCATTAAACATGATACAAACGGCTTAGTATTCAATGACTATATTCATTTCCAATACATACAATACATACGTACAGTGTAGTACCTATATATTTGACAATCAGTGATTGAGAAACGAGATCCTTCGCGAGACAAAGCGATTCAGTGAACGAAGCCGAAATTTTTTTTGACTTAATACCGTACGTATTTGTTCGCGTGACTTCAGAAAATAAAATAAAGAAGCGAAGTGAATTCCATTTCCATTTCGTTCTTAAAATTAAAATTAAAATTTTTGAGGCCCAATGACGAGTCTTTTTATCCTCGTTACGTACATCATTTTATACTTATAAAAACAATTTGGCATAATTAGTGGTTTCCACAAAAGAATATAGAAAAAATAATATGAGTAATACATATAACTAATATTAGTCTCATCTTTTTTTATTGTTATTTTTTTTTCTCTAGTTCTAAAAATGAAAAATCTCAACAAAATTAACAAATTGTCAGTGAGTGATGGCAGAGTGACACATTATTCCAGTTCTTAACTATTTCTATATAAGCCTATGGTTAGGATCAAGTACCACATTTTGCATATTTTTGTATACAAAATGTTTGGGTGGCAGAGTTTTTGTGGTCATAATGACGGTTAGGTGGAAAAAATAAACATACTTTCATAAATATGGATCGACAACAATCTTTGGCCACATTTTTAGTCGTAAATATTGACTATCTTACTGTATTGTATCTTACGAAGAAGGTGTTGTAGCGAGATTCCGCATCAAAAAATAGCTACCTTTTTTCTAGTAGAAAAATAACTTTACGCAATAAACTCAAAACGCAACATTATGAAAAACCCTTCCTACATTTTAAGGTTTCGTCGTGTATCGTAGTATACCTTTCGATGGACAAATAGTCAATCATACTGAGAATACCAACATATGCGTCAACAGAGAAAAAAAAAAACAATTCCGTATTTTAGCATTTATGATTACTGTAAACTCATTTTAAAATAAACAATGCAACTGTAAAGAAGACAACCGACTAAAAAAAAAATATATCTTCCCAAAAGGCACTGTAACTGACAAATCGTGTACAGGATTGATTGACTAGTGCTTCCCGTCTGAATCGAACCAAAAACTCTAAGACTAAGGCAAACCTTACCACTGGACTATGGAGGCAGAGTTTTGATTAGTTTCCACTCAATATAATGAATGGCAAGCCATTGTCCAAAAGTCACATTTCTTCGTCATACTAAATTCGCCACTCGAACTCATACCAAGTCAGTGACGCCCATGCAAAGTTTTGCAATAAACCGACCAAGTTGTGACGTCTTCCGACACAGCTCTTATGATATTGGCATCGAATAGGTTTAATACGTTATTTATAGAACTTTCTAGTGATTTTTAAATTTAATATCCTTTAGCGTTTTAGTGACTTGAATATGATTTGTCGATAAAAAATGTCGGACGTATTTTTCTATATTTATCCGTTTTTTTTTTATTTCTTAAAGAGAGTGAGGAGTATTAGATCCCTGGGTCTCTTCCAGTTATAGCAATATGAATTTTACCTTCTAGCCCGGTGGCTACGAGTTAAAAACCTTAATAAAATCCGGTCATCTTCATGATAATGTAACACTGACAATATCAATTTTTGAAAGTCGCAATCGCTTGCAAGTTCTTTAGTTTTAGTTATAATGTTGTATGGTAATTATTAGTTACACGTTAAGGCTGATAAGTTAACAGCTAACCTTAGTGTAGTAGGTAGCTATTATTCTTTTTTGATAAAATATTACATCTTTTATTGCAGCCGAGAATATCAAGCGACATCTAAGTAAAATTTCCAATTTTTCTGTACAATATTATCCATGCTAATAAGTATTATAAATGCGAAAGTCTGTCTGTCTGTTACGCTTTTACGGCCAAACTGCTGAACGGATTTTTATGAAATTTCATATGAATACTGTTGAAGACCCGGGCTCAAACATAGGCTACTATTTGACGTAGGCGGAGCTGCAGGAAACAGCTAGTTCCAAATAATGCAGTCTAGCGGTTCTAATGCTGTTTAGTTTCTAATAAACTAGAATAATTTCTGCACTATATTGCTACAAACAAAGTCACACTGTAGTTTGCTAGACGTAAATGAAAACATATGAAAGTGGCAGTAAACAGTGATCTGAAAATTAATTAAATCGGCCATATTTGTAGGCGACTCGTAACATAAAGCTATTTCTACACTAACCGAAGTATTCGCTGATACTTTGAAAACATACGGAGCACTAAGGTTACTGTAATGCATTTATTTATTAAAATTTTTATTGCACTTTTAAAAATACAAAAGGTGGACTGAATGCCATAAGGCATTCTATGCACTGGCATGACATTCAAACATATTAGGTTGGGGAAGAAGTCTTTTCGCATATAGTATGTATGAACTTGTAATAAAATCTCTTTGACTGTACTATTTGTATCTTGCTGGTTTTGGTATCATTAAAAGTTTAAACTTTAAAGAAGATAATTCCTAATTCAAATTAGGAAAATGTGTGATTTTCATTTGTTTTTCTTAATGTCAAGATAAGTGAATCTAATGAAGAAAGTCGATACATTTTAAAACTTTACAGTGTATAGCACAACAGCAATTATCTCTCTTTAGCAAAGAGTTTTTATTCATCGTCACAATTTTTCAGAAAATGTAAGTTTTTTATGTCTATTATTGTCTAAAATGCATCTTAATTATGATGAAGTCGTCGTCGTTTGCAAAAACGACGTGAAAATATTTTCTCCTAGTAAGTACAGCAGACTTCAGGTAAACAGTAACTGCTTTCTATAAGGAAAACCTGTGATTACATAATAATAAAAAAATAATACGCAATAATACATTAAAAATAATAATTTCGCGGTTGTAAATAGTTGAAAAACGTTATAAAAACCGTAATAAAATAGTTTGATTCAAAAATAATATAGTTCGAATATTCGCCCGTACATTCAGCGCCTAATTGTCGGGAAATGAGCGAAAATTTTTATTGAGCCGTAAAAGTGTCGGTTGTAATAAATCGTCAAAGTTCACTGCACTCCGCGTAATTTGTATACGTTTTTATGAATTTCACTCCATGAATGTTCGGCTTGATTAATTTTACAAGTATTATGAATTTGAAGAAGTGTAAATTTTTTAATTTTAAATTTTTCTTCTAATAACAATGCCTTTAAATGAATGTTAGGTTTACGGTTGATCTTTAATTTTGAGCTATCTGTTGTTAACAACTTCAGTAGACATATATACAGTTCATATGAGAAATGGGCAGAAGATCTGCCAAGATGTAGGGTTCACCTACCTGAAATCTAATAACTTTTTGGCAGTACCTACTGAAATGAAATGAAATGAAATGAAATTGAAATTGTTTATTCTCAATGTAGGATATAAATATCACTTATTGACGTCAATTTACTTATATTAAGTTTACCACCACTTCCAAAGCGCAAGTGGAGAAGAAGCGGCGCCACAAACTCCACTGCAGCATTTTCTTCAAAACGTCAATTTACAAATAAGAAAAACTTTGCTTAATTACCTAGTTAAATGAACGAATTCACATGTTTGTCAACATTTAGCACAATGGTTATATCAGATTATTTAAATGAAATAAAAATTGATTAAAAAAAATTAAATAATAATTTAAAAAAAAATGACAAACGAACAGAAATGTCAGAACATATAATGATATGTCAATTTGCCGAGGACTCTGCACCAAGCTTAAGTTCAACATTCCCGTCATTAAGAAAATCACCAGTATTATAATAAGCCTTTTTACAAAGTAGATCTTTAACATGGGCTTTAAATTGTCCATTAGGCAAACTAGTGATTGATTCAGGAAGCTTATTGTAGAAACGTATACAGTTCCCCACAAAAGAGTCTTTAACCCTACACAGTCTATAGGAAGGTAAAAATAATTTATCTTTATTGCGCAAGGGTCTATCAGTTATATCCGAGTTCTTTCTAAAAGTAGTAATATTGTTCCTCGTATACATGATAACTTCAAATATATATTGAGAAGCTACTGTTAATATATTTATTTCTTTAAACAACTCCCTAAGAGATTCCCTTGGGGCTAAACCATAGATGGCACGAACTGCTCGCTTTTGTAAGATAAATATTGTCTGTATGTCACTTGCCCTTCCCCAAAGCAGTAATCCATAAGACATTAAGCTATGAAAGTAACTAAAGTAGACTAGCTTAGCAGTTGCCACATCTGTTATTTGTCTAATTTTTCTGACAGCATATGCCGCAGAGCTAAGTTTTTTGGAGAGAGCTGAAACGTGTGAACCCCATTGCAATTTTGAATCAATTTTGATTCCTAGAAAGGTGGTGTCATCTACAAGAACTAACTTTCCTCCATTTAACATTACGTCCACTTGCGTCTGTCTCACATTTGGTAAAGAAAATTTTATGCATTGGGTCTTATTAGCATTCAGCATTAAGTTGTTGGCGGAGAACCAATTTGATATTGTAGACAGTGCATCATTCACATGGTCGACATTTCCGCTATGGCGATCCATTTTGAAAATCAAAGACGTATCGTCTGCAAACAAAACTATGCCAGCCTTTTTTTCAACCGCGTAAGGCAAGTCATTGACGTAAATCAAAAAGAGTAAGGGTCCTAGTATCGAGCCTTGGGGTACGCCTATCTTTACCGTTGAACCGCCTGACTTAACGTTATTTATGTCAACAGTCTGATGCCTATCATTTAAATATGAATTCAATAACTTTATTGCTTTAGCGTCAAAACCATAATGTGCAAGCTTGAGCAGAAGTGTCTCATGATCAACACAGTCGAATGCCTTGGAAAGGTCACAGAACACTCCAATAGCATCCTGAGACTCCTCCCAGGCGGTGTAAATATGAGTGATGAGAGCCACTCCCGCATCGGTTGTTGATTTGCCGGCAGTAAAACCAAACTGTTGGCTATGAAAAATATCATAGACCTTAAAGTGCCGCAGCATTTGATTGAGCATAATCTTTTCGAATATTTTACTCAATACGGGCAATATAGAGATAGGTCTATAATTGCCAGGCTCCAACTTCTCTCCTTTTTTAAATAATGGGATTAATTTACTATACTTCATTAAATTTGGGAAGATGCCTTGATCAATACATTCATTGAATATATAAGCCAAGTCAGGAGCAACAATACCAATGATGTGATAAATTACACTAACAGACATACCCCAGTGATCTTCAGATTTTTTCAGGTTAAGCTGTTTAAATGTTTTAATAACATCACTGGGATCAATATGCGAAAATTTAAAGTTGGACTCACAAGGGGTGACATTTGTTTTAAGTAGTGTTTCAGCAGTCTGAGGGCTTGAATTTATATTTGAAGTTACTTCTAGTGGAATATTCGAAAAATAATTTTCAAAAGAATTGGCTATTTCTGTAGGGGAAGAAATTATACTATCCTGAAATTTAATTTCTTGTATATTTTCTTTATTTTTACATTTACCGGTTTCTTTGCTAATAACCCTCCAAGTCTCTTTCATTTTGTTAGGAGCTTTATTTATCTTTTTCCTAATATAATTGGCTTTAGCCACCTTACACACTTTTTTGAATGTTTTTGAATAATTTTTGACATGATTAACAAAACTACTATCAAACGTGTATTGTTTTTGGGCATACAGCTCAAACAATTTTTGTCTACTCTTGTGAATACCTGTAGTAGCCCATTCATTGAATTTTAATTTATTACTACGTTTAAGTTTTTTCTGTTTGAAATTCTTTGAAAAGCTGTCGGAGATGACACCAAATAGTTTATTGTAATGATTATCAGGATTATTACCTGTATAAGTCACTGAGCATAAAGTAAGTAGTTTCGATCGAATTTTTGAAATTATAAATTTTTTGATTTGTGACAGGTCTGCAAGTAATATTAACTTCATGTACACGGGTATTTTTCTTTAAAGTTATCAATTGACCGCAATGGTCAGACGGTAATTTACTAAAAACCGATTTATTTAATGGTGTTTGGCTACAGAAAAAATTATCAATACATTTAGCAGATGTATCGGTAAATCGAGTTGGTTCAAAAAAAACATTCTTCAAATTGTAGCTGCTAAAAAGGTTTAAAAATTGGGTACTTGTTGCCGAATGTACTAAGATGTCAATATTAAAGTCACCACAAAATGTTAATCCTTTATTACTTTTTGATGCTATTGATAGGACACCATCAACAACCTTTAAAAAGTCTTTGAAACTGCTATTGGGTGTACTGTATACACAAACAACTATATATTCCTCAAGCTCGACGCAGGAGACCTCAGCACAGCGCTCAACAGAAAGTCTAGAAATGTCTGGCCGCTCTTTATAGGATAAACCATTCTTAATATAAATAGCTGAACCGCCTCTGATAGCAGACTTTCTCCTGAAACAGCTTGCAATATCAAAATTGTTTAGGCTAAGCATCATCTCACTCTCTTTAATCCAATGCTCAGTCAAACATAAAATATCTATATTCAAAGATTCTAAAAATAACTCAACAATGAGTTCTTTGCCAGGAAATCCTTCTATATTTTGATGTACTAATCTTAATTCTTGAGGATTTCCTGTTGTCAGTGTTTGCAGTTTAAAACTGCCATTGCGTCTCCCGAATCACCATTACATGTAAGTGGCAACTCGGTAGATTTTGTCTTACAACTAGATAATTGTTTACCATGTAAACTCGTCCAGAAGTTAATAGTAAAAGCTACAAGTGTAACAATCTTATGCTTATAAAAGTTTGAAAGATAATACTTATCTTTCGTCAGCGAACATCCACTAATAAAGTTATTAGTGTCAAAATAAATCAATTTTTCATTGTGACTACATGTCAAAGTATGAATGTAATTATTTAAGGATTTAATGTTCATATATAAATTTGGTGGCTGGCAACGTATATAAGGGAATGCACAAATAATAACTTTAAACACATTCAAATGATTCAAGGTTTCCATACTAGTCAATATATCTTTTTTGCATAATTTTTTACTGTTACCGACTAGTAGTACAATGGTTGAGTTTTTTTCAGTTCAGTTTTCTGAATTTTCTGCATTATTTGCATAAATGATGCGTTTGGAAAACAATAGCTAATGCAATTATCAAGATGGTTATTGAAAATTCTACCCATATTGAGACCTAAGCTGTCAGAAAATATAATAGTTCCATGCGTAGGGTCGTCACCAGCGGCACAAATTGAAACAGCAGACCCTAACAAATCACCATCACATGAAGAGAGTACGGACCCGGAGCCACTGATTGTGGGTTCATTAAAAGTCCCACAGGTACATAGTTTGGCAGCTGAAGTGAGTTTGTCTTCGATGTACCTGCTGTCTTCGATCAGTTGCTCCGTAGCCAGCTCATGCTGAGCGATTTGTTTTTGCACCGAGTCATACATAACTTTAAGGCAGGAAAAGTCCTCGCTTAGTCTATTAATAAATAATTTTAGTTCACTGGTGTCGACACTGTACATTTCCGGACTTTCCGACAATTGTTTTTTACTTATTTCTAAATCTGAGTAAATAGTGGCATACATGTCTTTACCCTTCTTTATTTTTATTAAACATGATTTTTTTAATTCATTCCTGATTTTAATTTTATTTTTCTTAATAATTTTATTTAATCTTTTAATTTTTTTACATTTTTTGTGGCTAATTTGTGTTTGAGGAGTGGTAATATTAACAAAAGATGTGTCATTAGTGAGATCAATTATTAAAGAGTTGGCTGGAGGAGGCACAGGGTCAGTCGGCATAAGCTGGTCATACAGGTTGTTCACCTCCAGCGACTGACGTGACTGATTATCTTGTTCGTATATCTGAATTTGCTTTACTGCCTTCTCCAGCGCCCTCTCTAACTCAGTGTTACGTGTGAGGGTTTCCTCAAATGTATCACTGCATTGGCGGAAAGAATCTATTTGAATTATCAGTTGGTTTATCCGGTCATTCAACTCATCATTGTCTAATTTACCAGCTGAGAGCTCAAGTTTTAAGCTTGAATTCGATTCCAGAATGGATTGAAATTCTTGTTCATTCTGTTCCCTTTCCAATAAAAGATTGTTATTTTCTTCTTTTAAAGCCTTAAGTTCTAATAAAGCCGACTTTAGCTGCATTTCCACTTGACGGGCAGTCACGGCTCTGCTTGATGTGGACATTTTAGGCAATAAAGTACAGATTTAGAGTGTAAGGAACACAATGAACAAATTATTTGTAATAAAACCAGTATGTAACCAACGGACCTAACCTTAAAGTAAACTACCTACTTGAACGGGAATAAAAATTATTAAATATTGTATGTATGTAGTAAGTGGAGTGTACTCAAACCTGGCAAGCAGTGTGCAAAAGACGTGGTAAAAGGTGAAATAGAATAGTAGAAAGTTAAATAATTACCGATATCGCCTTGTAAAAGTTGTAAACAACGATACCGGCTCCTTACCCACTGACCTTTTGTCCACTAATTTTTAACAAGTTACACGAATGTCACTCACACAAATATCTTAATTCACTAATAACAAGATTAATTTACAGTTTTATTGTATTTTTAGGCTATTTTATCTGGATTAATTAATATTTAAACAAATAAAAATACGGAGCTAAGAAAATGACAAGTGAGCTCCAGTGTTGCCAGCCGCCAAAAAAGCCGTTACTCAAGAGCCGTAGGTTTTTGTATTCGCAAAACATTCGACATGGAAATTCTTTTTGATGGCATTACCTAATTTTTTTTTCATTTACGTAAAAGGTTAAGTCTACTTCACGGTCTACTTTGAATATATCTAAGTCTTCTTTTTTGCCATTGACATGTAAGATGAAAAATAATGCCATCAATTCATATGCGTGTGCTCTGAGGGCCACTCAAAAAAGTGGAGGGCTGAGGGTCCGAATTTTAACAAGGTGATAATTGAAAATGTGATATCGTGATCTGTTATTGCTTTCACAAAATTTCACAATTTATTTACAATAATATAGGATTTCAAAAAGTAACCAAGAGTTAATGGTTTTGTTATTATTAGCGTAATAAACTTTCCAGGTGAGGGTCCATTTTGAACGGAGATATAGAAAATAATACAATGTTTTGCTATAATATCTTGTTTCCACAATTTTTGTTTGGCATTATCTTACATTTTGGCGTAAACACTTTTTCTTTACTGCCTTTAGTTTAGCCGGTACAAGTGGACCCTCAATCCTCTATGTGTGGACTGAGGGTCAAACTTTAAATCCCATAACTCGCTTATTTGATTTTCACAAAATCTGGTTCGAACTTTCACAATTCTTTGGGAATGTTCACTAAATCCTGAGCATGTTTTCAAAGAATTCTGAGAGAGTGGCCCTCAGAGCACACGCATATCATCAATTCAGCACTTAAACTTACTTGAAAAACCCCTCTTTATGTTAGGCTGCTTGCTTCAATACATAAATAATAATAATGTAAGTGGCTAAGTCACAAATAATATCGCTTATTTAGTAGTTATACGACATAAAAGAGAAATAGCACGTAACGAACACACAATAAAGCTATCAAGAGTTAGTTCAGTAAGCAGTATTTTATGGACTATTTCGGACACTTGAAGATTATTTTATCCGACTTGGAATATAATAGGTTATAATCAATTGCCGAGTGGAATCTGGTAAACTTTTTTACAGGCAAACCAGACTAAAGGGTTATTTATGTATGAGCCTAAGGTTGACTGGAAGATTTTGCAATAGCGATACATCCGCGTTTGTACACATTGTTTGCAGTTGCATTTATGTAAATTATGAGTATATTTATACATTTCTGATCCATGTGTGTGTATGTTAAAGGCCTAAATTGACAGACTTTTTAGGCTGCTGTCTTATTCCCGTCATCTTGCAACTACAAAGGTCAACAATTCATAATTCTTTCTGAATAGCGGAGGAGCAAGAGAAGGACAGAAATGCCACTAGGGACGATAAATCTGTGGCAAATCTCGCTTGATATCGCTTGACCTGCACGATCATGGTTTTCCCAAGAGATTACAACATGGGGTCTTTCAAAAAGGGCGTTAAAGGATTACTCAAGGGTGGGCAATACGCACTTGATGCCCCTGGTGTTGCGGGCGTCCATGGGCTACGGTGACCACTTACCATCAGGTGGGCCGTATGCCTTTTTGCCTACTTAATGAAAAAAAACGATCATTGAACAAGCATGGCCCTAGGAAGATGTTGTTTCAGGAAGTTGTTGTACTCAGCCTGAGCATCTCCATTACCAGTCAAAAAGAATTTATTTTAATTATTTAACTTGATAACATCATTGTAAACGTTGGACAGCCTAAGACCTTGTCTACCATCCTACTAAATTTTCGAAAGATTCGGAGCAATTCCGCTGTAACTGACAGAGTTCCGGATCTCCCGATATTCAGAACAACGGAATCCTAAAATTAACCATAAGCTTATATCAATACATGACAACGAACAAAAATATAGGCAATAATTTATGAACATAATGTTTATTCCATTTTTATTAGCAAAGTCCTTAATCTCGGCTCAGCGGAGCGTAGCAAGTATCTTATTTATTGAAAAAACTTGTTTTTGGCCCCGGAAGCGAGGGCTGAGGGGATTTCGCGACCCGCAATAAAATTCGCCGTAAAACCTGTTGGTTGTCTCACTGGAATTGATTGTCAAGGGCGAGCAAGGTTAAGGCTTTACTCCTATCATACTTTATAGATATAGCTTATGGATATTGCGTGCGAGAAACTTTATCGCGGCTGCTTAAGAGTTTGTTGATTTGTGTATATACGTTGTATAGCTTTTCTCTCTTATTGATGGTGTTAGTGGTCGGTTTTCCTTCAAATACTGGTTATTTTGCGTGAGTTATCTAGTGATAGCAATCAAGGCTAAGACACAGCCAAAACTATCATTATTTGAAGCCTGTGGAAGTCATTCATCGTCATATCGAGGGGACGTAACCCACTCGATATGGTGATAAATGTACAATCGACCTCTACACCCTTATCTCAGAGTTTCTCGGAGCCTATGTCGTGGTTCCTTTAAAGACCACTGAATGGAAGGCGGGTGAAACGGCTTAACGTGCCTTCCAAAGCACGGCATCATCATTATTAATAGACAATCAGGTGATTAAAGCCTACAATGAACTTACAAAACTAGAAACAACTAAACAAATTATGCTTCCTATGGGAATCGAACCCACGACCTCCGAGTCTAAGGTCTTACGCACTGGACCACGGAGGAAGTTGATACAGCCATTGATTTAGGCATACACACATATCGTCATCATAAATTTAGGAGCTGGGCTCTTGTCGACACACATATAGCAGAGACATATTATGTAGGTAAATACAATTAAAATAACCTCTTATCACTTTATATAACAGGTCCTGTAAACATCATCACTATAACACACAATATTGGAAACTAGTTTAACCGACATTCGATTAAAAACAAACAAACCCATTTTGCCTTGAAGCATTCATCATCAGTAGCTATATTATATGAACTTGACATACTTTCCTATTAAATACTTATTGTATACTAGCTGTTTCCCGCAGCTCCGCCTGCGTCAAAAAGTAGCCTATGTTTGACCCCGGGTCTTGAAACTTCATCAAAATCCGTTCAGCGGTTTGGCCGTGAAAGCGTAACAGACAGACAGAAAGACAGACAGACAGACAGACTTTCGCATTTATAATATTAGTATGGATAGTATGGATGGAAGTATGGATACTCTGCTGGCTTAGCGACCCGAAGTGGTTCTTGGTTTCCTAAACAAGAGAGCGCCAGAGTGTTCTATTCTGCACTATGGCTGCTAGTTGACCGATTCTATCGCACGCAGATCCATGTAACTATTTCTAAAGAAGAATTTCAAATACCCTGTTTAAATTCTTTGTAATATTCTCTACTGCCAAATACAAAATCATGATTACCTATCTAAAACGTAAAGAAAAGATGCAATAAAATATCCGAGGATGCGAGCGGGCGAGAATTTTGTCGTTTCCACGGGAAGAGTATTCTATTCTCTAGTTATTTTTATTAGATAAATGCTATCGAAGTATTTTCCAAAAAATCGTATAAGCGATAAATTCTTATATAGTATTTGTTTCGTAATTTATACATACGCAATCCTCCTGTCATACTCAATTATTAATTTAATTTATACATTTTTGTTTGTGAATTTCTCCACACATGATCGTATCATAACAGAACATAAGTCAAGCAATATTTAAACAAATCTACGACCGCTGTTTGTCAAAATATTCCACTCCATTCTTTGTACGTAATTGTTATTACACAATACCAGGTTATTCTGACCCTCATTTCCAAGCTTTTCAGTTTCAGTTTACAAAGGTCAAAGCCCGAAGGGCAGGTCAAATTATACTTGATAATTTATTATAAACTTGAGGCTACATGTTGGCAAGTATCCAACGAAACAGTGTGTTTTTTTTACAACACAATTTATCATGAGACGTGTCATAAATGTGCTCGTTTAAGTAATAATTTTATGTGACTTTTAGCGGGCATATTGGTATAAGAGAATAACGAGTAGAATATTCTAAAAAGTGATTAGATTTATTTTGGCTCTACAGCCAATAGTTAATTGCGAATAAATCCTAAATCTATGTGGATAATACAAATGATTATGTTGTATTGTATTGTTGATATCACCTTTATTTTGAAAATTCCCTTTATTCAACTAATAGCCTTCAACCGTCTAAATATTTCCGTAGACATTCTTCTTGATGGTGCATTAGTCACTTTTTACAACATCCGTAGGAACACAAATAAAGTTCGTTCGTTCGTTTCAGCCTCAATCAGCCCACTGCTGGACTTGGACATTTTAGGGTTGTTGCCATACTCGCCACGCTTGGCAGGCGGGTTGGCGAGCGCAGTTTCAGTGGCTTATCGTACTTCCGACGCTGCTGCCCATCGGAAGTATTCTCAAGCTAAGGAAGGGTGGGAAGTGTTTGAGTTTGGGGAAAGGATGAGGTACTAGGATAAACTACTACAAATAAAGTAAATACCTATTTTTTCGACTAATACAGACTTGGTAGTGCTCGATAGATCTCCATTTTTTAAGATATCTAAAAATTAAGGCAAATTCTCTACACATAATATTAAAGGACGTTGGCTTCTGTTAATAACATTAATACCTAAAACAAAAACCATTTTTGCAAATACATTTTTGCAAAATGTCCGACGTAGCTGTGTGGACTTTCCGTCAGATGAAAAATTTATGATCTTGCGTTGGAATTTGTGAGTAGTTACACTGAAAGCGATATTCATGTATCTAAATTTCTACATTAATATTTTAAAGAGGAAAGAATTGTATGTTGTATGTAATTAAATACCTCAAAAAGTACTTGCCCGTTTTCGAAAATTCTTTTACCATTAGAAAGCTACATAATTGCAGATTAACATAGACTATATTATGTTTCATTTTGTAACCCGGACGAAGTCGGGGCGGGCTGCTAGTTTTTTATAATGACACAAAATGGCTGCTACGCAACCTTTTGATGTATTCCAGATGCATTTTCAGCTTATGCAGCAGAACTACTAACCAGTAATATATACAGGTGACTTATTAAACAACTCCAAGTTTTTACAATGTTCCTAGTATATGTATTTCTTTTAATTTTACCTTTGTTATTGGTACATTAAAGTGTATAGTGTGTATATGTCCAGGCATATGAAACCAAACGGCGTTTAATAAAAAAGTGGCAGCTAAGAATTTTTTTTGACCTTCCATACAAATTTTTTCGAAACTTTAGGATAACAGATAATTTATAAACAAATAGGTACAAAACAACTTTCTATTTTAAATCGCTGTTAATGTCACCCCAAGCAAGAGTTTATATTAAATAAGAGTGAATCATCCCTTTGCGTTGAAAAACTTATTTCTATTCGATGCATCATGGATTTACTTATGAACTTTTGTGAAGCTACTAGAACAACTTGTGTTAAAGTGGATGAGACACCAATTCCATTACTTTTCTATATTTTGAGCAAAGAAAAGAAAAAAGTAAGGAGCTTTTAATAAAAAAAATTAAGAAAATTGCGTAGTTTGTTCAATGATTAATATTAAGATCATTGGTAATTCTTGAGCACCATAATCAACAGGTCAAAGTCAGGAAGGGCAACTTATATCATCATAATTTCGTGTAGATTACATTGTCTATCGACCATGTACACCCTGGTGTCAGAGTTGTTCGGAATCGCCTCTCGGCCTTTGAAGTGGTTCCTTTAACGACACGAACGGGCAAGATAATATTTATTATACAGGTTGATTTTGAAACTACTTACCAAATTCTTACAATGTGTTTAGACCGTCAATTTAATCCACTTTCAATACAAAATTTATGTAAAAACTGTATTTTTTTTTTCTAAAATGGTTTAGTGTTGCGGTCTTAACACACTGTAAGAATTTTCCCAGTAGTTTTAAAATTACCCTGTAGGTCTGTTATAGATACTTTTGTCGTTAAACGATATTTTTCATTACAAGTAAATGTGTCATACGTTTCCTTACCTGCTTCGTAGTTAATTACGTCACCAAGGAACAGGGATTAAATACAATTAATTCCACGCGTGTGTAGTATACCGAGTAGTTTCTACACGAATTCTATTTATGTGTGATGTATTGTATGGTATGTATTTTATATTGCACTTCACCCACTTGTATGTATTACTTTAATTCCCTTAAAGAGCATAGGTTGCATGGAAAAAAATGCATTGCGACAAAATTTGTAATGTTTTAAAATATGGCAATAAAGTAATAAAATAAAATAAATAGTTATGCTGTTTTCCCGATAGCATAACGGAATTGCACAAACTCACTCCTGCCGCCGCAAGCTGGCTGATATAGCTGGATGTAGATGTTTGATCCACGCATGAGGAGTGCTGACTGAGTAATTGACTGAGTAGCTAAGATGATAAAGAATTGCCTTTATAGCTGAGTTAAAGCGTTTATGTATTCTTTA
Organism: Euzophera pinguis; assembly: GCA_947363495.1. Classification (NCBI taxonomy): domain Eukaryota; kingdom Metazoa; phylum Arthropoda; class Insecta; order Lepidoptera; family Pyralidae; genus Euzophera; species Euzophera pinguis. Next base: position 2,802,526 of record OX376158.1, read on the forward strand.
TCAGTTCTCGAATGGCGACCACGAACCGGCAAGCGCAGCGTTAGACATCCACCGGCCAGATGGTCAGATGACCTGAAAAAAATCGCAGGCAGGCGCTGGATGCAGGCTGCTGCCAACCGGTCATTTTGGAAATCATTAGGAGAGGCCTATGTCCAGCAGTGGACTGACTGCGGCTGAAATGATGATGATGATAGCCTTAGTAGCTTCTTCAGCTTAAGTTTGAGAACCTTGGGTACACTTTAACCATTGTCTCAATTAATCAATCAATCGGTACTTATCCATGTAGCGACTGGTGTCTGATCTTCGGAAATGTTTAATGGAAACTAGACCGATAAGAACTAGTGGTCAGGACTGTCAAATCTTTGGACTGCCTAGGTATCTGACATAGCCAAACCATACCCATAGATAATATCATAAATTTAAAAAAAAAACAAAAAAAAAGTTATATTCATTTGCCTTTGGCTTGTGTTTTCTATTTCTTTTTTTCGGTCTAACAGCTTACTTGCTGATTCATGTTTATAGAAGAAAACTAAAAGAAAAAAAAATATATTTGGTTCTAAATAAATAGTGTTAAGTACAGTTGACATAAATGGGTACCAAAAAGGCCTAAGCTCAGCATAGGTCGAGAAGCTCTGTCCGGATATATGTCTGTTGGAAAAGAATTCCACTCCTTCAAAACTAAATGTATGTAAGTATGTATTATCTCATGCAAGATTACACATTTATTTTAACACTTCTGATAATTTATTGATGTATACTTATCTAAGATTTACAACATTGTATTTGTTGGCACATGGCATGGCAACATAAGTTGTGGTTACATCAAATTGAATTTCAGATTAAATTAATAAAGTTCTACCGTTACAACACAATATTTAACTTTAGGATTGTGATGAGTCTGTAAACAAACAGGAAATTTGTAGGTTAGCATACTTTAATAAATTGATTCAAAATTTGTTGTCAAGGACATTGGTTAACACGATTAAAAAAGTGTGTCTAATATTTCAATTTGAAAAAGTGTAAACGACTACACTTTAGTTTGTTTGTCTTTTTTTTTAATTTCTAACAATCAAAATTCATATTTTCAATCTCTTTGCCCATAAGTATTTGTTGTTTGTCGATAGCGCTAGTGACAAGAAGGCCCATTCTTTTCTCATACAAAGAATATCGGTTGCCAATCAGCGCGGGAATGCAGCCGGAGTTCTTGGCACCATGCCGCAAGGACAAATTTTAGATTTTTATTAGTTTTTACATACATACATACATACCATCACGCCTTTTTCCCGCAGGGGTAGGTAGAGACAACGGATTTCCATTTGCTACGATCCTTACAGACTTCCCTCGCTTCTTCTACGCTCATCACTCTTGTCATACGTCGTCGTTAGTTTTTATTATTAGGTTTTAGTTTTAGTTTACAATTATTTAGTTTCTTTTTTACATTTCTATGTAGTTTCTTTGTTATCTTTGAAAATAAATTCAAATATTCTACAGTTACATTAAAAAATATATATATCTGTATTGCCCACAACAATCGCACAATAAAAATTAAAACACTGTTTTCAATATGGAGCAAATGCGGACTTATTGCTAAGCAATCTTTTTCAGCCAACCTTTAAACCATACTTAAGTTTTTTCTAGGTTTGATTTATTGCATAATATCAAAATATACAATGTGTAAGGTCTTCCCTATTCATCCAAGGAGAGCTACTCTTGTCACTGTAATATAAAGAGTATTTACCAAACACATAAATCTTTCATCCCAAAGACTTTAGTGAACATTTCAAACTTCTCTAAAAGCCACTTTATCATTTCAGTCCGAGATGTCAATACCGTGCGGGTAATTCGATAGCTATAACCCAGTTCCATCTGTCTTCCGATTGCGAATGACGTCACTAATGTACCACTGGAGCGAAGATTTGCTAAGTTTATTTGCGTCTATTTTAACCTGATCTATTTTTACTAATCTGTCTTTGTGTCTGTTCTCTTTTGTTTTAATTTCTCTGGGTCATTATATAAGGTGGATTTTATCTTAATAAAATTTATTTTAAAATAAGTGCAAATGTTATGAGGGGTGGTTTATTTAGGCCAAAGAAAAGTACTAAGAGCAAAATTTTAAAAATCTATAAGTTAGATTTCAACATCCAGATATTGAAATCATTGTTTTGCGTTTAGTTTGACTGAAAAATTATAAATCTAAGCCCGTTATCCAGAGTATAACATTGAACATAAAGTATCCTAAAATGCGATGAATATCATCTAATTCTTCCAAGAATTAGATGATATTCAATTCAGTTTTTCAATGATACTTATGTACGAGTAATCTATGGTATGGTGGTGATACTACACATCTATAGGATTTGACGTTATTTATATGACCTCGCCGCCTCGATATATTCCGCAATAGATAGATAAAAAACCGAAATAAGTGATTTCCATAGGACTTTGCATTTTGGATATTTCATGCAAAACAAAAAGTTCATTGAACCTGCATGATGTGTTTGCTATAAAACTAGTCGTGTGCGTAATAGAAGCCGGTTAAGTGCCATTTTATGTTCCACTACATGTGCCCCTTGCATCCCTAATGCTAAGGGATAAAGTATTTTATATAGTGGAAAGCTAACAGCTTTAAACTATAACCTCTATGTTTCAAAACAAAGTCATAGAATCAAAAAACTAGGTATCTTTAGAGCAGAACTATTAGACCCGTACTAAGTATAAAATGATCTTTATTTTTATACCTCTATAAAGAACAAGCCTTTGTAATGACACTTTATTGCATCAGGAAAATACAATTACATGTATTTCAACTTCAAAGGCACGTGAAGCCGTTGGTCCAGGCTGCCATTTGGAGGCCGCAAAGAGGCCGAAAGACGGTTTCGAAAAACATTGACACCAGTGTTTATAGGGTCTAGTACCTAGTTATTGCTAGTATTTAGAGTAAAGACATGTTTACAATGAGCGATCTTTTGCTTTCACATTTTCTACTATAAGCGAGCGAGTTCACTGTTACATTCTCAGGTAACGCTCCAAAGACCAGGGTACGATTTAATCATATATCTTATTATGGTGCTTAATAATAAACCCACTGCAGACTGATTTCAATGGTTTTTTTCTAAAGGTATGTGATCTAATAACTATTTAGAAGCTCGAAACAACCGTACCCTCCAAAGGGCAATGGAGCTCATGGTAGTATCAACCTACCAAGTACATTTGCTTTAGCTAGACACAAACAATCGTTACAAACATGCGAGCTCCTTAAAATTTTGTTTTCATTTTTATTTACTTTAAAGAATGATCATGTATGTAAGTACGTCAATTTGTATCTCTCCTCGAAAATAAATAAACACATTTTTACTTTGTCGAAAGATTCCCATTAGGTAGATGGTTATTTTCACGCTTGAACGCTTTTAAGCTGTCTTTGAAATAAAGTGCATGAATTTTAATCTGTCTACACTCACATTTTGTTGATTCAAAGTGTAGGACATTTTTGTATACTTGGTTTTTCATACGAGATTCATCGAAACATATTTTGTTAACATTTTTTACTGTTATTAAACTTAATATAACTATTTATCAAGCTTGATATTTTGTATAGTTTCGAATTTAGAACATGTTTTTTAAACAATTTAGTAAGCAAACAGGCACGCGGCCTACCTGATGGTAAGTGGTTACCGCAGCCTATGGACGCCTGCAATACCAGAAGTATTACGGGCGCGTTGCCGACCCTGAAGACATCACATCCTTTTTGAAAGACCTTATGTTGTAGTCACTGAGAAAAACCTAGATACTACTAGGTACCTTTCTAAGGTTCAATAAGCTTGTCTCTTTTTTTTGTATCACTACTGTCGTACTCGTTTTATGTATTTTATTTATTTAAGTATTTTATGTAGATTTATATATACAAAAATATCTATGTAAGTTTATTATCTGTTTTGTTGTAGATAACATCTTAGCTTTCTGCACCGTTCGCTTAAGTTTGTTTTTTATTCTCTGCTCCTTTCTACCATAAGGTTGGCTGGAAGAGATTGCATTAGTGATAAGTCCGCCTTTGTACTCATTTCTCTTAATGTTAATTGGTTTCTGTTTTGTATCTTTTCTTATATGTATGTGAATGGTGCAATGAAGTGTTCATTCATTCATTCATAAAAGCCGAGGCAGAGACTTCATTCCATAATCTGAACGTACGCGGTAGAAAAAGCGTGCTGTCCGCAACACTTTAGGGTCTAGGTTATGAGGATGAACTCCCTGTCGATGGCGAGAGTGTATATTCAACTCTTGCTGAACTGTACACATTTTGGAACAAATTTAAAATATTCCACTATAGAGTTATAAATTTCCCATTCTGAAAGCCTTTGAATTTTTGTACTCGATAAACCGATCTTCGGTTTGGCAGACATTTTAAAAATAGAGCTTTATTAATGTAGAGTAAGATAGTTCGTACTTCCATTCAAGTAGGAAGGCCAGGAAATTGATTAAATTAATTATGTAGAAACATTAAATGACGTTAGATGTTGAAGGTTTGGTCCAAGATTGACATTTGTTGTAATGCGGGCCCGGCACGAGACATTATGAATCAACATTTTCCTAATTAGCTTTCTATGCGTGGTTTTCATTCATACTAAAAAGTAGCCTATGTTTGACCCCGGATCTTCAACTATATTCATACTAAATTTCATCAAAAATCCGTTCAGCAGTTTGGCCATGAAAGCGTAACAGACAGACAGACATTCAATAAATTATACGTTATGTATTCAAACACACGTAAATTATTTATAGACATTTTGTACATGATAAAAATTTCTTTAGAAATAAGCAGAACCCTTGTACCAAGTTTTCCTAATGTTAAGTTTCCAATGTATATTTACAGTGTGTACGTGAAATAACTAAATAACACTACTTTCTGTAAAAGAGTACCTAAGTGTAATTCGAAAACATAGTTTTGTATGGGAGGCCGATTTTATTTTTGTTTTTACTCCTTTTTTTATTCTTCTTCTTCTTTTTTTTTATTGAAATTAGTCCAATAAGTAAAACGTACGTATGTTTATAAAGTCAGTCTGTGTATTTTTAAAATAAATCATTCAATTTGAGGTATTAATTTGTCCAGTTTTATTTATTTAAGCTTTATTGCACGATACAAAAATTTGTACAAATGGTGGACTTAATGCCAAGTAGCAATTTCTACCAGTCAACCATGGGACCAAATAGAGAAAGAAAAGTTGGCGATAAAGACGAAATCACGTAACACAAGAAAGATAAAATATGTTAAAATCTAGTATGCAAAAGTATCTAGTTTATCTATGACTTCCTCATTGTTAATTATCTTGTGTAAGAGATAAAGGCCAATATTAGCACGCGTAACAATAATAGCTTTACCAAATAAAGAACTAAACGAAGTCTACTCAATTTACCAGGTTCAGTAGCATCCAACGTTTCCCCTTTGTCCCTGCCCTTAGCCTTGATACCTAAGCAGACGCGACACTTTTTTTGCCAGACTTTTTTTTAGTTCAAACAAGATACACGATCAACACAATACAGTCAGCCGACTTTAGCTGGTGTTTGAAAATCGAGCTAGGATCGAATCGTCGGAATATAGTATATAGCAACAAATGTCGTTGTTTTATTATTTTGTTTTTGTCAGATACAGTACACACTGTAAATATACATTGGAAACTTAACATTAGGAAAACTTGGTACAAGGGCTATTCTTATTTCTAAAGAAATTTCTTGCAGCAGACCTGCGACAGGAATCTACTACTAGGTATGCCAGAAGAAAGGTTATATTTTTCAAGTGTATTATTTGGAACGTTCTGTAGGTAGCGATTTCGTGTCTATTTTTTTGCAATATTTCCTCTCTCTCTGATTATGTTATGTAAAGTAACTCTTTAATATTGCAATCTGAAAGAATAAGCGTCAAAATTAATATAAAAATTACTAAAGCAAAAAAAAATAAAAAAAATTATCCATATCGCAGATAAGTTTTGTCGCAAACAAAAGTTGCTAGTCTACCTGTGATGTGATAGTGAATCTCATGTGAAAGTCAAGGTCGGTCAAGGGAACCACTTGGTTTATGGCGTTCATTTTGAGGACGAGATGACAAAGCCTTAGGCGGAACATATTACGCGGGAAGGTTTTGTTTTGGTGAGGAATATATTAATAGGATTAGAGTGAACGACTTATTTTTCGTCGGTTTAATTATATACCTAATTGACGTTAGTAAACTGAAAGACAAATAAACATAATCCCCCTTACCATACCCACGCACTTGCTGAGGATAACTCCTCAGCAGTTTATCTGTCTTCGACTGTACTGTTAATAATGCCTAGACAAGATAAAACTTGCAACCTTTGTTGTCTCTATGTATCTTGTATGCGTGGAAAGCTAAAAGGGAGGCCTTTGCCCAGCAGTGGAACACCTAAGGCTATTAAAAAAAATCTTACATCTCGGTTGTTAGTAGTAGACGCCAGGATGCTTGAATAATCTATCATAGTCGCATATAACACCCGAATTAGGATCCGATAAGTCTGGTTTCCCTTCAAAACTAAGCATTTGCTTGCAATAACCAGTGCCATTCGGGCCATGACAAGCGGGCTCTAAAGCGCTTGGTGGAATGTAGCTAATTCAGAATCACCTAATTATCTGTCGATAAAGATGATTTTGTGCATGAAAGCGCACGCTCCCGGCTACCATCTGAAAGTCAATAAAGGAACCTATCAGCCTGGCCATGGGAAATTCATATTTAGTTTAGTCATCAGTAGCCTCGCTCGGAAATTCGCCGTGGCAAATTCGTCCGTGGCAAGGCAATAATTGAACCTCTCCAGGGTGTTTAGGGTCAATTGCCTATATAACTTATTTGATATAAATGATTAACTTAAAAACAAACTCGGATCTTCTAGAAAGAAGATGTCCATGAAAGAAGAACATACCTTTTTCTATGCCAAAATAAATAAATTTGACTTAGGCATGTACGTGTATATCATATCTTCCATGCTCATGTTTAATTTTAAGCCAGACAGACAAGTAATTTGTCTGTAATCATGACAACTCATTCAGTGGGACGTCTGGGTTCGACAACAAGAAATTATTAAATAATTTGTTTAAATTCAAGGTATAAATTGTATCCCTTGAATTAATGATGAAGGATTTCAAATATGTAATCACGTAACCCAAACGATATACAAATTATACAAACTTTTAACACATAAGAATCATAAAAATAATGACTTTTGGGTTAAATAAAGTCCCGTTTTTACTCTTTGCCTTCAAAATGAGTATACGTAATACATTACATAAAAGTGTGAGACAAAAATAATATAAATTGAATTAGTCTGTACAGTTTTCTAAACAAGGTGATGATCTAAAGTTGAATACTGTCATAAAATCAAGTGGTATTAAAATTTCCCATCATCGCAAACTAAGGTATAAATAACAATAACACATACGGTAAACAAAAGAAGCAAATAAATCCAAAAGTTCCCACAAACGAGGGATAAATCACGTAAGCTCTAAGCTCCATCAAAATGTTTGCAACTATCTGCGTAGGCGACTGTAAGTTTTTATCACTGCCGTAAATTGTCGCAAATGTATGTCTTTATGGCTATGATAACATGAGAATTAACCTAGAAGAAAGTATATTTTTTTTTTTGTCTTTTTTACTTTTTGGAGTACGGCGGGACCGATGGTCTTATGCTTGACCGCCGCCAGGCGTGCTGTTGTGCCTGGGGAACCGGCTCCAAAAGTGTTGTGTCGGAGGTGGTATATATTGCTCCAATCCTTATAAACATCAATTGCGCGATTTAGTCTTTCCATGCTGATTGGACGTCTTGTTTTGGGAATTTCTATTTTTATCTTTTTAGCGCCATCTATTGTTGCATCGTGTTGTAACTATTTTTGCTGTGACATTGTGTCGCCACAAGTTTAACACATGTTACTTCTACTACTGTAATAATGTAATGATAAGAGAGTGCTAATTATATGAGTTTGTTAAATAAATGGAGAGCAAACTTCGTAATCATTACATTTGTGTAAAAAAATATTTTACAGTAGTATTTGCTATTTACTGGATTTTCTGTCGTGCTTTTCCGATCACCCAATGGCAGCCGGGACCAACGGCTTAACGTGCCTTCCAAAGCACGGAATTATCATTATTATCAGGCAATCAGGTGAATGGTGGTACTGAATACCTCTGACACCATGGTGTACAGGGTCGATTAACCATTTAAGCTACTCAAAATGAATGAAACTTATTTTCTTTAGTAACTTCTTCTAGTATGCTTCATGCAATATACAGAGAAGACCAGCGAATAAATTTAACGTGGCCCCGCAACAACTAAAACTAATTTTTATTTTAACGTCTCTTTAACGTCTTTATTGTTCAATAGAAAGTTAACAGCGGATTACTAGGGCATTGCCCTGGCGATGCCGTTAATGTTTTATGCTTATACTTCTTCAGGGTCGCTGATTTTTATAACGCCATGTGGTTTCATAACTCTTGAAAGAAGATGGTGTAAAAAACGCCAGATCAAAGCCTCATTTTCGTTTAATTTTATAAGCGTAAGTGAAACCGGAAAGAAAGAAAAGTGAAGACCCCGGCTTCCCATTTACATTAGATATTTTACTACTATGTTTTACTTGATCCCTTTCTCTCCTTTACAAGGACAGAAACTTAAAATATAGAAGCTTTAGGTTTCTTCTCATTACCAAATCCACTTTAGCCAATAGGCTAGCAACCTAGCACTGTATCTGATTCCTATTTTTAACAACTGGTACAATGCTAAGTGTAGCTTTATATCTTTAGCTCTGTCTATCCCTCATTAAGACATGATTCTAAGAACGAATGAATGACTGTCTACATCTTTAAGAAAAAGTTTCTCAAAATTACCTGTCTGAGCTCAGATAAAAGTAATAATCTCCACAAACCTACGAAAATGAAATCAAAACAGCAATTTTCTAAAATTAGCTGAACTAGTATTTTTATATGCGACTTGTAATCTTTTTCTGGCATCGCTTTATGGCTAATATTCCACCATTTGGCCACTTAGCAGTCGCTGATGTTACTAAATGAGTACCTTTAAGTTTTTATTGCTTTTCATACTGTAATTGTGTAGGGTAAAACAATATTTTGCTATATTTAATAACAATATTTCTGACTTTCTGTAATATCTCTTGATTCTGAAAGATGATGATGGCCTCCACGATGTGTCCGTTGACGGATCGACTCGCCGATTATGACGAATTAAAATCATTTATTTATCGAAAGAAACTCATTCGACTCACCGGTCTTGCGCTCTAGTTTTCAAAAATAGGGCTGGTGTCTTGAAGGAGCGATTATATATTGTATGTATGTGTACTCTCTGCCTTTATTAGTAGTATTTTGAAAGGAAAAAATATATATGAGATACAATTTCAAATCGGTTTTACACAATACAAAATGTCGTGAAAATTGTAACAAATCACTAATAAATCAAACAGATAAGGCTGTGTCTTAAAAGGATATCTTATAATGACAGAATAAACCACCTGTTTGATGAGGAAAAATGGATATCCAACATGAGACAGCCAATTTATAACTGCCTAAAATGTCGCTGAAAAAGACGGGACATTAGGCTGCCCTCAAACAAAAGGATGTGTTTTTTTTTTAATTTTCTTCTGCAAGTTTGGCTGGAAGAGTTTCGCCTTTCGTATACTGTACTGTGTTATTAATTTCTAATATTCTGTATGTAGTGTGCAAGAAAGTATATATGTTTCCACTGACACGGAGCTGGGCGGGGCGGAGCAATATGATTGATCTGTAAATTAACTACGAACAACTGAAATAACTTAGTACAAGTTGCGAGGCGTAAGCTGAGCTTTGCATTTGTGTGAGTGCACATATATGCGTGACGCAACTCCGCCGCGCACCTTCCGCACTTTACCTTTTGTACCACCTCTTTTCGTGATCACTCACACAAATGCAAAGCTCAGCTTATGCCTCGCGACCTGTACTAAGGCGTACTACCACAAATCGACAGCACGCTGATAACACCCTCAAGGTTTAATTACTTCCCCTTAAAAATACTAACTGGTAGTTTACCATGATCTCTTAATTCCATCCAAATGCGAGTGAATGAGATGTCGCCTTATCGCCTTTTGGTTCGATTGCACCCTTTAAACAGGGGGCATCAGTATAAACGACAGAAATAAGATTGAATAGAAGTGCCATGTGACGGCCAGTTCAGCCTCTCTAGTCTTAACTTTATATGGCGAGTCCTATTTTTGGAACACACGAAACGCACATGGCACTTTTATCTGATCTTATTTCTGTAGCATAATTGTAACTTTAGACTATTTGCCATGCCTCGTCAATGACGTCACGCAAAATGAAATGCCGCAGTTTTTCGCATATTTTAATATATTCGCAATTTGCATATTATTGGACATACGAATAGCATTTATTTTTCCTCAATTGCTTTTCTCATCTACTGTCACCAATACATACCAAGTATTTTATTTTACTTTTTGTTTTTGAATATTATAAAAACTCTTAGTAGAAAAAAATGATAATGGATTCAAAATTAAAAAAGGTATTTTTATACAGAACAAAATAGGTATTTTTTTTCTAGTCCTGAATCTTTGAAAAATGTCCATAAGGTTGATTAATAGAGAATGCTTTTAGCATTATGTTTTATTTCTGTAAAAATAAAGTTTTAATAAACATTCACTTTTTTTTTCATTTTTTTAATAATTAATCAATTCCCGTGTAGTGCCCCTAAATCTAATCACATCGCGTGACAGTATCAGCTTTTACTGCCGAGGTTCCCTACCTGAACAAATGGTTTATAGGTCCAATGAAAATGATGTGCCATTAATAGTTTCCTGTTTAAATTATGGCTGTAAAAACTTGAGGTCATTTGGTAGAGTGTCTTCAGAAAGAATTTTTTTTTTTCAATGATAATACTTATTCAGTTCTTTTTTATTCCGATTTTCATTTGTTTTTTTTTTTTTTTATTTGGATAGATGAAAAGAGACTTACGAAAGGTATATAAATAAAGTAGAGTTGATGTCGATAAGTGTCAGCCTCGAAGAACATTCTGCCAAATCGCAGACATCTTGAAATAGGGAGATGTTAGGAGTACCCATAATCGACGAGTTCGTATGACAAGAGTGATGAGAGTAAAGGAAGCGAGAGAGATCTGTAAGAATCATGGCAAATGGAGAAATCCGTAGTATCTAGCTACCCCTACGGGAAACAGGCCTGATAATATGTATGAATAGGCTAGTTTCCAGGGTCTATCATTAAAATTAGTCCGTCATTTAGGAAATCAAAATATTTTAGTGACGTATTTTTTCTTTTGTCAATTCAGCGATAAATTGTAAAAATATAACGCATCAAAGCTTAGAAGTGGAGGCTCGTGACGTCACATATTGCGAAAAAGTGTAGCACACAGTGACGTCACACGGAACTTTAACGCGCCATATCTTTACCATTCTTTGTTTAGTTTTCAAAAGAAAAAAAAAAGTCTACAATATTTTTTTATTATCTTACTGACGGACTTATTATATTTTTTTAGGAAACTAGCCTATTCTGTACCTAAAGTTAGTAAACTATAGACCCAAAATGTAAACAAGAAAAATTGTTTCCTATACATCTTGAAGCCCAAATACGAACCCTGCAATTAACAGATACTGGAATTCAGTCGCCATTTTGCATTAAGCCCAAATTGTTACAATAAATCACCGCTTGAATAAACTGAATTCGAACCATTTGTTAAAGACAATTCTACGATCTATTCTAGAAGATGCAAAAGAGTATTGCGTTTCTTAATTTTAGAGCAAAAGCAAAGGTTGACTATTAGATAATGCTTTTAGTATTCATCATCATAAATTTAAGACCTATCTTATTGGTCTAAGGTCTTAACCACTGGATCATGGAGGCAGTTCTATTTCTGGTGTTACCTACGTACTCACTCATCATCATTTCGTGTAGGTTACATTGTGAAATCGACCATGAACACGCTGGTAACAGAGTTGTTCGGAACTGGCTCTCGGCCTCGGTCATGATTCCTTTAACGACCACCAAATTGCAGCCAGGACCAACGGTTTAATGTGCCTTCCGAAGCACAGAATCATCTTATTTAGCAAACAACTAGGTGATTCAAGCATGCAATGTCCTAACCAAATTGATAACAACTAAAAAAATTATGCCTGTGGGAATCGAAACCGCGACCCCCGGGTTGAAGAATCACGGAGGCAGTTAATTAAACAAACCCTACGTACTTATTTAAACTATGTTGCAAAGCAGTTAATAAAGCAATAAATAACATCTGCGTTTTAATTTAACAAATTAATTTTAGACCCGTCGAATAACATAGCAGAGATAATTAATAGACAGTGTGAAAGCTTTCTGATTTTGAGCAGATACTGCGTTCATTCAAGACCCGATTCAGAAATTCAGAAGCGAACGATAGGGCGACACGCACGCTCGTCCTTTTCCGCTCCTTTCATTCGAAATACGAACGTCGTGTTCGAAATTCAAAGACTTTTAGATCCATTCGATATTTTAAAATAAATTCTTAAATAATTTCAATGCCGAATAATGTGTTCGAATTGTAAAATTTGACTGTTTTATTCAATAAAATGGTGTTTTAGATTCAGAATTAAATAGTATGAAAATATTTTTTTCTATGCATGTTTATGTGTATAAATGTACTGTGTAGTGCTTTGTGTTGAGTGTAGTGTAGTAAAAAGTGTTGAAACTTTTAGAAAGAAGAAACGAACTTTTTAATTTGTAGTAAGTATTATGTTTACATTCTATTTATTCATTTATAAAATACTAGCTGTTTTCCGCAGCTCCGCCTGCATCAAAAAGAAGCCTATGTTTGACCCCGGGTCAGCAACTATATTCATATCAAATTTCATCAAAATCCGTTCAGCGGTTTGGCCGTGAAAGCGTAACAGACAGACTTTCGCATTTATAATATTAGTATGGACATGGATTTTTTGAAAAAAAATTTAACAACAAAAGGTTTATTTCTTTAACACAATTGTTACGGTAGATATTTAATCTAATTTTTAGGCAATTTGGTAATAATAAACACAAATAATGGACACCGACGAAAAATAGAGATTTCTTACAAGCGTACGTACAGTTATTACTAACTCTACATCTGTCCATTCTAATTAATGTTATAAGTGCAGAAGTCTGTCTATCTGTTTCGCTTTCGCGACCAAACCGCTGAAGGATTTTAATTAAATTTGGTGTGAATATAGTTGAAGACCCGGGGTCAAATATACGCTACTTTTTGATGTTGGCGGAGCTGCGGGAAACAGCTGGTATTCAAATAAATGTTTTAAAAAAATCATCGAATATCTATGGTACCAAAAATAATAGACACAATCTCTTGAAGCTACTGAGATAGCCTAAATAGATTTGATTTGGGAACCTGGGGAATTTAACTTCAATATAATCTTAATTCTAATCTAACTAACACACTTCATAATGATTTCTTATGTTTTCGCGATTGTTATTCATAAAAACCGTATTAAAATAGTTTAATTTAATAACACACTTCAAATTAAAATTACAAATATTTAATATATAATTAAATGTATATAATAAATATTATATAATTACTACTAATTCAAAATTGTAGGTTGTTTCTTAATAAATATAAAGTACTTAATTACGGAAAATTAAAGTTTAAGGAAAATCATTATTCAACTTAAATTCACTTTCAACTTTTTGCGAACTTAAAATTTTAAGAATTCAACCTTCTGGTTCTGAAGGCCTAGCCTAAACAACGGCTGTTGTAACATGGTTAAAATGTCGAAAATATGAATGGATTAAATGCCTCTGATATTATAATTTTATATAATAATATATTCATTCATTCATATCGATCGAGTGGATTATATATTTAATTAACCTTGCAATCCTGATGTCAGTGTTTTTCAGAGCCGCATTTCGTCCGCCGGAGTGGACCACTAAAACCTGAAGCCACACCAGGCAGACAAGCAGGATACGACTAGTAAAAATTATAATTGATAAATCATTTTTAAAAACTTTGGTAGGTTAAAAAGTATCTAAAGAGATAAATATCTTAGTCAAACGAAAAATATTCTCAAAAACTTTGTCCATAAATATGAATACTTCATTCGCATATCTTGAGGAAGAATTTAAAAAGGAATTGAATTATTTAATAACATAAAATCAGGAAAGACTTTTCCTCGAATGGTTAATAGAATCGTCGATGTAGAGTAAGAAATTAAGTATTCATTTTGTTGAGTGGGTTACATGGTTGCACACCCTGTTGCCCGCTTTTTCGAAACCGCTCCTCGGCCTCTGACGTAGTTCCTTTAAATACTATCAATTAGCAGCAACGGCTTGACGGTGCCATTCGAAGGACGGAAATTTCTTTAATGATAAACAATCAGTTTGATATTGTTATGTGGTAATAGACCACTCAAAACTCCTCTTCATATAGTCAAAAACAAAGTTCAAAGAATATCCACCCATAAACTGTTCTCTTTCGGGTCTGTCGTGTCGTGTGTGGGTCATAGAGCTAACCATAAGTCGTTTCAGCCGCAGTCAGTCCACTGCTGGACTTGGGCCTCCCTATTAATTGAGGGTTGTTGCCATACTCACCACGCTTGGCAGGCGGGTTGGCGAGCGCAGTTACAGGGGCTTATCGTACTTCCGACGCTGCTGCCCATCGGAAGTATTCTAAAGCTAAGGAAGGGTGGGAAGTGTTTGAGTTTGGGGAAAGGATGAGGTACTAGGATGCTACTGACTCGGATGGACATGGGTTGACTCAGTAGCAGCTCGGGTAAGTCGGGCTCGCGTACCCGTGTGCTATGTATCCAAGCCATCGGACACATGCTTGGAAATAACACCCCTGACTTAACCATAAGTAATTTATGGTTATTGTAGACATTTGAATATCAACATTGTATTTTACTACACCGTCGAACAGAAAGCGTAACCCCGATTTTCAATAACTCCGTGTCACTCGAATTTATCGACAACTCGTAAAATGCTCTATCGTATACTCTGTTGAGTTAAGGTATGTTTTAGTTCAAACTGAGGTCTCCTTGTAGATTAAAATTATTTGATTCAGCACAGGGCTTGTTTATTTTTACCGTTAAAAATCTTTTATCAGCCTCTACCAAAACAAGGTATCGTTAATTCTACAGTATGTTTTAAAATTTCGTTAAACCTTTAGGTAATTAGAAGTTACTTATATGTTGACAATATACCTTCAAATCTAATAGATTAATATATTTTTATCGCGTCATTTGTTATTTTATAGGTAAAAATCTAATCTAATCTAGGTAAAAAGAACTGCGAAGAATAAAAAAAAATCTAATTCTCATAATTATTATAACGATTTTGACAGTATCGTTACCAGTATTAACAACATTAAATTAGCGCTACTCATATTGTTGATTTGGTAACCGTAATAATATCCGTAGTTATCCGTATATCTATAGTTTTTTCTAATAATTATTTAAATATTTTGCTTTATTTTTAATATCCAATTATTTTTGTGGTCTGCCAACATTGAAGTGTTTTCCATTATTATTACAGGTTTAACAACATTTAACCTATTTATTTTAGTGCACACTAAATTTCAAAAGACATTTTTGAAAATAATATGGTTCTTTGATGAAATACGAATCTAGCAAAAACCCCTTTCAGGTCACTAACCGTTACGCGCCACAAAGGTCACCGATGTAATATCCAACACAACAGCAATCACTTATAGAGATCCTATAACCAAAAGTTCCGACAAAAATAGGTTTGAAAAATAACAAACATTCCTCAAACCAAATATTCAGCTTATTCGTATTGGCACTTAATAAATAAAATTACCTACAGAAGTTAAGGTTCATACAATACGCCGTGAACGATGTTCTTACACAATCGCATTAGCATGAGCGCGTGCCACTGTGAAAACTTGCGAGCCTATTTATGCAGGCTATTTTGTTAGTGAAAAGCGCGCGCTACGCTTGTGTGAGTGAGTGCATCATTCACGACTTGTCGTATGAAGAGAAACGATAACGAAATACTCAGTACAATGTTATTCATTCAGAGAACGCGATAATAATTAGCGCACACGTCAACTATAAAGGGTTGACATGTGTGTGTGTGTGTGGTTGACCTTTGGGACTCAATAAATCGAGTCCCAAAGGTTTCTGTTCTGTGAAGCTGTGACGCTATAACAATTCACCGCATTGTCCGAGCAGCAGTCCCCGCCACTAGGAATACGCCTTTGTTGAAACATATACAGAAAGGACTCAGTCCTCCAACAGTATAAAACCTTTTCCTTCTGTAGGTAATATTTGTTTTGTGGCATTGGTCCGTAGTATACACGACTATCCAAATACTTTGACATGCAAAACCAAGTCTCAAGGGATATGCGTGACACTACACTGCCAATGGAAATTTTCTTACCGTTTTTTTTTGTGTTTTCGAGACCTCCTCTTAACTTTTTTTCTTTTTTAAAGAAGACTGTATTTTAGCTTGTTAGTCGTAATCTCGGAGGTCAAGATCCCCTTTGGGTTTCTGCGCCATATCAAGTAAGTTAATAAGTACCTGTAAGTAACCTACCGAAGATTTTTGCTAAACAAGAAATTTTACTCTACCTGTCTTCTACATAGGGTGAACATGCGGTTTGAGCAAGAGTAAAAATATAATTAAAAAAAATATATAAATGCATCAATATGGATTGAGACGTGTATTATATCAATATGCCAACAGTCTAACATACAGTTATGATATCAAAACAAAGTAACAGCAGTTATGGCTGATAATTAAGCAAAAAGTTATAGGAAATTTAGTAGCAAAAAATGTCTCAAGAGCTGTGACTGGTGAGGATACTCGTAGCTGAAGAATAAACCGGAAAAAGCGGTATTTTTCCAAAAAATAAATTAACACTTTTTTCTAGTTATCTCTACCTACTTTTAGATATAAAATAGAGAAGTGTTTATTTTTTGGTCCTTTTCCGAGACATTAGAAGTGATTAATTTCCTGCTCAGGCCCCAGGGCCTTGATTGGATGGTCTTCGCCGTGGATATTAATATATCACTGTCATATTCTCCCTCACCATTGATTTATTTGCAGTTGATAGACAAATTGAAAAGGTCATATAAGATTGTTACATTTATCATATTTGAGACAATTTAAGTAGCGAATTACTTGCATTGTGTTGTGGTTTGTCTTATTTATTTATTTAAAGTTTTTTGTGCAATTTACACAATGTATGTTACAATAAGTGGACTCAATGTTAAAAGAATTATCTAACAATCCACATTTAAGTCAAGTAATGATCACAATTTTAATTTTTTTAATAATTTAAATTTCTCTCTCTCCCCTTGAACATAGTAAAGGTAAAATTTTACTAATTCCTAATCTACGGTTACTGTTTACGTAGTGTATGAACTTAAGCTTTTGATAAAATTTGCTCTATAAGTGATACATTTTTTCCCCTTAATTTTTTGCGTCAAACTATCTTACCGTTTCTAGTACTTTGTGAAAAAATAAATTTATATAATTAGCAATTTATTGCTAACTATAACTGCAAAAGTCTGTCTATCTGTTACGCTTTCACGGCCTAACCGCTGAACGGGTTTTGATAAAATTTGGAATAAATAAAGTTGAAGACCCTGGGTTAAATATAGACTACTTTTTCACGCAGTCGGAGCAACGAAATACAGTTAGTTAAATATACATTAAGACTTTTGTTTTTCTTTAGCCCTTTGTCTTCTATTACACTAATGGGAAGAAGGGAATGGTTTATTCTGAAACTTAAGACGTCACGGCTTATTTAAGTACTAAAAGGGCCTCAAGTGTGTTTGTTTCAATTATGAAATTCACGCTGTAACTAATCCAGCAAAGCTACTCTACATAGTAAAGCTAAATGTGTATGTTACGTACATAGTAGTGTTTTGAGGTTAAGTTAACTAGTTCAACGTCAAAGTGTTTCTCACTTGAGGGAATTCTATTGTAACCAAACTATATAGTTGGGGGTGGTGTACATATGCAATGCACTCATATTTGTAGCTGTTCTGATTTCTGGAAATAGTTATAACTATATAGATTTTTATTCAGTTCAAAATTCTTTCCCATTTCTATTTTGGATAGTTAGAATTCTTCTTCATGGCTCCATCGCTGCTAAGGACCACATGACAAAATGAGTTTCCGAGCTATGCGGTATTCCGAACTATGGACTATATACGCTGCCCCTTGAACCTTATTCTCATTGACGACCCATGGCTGGTGGTTTTCCCCTCAGAGCGCATTATTGTCCTAAAAAGGAGGTCCTGAGGGCCCTTTCCTGGCAGTACAAAGGTAGACGCTTGGTGACACCGAGCTCTGCAAGGCTAGATTCGTTTGTCTTAGCAGTAGTCAATGGTATAAGCAGTAATTTGCATTAGCACCAACTCAAAGAATCTCTTTTTGTTGTTGGTAGGAGAGCCAAATTGAAATACATACTTAAAACACGCAAAATTTGTTTTTTCGCAAAGATAGCTTGTGATGAAACCCCAATGACTACGATGTGTATTTCAACTTCTTAGCGAGTCATTCATTCATTCATTGAGTCAGTCATTCATTCTTAGCGAGTCGACTCTAGCTAGTCACATTGTGATGGCGAATACAATATTCTTTAAGAGTGCCGGTGGTTGGGCACTCAGGGCAAGGCACAAGAAGAGGTATTAGTCTGAGAAGAGATACCACAACGGCCGGCGTACTCAGAACTGTAGCCCCACCTAAACATGTTTTCCCGGCTTCGGCCATGTATATTCAAATGCAAACAGATTATATATTTTTGTTTGTTGTGTAAATATCCTTGTTTGTTTTGAGAAAATTCAAAATAGAACGGACGATATATTTATTTTTAACGGTAATTTAACTTCTGTTTCCTCGAGGTGACAGCACCACATGAAAAAGAAATATCTGTCAGTGAGCATCACTAATAAAAATAAACCTAGAACAAAATAGGTACGTTTAACGTTTACAGTCGTTAATAATCATTTTTTTATTCGACTTTCAAGAATTTGCTTAAGTAGTCATTAACGACTCAGAGTGCGGCGATTCAAACATATTTATCCAATCAACTTTTATTACTAGTTTAAGTATAATTCATAATTTTCTCAAAATGCATTCGTAAGTGTGCATATACTTTGCGCCAACCCCGAATAAAAATCAACGGAGTAACTAGAAATTTACGAGAATTATCAGAAAAAGTTATCAGAAACAGATCGAAACCCTTTTTATTTAAGTATTATTTTCGTCAAGATAAGAAATCTATTTGATCGATGGCTAAATTCACTAGCTTTATCAATCAATCAGCTTTTTACCACTCAAACCTCTCCATCGCTTAAAAGGTTCACTTATTACCATTTTTTCGGAACAAATACACTTTAGTTTTAACACAGAATGTATTTCTGTTATAAAACTGAGGTCCTGTAGTTTTTTATTGTATTGACTGCGATGGCATAACGACCCAAAGAGAATCTTGGCCTCCGACACAAGAGATTCCACTGTTCCCTGTTCAGCGCTACCTAATGCCAGTCGGCTCTTTATATACCTGCAATTATTTATATTTACTGTGATACGTGGGTCAGAAGAGGATCTTGGCATCCGATACCATCCCCACTGTACCCTGCTCGCCGCAATTATTGTGAAAAAGTGGGGAAATAGAATACCACTGCGATTATGGAATGAACTCCCTGCCATGGTTTTCCCTAGTGACTATAACATGGGAGCCTTCAAAAAATTCGTTCGTGACATCTCCGGTGTTGCAGGCGTTCATAGGCTACGGTAACCACTTACCATCAGGTGGGCCGTTCGCCTATTTGCCTACTTAGTTGAATATTTAAAAAAACTAGGACAATTTGAAAATGACAGTATACAACTGGCTCTAATTGGGTACGAAACCAGAAACTCCAAATCAAAGGACTAGAAATCAAAAAAAGGGGTAATAAATTCATGGCTACGGAACATCTGGGTATGGACTAGGATAGCAAGCGTAAATAAGTTATTTTGCAGGGCTAAAAAAGAAGGACTTTATCAGGCTAGTTATGGATTTCATCGCTAATTAGTTGGAGAGGTACCTTTAGGTAAAAAAGTGTAAAATACAATAAAAACCAGTTACGATTTATTTATTTATTATTCTTTCAAACAGTTAAAAATACATTGACAATGTTGCACAAACCAAATTTATTTTTTCCAAACATATAAATCAGTCATTCGATTGTACACGATAACTTTTCGTCCTATTGTCAAGCAAATCTAAAACTATGTAGATATCTAAAGAATGTAGTTTAGCAGGTAGGTGTAAGTTATTATTCTTCAACAGAAGCAATTTATAAATCTTACATGAAACTAAACCTGTTAACTACAATATTACCGAGAGAAGATAAAAACAGGGGTGATAAATAACCCTGGATATTTTTAACATCATTAACTGGACAGATAAATGGCTGAGATTTCCACCTCCGCAAATGTGTGGGATTACCAACCAGTGGCTAGTGTGAATTGATGTAACATACACCGAGGTAAATCCTGAGTTACAGGTGTTTGGTATTTTTTTAATGGGCGAAGTAAGATGATAAATGATTTTAGGTCTAAATGTTAGGTAACCTCTTAAAATTTTACAATAAAAGTAGAGTAGTTGTTGCATTTAGAGACATTAACTTTTACTATAAAATGTTTCGAATAAAAAAAAAAAACTCCTTATGAGATAGAATGCTTAAATTTTTACTAAGGAGTAGCTTAGGCTCATGTTAATCTGTAAATCTATTCTAATGAGTATAGATTCAAAAAGATTCTCTACGAGCTTTTTTTAAGATAGAAGAAACCAGGTAACCAATGAAGTCTGTGCTTTACTGTTAAATTAAGGAAAGATAAAAATTGCCTGCTAATTATGATAGAACATTGATAATAAGCTAATTCCATTACTGACTGAATAACTGATTCATACTATTAACAGTTTGAGAATGAAGCTAAAAGCTTTTAAATATTAATGGTTTCTTATGTTTTCGCGATTGTTATTCATTAAGCCTTATATGTTATAAATTAGGCCTAATTTCAACAGAGAGGATGGATGGCAGGTACCACCAGCTTGGGACCCAGTCATTAACTTAATAAAATCGCAAACTCGGAAGCAGACTGCAAGATCCTTAGATACTGTGAGCCAATACTGCGTGAATCGGAATAGTTCCCAATAAAAATTTCAGGCGGTAGTTTGTAATCTTATGACATCAAAGACAAATGTTAACTTAGTCTGCCTGCGACCATGAACGCTGTAAAGTGTTTGAAACGTCAGGTGTAAATAAATAAGTAATAAACGAGATAAAAACCGTATTAAAATACTTTTAAATATTATTTTTAAATTTACGTTCGTCATATCCAGTATATTCATTTAAATAGCTCTCATTATTATCCGGAAGCTCACGTGGTTAGGTTAAACTTTCCAGTCCACAGAGTACGTACTAACATAAATAATGGAGAGACCAGAAGAGTAACACAATAAAGATACATCAGCCTTGTCCATTTAACTCTGCCAAAACTTTTTTATCCCACCTAACTTTTTACACATTATTTAAATTCAAATGTTTTGAAATGTAGAAGTAATATTTTAAAGTAAATTTTATTTATAATTATATTTTGGATAGATTTATTTTATTGAAATATGAATATTTCTTTTATCTCTTTTAGTTAAGTTCTTTTCATGATTAAATGTTCAGTTATAAATAGAAATTTTAAATAAAAGGCGTTTTATTAATATTAAATTATTATATAAAGTTTACTACGTAAGATACTTACATTTAACTCCATAAGGAGGCACTTCCGTCACAACCTTATTTTGGATCTAGATACGACGAAGAACGAACAAAGTTTGTCGGCGGGTTAATTGCGCTTCAGCTGTTTCGCAAACTTTTTAATTTAATGCAAAGCTTTGCTGCATAAAGGTTGTCATTTTTCCGGGTGAATATGCCGGAAACATTTTTAAGGAAATTACTTTGTTCTAGAACTTTTTAAACTGTTAATTAGAAAGTAAAGTGTATTACTGGCAAATTAGTTCATAGTCGTCATTCAATTGTGCTTTTCTTCGCTTCAGAGTTTAGAATACGCATTAATTATAGTTTTAGATATGATTACTTAATGGCTTACTTACTTTGCTGGCTCAGCGAGCCTAAGTGGATCTTGGCCTCCGAAACGAGAGAGTGCTAGAGAGCTCTATTCTGCGCGTTGTCGCCAGTTGTTAGCTCCCATCTCTAGTAGATCAGCCTGCACTGCATCGCTCCAGCGGTGTCTGGGACTGCCGATTGGTCATATGCTTATAGATCCTCATCCATTCTCTCCAAATGACTAAACTCGGATTATTTATTATTAGGTAGTTAGCGCATGGCTTTCGTAACCTTTACAGGCGTGAATTACGTAACTCTATCTTCTGAAAAATTGTCTTACATACAGATGATCCCGTTTTCATGACAATGAGTCAATTTATTTACACAACAGCACGTTAAACAGTTGTTATGTCCTGCAGTGGAAATTATGAGTAATTTATTTACTGATTTGTAATTTACCTATCTTAGATATACAATAGTATTTATAAAAAGAAATTCTCCTTCTCCTAATTATCTTAGTGAACAATTAATTCTCTTTCCTCAAAACTGATTCCTGAAACTTAAATTGATAACAGGTTACGACGATCTTCCAATAAGCTTATTTTATGTATTCCTCTATTTTCTTCATTTTCCTATTCTAAATCTTTCTCTGTCAGAGCGTACAAATTGTGGAACTCCCTCCCCGTTGACATTAAATTGTCTCCTTCTCTTCCCTCCTTCAAATCTCGTGTTTTAAAATTCTACTCCGATTCTTAATTGAACACAGCTTTGAACTATTATATTTTTTGTAGCTATTAATATGTATTATTGTTTTTTCTTTATTATTATAAGAATATGTATGTATCTAAGTATTTTATGTAGCATATTTTTATGTAGTTTATGTCGTTATAAGTATTATTTTTGTTTAATATTTAATAAAAAGAGTTCTGTTCTGGTTGGACAACTTCTACCATCTGTCTCTTTTAACTGTATTCCTGTAACGTCCCGGTTGACTGGAAGAGATCTCTTTATGGGATAAGTCCGCCGTTCCATTTATTTTTAGTTTTACTGTAATGTATATTTCTGTGCAATAAAGTTATTACAAATAAAACCTTTATTAAAGACAAAACAACATGTCTAACTAACGTTGGCTTAATTATCCGAGCCCCACATTTAACCGTAAATGCGCTGCAAAATTATCACCTTATTCAAAGATAATTACTGGAAATTATCTCGAATTAAACCAGCATTGTGAATGGGAGTGGTATTATGTAAATTTATAATAATTGTTTATTGCCTTGCTATATCTGACTTCTTTTAATTAAACTTCATAGACAATATCAAACAGTACTATAAGTGGTATCAAAGAAATTATTTTAAGAATAACTTCAAAAGAAATCTCTCCTAGTAGACCCGTGCCCATTTTTTCTCAACTCTACATTTCTTCCGATTCTATCCTTAATATTGCTAGTTCCCTTTTTATTCGAACCCCAAAACTTCTTGCAATAAAGAGTAAAGCCATCTAATATTTGATTGTACTCTTCTGCATCCTTGAATTTTGTACGTATTCGAATTCGATCTTTAGATTAGTTTTTTTTAAATACCTATTCGCCCAACAATCTCTATCGCTTCTTTACGCAATATTACGCAAATATTTTTCAATTAAGCTCCCAAGTTTGGCCTTCGGGGCCCTTGAACAGGCTTACAATGTCAGGCTCTCCATAAAGAGGCTTATACAAATTGAATTAAGAGTAACGATGGAAAAACTCGTCCTCAGAATTGGTGGAGAATAAATACAGTTTGTCCTGTTAAGAGGACATGTTTAGTGTAATGCGTATACTAATTTTACGCTTAATTAACAAGGGCTTAGTACGGTTATATTTTAAGCAACACTTAGCTTTAATTTCATTCCTGGCGTTGGAAAAATATTTATTTATTTTTTATTGAACAAAACTTACTCTATCTTTACAGGTTACCCTAATCCATACTTGCATACTAATATTATAAATGCGAAAGTCTGTCTGTCTGTTACGCTTTCACGGCCAAACCGCTGAACGGATTTTGATGAAATTTGGTAATATAGTTGAAGACCCGGGGTCAAACATAGGCTACTTTTAGACGCAGGCGGAGCTGCGGGAAACAGCTAGCTGTTAATATGTCTAGTTTTGGAAATTTTAGAGTGTTGTGGAATACTTTGAGATATTGTATGCATGTAAAAATTCTTTATTGTATTAACATAAAATAACACAGTTATACACAATAAATAATTGTGTTAAGTACTTTTTTAATGCGGCATAAAAATTGTTAATTTTAATTCAACTTTTTTACAGTGTCTTACTGTGGCAAGAAGAGATTTTGTTACATAATTATCAAATATCCTTTGATAAACCATAGTTTTACATATCAATTTGACATTTCGACAAAAACAAAGAAAACTATTAGAATTATTTGTCCACTGGGACATCGCCTTAAAACAAGGGCCTTAACTTTGGTCTAGACTAGTATCAGTATCAAGTTTATGCTCTTTGGGTTTTAAGCAAAATTGTTTTAGATGTCGCCGTTCACTTTAGTGTTTTTGTTAACAAAATGGGTACGTATTTGTGTTTTATATCACGAGAAACTTTGAATGAGATGTTTCTTAAATCTAAAGAAAATAAATAACAAACAGTGAAACAGTTTTCAATAAAATTGGACACAAACTTGTAAAGTTTCTTTCTATTTTCGAGTTGTTCTAGGAACAGCAATTATTTTGAAGTAATAAGACAGTCGGCTAACAGAAAAGTTCTTTCATTATTGAATCCTCAGTAAGCTCAAGTATTGGCTACATTAGGGTAAATACAAAAGAGAGTACACAGGTCAGGCATGACGAATAATTTTCGATTTCGTGTTTAAATGAAAGACCTCACTTTAATAGGCACATTGGTACAAAAAAAACACGTCGATTTAAACTCAAACTAACTGAGATATTTTAACTCACGTGCATGTTGGACGATACCTAACGCTACATACTAATGGATACCTAGCGGTGACGTCACGCCTAGGTAATTTACAAGGGTGAGACTACATTTTGTTCGACAACTACCTTAAATATTGCGTTTATGTCTTTTTGGGTTCATCGATTATAATATATTTTGTTAGTAGTTTTATATTTTCAAAATGGACTTTCCCATCATTAAAATTGTTATAATAAATCTCCTGTACAAAAATTCTAAGTGTTTATTTTAAAATGAATTTAAATACATGTATCATCATCATCGTCATTTCAACCGCAGTCAGTCCACTGCTGGACATAGGCCTCTCCCAATGATTTCCAAAATGATCGGTTGGCAGCAGTCTGCATCCAGCGTCTGCCTGCGACCCTCTTCAGGTCATCTGACCATCTGGTCGGTGGATGTCCAACGCTGCGCTAACCGGTACGTGGTCGCCATTCGAGAACCTTTCTGGCCCATCAGCCATCGGTTCTCCGCGGTATGTGCCCCGCCCACTGCCACTTCAAAGAACTAATCCGCTGGGCTATGTCGGTGACTTTTGTTCTCCTACGGATCTCTTAATTTCTGATTCGATCTCGTAGGTAAACACCGAGCATCGCCCTCTCCATAGCCCTCTGGGCGACCTTGAGCTTTCTTATGAGGCCCATAGTCAAAGACCACGTTTCGAACCCGTATGTCATCACTGCTAACACACACTGGTCGAAGACCTTAGTTTTATGGGACTGAGGTATTTTAGACGAGAAGACGCTACGTAGCTTTCCGAACTCCGCCCATCCGAGTCGAATTCATGTATGCTGTCATGAAATATCATTACTTTTTCGATTTTTGAACCATGTCGTTATCCCAATTTGCCATTTTATCGATATCTTTAGAAATTAAAGTCATTTCATAACTAAAGTGCTCAATAACATCAGCTAATAAATAATGTAAAATTAAATTAAACATAAGAATTTCTCCAATTGTCTTAGATTCAATAAATAACCAATGATTTTTGTTGAAAGTTTTTCGATTTGTGTCTTTATTTCGACCTTATCACATTTTACTATCCCCACGACAGCAGGGAAACTCCAGACAACACATATTGCTAGAAATTAACAGTTAATTCATTTATTAATTTTCAGTTTAATGAAATGTGTGTGTTCAACAAGATGCACACACACTATTGGCTTAAGAAATATTAATGCATTTTACTTTTTTTTACCCACCTTCCAACGTTTCAACCGTGTGTTTTATGCTATACTATTTTCCATAAAAAAACTCGACTCTACCTACTTACAAAATAGAACTTGAGTTTTACAAATTGGATTTCTTATTCTAAAGGAATGTCCTCTGCATCTGTAGTCATGAATATTGTGTCATTGCAATGCAAATAGGGTTGAAAATGATCACTTTTTGTTTTTGTCATAATTTTCGCCTTTATTTACTCAAACTTTATTGTACAAAATATCCAAGTGTATATCAATACCCGGACTTAATGCTAAAGCATTATCTAACAGCTAACCTTTGGGTCAAGCAGTGATCTTAAATGTGGATGGAATACATGTACATTTTTATTATCGTTTAAAACTAAATGTTTAAAAAAACATATTACTATTTAAAAAAATAAAAAGCTAAATTTTTAATACAAGTATAGCAAAGTACAACACAATGTGAGATATTTTTGAAGGTAGCAGATTTATGACTTGAATTTTATCTAAACAGACAAATTTGATACAACTGAACTAGCTCATCCTAGAGTTTCTTATCAATTTCACCTAAAATATTTCATAAAAAGCTACACTAAATAAATTTTGACGAAAATATAAAACAGTCATAATTACAATTATATATTTTTCAGTATCCCTACTACTTTGGTTTCAATAAAATTTGTATGTTTTTGTACATGTGAAGTGCCAACCCTAGCCATGAATGGGCTATTGCCATTTGCTCGAGATACGAGGGGTCAACGGAGATGTGTTGACCGCTACTAGTGTTCACTGGAATTCTGATTTTTACAAAAATAGTTTAAGACAACATATCTTTGATGTAATTATCTATGGCGCAATAAAGTATTTTTACTGTATACCTTTGTTGAAATTAAAAAAATCTTCTAACGAACTCCATCGAGGCAACGTACCCAATTTCCCTGCTGTACCGCCAAACTTATGCGTTGGGTGAAAAAGCTGTCAGATCTGGGATCTCCAGTAGCCTAGATAAGGCGAGTTGATAGGTCCTTAAAGAACAATTTGGCTTCTGAGCCCCATGGGCCCAAAGTTTGGGTGTTTTAGTTACTTTTTTTTATACTGTCAAATTCGTCCAGGTTAACCCGCTATCTTTTTGTGGTCTTCTTCAAAGTCTAGATTCTTCAGAAAAATAAACTCTAAAGAGTTTAAATTAACTTCATCGGAAAAAGGAGAAACGTTTTGTCATATAAATGGACATGAGTGTAAACGGTACAAACTATTATTTTCCTCACATTTTTAGTTTTTGTCTCGCTCTGACTAATGTCCAGTTAAATGCCTGGTATAACCTAAGTACAGTTCCTTTATTCTTTAAATATTTTTAGAAACATTTTATCATTGTAATGGGTAAAAGTGTCATCATGTTCATCATCATCCCAGCGCTATCCTGGTTGCATCCTCCGCTGTTTGCTTCGGAGCCCAGGGTCCGCTTTCCTAGTTTTACGTCTCCACTTCGTCCGGTCTTCAGCATCCTTGGCAGAAAGTTCGTTTGCACGCATATCCTGCTTTACAACGTCAAGCCAGCTCTTTTTGGGCGCGCCCCTTCTACCAGGCCCCGGCGAAGGCGATATGGCCAGACACTTGTATTACGTATGTTGCCGGTTAACGCAAGATGTGACTGTACCATCGCAGGCGACTTTATATGTATAAGTTAAACTTCTCCTCTCATATTAGCTATTGTCTCGCCCTAGTTAAGTCCCTGGTATGATGTAAGTATGATTTCCTTTATTCTTTAAATATTTTTATGGTAGGGTTTCATCTCAAGTATCTCTAGTGCTATATATAATAGTGATACGAGGGTCAACTAAGACGTGGTGACCGGGAATATCTTTTTCTGAGTACAGTACACAATGGTATGATTATTATGATAAAAATATTTCTATATCAAACCTGATTTTTTCTGGGAGTCAGTTAAGTGTCGCCTGCTTTATGAATTATTGAGATTTGAACTTCTATTCATAATATTTCATAGAAAATCTAGCTGTCCCAGCGAACTTCGTAACGCCCGCCACTTAATTGCGCATGGGATAATAAAGTTACTATTCTATGCCCGCAGCTCTCATCATCGACAGGAAATCTCATAGCCCATAGGTACCTAATACGCCAAAGTCTCAAGAATAGATCGCTTTATGAGATTTTTAACTGACTTCCAAAATCCAAAAAAGGAGAAGGTACTCAATTCTGTGTTTTGTGTTTTTTATGTTTGTTACCGAATAACTCCGTCATTTCCGAACTGATTTCAGAAATTCTTTTTTGTTCAAAAGGTTATGTTTTCAGTTAGGTCCTAGAAATATTTTATTAAAATCGGTATGGTTGGCGTTGCGCGCGCTGTTGGTGGCGCACAGTCGTCCCAATCTGTCCTTAACACGTTATAGTAGTAAAGGGCGAAGGCAGGTGCGGACGAGCGACAGCGTAGGCAGCTTATGTTCAGGCGGCACAGCTCCAGGCGGCGTAGCTTATGGCGGCACAGCTTCGGGCGGCTCAGCTTCAGGCGGCTCGGCACAAGGCGGCTCAGCTTCAGGCGGCTTGGCTCGAGGCGGCGCAGCTTGAGGCGGCGTGGCTGCGGGCGGCGTAGCTTGATGCGGCGTGGCTTCGGGCTGCTTAGCTTCGCTCCGGCTGCCGAGGACGACGTCGATGAGTGGACTGTATGAGGGGGGGGGGGCGGGCCAGCAGGATGAGCGAGGGGCCTATCTTCTAATCCGCCGACAATCCGAGCAGAGGTCCGATCTCGACGACTCCGAGTAGCAGGGGTCCTATTCCTGAGATCCAGGGGTCCGATTCCGAGCACAGGGGTCCTAGCTTCCGATCCGACCGACGATATTCACTAACACTTCACTTGAGCACTGGAGCAGGGATCCGGGTCCGAAATTAAAGATCACTTGTATTCACTTCCTTTATTTCGTCTTCCTTAGTTTTCTTCCATTCCAAGTGTTCCGAGAGCCGAATTGATTCCAGTACTGCCGACTCAAAATCGTGTCGAACCTTATTACCTCGCGAGTAAAAATCTGCATAGCCAGTTCTATTTCGTAACTGCGCCATCTATCGGCAGTCGTGGAATTTTGTGTTCGGCTCTCGTTACGGTAACGCTTTTTGATTCTCGAAATGTGAGTTTACCATATTTACTTAAAAAAGACCTTGGTTCTCGTTATGGTAACGCTCTTCGAAAATCAAATAGTGCTACTTACAATTACAAAATTAATTCTTATAAAATACCTTAATGCTAAAAATAAGAAACCCTATGCTATATATATTTACACTTATTACCCTATTCTAATAATAATCCCTTCATTTATTTGACCTTAAAAATTACCTTATCTACCTTGATATACATAGAAACTTAACTATATACTATACTAATTAACTCTATACAAATCAAGGTGAGTAGTGTTTTCAGTCACGTCGCTAATAATCGGTACAGTGTAAACCTCTGTAAAATCAAAATGACTGTAAAAATGAGATAGGACAATGATGTCATCCATATAACACAATTCAACATTTTTGATCTTTTCGGAAGTTGGTTTTAGTTTTTTTTTGTGACAAAATATTAATTCTGCATTGAAATTCGTAATTATTATTTTTGACTTCAATCGGTAGGTAATTATTACTTCTATGGAATAAAAATAACAAAGACTATGTTTAGTTGTTGGATTCTAGTTATTACTCATATCCAGGTCTGTAAAACTGAAAAAATTTGGACTCTCCCTCCATTAAAAAAAAAAATCTATGCAGCTTGTATGCAATTTTTTAATACTTTCTAACCACTTAAACCTTCTGTAAGCTCCTACAAATATTTCTAAACCAAAATTAGCCAAATCGTCCAGCCGTTCTCGAGCTTTAACGTGCCTAACATTTACAATTCATTTGTTTATATATAGATAAATATAATATTAGTATAGATTCTATTACATACATATATACATAGGTATACCACGTATTGTAGTCTAAGCATCTGTTGGGTTAAGTGTTTGATTTTCTAATTCAGGGAAAATAACACGCAAAATTGTTTTTTTTTTAGTTTGATCGTGGATATCCACGCGTATTTTACGAGTATCTAAAACATTATTTAAAATGTATTACACGAATTAAAATTATGTAACTAGTAGTTACTAACTACTACTGCTTAAAATAAATTAATAATGGCGACTTAACCTAGCGAAAGAATTAATTAGTTTTAAATGTGTTTTTGAAAATACTAGAAAACACCTGAGTAAATATTCTTATCAAATAGAAACATCAGCTATCCATTCTCTCCAGTGTTATCTTGATTGATAAATAGGGACACAATGGCTTTCCTAAATCGGGTTACATTTACAGAATTTAAATTGTCTGATAAATTTCATTGCAAAATTATTCAAATCTAGTTTAACATTTAACTTTATCAATAAGTGTTTGGTCAAAACTAATATAATAATATTTAAAACCTACCAAATGGTTTACGCCGTGGTTTCACTAATAGAGTCACAGGGATGGTTTAGGCGTAAGAAATTGAGATTTGTCATATATTACGTCAATTAAGATAATTTTAATTGATGAATTTACAAAAATTATACCGTTTGAGAGTATCCTTGTAATGTAACAAAGCCTTTACTCTAGTCATAAGTTCTTAAAAGTGGATTTGGTAAAAGAAAAACGTTTAATAGTATAAGTACATTCACACCACTGCCGATTTTGTGCAGCTCAGATATAAGCAAACAATATTAGTATTCACTCCATGTGTCTATGCGGATGAATAGGATAAAGAATAGATGTTGTGTGCTTGACACAAGAAGATATTTACTCGTTAGTGTAGCCATAGAGCTACCCAACCCGAGTTTGATCTCTAGCAAATTTTGGTTGACCAGTGATTTGAGAATACCAATTCTGGAGTACAATACAATATAATGCTCTCTCTTATACACAACAAGAATACATTGTCAAATACAAGCAATTACTAGAAAAAAGCTTTAAGGCGGCCCTAGTGCAATAGCAATTTCTACCAGGCAACCTTTCGGAAAATGGAACAAGGATAATAAAGAAGACCGCGAATTAGCACCAGTTCTTCGGCGCTAAAATGTTCATAAAGGTTAATTAGACGGGTGCAGCCAGTACTGGCATTTAAAAAACTTACTTGCAAGTGATTAATTTATAAACCGTCCAAGTTTAGAAGTCCACAAGCCACAAGTAAATTCCTGATAAGGGCAACCTACGTCGCTATTGCCGGCTTAATTCTGTCACCGACTCCTGGGAACTTTTAGCTCGATTACAAAGAGACGAATTAATATTAGATTAGGGTTAGTGAATATAAATCGTTTGCGAAGGTATATCGTGTTTTTAGAGTATGGTTTCCGGATTCTATAATGTGTAAAAGAGATGTCAAGTCGATCAGTTTATGCTTCTTCTTAATCAAGTTATTTAAGTCCGTTACTTTCTCTTTAAGAGAATTATAGGCCTATACCTACCTACCTACTATATATTTATAGGAAGCATGAACTGAAGCGTGATGCCATTAAAAGTAGCCCTCCCTCCACAATACAATATCGCACATTTACAACCATTTCAAGACACACCAGCGAAGCCTTATCCTACTTAAGAGTCTCCTACAGTCAACCAGCGAATGACAGGAGAGGATATGCTTACCAAAAGGGTAGAAGAGTGTACAATATAAAGAATATATATACATTAATGATGAATATATATATATTGAAGAAAATACATTAAATAAACCTACATACCTATATAGAATAATCATACATACATATAAATAAACATACATACACTCATGTAACTAGCTTATACTTTTAAATGTCTAAGTTCAGCAAAGGAGAATTTGAAAGTTTTACTTTAAAAGCGTTTTAAGCGTGCAAGTCTGTATTTGCTCATCAATCAAGACCAGGCCAGAAATGGTTCGATAAATTATTCTAATTTGCATAAAACACCCAAGCGCTGATCACAGGTGTAGCTAAGTTTCTTGTTATTTAGCAATATAGACCCAAATTATGTAATTAGGTAAAATGGTTGTTTTAATAGTGCTTGTCTGAGAGGTAAGAGTCGATTCGCTACATGATCCTCTGATTGATAATTAACAAAATTCCCACTTTCCAAAATGCCTACTCATCTGTTACAAATTTTACAATTTATTTATAAATCTTTATCATTTGCTTTACAATTTGGTGGACTTAATGTTAAAAGCATTCCCTCCGGATGGTTGACTGGGAGAGATGCTTTTAATGCTTTTAATATTCTTCTTTTTAGGAATTCAACTTAGGAAAAATAGAGAGTTATGTGCAACACTACTGATATATATATATATATAATTTTATAACTCAAGATCGGGCTCACCTATCCAAACCAAATGTTTAGGCTTTATTTCGACTATTTTATTAATTTTTTTTTTATTAGTTCTATATTTCATAAAAAAACAGTACATAACAACTTTTCACAATCTGCCAAACTGCGATGCAGTTTGTCGGCAGCCGTTCTCGTGAATACTTATACATTGAAATGTACAATCCATACCTATTAAGTACCCACCACCTATAAAAACAACAATATACATAATAACATATGCAATGATTATGATGATGTTAGCGTCTCTTAAAACCAAGTCAACTCAACAAACCCAATACCTACGTTAAACGTTAAACCGATTTTGATGGAATTTCTAAAATATTTGACTATATTTCTGTTCATAAACACTTTTACTAGACTTAGCAATTTTATTAACTATTTAGAAAATAGTTTATGGAAAGTTTGCACAAAATCGGTCGAGCGGTTCTTCATTTATCACTTAATACGTAGCGAAGCACGTACCGGGCCGCTAGTTAGGTATAAATGTAATTTCCTAAAATTCCCACTTTCGAAATTTTTACATAGTTAGGCACACCCTATTTATTCGCTAAAAGCTCCCAACTCTGTCTTTTGAAGACGGAAAATCCTAAATCCATACTTATATAATACTAGCTGTGCCCGCGACTTCGTCCGCGTTACGTTCGATTACATACTTTTCTTTTAATGTGATGCTACCGAACTTCTGCTGAGTTAGTACTTATTATCCGTTGTTGCAGAGTTTCACAAAACTAATATTTAAAAGGTTCAAGATCTCACTATGTAAAATACTGCAACAGAATCCTGTTTCGCATGAGACACAAAATCAAACAATCGTGATTTGTGAATGAAAATTTCCCACCTAGTGCTATTTTTGAGAAGTATGACTCGATATCTAATGATTTTCGTTGGACACAAAGAAATGTTCCTTTCTCAACAGCTGGACATAATCAGTGAGTTGATGAGTAACGATTTTCATTCAACTCACCTTTCTTAGAGTCTCTTTCTCACTATTTACAGTGAGATTTTAAAGATTTTTGCTTCGGCGGGACCTTACTAGGCTAAAAAACTTTTTACCTATAAAAACGAAAATTTCGCTGGCACAATCTTTACTTCTCCCTATTCTTGATTATTCCGACTCATGTTACCTTGATGTTACTGAAATACAATTGAATAAACTTAAGCGCCTCCAAAACTTCTGCATTCGATTTATATTTGGACTCCGCAAATATGATCACGTCTCTACTTTCCGCGCACAACTCAAGTGGCTCCCGATTAGGCTTCGTCGTGACTATCACATCCTTGTACTCCTGTTCTCAGTTCTCTTTATTCCTTGGACCCCTAATTATCTTAAAGAGCGTTTCACTTTTCTGAGATCATCAAAACCGTCCTTCGCGCAGTGTTATTGACCTATTTCTCAAAACTCCAACCCACTCTTCTGCGTCTTACTCCAAGTCTTTTACGGTACGGGCTGTTTGCCTGTGGAATGCTTAGCCTGTTAATGTACGCATGTCTCAAACTATTACTAGTTTTAAGAACCAGGTTAAGGAGCACTATCTGTCCCTTCAAGGTAGAAAATATATCATATGTTGTTGGCACTAAGGTTCACTTTGGACTGTAGCTGGTTTTGAAAAATAGTAAACACGACTTCTCCGATAGAACGTTTATTGCAACTGAACTTAAGATGACAAACACAAACAATTAAATACGCCGAACATGCCGCCCGCCAAAAGGGCTATTAAAGACCTTTTACATGAACTAGATAGTGTACTAAAGATAATCCTAATATGCAATGAATAGAGCAGACTACAACAGATATTTGCTTTGAAATAACTGAGTGTCATAACTAAGAGATATACAATGATCCAATATTGAAATAACTCAGTGTAATAACTAAGAGATATACAATGATCTAATATTTAAAGGCATGCTATTACTATCTCAATCAACATTAAGAACATGGCTGTAAACGGCTGTGATGCTACAAAAACAATTTTGAGTGAAAAGTTAATTTAGTACCTAATGAAACGATTCTAAATATAATCATACACTATTCGGGTAATTCTAAATCAGTAAGAACTGGTAAAGGGCAAAGTTTCGAAATAGATCTCTTTACAATATTATTTCCGCTTTTAATACTATAGACCCTGGTAAGGCCGTCTAAACCAGGATGTTTTTCTACTACTTTCCCTAAGTGCCATTTGCCAGGTGGCAAGCCATCAGTCTTGATAAGGATAACTTGGCCTACGTCAAACTCATTCTGTTTGGTCATCCATTTCGGCCTTTGTTGGAGTATGGTAAGGTATTCTTCTTGCCAGCGTCGCCAAAAATGAGATACCAATTTCTGGGTGTGTTGCCAACGTGTCAAGCTGCTTGCAGATATGTCCTTTAGGCTTGGTGATGGAATAGAAACCAAAGCCTCTCCGACTAGGAAATGTCCAGGGGTAAGTACGTCCAAATCTTTAACGTCGGTCTCGTCGACTGGATATAAAGGTCTAGAGTTGAGACAAGCTTCGACCTGACATAGGATTGTTGACATCTCTTCAAAAGTCAGATGTGTACTTAAAATTCTCTTCAAATGGTATTTCATGGAGCGTACACCAGCTTCCCATAATCCCGCGAAATTAGGGCTGTAGGCCGGAATGAGATGCCACTGTGTTCCATCAGATGAAAGTCTGTCATATATCTCTTGTCCGAATTCCAGTTGAGCTGCCTTGAATGCTTCAGCAAGTTCTTTATTGGCACCAATAAAGTTACGCCCTTGATCGCTCCACAAATGACTACAGTGACCGCGCCGCGCTACGAATCTTCTAAAGGCACCGAGGAATGATTCTCTAGTGAGGTCACCCACTAGTTCCAAATGGATGGCCTTGGTTGCCATACAAACAAATATCGCAATATAGGACTTCGTGGTTTTACCTCCTCTTCCCTTGGACATCAAAACATCGTAAGGTCCAG
Source organism: Euzophera pinguis (assembly GCA_947363495.1). Lineage (NCBI taxonomy): Eukaryota > Metazoa > Arthropoda > Insecta > Lepidoptera > Pyralidae > Euzophera > Euzophera pinguis. The sequence goes on from OX376158.1 coordinate 2,838,086, forward strand.
CGAAATCAACGCCGCTATGAAGAAAAGGTCGTGCTGGAGTTACTCGTACTTTGGGCAGCTCACCCATTAGCTGTGTCTGTGGTTTGGCATTTATTCTGGCACATATCATGCACTTGTGAAATTTCTTCTTAACAAGATTTTTAACTTTCAGGATCCAGTATCTAGATCGAAGGTAATTAAGCATCAGTTGGATTCCGCCGTGAAGTGTTCTCTTGTGGGCTTCATCAACTAATAACAAGGTAAGATTGTTTTTATTGTCTAAAATTATAGGATGTTTCTTCTCGTGATCTAATGTTGAATTCTTTATTCTACCGCCCACCCTGAGTATACTTTCAGAATCTAGATAAGGATTAAGTGACTTTAAAAAACTTCTACTCTTAACTCTATTCCGCTCTTGTAGATCTTTAATTTCTTCTCTAAACGTCTGTCCTTGTACAATCTTTATGCAGGTTTTTAATGAAAATTCTATCTCTTCTGTTGTTATTGCAGAGTCCAAAATTGTGTCCTTTCCTTTCAGTGTCAAAAATCTCTTTGCGTAAGTAATTGTTCTCAATAATTCATTTAAATCTCTAAAATTTTCGATTTTTTTAGCTATTGTGTTTTCTTCTGTGTCTACATCTTCAGTCATATTAAGGTAAGTATTCGTAGTTTTCTTTCTTTCTAGTTCTAATTTTTCATCTACAAATATTTTCATGTCTATTTCTTTCTGTTTCAGCTGTTCCGGTCCGTACCACCAGACATTACAGTTCTTCAGTTCGGAAGCCAAGACCCCTCTCGACGCGATGTCTGCTGGATTCTGTTCTGATTGGATGTGATACCATTTGTTGCCAATGTTGTCAAGGATTGTAATAACTCTGTTTCGAACGAAGGTCTGCCATCTGTTCGGGTCTCCATTAAGCCATGATAGTACAATTGTTGAGTCCGTCCAGCAATATATTTGACTTGTTGGTATTCTCATAGCTTCGCTGATATGTTTGAGTAGCTTTGACAAGAGAACAGCACCACATAGCTCTAATCTTGGGAGAGACAATGCTTTGATAGGTGCAACCTTTGTTCGGGCAGCAATAATATTAGTCTTATATTCTCCATCTTCATTACGTACTCTTAGATATGCAACAGCACCATAAGCCCTTTCTGAAGCATTACAATATCCGTGGACTGTAAGTTCTCCTTCATTCTTATTAGTAACTTCTATCCACCTTTTTATCTTTATAAAATTAACCTGTTCTAGACTCTTTCTGATTTGTAACCATTCATTTTTGATTTCAGGATCTATCTCTTCATCCCAACTAGTTTTTCTTAACCACAACCTTTGGATTATCAGCTTTGCAGTTACTAGCACGGGAGCTAGCCAACCAAGAGGATCATATAAGCGTTGTACTTCTGAGAGAATCTTTCTTTTAGTGACAACTTCAGGTAAGTCAGGTAAGTCTAATTTATATTCTAATTCATCTCTTCCCATGTTCCAGGATAAACCCAGTGTCTTGATCATACCATCTACCTTGATATCTATGGTAACGTGAGAGCTGAGCAGGATCAAATTCCTTAAGAAATTCTGTACTATTAGAAGCCCATTTACGTAAATTAAACCCTCCCTTTTTCAGAATACAGCTCACATCTTTGGCTACCTTTACTGCTTCTTCCACTGTATCCTTTGAACACATAAGATCGTCCATGAAAAATTCATTCTTTATGGTTTCAGCAGCAGCCTCATGATTCGCTCCTTCGTCGTCAGCTAATTGATGTATGGTCCTAACAGCAAGATAGGGTGCACTTGCTGTCCCAAATGTAACACGAAGTAGACGATATTCTTTGACTGTCTCGTTTCTGCCGTTACGCCAGAGTATTCGTTGAAAATCTCTATCTATTTGGAGATACATTTTCTGGATGTCTGCAGTGAATGCTACTTTCTTCAAGCGCCATCTCATAACTAAAGATCTTACGTCGTCTTGTAATTGTGGACCTACTAATAATTCGTCATTAAGTGATGTATTATTGGTGCCTTTGTAGGAGGCATCAAAAACTGGTCTAGTTCTCGTAGTTTCACTAGTCTCCTTACATACTGCATGATGTGGTAAATACACTGCAGGTTTGCCAATTTCTGAATCTGGTACTTCTTCCATGTATTTCATTTTATGATATTCATTTATTGCTTTCTCATACTCTTCCTCGAAATTTTTGTTCTTCTTAAATCTTTTTTCCAGTTGAAATAATCTCTTCCTGGCTCCTTCCTTTGTGTTTCCATTAGGAGATTGTGGTGTGTCTACCTTGAAAGGCAGTTTAACTATGTAACGCCCAGTCTCATCTCGTGTATGTGTCTCTTTGTAAATTCTCTCACATTCTTCTTCTTCTCTTGTAAGTATGCGTTTGCTATCTGTATCTACTTCCCACAGTATCTTCAATGTGTCGTCTAGGTTGCACTGGTGATGCATTACAATCACTTCTCTCTCTGAAGAGTGTGTCTGTATTTTCCCGAACAGGATCCAACCCAAGCTTGTATTTTGGGCACATGGAGAGCCAGGTGGTCCCTTCAGAATCTCTGACTTCATGATGTGAGCACAAACTTCTACGCCCAACAGCATATCTACTCGCCCTGGTGAGTGGAAACTAGGATCGGCCAGGGTGAGTCCTCGTAAGTGTGGCCAGGCGTGTTTTGTGATTGCAATGGTTTTGGATGGTAGCTGCGAAGTTAACCTGGTAGGCATCACGTATGCATCCACGGTAAGGTTAAAATCTTCTTCGTGTCTTGATTGAATATTAACTCGTACCATCTGCTCAACTGTTGTCTTAGTACTGCCTACACCAGTGATGGTTCCTTTAATGGGAATTCTCTTTAACTTTAGGAGCTGCACTGCACGTTCACTAAGGAAGTTTCCTTGAGAGCCTGCATCTATCAAGGCGCGCAATACTGTAGTATGTCCTGTATCATCCCTAACTATGACCATTGCTGTAGCAAGCAAGGCTGTGGACTTCTCTGATGCAAAATGCGTGGATACTGCGACCTCGGGTTCAATCTCTGTATCTTGACTTGGCTCTTCCTCAACATGACTATGATGTACGTTGTCTGACTGACAGTCTCTGCTCGATTGATGTAGTAACGTGTGGTGACGACGGTTGCACTTTTTGCAGGACATTTTGTTTCGGCATCTTCTCACAGCATGCCCCGCGGTCAGGCAATTATAACATAATCTATTCTTCTTAATGAACTCACTCCGTTCTATCGGTTGCATGTCACAAAACTCTTTGTAGTGACATAGGTTATGATCGGCTTTACACATACTGCAAGCTCTCGAAACTGATGCATTTTCTTCAACGGATGTAGCATGGTAAGTCTTCGCCTTAACTAATGTCTTCTCCTTAACAGATATAGTATTCACCATCTCAAGCGTGCGGAATCTCGTCTCCAAGAAAGCTTCCAATTCGGCAAAGGTAGGTAAAGTATTGGAATCTTCTTTAAATGAGTATTCTTCCCAGTCTTTGTGGGTTTCCATATCCAATCGCTGCACTACTAGGTATATAATCAGCTGATCCCAATGCTCGATAGGTATTTCTTGATTTTTTAGGCTATTTAAACATTGACATGTAGTGTCCAGGACTTTTCAAAAGCGATGCAGATGGAGTACTAATTTTCTTCTGATTAAATATTTTTTGTAATAAGGAGTGAACAATTAATTTCTTATTTCCATACCGTTGCGTAAGTACATTCCAGGCTTGTTCGTAATTCTCTTCAGTGACAGTAATGTGTTTCAGTAATGTTTCAGGTTCGCCGCTAACACTAGACTTCAAGTAATGTAACTTCTGGACTTTACTTAGTGACCCGTTATTGTGAACTAACGAAGTAAATAAATCTCGATAGGTAGGCCAGTCGTCATATGATCCCGCAAAAATAAGCAATTCAATTCGAGGTAGCTTCACAGATTGACTATAATATTCCTTTTGTGCCGATACGGAAACATTCGGGCTCGAGGCACGCTCAGTTGAGGTATAGGTATATATCATGTCCTTCAAATCACCCATTAAACATGAATAAAGTTCTTCCACCACAAAATATTCATCATTCTTGAAATGGCCAATTTCACTACGAAGACCTCTAGATGTACACTTTGCCAGATTCTGATGTGTAGATACATAAGACCTCCAGTAATCTTCTATGCATTGTATTTTAGCTTCTACGTATCCTTTTGTCAATCGTTGTTTAGGACATTTCTTTAAGTTAGTTTGCGTCTTTAGTAGCAACATGTAAATATCCTCCAGTGCATTAATAAATTGTTGTTGTTCATTAGTTAAACTCATTGTGTGCGAAAATCTTCTTGAAGTAAATTTGTTTCAAAGTAATCAATCGATGTTATTTATGTTCACAACAATAAGATGCAGTAGGCAGTATCAACGGGTCCGAGCGTCCGCTTATCTATGAGTCACGCGTGGCCGCTTTCTATTTTTTGCACGATGCGATCCGGTTCGATGTCGACCAAATTATGTTGGCACTTAGGTTCACTTTGGACTGTAGCTGGTTTTGAAAAATAGTAAACACGACTTCTCTGATAGAACGTTTATTGCAACTGAACTTAAGATGACAAACACAAACATTTAAATACGCCGAACATATGTATTTCTTAATAGTGACTGTCCCTTGTTCCCAAATTATATCTATGTCTGTGTTGATTTATCCATACAGTAGACATTATTTTTAATTCTACTGGGCCCACCCTTACATCATGTTCTCTTACTGTACAAAGGTTGGCTGGAAGAGATTGCTTAGCAATAAGTCCGCCTTTGCTCCATATTGTTAACAATGTTATAATTTCAGTTTTGTGATTTCCCAGATGTGGGCTATAAAATTATATTGTATTGTATGTCCAAATCGATGAGACGAACGATTTTCATTCTACTCACCGATTCTGTGTGACTCGTATATTTTAAAAATAGGTCCCCTATACCAGACGTCAGTGGATTACATAGTCAATCGACCCTGTACATCCTGGTGTCTGAATTTTTCGGAACAGTCTTTCGGCCTCTAATGTTATTCCTTTAATAATCACAAAATGGTAGTCAAAGGCAAATAATATACTTAAAATTGTAAGAATTGCAGTAATTAAAAAGAAATATTCTTATCCACTACTACACAAACTTAACAATTTTAAAAGTAGACAAAATCAGCCAGCTGCCGTAAATGTTCAATTTTTCACTTGCAAGATGAAACTGTTTTAAAATTAAATTAATTCATTAAAAACTTTAGTCATTACCATTTTGAAACAAAGTGCAGACTTCAGCTGATTATTATAAATTCTGAATATTCAGATCTCCCATCTGGCTTTATTAATAATAGTTTTTCAATACTTAATGTAAAGTTATGAAGATTTTAAAGAACTTTGTCTTTAATGCAATGACGTCTAGAGTTAGTCTGTCAGTCAGTCAGTTTAAGTGAAGCACGAGAAACAGAAAATATATTGACTCATAACTATTTATTTAGACCTTAATATGAACATGAACAAGTTTACTCAAAGAAGTCAACACATGTAAAAGATACTTTGACCATATACGAAGATGATATACAAGCTTAAACAAACAACGCCACAATGACCTGCGTGCGTTCAAGAGTTCTTCCTGCTTGAGCTGCTAAAATATATAATTGTTCAAACTAACTACATGCTTTTGACACCGAACAGACTTTTGCGAACCTTATTCTTGATTGCCGACTTAATAGAATATTCCTTCCTTCTCCTTTTTGAATGTTAGAAGTCGGTTGAAAAAAGAGCTAGGAATTAACAACAACACAACAATAGTAATGACAGAACAAACATTAATTACAGTAGCGAAAGGTGCTAAATACTTCAGAAATTATACTACAAGTTCTCGCTTCACTATAAACAAATTTAATTACAGTCAAGTTAGAATTTACACCACCCTCATAAATACTCTACTAGATGTACAAATATGTAGCCATTTACTGCGAAACGTGATCAGATACGAAATACGATACCACTCTTTAGTTGGTCTTCGTATACTAATTGTTTCTCAATTTTAAAGTTAATTAAGATAAAGACATAGAAAATGAAATATCTAGAAGTAATAATGATTTCTTATGTTTTCGCGATTGTTATTCATTAAATTAAACTATTTTAATACGGTTTTATCAAAACCGTAAAATCAAAGGTTTTGTTTTACGGTTTTATTATGCAAGATGCTGGAGCATAGATTAATAATTGGTCTCGCGCGCTCGACTAGATACCGCGCTGTGAAGAAAAATCAGTTTCCAGAATGCGGCCACTTAATAGGGAGTGTGTAAAACAATGTGCAAAGACGCACACTAGCGTCGATTATGGTGTTGCCAGCTACTTGACTGGTGCCCGACCAATGGGAAAATTATTAATTGCTGCGGTCTTGTTACGTATTATAAAAAGTAGCTCAGAAAAACCTTTAAAATGAAATTAAATGAAACTCGCCAAGTGTGAGTCGGCTCGCGTGTAGAGGGTTCTGTACTATTTATTATTATTCTCTATTTGGGCCTCCTAAACAAATTTAAAATTATCTCATAGGTTTTCCTGTAATTTATAAATCGAAATTCTGGAATCGATAGTTTCGGAGATAAGGTAGGGGAAATGGTTAGTTTTTGTCTACTTTATTTTATAATTCTAATATTGAATCCTAAAATTGCAGAAAAACTTTCTTTTGATTTATTATTACACAGTACAGTATGTTAAACGTTACTTTAATTTTCTATTTAGCTTGGAGCTAATTGATTACTGACCTCTTTTTAGTTGTAACCCGGGTTTAAATACAGATAAATAAATAGACATACACATCCTATTAATATTATAAACGCGAAAGTTTGTAAGTATTAATGGATGTTTGTTACTCTTTCACAACTAAACCGCTGAATCGATTTTCATGAAATTTGGTACGGATATAGTTTAAGACCCGGAGTCAAACATAGGCTACCTTTTGACGCAGGCGGAGCTGCGGTAAACATCTTGTACATACGAGTAGATATTATCATGGCCTTTTTCCATACAGTAGTGTTGCCGGAAAATACATCGAATAATAATCGATTCTTTGATAGTTAAAAATATAATCTAAGGTATCGATAGTGATCATATATCGATAGTATATTGATACTATTGATAATATATTTCTGTAATTTTTTTCTGTATGAGTTGAATGACGATGATTTGTGTTATGCCCGCTGTACATCCCGACGCCGAGTTCCGGTATATCTGTATAGTATCGGTGCCTGAAATGCTTGGTATTGTTGTTAATCCATTAATCGATTATTTTTCATAAATTCTCAAAAATCAATACTACAGATTAGATTATATCGATACTACAGATACATAATCAATTAATAACCATTGATATGAACGATAACCTTTGTTGATTAAATCGATATAATTTATATTAACCCATTTCAATAATCGACTAATTGTTTGATATTGCAGTTAATAATCGATTAATTATCAAAATTCGATTAAATTAATTATATCAATACTTTCGATATCATAGATTATTAAAAAAATAACCAAATTCGATTAATCAATTATCCGGCAACAATACCCTACGGGGTACCAACTACCTAAAGGCCATATTTAGAATGTTGGTCGGCGTAAAGTGGAAATGGAATCAAAATAGTGATAGGTTGCTAGTCGCATCGCCTAGGTATGGTTCTTCGATTTTCGCCCACTTCTTCGGCCGGCTTATATGGTCTGCGCGGGAAGAGAAGCAGTAGTACATTCCACGTATTTACTTTTCTCCCAGATCAGCATTAAAGAAATAAGATGTTTGTGGCGTGCGTCCACGTCTTTTAATTAAATAGGAAGCTATAGTTTTATTAAGTTGTATAGTATTAGTATTATAAGTTTTTTATTTTGATAATTACTTGTAAATATTTTAAATAAACTGCAATACTAAAACTTGTTAATTTTAGATAATTTAACTTAAAAATTTGTATATTTTTAATGTCAACGAACAAGCGGACAAGTGTTGTTGTTTTATATAGATAGCGAATGCGATGCGCGCGCATGCATGTCAGCCGCTGCGATCGGCTCAGACGATGCGCGCGCAGCCCACGCCACGGCGATCCGTGCGTCTCGCCGGCTCGCCAGTCCGAATACCATCTTGAGACTGAACGCACGTTGCTTGCGCTCGCATTCGCGCGCTTACGTAAACTCATTTCCTGCTTGATCCGTTCCTTCACTTTTCTCACCTGTATTTTGTGCTTATCATAACCTTCTGTTAATCTTTAAGTTGTCGGTGTGCTTGTATTGTATTTGTTCTATTTAATTGTGCTGAACTTTTAATTATAGTGTTAAATTACATATTGACTTTATTTAATTATCCCGCCTCATAGCACAATAGCCTAACACTTATCATACACATTACGCACGCACCCCGCTTTATGTTAAAGACAGACAAAATTGTTAGAAAAAGTCAAAATTACAACATCTCTCTTTTGGAGTCGGGAGTTAAAAAACAAAATATCTAAATAATAAAAATCGAAACCTCGGGGAATTTGGGATTATTTAATACACGGCAACATTGAGCACCGAGCGGTACTTTTAGGGTTATATTATTTTCGTGAGTAATTTATGTCCATATTTCGAAATAATACAATACTTATTGATGGTATGTAATACCAGTATCTTCCTTATTTCTTTTAGTATTATTCTTACACAGTTTGACTACGCAAACTGCACATTTTGCGTCTACTTTTACATTAAATTTTATATTTATCTAGACATCCAACTCACTCATCGGTCGCGGCATGACTGACGCGGGTATGCCGCAACCATGCCGGTTTCGGCATGGTTTTAGATGCGAATTTATGTAGTATGCCGACGGTATCTAGTCGTAGCGCAGCGGAGACCAATTATTAATCTATGTGCTGGAGTTTATAAAATTGACTGTGACTGTGGTTTATCATACATTGGGCAAACAAAGAGAAGCATTAATACTCGTATCAAAGAACATATTGCTGACATGAAAAATAGACGCTCAACCAAGTCTTCAGTCTGTGAACATGCTCTAGACAAACCCAACCACTATATGCGTTTTGATAATCCTCAAGTCCTTGCAAAGGAAAACAGATTCATTCCAAGGATGTTACGTGAAGCTATTGAAATTAAAAACATCCTAATTTCAATAGAGAGGATGGATGGCAGGTACCGCCAGCTTGGGACCCTGTCATTAACTTAATAAAATCGCAAACTCGGAAGCAGACTGCAAGACCCTTAGATACTGTAAGCCAATACTGCGTGAATCTGAATAGTTCCCAATAAAAATTTCAGGCGGTAGTTTGTAATCTTATGACATCAAAGACAAATGTTAACTTAGTCTGCCTGCGACCATGAACGCTGTAAAGTGTTTGAAACGTCAGGTGTAAATAAATAAGTAATAAACGCGATAAAACCGTATTAAAATAGTTTAATTTAATCTAGAAGTAATACTTTAGTATGAAAGTAAGGCATAAACTAATATTCTAACCAGATGTAGTTACCTGTTAATCTTGGACATGTGATAGTATTCTAATGTTGTGACTTGCTGTAAAAAAAAATATGTATTCCTGAGTACTTAGTAAATTTGCATGTAATTTCTTACATGCAAAGATTTTACTTCGCTAGTCAAAAAACATGTCGGGATAACTTTTGACACGTAATCAAAACGTTCACAAGTATTTTATTTGACAAATTATTTGTTATTTAAAACTCATCAAAGACTTAAAATTTTACTCGTCATTTTTTTTAGGACAGCTTTGTAGGTTAAGAACAAAAAAAATAATATTTGTGACCTTCTTGATAGCACGATGTAAATTCAATATAATTCCTGTAACTTGAAGACACGGTTTATGTTATAAAATTAAATTCAAAATGATGTCAACACAAGCGACGTCGCGGCTCGTTAGCTGTAAAATTATAACATGACATGGACGCTAATGGCGCGATGTTTATTTTACAAACACTAGTCACCCTACCTTTAGTATAAATAGACGAACTTACTTGGTAAAAGCCATGGAGTAATTACAAAGAGGAGATGCCGTTTAAAATAGCGAAGTGATATGATCATTGGCGCCTCGCCGACACAAAAGTGGGCGGAGCTTGTCTTGCTCGTGCTCCATGATTGGAGCGACGGCCGAAACCAAGCACCCCGCACGTCTGCCTTCCGCCCCGTGTAGCCTCACAAACACTTTCTTACAAAACTATTACGGCATCTCCTCTTTGTAATTACTCCATGGTAAAAGCTTTATATCTTTATTTAAAACAATATTTATTGATATCTAAGTGGAAATACTAATAATGACAATTAAACTATTGATTGGAATAAACTAAATAAAATGTCGCACAATTCTTCAATTAAACAAAACTATAAGATATGGATTTTTTTTAAAACAAGTTTTTAAGAGCCGCCTGTAAAGCGAGGCGAACTCCGCGGCCGACTCACGCCCGTACGCGGATTTTGTAGTGCTATTTCACCTGCATGAAAGGGGGCGCTAAACAAGCGAGACCGACGATCGGGTCGCCGACGGGTAGCGGAATGGCACGAACTAACTCGAACGCGCAATTCATTCATATACGTAGGGTGCGTAAACGACGAGTTTTAGTAGGCATTACCACATAGGCACATGTATATGGGTAATTCTTTCATGTTTGCGTATAATATAATTGGGTTTCGAATATAGTTACGAGTTACAGCTTGCTTCGTCGCATCGTACCATGCGCATTTTGTACTTGCGCGACTAATTGAAAAAGTACCTAGTGACTAATAGGTAGGTAGCTTTTACTACATCATGTTTATTAATTGATTTCCATCTCAGTAATACTTTTAGATATTATACTTACATTTCTAGTTGCTATAACGATTCCTAGGACGCCCTGCATTCTAGGAGAGACTTCTTATCAACGATACAATGTAATAGATAGCTAGGAAATTTAGATTTATCAAGATGTTTTAGTCATCATCATCATCATTATTTCAGCCGCAGTCAGTCCACTGCTGGACATAGGCCTCTCCCAATGATTTCCAAAATGATCAGTTGGCAGCAGTCTGCATCCAGTGTTTGCCTGCGACCTTTTTCAGGTCATCTGACCATCTGGTCGGTGGATGTCCAACGCTGCGCTTACCGGTACGTGGTCGCCATTCGAGAACCTTTCTGCCCCATCGGCCATCGGTTCTCCGCGCTATGTGCCCCGCCCACTGCCACTTCAAAGAACTAATCCGCTGGGCTATGTCGGTGACTTTTGTTCTCCTACGGATCTCTTCATTTCTGATTCGATCTCGTAGGGAAACACCGAGCATCGCCCTCTCCATAGCTCTCTGGGCGACCTTGAGCTTTCTTATGAGGCCCATAGTCAAAGACCACGTTTCGGACCCGTATGTCATCACTGATAACACACACTGGTCGAAGACCTTAGTTTTAAGGGACTGAGGTATTTTGGACGAGAAGACGCTACGTAGCTTCCCGAACGCCGCCCAGCCGAGTCGGATTCGACGAAAGACCATCGTCCTCGAAGCTGGAGTTGCCAGCCTGGATCATCTGACCCAGGTAGACATACTGGTCTACAACTTCAAGGGTGTGGTTCCCGACAGAAACCGGTGATGGCGTAACATGGACATTACACATTGCCTTGGTTTTGTCCATGTTCATTTTAAGGCCCACCTGTTGGGATACCACGTTGAGGTCGCTGAGCATGGTACTTAGGTCCTCCAGCGACTCCGCCATGACCACGATATCGTCGGCAAAACGAAGGTGAGTGATATACTCGCCATTGATGTTGATGCCAAGTCCTTCCCATTCCAGGAGTTTGAAGGCATCTTCCAGAGCAGCGGTAAACAGTTTCGGAGAAATGACGTTTCCCTGTCTTACACCTCTCTGCAATGGAATAGCCCCCGTGCTCTGCTCCTGTACTCGGACTGACATGGTGGCGTTGCTGTACAAACACTTCAACACTTAGATGTACCGATAGTCTATGCGGCACCGCTGGAGAGACTGAAGCACCGCCCACATTTCGATCGAATCGAAGGCCTTCTTATAGTCCACAAACGCTAGGCATAGTGGCCGGTTATACTCTTTGGTCTTCTGTATAACCTGCCGAAGCGTATGGATGTGGTCTATGGTACTAAACCCTTGACGGAAACCGGCTTGTTCGGGAGGCTGGAAGGCATCGAGCCTGTTCGCGAGACGATTCGTGATTACCCTCGAAAACAGCAGCAGAGACAGCAGATGTTCTAGTAAATACATATAATTTGTTATCTGTACTTTCTAATATTTATTTTTGTGATGTAAACTAAAAGTGCTTATTTTGACGCACTACGAGTATCGGTGTTTTTTTAACATGGGTGTAATTTAAACTTCAAAACATGACAAGCGCGTGAGTGCCGCAGTGTTACTGAATAGTTCCGAAAAATGTGGGAGGGGGGAGGGGGGGGGGGGGAGGTGGTGTATACATCAAAGATAGTGTTTGAAAATCTAATGTCAAAAAAAACATTTATTTCAGATAAAACACAAGTTAAAATATAAAAAGATAATCTTATAATCTATACTAATATTATAAAGCTGAAGAATTTGTTTGTTTGTTTGTTTGAACGCTCTAATCTCAGCATCTACTGGTCTGATTTGAAAAATTCTTTCAGTGTTAAATAGCTTATTTATCGAGGAAGGCCATAGGCTATATTACATCCCGCCCGCGGCTTCACTCGCGTGGCAAACGCGGGCAAGGCCGCGCGCGATGGCTAGTACATTTATATATCTCCGGGAATCTGATGTCATATACTTAAATAGTTATTTTTCTATTCTGTCTCTGATTGCTAGCTTTCGAGGTAATCGTGGATCTATAATTTCGGGTAACAAGCATTGAAAATAAAAATCTTTTAATTTATTTATAACATCAGATTCCCAAAATGTTACATCTTTTTCGATTTTTTCATATAGAATTCCTCCGGGACTCCAAACAACAAAATAACAGTATTGCCTTATAGCTATATTTAACTGTCCTTGAACTTGGTAATAGTAATTATGATTACCCATGAAAAAACACAAATCCACTAATAGTAGTCCAGTCCGTAATGAAAACTCTAATCCGATGTCGATGCCAGGGGTCAATTTAATAAAATCACTGTGTTAACAAGTCCAATCTGAATGCAAAAAACGGAGTCCAAAAGAATAGACAAAACGAGGAAGTTGAAAGCAGATCACGCACAAAACACAACAGTAGTTACGAACACGAGAAGCGAGACGTCACTGATTAGTACTTAGTAGAAAATTCCTAATTCCCAAGGTTCGGGGCGGCGCTAGCGCACCCCCCGTCCCGCCAACCGCGCGCCACCCGCGGGCCTCTCCGGTATGGCTGAGATGCACAGAGTTTTAAAAAATAATATGGCCGCGTAAATCGTTGTGAACTTACCTCTAGGAAAAAAGGAATTTTGAAAAAAATATTAGATATTCTTACAAAAAATTTGGTTATTTCGACTTATGAATAATAAAACTATGACTGTTGCCCAAAAATAATAGAATCTTCTTGTTCATAGTGGTACTTTTTTACGTTCCAAGTTGGGTTCAAAATTATGCTAAAACGTGAATGTTTCGAGGCTTATATTTTTCAAACCAATAATTTTTTAACCAAGTTATATAGCAACGAGCGTAGTTTATGATGGGATTAATTGATTAAAATGAAAATTTTTATCCAAGATTATCTATTATTGTCGTAATTCGCTTTCCCCGTTTGTATGGAGATATCGGTCTCCAGGCGACTCTTAAGCTTTAACATCCATAAGTACATACATAATTTCAACTTTCAAAAATCAAGTGAGAAAACATCTCTCTTCAATTGAAGCTGATCTTGCTCATCGTTAGTCGCTTTTTTCTCTTTTTTAATTTTTATTATTGTGTGTAGGTATATGATATGTACTCGTATATATTATTTAAAGGTATAGTATGTATTAATTGATTGTAGGTTTATTTATTGACTATTATGTAAGTATGATACTTTAAATATTTTATTACTGTACCGCCTTTTGTTTGTTTTCACTTTTTATCCTATCTACCCTAAGGTTGGCTGGAAAAAATTGCAATAGCGATGAGTCCGCCTTTGTATTCAACTTTCTAAATGTATTTCTTTTAATTTTAATTTTGTAATTGGTACAATAAAGTGTATATCTATTATTAATTAATTGCAGAGAATATTGGAAAAACTCCACCAAAAAGAGCCTATCTCTAAAATTTATGAGGACACAAAATATTTACTCATAGGCATACCTACTTAAAATATGCTTAAACAGTAACTAACAAGTTAGATTGAAAAATATTTAAAAAAATAATGTTTAATTATGTCCATAGATTATTTATATGATCGAAGTAAGAAGTTATAAAATCAATCTAAAAATATCAATAAAATCCCCATTTTCCTCAAATAGAATTACCGAGGAGCCATCTTAGTCGAAATTAAATTTTATCCTTGAAATATTCCAAAATGAACTTGGAAAATATTTTAAAGAAGTCAACCCTTCGGCAGGGGTCGCAAATTCTCAATTACGACTGAACACTTTTTGTCACCTCAGTATTGCCATTCCCGTGTCTGACAACCCTCAGGGGATGAGGTGCAATATGTTGGGAGACTTGACACATGAGTAACTCTTAACTTTTTTGTGTCAAACTATCTTTCCATTTATCCCAATGCTTGACTGGTAGAGAATGCTCGTTAACATTAAGTCCGCCAATTGTTATAAGTATATGTGTACTTTGTGGAACAATAAAGTTTTAATAAATAAATAAAAAATCTAAGTCCAAGTGCTTTGAATAGTTAAGCGAGTTACTAGTAGTTGCATACGGATCGAAAGTAAATAAATAGAATTAAAACAAATATAGTACCTATATACGAGGTATGTACGGTACGAGGCCCAATAATAGCCAAGAAAGTTTCTGTAAACCGCTTCTGAAGTAACCAAACGTAAGCTATTTTCATCATAGTTGTTGTCAATATAGATGTTACAAGTTTTTTCTCTGTTCGATAAATCTACTCATTCAGAGCTGGTCAAGAAGCATTTCGATATTTAATCGTATTACCACTAGTGAATTTTCAGACAGTTCGACTAGATAACCTAACCATAATCAAATCTCAAAGATTCTCAAATGTCGACCACGCAACAACAAACGCAGCAGGCCATACATCGACCAGATGACCAAACCTGAACATCGCAGGCAGGGAAGCCTATGTCCAACAGTGAAAGGCTTGCGGCTGAAATGAAGATTACAAAAAATCGTCCCAGTTAAAGTAAACATAACTTCATCCCCAATAGCCACCTTTTTGGCAGAGAAAAGCTGAATACACAATTAAGAGATCACAAACCATATTTTTCTATATAATGTTCTTTTTGTCGCCAGGTAAACTCCCCAAAATGTGAAGCTGAGGGTCATGGAAGAGGTGGAGTGTTCCGACTGCCTGTTTGCTGAGTACAATGACTCCTTCATCAACTCCACTGCCAATGTCACTCACATTAACAAATTTTATTTCTATCAGGTAAAATCTTTGTTTTTTTTAGGGTTCCATAATTACGTCGTCAGCTTACGCTTCGGAGCCTAGATACGCTGTAAGTCATGATCCAAGATTTGTCGGAACTGGTTATTACAATGGAGCGACTGCCGTCTGACCTCCGTAACCCTTTTTACAGGGAAACCAGACCAACAGGAACATGACCCAAGGTGTGTTAGTGGTCAACACTGTCAGATTTTTTCAGGCTGCCCCAAGGCATCTGACACAGCCGACTGCTATCTATCGACAACAACCGGGACCAACGGCTTAACGTGCTTTCCGAAGCACGGAGGAGCTCAAGATAGAAAATGCCTCTAAAAAGCGGCCAATCCAATAATGGTCGCGTTACGGCGTCGCTTCGTTGACTCGCGCTTTCGCTACGGATGCGCGGGTCGCACTGGACTTTCTCCTAAGCTCCTCTTTAGGGTTCCATGGTAAACACAAGGAATCCTTATTTAATTCTTCTCTCTCCAAAACCGCGTTAGGAGAATGGCTTTAGAGTCTTTAAAGACATGGTTACGTTTTGTGTTATGTTAAGGTCGTATAAATAGTGTAAAAGAGGAAATAAAAAAAATAACTCTATGAACTTTTTCTTTGTTTACAGCTTATGCTTCAGAGCTTAGGGTAGGCTTTTTTAAATTGGGGTACTAACTAGATTTATTGGTGAACTCATGGAAGTGCTCGAGATTATACCTATTATATTCTGCCAAATTTGAATATTATCATCAAATAACAGAAAATCGTTGAAGAAACTTCGTCACGATACAACGAGGCCGAGAGGTAGTTTCGGACTTTGACACTTAAGTTTTTTTGGTCAATGAGTGAAGTAAGGAATAAAATAATGTGGGTAAAAGTATACTTAACTAGCTGTTTCCCGCAGCTCCGCCTGCGTCAAAAAGTAGCGTATGTTTGACCCCGGGTCTTTAACTATATTCATACCAAATTTCATCAAAATCCGTTCAGCGATTTGACCGTGAAAGCGTTACAGAAAGACAGACTTTTATAATATTAGTATGGAAGTATGGATTAAATGAGTAAAATATCTTGCTTTTTTTTTTTTTTTTTTTTTAATCTATTTTATTTAGAAGCTTTTGTCTAATGACATGTCAGCTCCATCGATACAAACATGAATAACTTTAATGACTAAGACACGTAGAATAATTAAAAGAACTTGTGTATTTTACTGGCGGTACGCCACTAAACGACACAAGTCCCGGGCAGCGTTAGATGTAGGGTTGCTCAGGATACTCTGGACATACCCCACGTCCAAGCCAATTACATTATATTTACTTCTAAATAAATTTCTTTGAATCTGGTTTCTTTCACATTCCATCAAGATGTGAGATACATCGTCAACTATGCCACATACTTCACAATTGGGTGAACTAACTTTTTTGAACATAAATGCAAGCTTTCCTGATGGAATGTGACCTGATCTAATTCTCAACATTAGTTTGAGTATTTTTCGGCCCAAATCACAATTATTGAACCAAGGTATACGAGGAGGTTCACTTTGTATAGTTTTGTACCAAATTCCTTTTATTTTAGAGCGTTCATCAAAGTGCTCCTTCCAACCGCTGTGACATGCATCTTTGAATTGAGTCAACACTTCTGCGTAATAAGGACTAATTTCGCACTCTATTCCGTTAGAACATGCATCGTTTGCTAACTTGTCAGCCTCCTCGTTACCCCGTATACCAATATGCGACGGAACCCATTGCAATCTTACTTTTATGTTGCGTGACTCAAATTGTAGTATTTGACCAAGTACAATAAAAGCTATCGGTACACCTCTGTGACCAGAAGCGCAACGAGCTAAGTGTTGTATGGCACTTTTACTATCAGAACAGATAACGATCTTACACCAGCTGTATCTTTCCGCGTATGTCAATGCTTTAGAGATTGCAATGAGTTCCAGCGTCATTATACACACTTTGCTATTGACTTTAAAACTTCCGTGTTCCTTTTGACTTGGATCAAAAAATGCAACACCTTGCTTATCGGCAGATTTAGATCCGTCTGTAAAAATCATATGCCAATCATAATATTTTGTTTGAAGTTCTTCAATTACATTAAACTTTAACGTATCATTTATAAAACAATGTTTGGATTTTTTAAGACATTCTAGTTCGCTTACAGCTATGCTTTTAATATCTATACGGGAAAGCCATATATTAGTTGAGAAGATATCTAGCACAGGAGCAGAATAGATTTCGGCATCTTCCGTTTTATTGAGAACTTCTATTAAAAGTGGTTTTGCCTTGTACATCCAGTATCTAGTCAGACATAGTATGGCAAGATCTTTCAAAAGTTCTATTGTGATATTGTTGGTTAGCGATCTTGTTTTTAAAATATATTTAAATGCCAAATAAAGTCTCCGAATACATAGTGGGGGCACACATAGCTCTGATTCCATTGCGTGTATCGGAGAACTCTTAACAAAACCGCCAATAATACGTAATGCCTGATTTTGTATTTTATCTAATTTAGATAAATGACTTTTTGCACTATTACCAAATAAACAGCTACCATAATCCATCCTGCTGCGTATTAATGAAATGAATAGGCGACGAATGTGTATTGGATGTACGCCCCACGATGATCCAGATAAAACTTTAAGAATATTTAGTAATTTGGTACACGTTTGCGCTATCTCATTAATATGTTTGCACCACAGAAGATTATTGTCTAACCATATGCCAAGGTATTTGACATATGGTGAGGCGTCTAGTACAGTTTCACCAATCGTTATACTAGGCAAAATCCTTCTTTTTCCTCTACTAAAAAAACTAAGTTTGGTTTTGTTACTTGATAATTGTAAACCTAATTCATTCAATACATTAACAATACCACCTAATGCAACTTGGATATACGATTTACAAATTTCCAAATCCTTATCTCTAACGTAGATAACAAAATCGTCGGCATATTGGGCTACACAAACATTTTGGACCAGAAAACGACAAATTTGGTATGTGGCTATATTGAACAGAAATGGTGAAATTGGATCTCCTTGTGCTAACCCCCTATCTGTACGTCTGGTGACTATTTGCTGTCCATCTTCCGATTTTACTTTTAAATATCTTTCACTAAGGAATGACCAAAAATAGTTGCAATATTTGCTACCAACCTTTAGTTCATCTAATATTCCTAAAACCTTCTCTATTAAAACATTGTTATAAGCATTCTCAATGTCCAGGAAACAAGCCATCGTTGGTTCATTATGAGTAAAACCTATCTGAATATATGTCACCAAACGGGATAAGCAATCTAAACATGACTGAGATTTCCTGAAGCCAACCGTGTAAGGAGAAAATATGCGATTTCGTTCAACGAACCATTCTAAGCGCTTTAACATCATATTATGGAAGATCTTGCATATACATGATATTAAAGAGATAGGTCTGAGTTTAGAATCTGCCACACCAGAGCCAGAGCTTTTCGGTATAGGTACGAGGAGTATATAACGCCACTGTTGAGGAACCTGTCCAGATTGAAAAACCAGATTATATAATTTAAGCAAGTATTTTTTGGCATCTTGATTGAGATTATGTAGCATACTGTAAGTAATTCCATCATCCCCAGGCGCTGTATCTTTCTTTTTTAGGCAACTTTCAAGTTCTTCTAGTGTTAATTCTATTTCTAACTGAGGGTTGCTAGATGTGAAGTTTGGAGATTTATTTGTTACGGAGTCTGGGGTAAGCGTTGCCAGTAACTTTTCTTGCTTGTCTAATGGGACAAAATTATTTTGGTTCCTATAACCTTTCATCCATCGCATGCGTCGCCACATTTCAGAAGCTGTAGTTTTTTCATTTAGCGAGTCACACCATGTCTGCCAGTGAGATGATTTAGCCTCTTTAATAAGAAGGTATGCCTCTTGAGTTTTTGTTTCTAAAGCAGTTAAATTGGTAGGAGTTGGATTACGCCGAAATACGCCAAGAGCTAATCTTCTGTCTGCTACTGCTTTTGACAAAGACTGGTTCCAATAACTCTGTGGTTTGAATTTGGATTCAGGATCAGTACAGATCTTAATCAAGGGTACACTAACATCGGAGGCAATTTTAAGATGAGATGAAAAGTAATCGTACATCTCTTGAATACGAGACTCGTCTAATGAATTTAAGTTGCCTACCTTGTCTTCACTAAATGTTTCTAGTAAACTGTTTTGAAATGCTAACCAGTCAATTTTTTTGTAATTTCGTTTGTTCAAATTGTTGTAACTTCGAGGAATACTTGTATTAAATTTGATAAACAAATGGTCACTACCCAAATTCTCGTTCATGACCTGCCATTCAAAATTCACCGCAATATCTGAAGAAACAAAGGAAATATCGGGTGCAGATTTTTGAAGAAGGCCGTTAACTAGTTTTATTCTTGTGGGTGTACCATTATTCAAGTAAATATACCCATTCTCTAAGGATGAGTCGGATAGATGCCCTCCTCTTACATCTAATCTGGTAGACCAGTTACAATGATGACCATTAAAGTCTCCCCCAATAATTGTTTTATTAGGGAAAATGGTAAACAACTCGTCCCAATCTGACACCTGAGTTCTAACTGAAGATGGACAATAAACCGACACAATATTTTGTAAATGATGGCAATTATGTAGACTTACATGCATAACTTCTATTCCAGAATTTTGCAACTGTATTCTTTTTCTTTCACTTCTGATAGACTTATGCACGATAACTGCTATACCGCCATATGAGTCTGCCCTGTCTTTCCTATATATATTATATCCCGAAATACTTACATGGTCCTCAGAGTCCAACCAAGTTTCACTCAATATAGCCACATGAATTTTTTCTTTTATCAAAAGTTCCCTAAAACTTATCACTTTTGGCTTTAAACTCTGCGCATTCCATTGCAAGATATTAATGCGAATATTTTTAGAGTTTGTATTAACCATTGTTGATATTTAAAAAGTCCATAAAAGTCTCAAACATTTTTCTCCCCGATATTAAGTTAGTCACAAACATTTTAATTTCTTCAAATATAAGTACTACTACAGCACTTATCTTTTCCTCAAATGATTTCTTGGATCTCCATGTAGTATACGCTTTTTCCAACAACTTTCTCAGCTCAAATCTTCTTTCCTTATCCTCTTCGTTAACCGTTAGACTACTTGAGTCCTCTTCATTCACATCAAACTCCATTGTGCTTTCTTCTTCATTTTCTTTGTTATCATCGCTTTTCGTTTTCTTCTTTCTTTGCTTCTTTTTCCTACTCGTTATCACTGATTTCTCCACGATTTTTTCGGGGCTATTTTCCATATGAATTCCAGCTCTAGTAACTATCTGACTATAGGTCGGGGGGCCGACCCCATTGCTTATTTGTGTAGGTACCTCTAAAATTTGTAAAGACTGCGTTTGACTTCTCAATTGAGTTTGAGTTCTTGTGGTTTCCTCATACCGATATTTGCCCGTCATAAGTTGTAATGCTTTCCTATAAGGAATGTTTTCCTTGCTCATAATGCTCCGTATTTCTTTTTCTTTCTGGAAAATTGGACAACATCTATTTAAAACCAAGTGAAGCCCCTTACAATTTAGACACTTAAATGTTTTTAAATCGCAGTTGGCATGTTCATGACTTCCACATTTCGGACATAAAATTTTCTTTGTTGGGCACACCTTTAATACATGGCCAAATTTCCAGCACCCTGAGCATTGCGTCACAGGGAATGTATAATGCTCCACTGCGAAGTTGTATTCATATGCAGTCACATGAGTAGGTAATGTTTTACCTTCAAAACAAATCCTTACACTCTCGCTTTCAACCCATTTACCACTCTGGTCGAGACGTTTAAGCCTTCTAACAGCTAAAATTTTGATTTCACATCTCAAGGTTTCCAAAATTTCTTCTTCAGAAAATTCCAAATCTACACCCCTTATCAGTCCATACGTCATAGATGTTTCTAAGGTTTTTCGGCAAAAATAATCAAGTTCTTTAAATTTTTCATTTTCCACCAATTTTAGCGCATCGGCATTATTACGAAAACAAATTAAGACTTTGAAAGGTGATTTATACTTAATTTTAACTATATTACAAATATTCTCATCTCGTAGTAATCTTGCCAGAGCCATTTGTTTCGGTAATTCTTTGCTAGACGTAACACAAATCTCAAATTTGGGTATCTCCTCCGACCTCGAACTATTCTCAACGACTTCTTGATTAGTAGAATCACTTCTCAAAAGACGTTTAGGCTTCCTTTTTCGTCGTACTTCTACAAATCGCTCTTCACTGTTTGAATCTTCTTCTCGTTCCTTTCTTTTCTCGGGTCTAAAATCCAAATTCTGAGGTGATAAATCCATACAATTTTTCTCTGCCTCCAAAATTTGGCATACCCTATTCTCATATATTTCATTTAACTGTAATTCACATTCCTTTATTATATCCGTATCACTGTTATCACTCCCGTCTTCAGAGTTATCATCATCCATATTGAGGGTAGATCGAAAACAACGGTAATAGCACCGCTAACACGGCTGAGTGCAAATGACGCGTGCGCACCACTCGACCGCTCACGCGGAACTGAAATATCTTGCTTATTTTAAATTGTTTAATTTTATCAGTTTTCTTTGATGTTCTTACGGATCCTTTCTCAAAAGGTCCACAGACATCGTTCAAAGGTAGTCCTGACATTGACATTTTCATGAATTTATTTTAGGACATCTTAATTGCCTTATTTTATAAAAGTTCTCTTCTCTGATATTTCTGATATTTTAACAAAAAACCTTCTTGTATATCGTGTGTATAACTTAATAACGAACAGTAAAACTTTGAACTCGAACAACGCAAAATTTTGGTCAAGTCTGCATTATTTGCCATTGACAGACTCGACTAAAAATATGGTCTGAAGAACGAAAAAGATTTACCAATGACACTCAACTTTGACTGGCAGAGTTTCCCAGACAAGAGAGATACCCGACGGCATCGCTCGATCCTCTATTGGTGAACCTACCACTTCGACTTGTACCCTAAGGCGTCATTCTTACCTCTGTCAGAGAACGCACCGCCTGGTAGGACTTGGTTAACCCTGGTGGTTTACATGGAAGTCTCTGAACAGACTCTGAACCCAGGTCGGCCGAAGCCGAGAGAACATGTTTAGGGTTACGCTTTTAAAGACCGTTATGGTGTCTCACCTCAGACTATAATACATCTATTGTCTTGTTCTGAATGACCACCCACCTGTACTATTAAAAAACGAAGCCACCGACATTGGTATTTAAAAATATAATTAGCTAGACTACTCGCTATGAAGAAGCAAAGTCTATTCAGCTATTAGAGCGTAAAGGAATCTTGTAAATACCTAATTGCAGACATACTTTAGAAATTAGAAGGATATTATTCTAACAAAGCTGTTGAGGACTGTGTTGAAACCACTTATTTTTCGCTATTCACTTCTTCTTTTATTGCACTAGAGGTGTTCACTATTATTATTGCGCGTACAAATTTTTTTTTTTTTTTTGACATGACCTACAATTTTATCTCCTGTGAGCTTTTAAATTTACAGCGGGACAGTTTGAGGCGAGGGCTATTAACCACTCAGCCTTTTCGGCAAATGCACAAGGGGCTCCCAGTTGGGACGAACCTCGGCCATGGGCTTTGCCTTTGATCAAGCGAGCGATGCAAACTCGCGAGCGGTAGCAAACGCTCAATGCCATAAGGGCCGACACTATTGTGCCTGAAGGGCCTACTAAGAACCTATCGGTGGCGTGAAGCGCCCTGGTACATTTTGGTACCTAGTAAACTGTCTACTGTTCCTACTACGTCGCACTCGCCGGCGGGTGCGGTTATATGTTCCTATGGAAAACCCAGGACTCCGTTGAGTCGAGGGGTTTTCGAAGGAAGGTTCGCCACCATAATGGGATCGTCAGGGTCAAAGAGAACATTCCTCGGGCGTCTGTGCCGCTGAGGGACATCTTTCGCCGGGCTGTAGTTGGCAGCCCGCACAACTAACGGGTTCGGATGGGTTGGACCTTTCTCGAAATGGATGGAAGCTGAAGGTCCCTGTGTAGGTCGCGTGTACGCAGGCCCGGGGGCGATCCCGTGGCTCTGCGTGCGGACCTATTCTGGATGAGTGCCTCATAGAAAGGCATGCGCATATTTATACATAAAACAAGCATTCATTAGTATACTAGTCAACAATTTGAATATCCAATGAGATTACAGATAGATCTTCTGTCCTTATCTAACTTAACTATCTCTATTTTACAATCGCAACTTCCTATTGGCTTATAATAGATTAATGTAGGCGTTCTGATTGGTTACAGAAATAGGAAAATAAACATTATTTACATGCCCACTTTCACTTCGATATTCATTGTCCGTATTAAACACTTAATAATTACTGTCCGTATCAGTGTTCACTGCACAATTTAATCAATTGATATTCGCTGTCCGCATCAAAAGCCATTTCACCCAAAACAAATAAGTATAAAACAGCAGATTTTATTAGACTTATAGACAATATAACCCAATAACGAGGGCTAATGAGGTGAAAAATGGTCCTAATAATATTGTATCGTCAACGGACGATGGTGATTTTCCCTCCAAGATACGGTGGAACTTAATTGTGTGAGAGAATCGTCCATCTAAAGTATGGGTCTAGACGCTTCTGTATTCTAATCTCGTTCTTTAGCTGCGTGTAAGTTAGGAGAAGAAAGCGAGGGAAAACATTCGTAAAATTTACACTTCAGCCAACGAATTATTGAGACAAGTAGTAGTAGTATCCATCCACACTAATATTATAAATGCGAAAGACTGTCTGTCTGTCCATCTGTTACGCTTTTACGGCCAAATCGCTGAACAGATTTTGATGAAATTTGGTATGAATATAGTTGACGACCCGGGGTCAATATAGGCTACTTTTTGCCGCAGGCGGAGCTGCAGGAAACATCTAGTTTTTAATAATTTGTGAGCAATCAAAAAATGTACAGCTTTTGGATAATGACTATTGCGAACAGTTTAGTCGCTTATATTTTTTGTTTAATATTGAGTAATTTCAGTGGTTTTACAGTTTAATTACCTTTTTACATTGTAGTACAAGTAGAAATTGGTATATCTTTGACTTAATTACTTAAAATCAGCTTCTTTACAGGTTACATTAAATATAGGTTGTATAATGGCAAAAATAATATCTGATTTTAATTACAGCCCGACGGAAACTAAAAACCCTGCATTGGCGTCGCTACTGATCGCCTTTAGGTGGCAACATGTTTCAAGTGTCATGTCAACAAAACAATTGACAATGTAATTTACAGAAATAGAAATCAATCCTTCGTTTGCATTCGTATCAAATATGAATGAGCATCTTATAAATTACTTTTCTCTCATTACTATATATTATTTTTACCATTTTGATAAATATTTTTATTTGATAGTCGCAAAATAAACATCGTCTACTCCTGTCTCTTTTTGGCAGATGACATTGAGTTGACGGAGTGTTACTTGAATACCTAGTTGCCAGTAAAAGAAATTAGTTCATATAGGTATTATTTCGAAATACGACCAAGTGCTATTTTCCTGATCGGGCTATACATTAGCTTTCCCGTCAAATAAAATATTATAAATCAGGGTATATCTATGACCGTATTGGAAATAATATCTGATTATTTAGCTTCTTCATAGAGAACATAGCTAAATCGCTGCCTCTTATGCTTTAGACTCATAAACCATTAGTGGCACTTGGTTATTTAAATTCTGTGTACTCTTCCAGAATAGCATTTATGAATCTCTTTTAGAAGGATTGTGCGTGATATTTAAAGTGCATTAAATATTTTACACAAATCATTGCACGAAAATAGAATACATAAAGGTTATCATTGTGTCTTATTTTATAAGTACCTTTAACTATTCCTGCAAAAGCAACGGAATATTTGAAGTTCAAATTGGATTTTTTTAAATTAGGCCCAACCCTTATGGCTTTTTATGGCTTTTGAACATAAGATACTCATTTCAAACATTTTTTAATTGGATTCGAAAAGTATGAGAATATAGTAGTTCATGAAACTGTTGCATAATAAGGGTTCTTACAATACGAGTGTAAGTAAAAAAAAACGAGACGTAGGTGAGTTTTTTTATAGCATTACACGAGTATTGTAAGATCTAATTAAATGCAGTTTCATATACTACTTTCTCTAATCTCCCAAAATTAGATAAAACATAAAATAAAAAACGGTCTAAAATTTTCTTTAATATCGCTACGTTTTAAGACATTTTTTCTTTAAACAGAAACAAATCTGAAATGGAATCCATCGCTGATCCGGATCACGCACGCGTGTTGACCGCGTCCATAGATTATAAAAGGTTGCGATGAAGAAAAACTGCATTTCAAACTCCTTGGTCCAGGTCGAGCTGTACTTTAACGGAGAAAAAGTAATATTATTATTATATAACAAGAGCTGTATCATGATTTTATTTTTCATTTTATTTCAATGGCATGTGTATAATGACTGACATTTAAGTTCTATTTTTAATTTTTTAACCCATACATTTTAGTATGAGAATGTTCTCCAAATTTTTATATCACAAAAAAAACAAATTTGTTATGGGCAGGCAACCAAACAATCCGAAGTGTCGATATTTATACAATTTCAACTTTTGTTTCTGTTTTTAAAAAATGTCTAAAAAACAAAGCGATGTTCAAGTAAATTTTACACAATTTTTTATTATTTATCTATTTTTATGTGATCAAATAAAGTAGTGTATGAAACTGAACATAATTAGGTCTTACAATACTCGTGGTATAAGTCACTCTACTGTTTGTTCTTTTAACTTACACTCGTATTGTAAGAACCCTTATTATGCAACAGTTTGCAACACTAGTGATATCATGGTCCGATTACATACATTATAATCAATGTGAGTAAATGTTTTAGTGTTAGAAAATGTTTGTAAACATTTCATAACGGCAGTCTGGGAGCAGCATTACAATTACAAACAATCTTTATTGACATTGACCTTACATAATATCGTATGTTGAACCTAGTCTTACAAACGAATAATACCTAAGACTATTTTTCTTGAAAATGAATTCATTGTACAAAATCCACTTATTTTTTTAATCCAGCTTCGTTCCACTTTAAGGCCATATCGTGGTATTGCTCACATTATGGAGAGTGGCGAACAGCATTACTTCTTGAGATAATGTCACTTTCCGACGACCTGATTCTAGATAGTCGCAGAAAATTTCCCCAGATTGAGGTTATTATGTTTACGATAAAGAAACAAAGTTTTATTTCAGTTTTATTTCGTAGGCTCGAACTGCGTTCACTTAATGTTTAGGAGTTCGAGTTTTTAAGCTTTGTTAATTTATTATTTTCTTTTGTTTACAATATAACATGAGTTCCGCTATTGTAAGCGATTTCAGAAACCAGATTTTAATTAATTTTACTAATTATACACGACCTTTACGGAGGGTTGGCACATACGCGTTTAACAGCTGAATTTTCACTTCGGTTTTGTGCTGACTTGAATTCGTGTCTACTGAGCTGGGTTACATGTTCTTTATAAATTGATTTTGAAGTTTTTCGGAACCTCTTTTTTGTTCTGTGCAAGCTTAGTAATACCTATGTACCTTTTGGAGAATTTAATTGGTATTAGATATGCTCAGATGGGCATACTTCTTCGTCTTTATATGAAATCTGGCACATATGTTTAAAAATCTGATACAGATTAAGTAACATATAAAAAAACTGTGCAATTTAAAACAATAATTACGTAAATGTTGAACTTATCGTCATTTTTTCAGTTAGTCACTTGAAAAATTATTTACGGCTACTTTGTTAAGATTCACAAACTGATAAAAAAGAAATGATGTAATTCTATGGTCATCATCATGATATCTAGTGGTATACATGATCAATTGACCTTGTACATCCTGGTGTCAGAGTGTTTTGTAAATGCCCTTCGGCGGCGGCGTTCCGATATTATATGGTTAGACAATAATTTTGTTTCAGACGGCCCAAGTGGCAGTGCTATGGGTTTTACTGGTGGCGATCGTGGCTGGCAACGCGACTGTGATACTGGCTCTACTCCTCACCAAGACCAGAAAAAGCAGGATGAACTTCTTCATCATGCAGCTGGCTATTTCAGGTAATTTTCATCAATACTAATATTATAAGTATGAAAGTCTTTCTGTCTGTTACGCTTTCAAGGCCAAACCGCTGAACGGATTTTATTGAAATTTGGGATGAATATAGTTTAAGGCCCGGGGTCAAACATAGGCTACTTTTTGACGCAGGCGGAGCTGCGGGAAATCGCTAATGCGAGAATAAATGTTCGGGTTGCGGTACCAGCATGTGAATAAGTAACCAGTGTAGCATTTGAGAGCTATACTTTGAATGCAACCAAATAAAAAGTTCGGTTTGTCTAGCCGTCTGTTCTATCCGTTAAGAAAGAAACGTTTTTTTTTTTGTTTGGTTCCACCTATAGTCGTACTACGAATTATTAAAGGACAAAACTCTATGAATTTTAAATCCTAGTCTAGGCCAGCAAGTAATTTATTTAAATAATCTTTATTGCACTTTATATAATATAATACACTGGACTTAATGCCTTATGGCATTCTCTGCCAGTTAAACCTTAGGACCAAAAAGAGAAGAAAATAAAGGGTGGTGCCATAAAAAAACATATAGTAACTAGCTACTTAGATAAACTACATAAGGTTGTAGGACTTTTGGCGGGAAGTTGTGAAGAACAGTATCGGCGCTGTATTTTATTTTCCAAAATTGATGTTTTTGAGGGTTTGTGCATAATAATGGTGAATTATTATTCGCAGTGTTCAAGAATACGCGTGAGTGTTGGAAAGTGATACAATGTTCGATTTATGTGATTTTCTTGCTTGTTGCCAAAAGCTCTTGGAAATCGCTAAGTGCAGTTTTTCTATCACTTCACTTAGCATGATACTTCTGACTCGGCTTGACTTAACTAATGACTTGACTTTAGACTTTGTTGACTAAACGACTTTATTGTATATGTTTTATTTATTACTGGCTAAATACAAAAGTAAAAGCCATATATATAAAAAAATAACTATATTTCTGATTGACCACTTTCCGTGAGGTCATAGAGTCCGTAGAATAAAGTAGGTAGATATGAAAAAGAAAAATGTAACATGTATTATTTTTTTAGATCTCCTGGTGGGGTTGATAAGTGTGCTGCCGGATTTGATACAACGAATCACCATCACTTGGCTGGCCGGTTCTGTGGCCTGCAAAATGATGAAATATTTACAGGTATCTTCGAAATGATTTTATTCATCAATTAAAAAAAAAAAAAAATTTTGATCGAATAAAACTCTTCTGATATCGAACAAAAATCTTTCGATATTTAACAAAAATTATTCGACTAGCCGATTATGCGTGAGTCACACTTTTCAGAAATAGGACTCCAAATTCGGATAATTATGGCCAGATTTAATTTCATTTAATTGAATTATTAAAAGTTTTAATTGCTTTTGCGAATATTATATGTTAGGGCAAGGTTATAAAACGTACTATCTATTTGCAGATATCCTTCCCTTGATATAGACAGACAATAATATATTTAAGTTACTAACGAAGATGGTTTACTTATCTATAACCTAAATCGTTTCAAAATTTTCTTCATTATCCATAGTAGCATGTTTTTATTTTTTAATCTTTCAAACATTACATTTTACATATATTTGCAGGGTGTCGTAACATATTCCTCAACATACGTATTAGTAGCGCTCAGCGTGGATCGGTGTGATGCAATCACACACCCTATGAACTTCACAGGAAGTTGTAAGTACTTTATAAAGCTTTCGATCTTCCAACAAATGCTGAATCAAACGGTCCAGCCTATGGACAATATGGGCATCAAATGGATTGCCCTTTGTGCTTGAATAAGGAGGGATAAGGATGACCACCTCAATTTCAGGATGATGACACTTATGTTGGAGCTCATTGTGGTATATCTTCATATTGCACACCTCGCAGCGGTTATGTACGCAGTTGGTACACCTCAAAGCAAATGTAAAGAAATATTACTATATTGTGTTTTTTAAACAACGGGCCTACACTTTAAGTAGACGAGCCTAAGGTAGTCGAAACCTATCGTTTTTGGCTTAGCTACGGTACTATACGGTAATTAAAATTTCTGTGACTTAGCATACCTTTCAAGTGGGGCCATAACCTCAAAATAACCCCATTTTCATGTTCCTGATGTCCTCGGGCAAAGAACTAATATGCTGTGTCCTGTATCAAACCAACAACTGGATTGCGATGGCTCAGGACAGAGATGGTTGGCGTAGACAGAGGGGGGTTTATGCCCAGCTGTGGGCTATGGAAAATTGATAATGATCTATGAAATCAATTTAAATAAAACGAGATATACTGAAGACTATTTTTGCTACCTAAATATAAAAAAAAAACAAAGTAAACATTTAAAACAAATAGTATAAGATAAGATAATTAATTTGCAAAAATAAGGTAATTTATAGATATTACAATATTATTTAGAGAACAATTATTCAACCTATCCTGGGTTGTGCAAATTTTAATTGGATTACAATCAAGAATTATAAATGATGATAACATAGTGAAAATCTATACATCTATACATATAAATAAAATTGAAGTGTCTTTTTGTAATATTGAAATAACCGTTTTTTACTACATGCATATGAATATATATACGGCACATGCACCAAAATAACATTTTTTTCAATTTTTGTCTGTCTGTTTGTTTTGGCTAATCTCTGAAATGGCTGAACCGATTTTGACGGGACTTTTATTGGCAGGTAGCTAATGTTATAAGGAGTAATTTAGGCTACGTTTATTTTAGAAAATATCTTTTATTTTAGAAAAATAAAGTAATGTTGCAATGTCCAAGTACTGTCCAGTACCGTGCGCAAGTCACGCGCATGCCACCACATAAAAAAAAGAAACTAAAAAAATTAAAGAATCGACTGTTAGGCGGAACGAAGTTCGCCGGGTCAGCTAGTTATAAAATAAAGTTGATAGTAGCTATACCACGGAATTATTAATAGTACTAATGTACAGAACGGACACTCACACCCTCCCACCCGAAACAGATACCGCACCTCACTGCGCAGATTAAGGGTAAAAATCGAGAGCAAAACAATGCAAGCATTTCGGATAACTATGACGCAGATACGGTAAATAACCAACACTACACAACTACACTACACACACTAACCAACAACACTCACACATCACTCACATTGACGTGCTTACGAACGCAACTGAATAGTAGTAGTTGTAATCTCGGCGCTGTTGTATGGAGAGTCCGAGGTTTGGTTACGAGTATACAATAAATCCATGAGTTAAGAAACTGGTGTCAAAACGATGAACTCTTGTCACATTGGTAATTAGTAAAATATTCGTTTACAGTATAAAAATACTTATCTACTGAATAAAAGGAAGTTTGTTTGTAATGGTGACAAACTTAAATTCTAAATCCATACTATAATATTATAAATGCAAAAGTCTGTCTGTCTGTCACGCTTTCACGGCCAAACCGCTGCACGGATTTTGCTGAAATTTGGTATGAATATAGTTGAAGACGCAGGCGGAGCTGCGGGGAAAAAGCTAGTAATTTATATATTTAATTGAAGAGTAGGAGTCAATGATCTCTTTTGTTTCAGGGCGACGAGCACGCGCTTTGGTTCTGGGTGCTTGGTTCATCAGCTTCCTTTTCTGTGTTCCCATGTTATTTCTATTTGATGAGGCAGACGTAGGTATGTGTTCTAATTTTATTAACTACTTAAATTCTCAGTAGACAATCTATGAATGCTAGTGCAATTGTAAAAGCCGCCATGTCTTCAGCTTGTTCCTCGGTTCATGTCAAACATTTCACTCTTTTAAGGTCGTTTCTGGACCCTTCATGGACCAAAGAACACTCTAAATTATGGTTTTTAAGTAATTTACCGGTGTTTTGTGAAAAAAGACTTTTTGGAAATGCATCGGGTGGCTGCTATTAGAGATTAACAGCCGTGCGCTATTGTTACCACAACTCATTTCGCCTAAAAGTAGACACGCACCTGGAGGAAAATCATTCGACTCACATAAAGGTGATGTAGCTTGATGTCGAAGAAAACACACAAAATACTAGAAAACTTGCTTTATTCACGTAAACGCGTACAATGTCGTAGGAGCCGTGCGGTGTGGCCCACGAACGGGTTAGGAAAAAAATCTCACTGACATGTATCTAAATTGTCACTGACATTTCGCGATATGTACCCTAAAACGTGACTGATTCGGAAATCAATCAAAGCCATCGCTAACATCATCGATTATGTGAATAAATGTAAATCATTCCAAATCGAACGAAAATCATTCGACTAACCGGTCTGCAGATCTCAAAAACAGCAGTCACAGTCGTAGATTTTCGCAATTCGCTTTACAAGCATTTTTTGTTACCAGGTATAATCCAATGCTGGTCAGGCATAAGCAAACTACAATGGCGGATATGGATGACCAGCGTGTTCGTGTCATTGTTCGTGGCTCCAGCGCTGACCATCGCTGCTTGCTACGGTGTCATTGTGGTCACCATCCGGCAGAAGAGTCAACGGGTACTAGGTAGAAGAGCCACGGCTACCAGACAATGTGAGTAGCATCGTAAACAGCAATGTCAACAGCAATCAATAGCAAAAAAAATAAAAAAAAATCATAATCTATGGTTTTACCAGATCTTTGGCACTCGCGCGAGATACAATAAATTTCTCTCTTCTTAGTTGTTTTAACTTATTTCTCTTCAAAATTTTGGACCATTTTAGACAATAATATTACCATTAATATTACCATTTTTGTGATTTCCCAGATGTGGGCAATAAAGTTATATTGTATTGTATTTACAGCATACTGATACCAGATGCATACATGTCTTTGTTCTGCGACGACAATAGGTGCAAAGATGTGTAGCTCCTAAAACTAAAAATCCTCATAGAAAAAAAAAAATTGTTTCGCCATTTTTACACGTTAAATTAAACTATTTTAATGCTAATAAGTAATAAATGTTTTTATCACGTTTATTACTTATTTATTTACAACTAGCTGTTTCCCGCAGCTCCGTCTGCGTCAAAAAATAGCCTATGTTTGACCCCGGGTCTTCAACTATATTCATACCACATTTCATCAATATCCGTTCAGCGGTTTGGCCGTGAAAGCGTAACAGACAGACAGACAGACTTTCGCATTTATAATATTAGTATGGATTAAGTTTCAAATACTACCTGCAATCATGAACGCTGCAAAGTGTTTGAAACGCGATAAAAACCGTATTAAAATAGTTCAATTTAAAAATTCGTGGTAAATTGAGAAAGAAATAAGAAGTTTTTCCTGATCATATTTAAAAATAGCTATCTAATATTGGGCACAATGATGTCAACTCTCTCGAAAAGTAAGCAATCATATCAATAAAACTTTCAAGCTTTCCCTAGTTCATGACTTACGAAGTTCTCTTCATTTTCCCGCGTCCCAACTTTTAAATTATTCACGTCATTCCTGAAGGGTCTCTACGTGTATTAAATTCTATAATAAGAGTTCATTCATCTACGAATTTGTGGTTCATTCAAACTACAAAAAAAGAGGAAAACTGACTGTGCCCATAAAATGTACTGAGAAATGATTCAAAACACGTTAAGAGTAAAGAACTGTGTCGTTAAACTTGTATGATCTCTTAAACTTTAGCAACATTGTTATGAATAATCAAAACATGCTTTTTAGAACGGAATGGTTGAAATTATTGTGAACGTAATATCAAAATATTAAAACGAACCATTTTTTATAAAAAAAATACTTATCATCTATACAACAAGTATTGCTTTGCATAAATTATATCAGTCTTTTTGCACTTTTAACCTTTTCCTATAAAATTTCATCAAAATCTCTTCATTAGTTAATCTTAAATGCAGAAGCTTACAGTATAAAATATGGTTAAGAAATAGTTAATGAAATCAAAGCAATATAAAACCTTCACAAAAACAGAAACTAATTTCTTATGGAACTAATTACTCGGATTTTATATTTGGTCATGGTATTTAATTCCCAGCCTAAATTTCCTTCGGCGGTGTCAACAAGGAAAATTAATAAAAATATCCTTAATCGAAATCGAATTCATTTCCTTTGGGGTGAATGATCATTGATGGAGATTAAAGGAAAAATAATTTCTTTTTAAATATTTCTCGGTAATTGAATAGAATTAAACTTAATTAGGGTTGGTTGTTACTGGCCACTTAAAATGCTTATAAAAGTACTAGCAACTTATAATATATATTAAAAAATGAGTTCCTTTTTCAATATTCTCTAAGAAAAGAACCCGTCAACGAATGGTGAATAGATGAGCGTAAAAACTGAGAAATCCAGCCAAATTATAGAGCACGTGACTTGAGTGGCAATGGTTTGGGTCCAGTGAAATATGAGGAAAGAACACTGCGATGTTATGTGAATAGGCTTGAGAACGTCGAGCTGGAAGGTCATTTGTCATGGATTTTATATTTAGCAGTAATATAGCGTTTTATTTACTTTTTCAACTAATTTTTTTACGTTTATTGTTCGTAAAATATTACAATTGTACAGCGATAGACTTTCGCATCTAGTAATCGTGAAAAGTAAATTGAAAAAGTTAGAGAAAAGCACGTTGAGATTTAAATAATTCTATTGAATTAGTCTAGAGTATGATGGAAGCCAAAGATTGATATGTATTACTAGATTAATAGACTAGATACCGCGCTATGAAGAAAAATCAGTTTCCTGAATGCGGCAACTCAAAATAAATGTATGTGTAAAACCGCGCGCAGACACCATTTTCCATTGTTATTGTTGTCTATGTTTCCATCAGTGGGCTCATAAGGACGTAGTGTTAAAAACATCGTATTGTAACTACTTTTTAAAGCTCCCCAAGATAATAGTATTTATTCTTAAAAAACATTAGATAATAGATAGATCTGTATTTCTTTACTTTGTGTTTTTTTATATAGATAGATTGATGAGATCAATAACAATCTGCCATCTTTCAGACAGTGACGATTTGGACAGCCGCCGGGCCAGCAGCAGGGGAATCATTCCAAAGGCGAAGATTAAAACGGTGAAGATGACTTTCGTCATTGTGTTTGGTAAGTACAACATTTTGAGGCTCAGACGAAATATATCTTCGCTTTGGTTTCACGGGTTACCCCGGTCCTTTAAGAGGCTTGCGCGGGGATATCGATCTAACACGTACAGGGCCTTTTAAGGAAGTTGATGTCATGTGGTGTTCCTGCCAAAACCCATTTACCATTGGATCTCAGGATACTTTTTGTCCTCTTCGATCCACCGTTAGATGGATTCAAATATACTCAACAATTTATATGCCACCTCGATCCAGGAGTGAAGGGTTCCAAAGACACCAATATTTGACCCGTCCTCGGCTATATTAATAAATGGCATTTCCATGAACAGGTCTCGGCAGGAGGAGGAACTATTTATAATGAATAAAATAATTATATGGGTTATGATAATGAAGTTTGGATGGATAAAAACTGGTCTATTACTGTAGAAATCGGACACCTGTCATAATCATGATTACTGACTATTTGTCAGACACACACAGTGAATGGGCCCCCAAATATTTTTGTTTACTTTATAGACACACGGTAACAAAAATCTCATAAAGGTAAAAGAATAAGACATGGGGACCGATTCTCGCGCTTTTAGAGATTATGTCCAATATGAACTTTCTTAAAAAAATTGGCGACAGTGACATATTACGATTTTTTGAAGTTAGCTGCCATGTTTTTTTTTTCGGAAACCTCGAAGTCTACTGATCTCATCTTCGGTGTCATGGTGTTTGAACTGACTCTAGAATTAAAATTATGGTTTTAGTGATTCAATCAGGAAACTGCGACAAACAATATTCTCCAAAAATTAAATTGTAAATATCACAAAAATAATTTCCTATTACTCTTTTTAAATCATGCTTAGATATTAAGCTAGGTATATTTTTGATATTTCATTATTAATTTAAACTTTGAACTAGCGGAGAGAATAAACTTGAAAGAAAAATGTTAAGAGAAAACTCCATCAGGCGTAACTTTAATGAGTTTGTTTTTGAGTTCTTAGTTGGTGTTTAAAATGCTTGCTAGGTCATTAACAACCTTAGGTACCACTTAACATAATTTTAACGTAAAAGTTTAAACTGACTTGAGTTTTGGTTACACATTAAAAAAAAAGAAAAGATTTTTCTTCTAGACCAAGACATTAATACGAATAACTGTTGTTTTTTCCCCCCCTATAAAAAATATTACCGAAACATTTCTCTGGTTAGTGTTAGCGACGCTTATTTATTTTAAGGTTTTATGACTAATCTAATAGATGTTAGCGGCCGGTAAAGTGGCAGAACAGGTATATCACCACTACCCCCTCCTATTTGATGGGTATTTATTGGTAGTATCAATATAACTCGGGCTCTCTTTTCGCTTCGCTTGGCTTTGAGATGGAACATTGGAAACGTCATGCAGTGCAGAATTGTGTTTGTATTCCATAAAATTAACCGAGGCCAAGACTACTAGTATTTGTTTATAGTTAATCTCTAATTGGTAAAGTTAACTTTGATATTTATTGTGCAAATGTAAATTAGGTTAGTGTGTACAAAAATGCCACCCAATAATTATTTAGTGTGAACAGTAGTTAATATTATTGTTTTTGAGAATTAGCAAGCCGTAATTACGGAAGAATACCAACATAAGGTTGAGGTATATTGTGAAGCGCGTGGAGTGGGCGCTTGACCTTGCTAAACACCTAAAATGTGTATAAACATGTACGTTAAAATTGACCATATTGCGATATTTCTCACATTAGTCTTTGATAATTTTCAAATGGGGAAGTACGACAATCCTATCTCTTATCAAGAAACTCTTAATTACATTTGAATAGTAGTAAATCTGTCGTTCGACACGCTACCTTCCCAAGTATCTCAGATTTCCGAATTGCTTCTGGGTCAGTTTGGTTAATAATGACACAGATTACAGAATACTATACAGATGATCAGTCTTCATACAAGGAATCGCTTTTTAATGCACTATATAGGTATAAACAGCACTTTAAAAAAATACACATTTAACGCCATCTATTGAAAACTTAAGTTATTTACATAAACATAGCTTTCAACAGCTGTGCCCTATATTTCAATTACCTCAAAAATATCGATGATGATTCAGAAAAATAGGTTTTCCAAAAATGTATATCTTGCTTTGTAAAATAATCGTTTTTTGTAGCGCCAATTATAATCAAATAGGATAGCTATTTCATGGTAATGGTATCCCGTTTGATAATAAAACTCGTCAGTTTTCAAATAATTCCTGTGCTGTTCCTATATCAGAAAGTCACGCCAACAAGCGTGTTTGAATATTTTTACCACAACCATATGATTTTATCGTGTTTACAATGGAATACCTTGTCACGCTCATTTTGAACAAACATTTTACATGTCTGTTATTTGTTTGTCGACACGTTTCTGCAATCACAGGAAAAGCCGTACTTAAAACATCACTTCCGTAATACGTCAAATATGGATAAAGAGATAATGTGTTAGAAGAAGGAATCTATTCTTTTCGTATTTAGTGTAACAAATATGACGAATTTTGGTAGAAATGAGCAAATTAAAGATACTACTTGCATATATTAGGATTAGTGTACAAAATGGCCCTTCTCCCATTGCAGCGCCCGTCAGGGCCCTTAACTGTTTTTAATTCTTATGACAACATCTGTATATATACATTAAGGAAGCAATAAATGATTTGATTTGATTTGATTTAGTGTAGAATTCCTCTATCGATATGAATTAAACATTATTTTACCGCTTACTTAACCCTCCTTGAGAACTCTGTTATTAGTGGAAATTAAGTTATTTGTTCATTCAAATTCATTCACAATACTAAACCTACATTCATCGCTTACCTCCTAATATTGTTCAGGCGCGTCGACATATACCATATCGCGTCAAACACAAAGACGTCGAAACAATGTCACGTCACAAAGACGCACTCTCAAAATCAACCAAGTGTTGCAGTCTACAAAGATCCAGTAGTTGAACTTAAAGTTTTCTTATGTTTTCGCGATTGTTATTCATTAAATTAAACTATTTTAATACGGTTTTATCGCGTTTATTACTTATTTATTTACACCTGACGTTTCAAACACTTTACAGCGTTCATGGAGAGGCAGAGAGTCTGCCTGCGACCATGAACGCTGTAAAGTGTTTGAAACGTCAGGTGTAAATAAATAAGTAATAAACGCGATAAAACCGTATTAAAATAGTTTAATTTAATGAGTTGAACTTAAATTTATTTTAAGAGGACTTAAGTACTTCATCTTTCCTCTGAATACTCCTCATACAATCTATATAATCACGAGAAAAATGTCAGAGTCAAAACATGTAGGATGCCGTAAGTATCTGACTAGAATACTGTACCGACTTCAAAAATATATCTTTTTCAAGACTACATATACGAACTACACTTCCATACTAATATTATAAATGCGAAAGTCTGTCTGTCTGTCTGTTACGCTTTTACGGCCAAACCGCTGAACGGATTTTGATGAAATTTGGTATGAATATAGTTGAAGACCCCTGGGTCTTAACTATAAAACGTAGGCTACTTTTTGACGCAGGCGGAGCTGCGGGAAACAGCCAGTATTATATAAGTATCACATTTTACGTATGGGTCCTATATTAAGGGAGCAAGTCGCACCTCTGGTTTCTTTTGTAATATCTAACATATATAATTTTCAGTAATAAAATACTCGAAAATGTTATAAATTTATTAAAAACTAGCCGTTTCCCGCAGCTCCGCCTGCGTCAAAGTAGCCTACGTTTGACCCCGGGTATTTAACTATATACATACCAAATTTCATCAAAATCTGTTCAGTGGTTTGGCCGTGAAAGTGTAACAGACAGACAGTCGGACTTTCGCATTTATAATATTAGTGTGAATATAAGATCCACCCAACGGTGCTAGTAATATCGGTTTTGAATAGAAGCCAAGTATTTGTCTTGATAAATGAAATTCCGATAAATTTAATTTTCATTTTTATAATTTTGTATAGACTATTAGGTCATATTAGCTCACATAGATACAACTCTTCTATCAAATCTTTATTATCGTTAATCAATTTTAAAATAATTTTTCATTCATTCATTAAATTTTCCAAAAGGTTGCCTGGAATAAATAACAATTGCGATAAGGCCAGTTCTTCTGTTCACAATACAATACAATACAAAAACTCTTTATTGCACAACAAGGATACATTGTTAAATACAAGCAATACATTCACGTTGTTTTGTTCTTGTTTTAATTGCTTTAATTTGACAAATGTTTGCTTGTGTGCAATAAATATTATAAAGAGGAAAGATTTGTATTTTTGTGTGTATGAGTTTGTAATGTAACTCAAAAACTACTGTGCCGATTTCAAAAATTCTTTCACTATTGGAAAGCTACATTCACCCTGAGTGACATAGGCTATATACCGCAGGTGGAGCTGCGGGAAACAGCTAGTGTGCAATAAAGTGATTTGTATTGTGTCACCTGACAAAAAGAATATCTAAGTTTTTAACTTAACAAATTTTATTGCAGGGTTAATTACAAAAGCATTATCTAACTTTTGGGTGAAGCAGAAGGTTTTTAAATTAATCTATATTCATACTATACATACTAATATTATAAATGTGAAAGTGTGTTTGTTTGTTTGTCTTTCTTTCACGTTAAAACGGAGCAACGGATTGATGTCATTTTTTGTGTGGAGATAGTTGGTGACCTGGAGAGTGACATAGGCTACTTTTTTCCGTGACACAAAGAAATTCCACGCGGGCGAAGCCGCGGGCACAGCTAATTAGTTAGTTTAGTTATATTACGAAACGAAATTATTACTAACGTTACTGTCATCTGTTAAACATGCTTCTTAAAGTTCAAAACAACATACCTTTCGCGTTCATTCTTATATGTTGAAAAATAAAGCCATATTAGAGACTAGCTGTATCCCGCAGCGCCGCCTGCTTTAAAAAACTAGCCTATGTTTAACCCACGGGTCTTCAAGTATATTCATGCCAAATTTCATCTAAATCCGTTCAGCGGTTTCGTAGTGAAAGCGTAACAGACAGACAGACAGAAAGACAGACAGACTTTCTCATCTATACTTATTATAATATTATAAAGCTGAAGAGTTTGTTTGTTTGTTTGAACACGCTAATCTCAGAAACTACTGGTTCGAATTGAAAAATTATTTTTATGTTGGATAGATCATTTATCGAGGAAGGCTTTAGGCTATTTAACATCACGTTGCGACTAATAGGAGCGAAAAAACAGCCGAAAATGTGGAAAAAACGGGGAAAATTATTCATCTTTGAGGGCTTCCGTTGCGTGCGCTGCGAAAACCGTTCGAGATACCCAAAAAATATAATTGAAAGAATTATTCCTCTTTAAATTATCTAAAAAAAATATCCGCGACAGTATATGTCTATCTATCAAGATTATCTCACAATAACCGTTTTTATGATAATCAAATTTGGTCGAAATTAATGCATTATTACAAATTATTTGTCAGAGTTGTATCAACATAATAATCTTTATCCAAATAAATGTGTTATTGATTAAGAGTATTTAACTGTGAACAAAATTTTCTTTGACATCACCTTATTTCAATAAACATCTTATATGATAATACAATTTTAAAATAACTCTGAAACAAAATTCACACGCGCCGCATGATGAGCGCTCGCCCATGATTCCCAAAATAACTATTCCACGCGGACGAAGTCGCGGGCACAGCTAGTTTATAATATTAGTGTGAATTACAACGAAAGTATGAAAAACAAATAATGTGTATTTTGTAATGGAGATGCAAAAATATTTCCAATGTTCACCATTAACCAATGACATCGACATAATCCATTATCATACATAATGCATTCTGCATTATCATGAGCTCACAACCCCCGAACCAACCCCCGATGTCAGTTCATGACAGCACAAACATACAAATTATAAGACTGAAAAGTCACGCGAGAAATCAAACGGCCTAATGGCAACAATCCATACTAATATTATAAATGCGAAAGTCTGTCTGTCTGTCTGTTACGCTTTCACGGTCAAACCGCTGAACGGATTTTGATGAAATTTGGTATGAATACAGTTGAAGATTCGGGGTCAAACATAGGCTACTTTTTAACGCAGGTGGAGCTGCGGAAAAAAGCTGGTCATCAATAAAACAACAATAAAAAATTAACAATTGTAACAGATTTTGTTAATCTTATTTGTTACACCGTTATCCGTTTCATCCTAACATTCACACTAATATTATAAATGCAAAACTCTGTCTTTCTGTCTGTCTGTCTGTGTTACGCTTTCGCGGGCTAACCGCTGAACGGATTTTGATGAAATTTGGTATGAATATAGTTGAAGACCCGGGGTCAAACATAGGCTACTCTTGGACGCAGACGGAGCTGCGGGAAACAGCTAGTTAGTTCTGAATAAAAGAGTCTTAACGCCAACCGTCGCATAATTCAGTCGCCTCCATCTCTACAACGTAAGAACCAAAAAGGTAAAGATTTGAAATTAGCCTAGTTCTTGTTTTATTGATACCTCGTAAAGTTCTATTAATTGAACTACTTGACTTTTTATCCCAGTAGGTAGTACAGTTGATATATGAATATTATAAATAAATATATGCAGCCATTCGGTGGTCACTAAAGGAACCAAGTCAGGGGCCAAAAGTAGGTTTTGAAAAAATCTCTAACACAAGGATGCGCAAGGTCAGTTGACCACTTGACATATTTGATATAAATAAATGCATCCATATTTTTATAAAGAGGTTTTTACAATAATAATTAATGGAAACTGATATATGTCCGTGAATATTTGGTATGAATGGAAACTCCATTAGGAAGGTTCACGTAGTGCACACTGAGTTGAGTACTGTCTTCATGTCAAATGCATCAGATAATATTCTGTTTTGATTGGTTGATGTAAGTAATATCTTAAAGTTTTTATCAAATTCTTCCTGTTTTGGTGATCGGGTATGCTCGGGTACTAGAAAAACATGCGCTATGTTGGAAGATATTTAAACAATAAAGAATTAATGATTTCTTATGTTTTCGCGATTGTTATTCATTAAATTAAACTATTTTAATACGGTGTTTATCGCGTTTATTACTTATTTATTTACACCTGACGTTTCAAACGTTACGTGAAGCTATTGAAAATTAAAAACATCCTAATTTCAATAGAGAGGATTGATGGCAGGTACCACCAGCTTGGGACCCAGTCATTAACTTAATAAAATCGCAAACTCGGAAGCAGACTGCAAGACCCTTAGATACTGTGAGCCAATACTGCGTGAATCGGAATAGTTCCCAATAAAAATTTCAGGCGGTAGTTTGTAATCTTATGACATCAAAGACAAATGTTAACTTAGTCTGCCTGCGACCATGAACGCTGTAAAGTGTTTGAAACGTCAGGTGTAAATAAATAAGTAATAAACGCGATAAAAACCGTATTAAAATAGTTTAATTTAATGAATAAAGAAATAATAAAAAACCAACACTTAAAGTAATTTACACAAAAGAAAATAACGTAATAGGCAAGTTAGTAAATCCATTTAATTTGTTCGGTTTTGTTTCATGTCGGTGTTCATGTTTCTAACTACTTTTGGAGCGATCTTGTAAAACTTTGAACGTTATTTTCAACGAATCTTATTAGGTGATAAACGAGTTAGTAACTGTTTGTAGATTTTTAATCAGATTCTGTCAGAATATTAGGTGAAACATAACAAAAAATAGAAAAAAGAAAAGAGGCTTTAATTGGTAGTGGGACACGTATGGCAAAGGTTAAACTTAATTTTAATAATGATAACTATTTATTTTTATCGCTTTATAGCCGCCTAATATAACTTATCCTTCAAACAACCAGTTTCAGAGTGACACAGAAGTAGCAAGTGAAGAAATCGTGAAGTTGGCACGCATTTAGCCAATTCGAAAAATTCTGCCAAACCCAGGTTCGATTATACCAGTGCAGCCAGAATAACAATTTTAGCACAAAGCTACTAAACCAAATACATACAAATATATTTTTATTTTAGTGTACCTACTTAGTAATTTTATACTTGTTAATAGTTACTACTCGTCATTCATCTCGCCAGTTGCCAGTGCGCATGGCTTGGTATTTCATTTGTTATGTGTTCGCCACGGCGAATTTTCCCATGATCATGGTTGTAATTGGGCTACATAGTCTACACTTATTACCTAAGGTGTAAGTTGATTAAAGAAAGATGAAAGAAGTGATTTAAAATTGACGAACCTACTTATCCTTATCAGAAAAAGACAGGCCTATGTGTCATTGTCAGCTACTTTATCTCGGCTGGCAGAATCGATTCCCGCCCAATCTCCTACCGGCTTGTTTATTACGCATTAGCATTTTTATCAACATATCCATACCAATAGCCGATTGCAAAGCCAATTTCGGATCAAGCTGTGATGTAATGTTTATATCGAGTATCGCATAGGTCCCGATTTAGAAGGGGGTTACGGAGGGCACCCTGTTTTCAATACGCGTATGTCTGCCTTCGAGGTCTAGTTGTCTTTGCTTACGGTGTTTATTGATCATGGTCGAATGCATCAGGAAGCATTTTTTAATACATTACACAAAATATGCCACACAATACGGAATACTAACCACACAAACTGGGTTAGGCCTAGAGAATACAATCCCGAGCATGTTTTTCAATCCCGGGCTTACGGGATTTTTGAAGCCTTTTCTCGGGATCCCGGGCCTATCCCGGGATTAGACTATGTGGTTTCTAATTGGGCTAAAATAAAAAACACGAGTAATTAAAAAAAATGTCTTTAATGTCTTTGCACAACACAAATCAGAATAATAATAAGAAAAGAAAAAACACAAACCAAAAAATACTATACTTTTGCAAGAAATTAATAAACAGCACAAAATAACTATTTAGAATTTCGAAAATATAATCGCAGAAATATCAAAGCATCCAATGTTTGACTTCCGAGCCTGCTTCGTAGTCTATTGCCAACATACGCAGCAGCTGAAAACGCTCGTTCAGCTTCTACGCTGGTCGGAGGAATAGACAATAGATACTTATATGCTGTTTCTAAGTGATATCCAGGAACTCCTCCATTTTCGAACAGGCTCATTTCACGTCTAATACTATTTGCCAACCCCAATTCATTTTGTACTTGTACTTCAGGATCTGGGGATTTCATACTCTTGTTAATTTCCAGCTGTAACTTTTCCTTTAATGTCAATTGGGATTGGGATTGGGATTGAGCTGACCTTAGCTCATCATCTGTTTGTGATCCTGACCTTGCTTCTTCTTCCGTGTTATCTCGACTATTAAGTCTTTTAACTCTTTTTTTCTTTTGTCTCTTTATTTGCTTCCTCACTAAAGCCTGTGTCGGAACTGGAAATAAGTCGTGCCATTCCAAATCCGATAATAACTGATTTTCATCATCCATTCGTGGATTTTGTAAATAATTTAACACGCCAGTTAAATCATCACTTCGTCGTTG
Source organism: Euzophera pinguis (assembly GCA_947363495.1). Lineage (NCBI taxonomy): Eukaryota > Metazoa > Arthropoda > Insecta > Lepidoptera > Pyralidae > Euzophera > Euzophera pinguis. The sequence goes on from OX376158.1 coordinate 2,882,152, forward strand.
CTTTATACGTTCCACTAAGGATGTTTTAATTTTTTTGGCAAGTGCTGAGTTTTTGCTAGACAGTTGTTTTATAAGAAATTTCAAAGCGGCATCAGCTGTGCATAAATTAGCATCTCGCCGACAGATTGCTTCTACTGTCAATTTAATTGGGGTCAGCACATTAACAATTTTATTTACCAATTCAAAATCAACATCTTCTAAACGAATTGGATGATTGAGATCTATAAGAGCTTTTTGAATGCATGCTTTTAAAAGATAAAATCGCTCCAGCATTGTTAAAAGACTATTCCACCTGGTTTTACAGTCAAAAGAAGTGACAACTCTTTTCCATGTTCAATTTTCACATATTTCTGAAGTACTGTTTCATTTTTCAATGGAGATCTTTTGAAATACACTACAACTTTGCGGATTTTCTTTATCAGCTTATTAATATTTTCATATTGTGTTAACTTTGGTACGTGTTCTGGCGCAAGATCATTTTGTGACATTACGATTAAACCTGATTCTGGACAGTCTAAGTCTTCTAAATGGTGTTCATCATCGCTGTCGTCCATATAATCAACAGCCACAGCTGGTTCATTTATAGTATCATCTGAGGTAGGGCTATCTTGCAAATTATTATGTTTTTCATAAAGCACATTACAGACCGCCAAATTGATACCATGTGCGAGACACAGTTGTTGTTCAGTGCAAACAAGCCGCCCCACCTTTATCATAACATTCGGTCCATCGGTTACAATAGCCACGATGTCAGTTTCTAGGGAAATGTCAAATTTACTTAGACGCTCTTGCAATATACGAAGACAATTTTCAGCTGTCATACTATCGTAAATAGGAACAAGTCCTTAGTTCCAAAATTTTTTATATGAATGAACGTTGACCGCCATGTATCGTTTATTGGAAGTTGAAGTCCACTCGTCGAAAGAAAGACTAAATCTTTCACCTGCACTTTTCAAATGTTTTAATTCTGCAGTTACTTGCTTTCTGATTTTTTCACTGTAATTCATAACACGTTTTCGAACAGTGACGGCTGACTTTGGTAAATCCATGTATTTTGCTAAGAGCAATTTTCTAAATCATCTGAGGTTATGAATACACTGAATGGAAATCCATCTAATGCAATCATTCTTGCCAAAATATCATCCAGGCTATCGTCGGCACTTTTAGTAAAATAATCATCTAACTTTCGCTTGGCTGGCGGCGGTGCTGTGTTCAGATTTTCAGAATCTTGACTTGTTGAAGCTGATATAACCTTGATGTTATGTTTTGATAACAAATGTGTATGTAATCCCTTAGTTGATCCACCCAAAGTCTTGAGGATGGCTGGGCATCGCTTACATTTAGCACTATTCCCGTCCTTCGCAACTAAATAATAACTCCACACTGACGTCGTATCACTGTCTTTTTTATGTTTAACAAAGTCTCCCGCCATTTGAAATACTTAATTTCAGATAATTGACTTTTAAATTTTAATGACGTAGCCTACGTAACCCGTCACTGACAGAACAATAAATGAAAAAAATAAAACCGGATTTGCATATTTATACTTTCGTACAGGGAATCCCCGACGGGAAATACCCGCAACAATATTATGATATGAGATGATCGGGTGATTCCCCTGTTGGTTCGTTGGGGAATTACCTTAAGAGTATTGTATTAAAGTATTCCGAGTGGGGAAGTCCCTTCTAAGTTCTACGACAAACATATTATTAGGACTGTACCTGTGTAGTAAATAGTGGGTACCTAACTACCTACGTATTGTACGAGTTGCTTTTTGTCGTAATGTATTAAAATAATCTAGGCAAGGTTATTTTCAAGACGCAACGGACTACGGAATACAAACTAGACTTGTTTGTGGCAATCCCAAAAATCCCGAGATTAGCCAAGTACAGTCCCGGGATTTTCGGGGCCAGAAAACGGTCGGGATCCCGGGATCCCGAGATTTGTATTCTCTAGTTAGGCCCAAAGTAAATCCGAGACTTGTGTTATGATAATACTAGGTTGTACTAGTTGTTTCTCTGATCTCAAGATAACCACTGCTGGACATACTTAGTCCTCCCATAAAGACATCCAACGTAACCGATTCTAATCAGCGTAGGTCCAGTGTCTTCTGTTAATTTTTTTATAGCTATTGTATGTCCCACTGCTGGGCAAAAGCCTCCCCTCTTTTTTACCACGCATCTCTGTCCAGGGCTATTTCTTTCAGTCATTTTCGAACTTGAAGTCATCGGACCATCTCGTTTTTCTCGACGACCTCTCTTTCTATTAATTTATAAAATTTTATTCATCACATCAAAAAATCTGCAATGCCATACAATATGGCAGTGTTGCTAGATTTCTGGGCACCATGTCTCAGGGCAATGATTTTTACTTTTTAAGATCTTTAATACTTTTATTTTTAGTATCGTTTTATGTAGGCTACTGTATGTAATATCATGTGTGTCATATCTAATTCTTCTTCGCAGTGTTCGTCCTATGCTGGTCTCCATACATGATTTTCGACTTGCTCCAAGTGTATGACTACGTTCCCGAGACCCAAGTGAATATGGCCATCGCTTCTCTCATTCAAAGCCTGGCCCCGCTCAACTCCGCCGCAAATCCAGTCATATATTTCATATTTTCTAACAGGATATTTGTTAGTCTCAGGTAAAAAATACTAGTTTCATGTGTTTAGTGTGAAAGTACTTTCAGTAAAAAATAATAAATGAAAGCCCAGTAATTTTTTCCGACCTCCCTCCCGTACAAATGTAGTGATCAGCTGACAGCATTATATAATATTTAAAATCGTTTTTTTCAGTTCTCACATATTTTTATGACGTTCCCGTATTAGGTGTAATATAAAGTTGCAACCTAAAGCCAGTATAGTTTGACCTCTCAGTAGTTTTTGCGTGATACAGACAAACAGACAAAAATTCTAAAAATTGGCTTCTGTTGGTGTAATAATTGTTTTTTTATAAAAAAAATTAATGTATAGACACCTACCTGTTACAATTTATATATATATAGCATAGAAGATAAGATTTATTTAGAGACAAGATTATTTCAAAAACTATAATTACTTTCCAAGTGGTTATTATACTAATAGATAATAATATATTACAATATTAAAAGTTATTGAAAGCATTAGAAGATAGTTTCATGTACTAAACACATTGTTTACAATTTGGCTGATGTTAAAAAATATAGTTACAAAATTCACTCAAGAACAAACAGGACATCTAAAATCTATGAAAATTTATTAATAAATAATTTATCGATAAGAGATGTCGCCTAAGTTCATATTTTCCCAAGAGTCCCACGGGAACAGAGACAGGGCGTTTAGTTTTGTAGTATATTGCCAATGTTTTAAGCAGCATATTGATTAATGATAGAACCGTCAACTTCAAATGATTTATCGGAATTAATTAAACGAGAACTTGCCTAATTTTTCTTTAAAGACTCGTTCAGTTCGCTCAGTACTAATTTACGTGGGGTAAAGTTTATCTTGTGGTTAATTGGTATATTTCAAGTTCTTTGTCGAAATTTCCGGGTCGTAATTAGTATTTTGGAACTTGAAATAGATTTAAATTAATACTTATTTACAGGGAAATTGATTTTGTGAAAGCTGAATATTCAAACTTATGGAAAGTATCAAATATTTTATCAATATTTAACTGTCGGTCGTTAAAGGAATCAATTCAGAGGACGAAACTCGGTTTCAAACAACTCTGACACCAGAGTGAACAGGGTTGATTGAGTCTTGGGGTTACTGGAAGAGATTTCTTTAGAAATATGCAGCAAGCACCCTTGTGCTAATGTTCTTTTGTAGTAATGTTGTATCCTGTTCGATTTACTGTGTACATGAATTTGATAAATAATTAATCCCATAGGAACATACCGCCATACAAGTGGTTGTGGTGCTGGATGCGAGCCAGCGACAGCCCAGCTGGGAACGAGTCCAGGGCCCACACCGAACTTCTGACGTCATCACACAGAAGGACCAGGCACGACTTGACAGTAAGGGTAAGTTCAGAACCTTACTTACCAAGTTCATCTGCAGGTTTAGCAAGATTATGCTGGCCGGTGTTAAAGATTCTAAGACAAGATGTTGTATTTTTTTTTTTGTTTTGATACCCTGATGCACACATATTTAAAAAAATACATGTAATTTTTTTTTATAATAAATAATTAAATAGAGACAAATTACATAGATTAAGCTAGATTACGTTATAGAGATCGTTAAATGTAACGTGCGTTAACTTAATTACTTAAGTATTTACTATTTAGCGTTTTCTACTTAATTATTCGGGTCCTCTCTGTTATATAAGGGTAGACAACACTCTCTTAGTCTATTCTAGAACTAAAAAACACAAAGCAATTCTCAAATAGACTTAACTTTACCAGGTAAAAGAAGACAGCCTGAAGTATCCAAAACAGAGGGTCCACCAATGCAACAGCACCAACTCAAAGAAGGTCCGTCTTCATCTTCCAGAAGGTCACCTCAACAACAACTGTCATCCGGTCCAACGGAGAAGGGATGACACCTTCTTGTAATATTACAGGACGTAGATAATTTTGTAACTAAAGTATAGACATTGTATCTTAAGAATACGGGCATCTGATGTGAAGATTCTTTTAAATCTCACGAGTTATAAGTCCAATCGTGCTCCATGAATTTACCAAATTCATGTGCACAGTAAGTCGAACAGGATACAACATAGAACAAAACATTATGTTCTTATGCCTAATCTATCTCAAAACCGACGAATCAAATAAAAATCATTCACCGGTTTTGACTAAGACGTACTTACTACTAAGATGGCGCATCGACCAAAGATGGGTCTTGGCCTCCAATAATAAGAATCCCCACTTCGATCTATCTTGCCCCATTTCTTGCCAGGAATCGACGTGGAGCGCGCGCAGATCCCTCCGTACCTTGTCAATCCAGCGATATCTAGGGCATAGATCTCAAAAGTCGCAAACATATTAAAAAAGGGAGATGTCAGTGTCGTGTACGACGAGAGTGATAAGATTAGAAGAAGCGAGGGAAGTCTGTAAGGATCGTAGCAAATGGAAATCTGTAGTCTCTCCCTGTCCCTACGGGAAAAAGGCGTGATGGTATGAATGTGTATGTATGTAGATCTCAAAAGTAATATTCTTGGCCGTTTGACTTCGTCATTTATTTATTTATACTTTCTTACACACTACAATTCAGGAATTCGTCATAAAGGGTTTTTTTTTTTTTGTATTTTTTCTAAGCTGTTTAGTCTTACATACTTTTGGTCATTTAAAGCCATCAAGTCTCTAAATTTATCAATCAAAATAACTTTATAAAAGATTCGTCGGAACCTTAGTATTTTATTTAAAAAATATAATTAATATAATTAAATTTTAAAACATCCGTACTAATATTATAAATGCGAAAGTCTGTCTGCCTGTCTGTGTTTCTGTCTATCTGTCTGTCTATTATACTTTCACGGCCAAACCGCTTAACGGATCTTCTTTGCGAGTCGACTCTGGCTGTTATCACACTTCAGAGGACCAAAACTCCGCCACCGACAAGGCATTGTCGGTGGCTTCGTAGAGGTCCCTGAGCATGCAGGTGGCTGGGCACGCAGGACAGGACAGGAGATGCGTCATGGTTTGGGGAGAGACACCGCACCGGCAGGCCACCTCAGAGCAGTAGCCCCACCTGAACATGTTTTCCTTGCTTCGGCCTACGAGAGTCCGGAGTCTGTTTAAAGACTTCCATGTAAGCCATGGCACGTCATGTCCAGGAGGGAGGCACTCCGATAGCGGCAGAGATGAGGCCGAAGGGTATCTCTCCGTCCAAATATCCACTCTAGATTGAGAGGCTTCGCCAGTTAGTGGTTTTGTTTCTTTGACGAAGCTGTGTCGACTCTTCAGTCTTTGAGTGATGGACACGTGGTTGTTTAAAGGATGCCGGTGATCCGCTTCCATTTTTGCCCTTTTAAGAGAGCTGGCCACATCTCTACAGACGTCCGGAGGGACGGATAAAAAAAGCTAGTTATATATATTGTGAACAAATAAATAAATAACAACGACTATATCATATAGAAAAACATATATATACTTCAAATATTATTTTAAAGCGTAATTTAGTTTAACCAAGGTATTCATACATTTATAACTTTTTTTATATACAAACATACATACCATCACGCCTTTTTCCCGTAGTGGTAGGCAAAGACTGCAGATATCCATTTGCTACGATCCTTACAGACTTCCCTCGCTTCTTCTTCGCTCATCACTTAACTTTTTTCGACAAATGCAAATTGCATATTTGGGAAATCATTCTTTTTAATGTACCCGTCTTAAAACAGTAAATGTGTGTTATTAGCAAGTTTACAATTTTATATGCTACTGATGTCAAACTTTTATTAATTATAATAATTATTACAATTATAAATATGACATCTACAAAGCTTGACTGATAATTACAAATTATGTAAAATTAATTGTTTATGTCTCACCCCAAGGCGACATCAAACAAACTTACTAATTGCCGAAATAGCTGGAGCAAAGTGCGAAATTAAATTGTGGTTAGTTTACACGAGACATCTCATTATGAGGTTCCTAGAACTGATAATTTAGTTCATTTGCGTGGAAAATATATTTAAATTTGTTTATAAAGTACTTATTAAGTTTTTATACCAACTTTACACCCCTATCATAGCCCGTAGGTAGAGGGACAATGTAAACGATAACTCCCTTATTCATAAAAATAAACAAACGTTCAATAAAACCAAATTAACTAATTTATGTTTAGTCCCTTTCCGACTTATCTATTTTTGACGTGAAAGAACGAGACGAAACATAAATTAGTTAATTTGGTCTTATTGAACGTTTGTTTATTTCTATGAATAAGGGAGTAAATTTCATAGCTACAAAATGCTACAACGCTACAAAATTCTTCGAAGTGCTACGACGCTACAGAATGCTACGAAACTACGGAATGCGATCAAAAATAAAAATTAGGCGCTACGAAATAATAAATTCTTCAATTCTGCCGTCAGATTACTAAAAACACTCCAAGCCACAAAATCAAGTTTTAAGGTACAAGCGAAAAACCCGCGAAATTTTTACAACTGATGCCATTTCAAAACCATATGTCATACAACGATCTTTTAAATACCTAAAGATAAGATATCAAAATCACTTATCAATAGCGATAAATTTAATAAGATTAATCAACCATAATTTAGAAAATTAGCGAATACGGCAGTTTTGTTGTGTATTATTATTTTTTTTATATATGAATACTCTACTAAAAGATCACTAAGTATACCTTAGCGTTCTTATAGCATAGGATTCGAACATAAATATTATGCTTGCATTTTTATGTTTAAAATACTAATCGACAGTAAATTTACTAAAGCACCGTTAAGGTGCTTAACGACGTTTTAGTTATTTATTGAAAGCTTTAAATTAAAATCAAAACATGACTATATCAACTCAATAGCTTTTTAACGACTTACTAGACGAGCTTTGCAATGTAACCACGTTATTGTATTTTTGTCACTATTATGAACTAAATAATAAAACACATAAAAGACGTTAAGCCCAAAACCTTGACCACAAGTGATATTTTAGCTGTGACTTTGGGTTGGAAGAATTTATGTGATGAAAGAAAAAAGTAACGTTAACTACATAAATAAAACAAAATAATATGTTTTTGAAAGGTTTATTAAAAAAATATATGTAACCCTGTCTTGCCATGCTTCTGTAACGAGTAGGTACATAACATCACACCAAAATTATTAGACTCGGACTTTGAAATAAAATCAACAAAGAAATATTCTAAAAATTATAAAAAAGTAAAACAGATTTTCATAAAGAATAACATTGAGGTAAAATTATAGTAAATACCTTGCATACCTACTGAATTTTAAATGCACATATTTAAAACTAGCTTTTTCCTGCAGCTCAACTTCAACTATATTCATACCAAATTTCATCAAAAACCGTTCAGCGGTTTGGCCGTGAAAGCAGACAGACAAACAGACAGAAAGACAGACAGACTTTCGCATTTATAATATTAGTATGGATAGTATGGATTTCAAAAACTTAAAATAAGCCTGTCAGTAAAATGAGTAATGTGTGGCAGTAAAATGAGATCACATGAAAGTTTTCCATAAAATACTTATGTAATACAAAAATAGTTTTGAAAAATTGACCGTAACAAGCTTAAAACTAAACAATGTTCTCCCATTACACACCATACACTACGCAAAGTTTTAACCATTCACATAGTAAGAAAACTTTACCATAAATCTTTTATCATATAATTATAATAATAACTAAAAATAAAAAGTTACAAATCTTGGCACTGTTCAGCCTCAAAATTCCTATTGTATACATAGTTATTAAGTCTAAGAAATACCTAAATAACAATACTTGTATGACTATGTGGTTTTCCTATTTTTTACATCATTTAATGCACCGTGAGGTACTGGAAAACTTGTCCAGAATATTAATTTATGAACAGGAATAATATATTTCAATAATGCCATCTTTTCGCTCTGGCTCGATACCCTTAGGAACTGATCTAAAAGATAGCGATAAAGTTTTGGGATTTTTTAAATATTTATCAGTTATAAATCACAATACTATTTCTTCTTCAAAATTATTTTTATAAAATAAGTCAAATTCATTTCTTTTAAAATTTACTTGAACCATATTTTTTAAATATGCTCTTGGAGTAGACTTTTGAATTCGTCGATCTGAAATATAGTTGGGCATATTAATGAATTGTTGACTTTATTATTGTTAATAGATGAAACTGCATCTACAAGTCGTGATAATCATACAGTTTAATCACTTCCATAGATACATATACATAATATTAAAACAAAAACCAACGATACACCCGAAGCTGTGACTTAATAGCTCAGAAAAGCGTCGTATTTTTAATAGTTAACTTTTTAAACATAATATTTACACTTATGACAACGTAGCGTTAATATTTAGTATAAGACCTTACTAATGCAAGTACCAACAGCTAAACGTGCATTTTAATGAATTATATAAATAAAATATAATAAATTTAGACAGAGTCCGGGATGGCTTAATATGCGAGAGCGTAGCAAAATCAAAAGCTGTGAAAACTTAATTAATTCCATACAATATTACAAAAACAACAACGAAAAACATACATAGCGGTAAGATTGTGGAATTCATTGCCAGCTGATATACGAGACTCGAAAACTATCTCAATATTTAAGAAACTAGTTAAAGAGTTATCTGTCCTTAGCACAATAGATATTTATGTATGTATTTTATATGTAAGTTTATTATGTATGTATTATTTGTAATAGTATTTGTGCATGTATGTTTATGTATGTTTACATTATAAGGATTTTATAAAAGTTTTACCTAGGTAATTAGGTATAATCTTCACTTTTCCTTTCTTTTTTGTACACGCTAATTACCCTTTTCTTGTCTTTTCCTCTCTTGGGTCTGCTGGAAAAAAATCTTTACAAATAAGCAGCTCCCTTGTACTTTCTTTTCCTCTTATGTATAATCCTTTACATTTTTATTCTGTACATGAATAAAGTAAATAAATATTAATCTAAGATATCAAATTTTATATTTTTTGGATGTCCAAAGTTGCTTACTAAAATGATATATCAAAATTATAATAGCTCTTTACCCCACACATATTAATTTACCTACTTCAATACTTACTTCTACACATGTCGCTGTCCAAGGTTAGTAGTTTTAACTCACCCTAAACAACTTCCATTGTGTGTAAATAAAATCATCATTGTTGAATACATAAATAATTAATATCATTGTTCAATACTCAAATAATATATATTACCTTGGTAGTCTTTCAGCCATGGCGGGAATTTCAGCAACGAACGCGCGCGCGTCCTCACTAGGCGATACGAGTATCGCAGGCGACATTAAATACACACTTCGCGTCGCGCGGGGTGGGACTGGGATGCCACAGTGATTAGCGGGGTTTTAGTATGGTATTGTTGCTAAGCGTTGTTATAGTTTTTTATTTTTTATGGGCGGTTAACGTTTCAGAAAAAGTTATTAATTTATTTATACTTTACTAATCATACACTAAAAAGTCATTATGGGATTTTAACGTTCTTATAAAGATTTATTTTGGAAAAACGTCTTTATAACTAAGTAACAAAAAGATAACGTAATTATTGCAATGTAACTATAGTGATAATTTTGGAATTATAACCACGTTAAGGTATTAAAGTGATATTTTACTGAAGCTTTGATGATTAACGTCTGTAAAGCTGCGTACCCTTTTGTTTTTTCTGCGGTTAACGATATATTTGAGTGGGCTAATTTCAAAACTACAAGCGATAGAAAAATGATTCAAAAATAGATCGAAAGAGAATTTTTTTCTGTATAACATGGCATCAAAAACTCAAAATCGACCTAATGAGGCTTAACGATTATTTTAGATGACGGACGGCAGAATTTTATAAGACCTCGTTACTTTTCGCGCGTATACTAATATTGTCTCTATAAAATTTACTCCTCCGTTGCGCCATTATGGTAAAACACGGATAGTTACTGTTAAAAAAAGCGGTTTTATAAAAAAATGTGTACTTAGCATCCATACTAATATTATAAATGCGAAAGTCTGCCTGCCTTTCTGTCTGTCTGTCTTTCTGTCTGTCTGTCTGTTACGCTTTCACGGCCAAACCGCTGAACGGATTTTGATGAAATTTGGTATGAATATAGTTGAAGACCCGGGGTCAAACATAGGCTACTTTTTGACGCAGACGGAGCTGAGGGAAACAGCTAGTTAATAATAATTGATCATTTATACGAAAATATAAGTTCTATGTCTTTCGTAGAAAACCATTTTCGTAAGCATAATTCAAATTAGTTTCGGGTAAATCCCGTTTTATTTGACCTCCTGAAAAACGGATAGTTGCCTACCGTAACGGTTCGTTGCCTAGTAGTTTAAAAATAATTGTGGGGATAGTAGCCTCGTGTGTCTTCAGACAAGGCGAGTATCCTCCACAATTATTTTACTTCTATAGTGTTATACAATCCAGCTAATGTGTTTATATTCAAAACAATTAAGTATAGTCTCGCACTAGGTTGGAGAAAAACAGGAAGGATTAAATATTTTATTTTACATAAAGAGCAACTATCTGCGAAAGTAAATAGAGCATCTATCCTTTTTGTTACGGATACTTGCCTTTTCAAATTAGGAAATAAATAAAATAGTTTCAATAATAAAACGTAATCATCAGTGAAATGTAAGGTCTAATAGAAGCAAGCAAACAAAGAGTTGACCGAAATCACAACCAACCATAAAGATATTCAACGTAAACTACTCGCTACTAAAGATTTTTGCTCACAGGGATGAAACGCGTGCGCCTACTCTAACTGCTTATCTGGCAATGGGGCCTGCAGGGGGTGCGCTTCCAATTACAGTCAACCACTAGCACTATTAAATGTTCCTAACATAGAATTTTTGAAACCGGCTCAAGAATCCCTCCGACGCAACTATCCGGGTTTTACCCTACGCGATTTGTATTTTTGAGTATCCTTTTTCTGACCTCGGATCCTTAACCTTACAAAATTTCATCAAAATTGATGCAGCTTGTTTTGTAAAAGCGATACAAACAAATAGAATGACAGATAGTCCTTATTTTATTTTAAGTATGGATGGATAGGGATAAATTTGATATTCCGCAAAGTCAGAATGAAAATCTGGCCTAGATTTTTTTACTGAAATAATAATGACGATTTATTTATTTAACTTTATTACATGACATGTAAATAGCGGACTTAAAGCCGTAAGCTTTTTCTACCAGTCACCGATTGGTGGTGCAGGATAAGTGATTAATTTATGATAAGTGTTAAAAGAGTCGTGATGAAATTCGTCATCTATTGTGGTACGAATAAACCGCATAATACCAAATTCAAAAGACGGCTAAATTATGGCTGTCGTTGATCACTTTGATATGTCAATAGTTGGAATAATTTGCTTTATCAATTTCTATGTGTCAAAAACCTTAAACCTTCACGAAAAAAGAAATGATGGCCGGAAACTATGCAGACGCAATATGTGTACCAGCATTACTTAAATTTTATATTAAATATACTAGAATAATACCTAACAAGTATATTTTAAATGTAATAATATATGATAGACTAAATTCATTAAAAAACTGTAACATAAAAATATTACAGGGACATAATAGTATTAATATAACTTTAAATTTCAATGAAAAATAAATTGATATGTTTTCGCGATTGTTATACATTAAATTAAACTATTTTAATGCGATTTTGATATCTTTTAATTTCGGATACTTAAAATTTCAATACAATTGATTTTTTTTATGTAACAAACACTAGTTATGGTTAAATTGAATAGAAATCAAGATTTCTTATGTTTTCGCGATTGTTATTCATTAAATTAAACTATTTTAATACGGTTTTATCGCGTTTATTACTTATTTATTTACACCTGACGTTTCAAACACTTTACAGCGTTCATGGTCGCAGGCAGACCAAGTTAAAATTTGTCTTTGATGTCATAAGATTACAAAACTAAAAACCGTATTAAAATAGTTTAATTTAATAGAAATCAAGATTTACAATGTCGATTTTTTATCTTAACGGGCCCAACGTTGTACGATTTTCTTTTATTTTATTTTTAAGTAACTGTGAATACCTTCACTAAAATATTATGTAACTAGTTAGGAAAGTGCCAAAGTAAGAAAGAGTCAAACTCTAGTCATAGTTTTAAGTTAGATATATATTATTCTAGATTTGTTAACATAAATGTAACTTATTTTAAATATATTTAAAAAGAAACATAGAATAAATGAATGGATACATTATTACTCTTTGTTTTATTTACTCATGTAATTTTCAGTAGACCAGGTTCCTAATGTAAGTAAATTGTATATTTCATCTTATTACCATAACATATTAAGGAATAAGTTCAAATATTATATGAACATTCCGTACGATGTATTCAGAGAATATTAAAATTAAAAAGAAGCTTTACATATTTACTTAAAACGTTCATAAATATACGTACAGTCGGAATTGCTGAAACAAATAAAATTGTTGATTTGACCTACTTATGATTCAATACACATGTATGAACCATTGAAAACTTCAATGAGAATAAAATGTCAGAATGAATAAACAGTAATTAATTCATACGTACATTTATTTAAATACTAGCTGTTTCCCACAGCTCCACTTCCATCAAAAAGTAGCCTATATTTGACCCTGGGACTTCAACTATCGTCATCATTAGGATGTGTGTATTCCTAGTTGCATCGTCAGGTTACGCTTCGGAGAGTAGGGTACGCTGTAAGTCATGGTACTAGATTTGGCGGAACTGGTTATTATAATGGAGCGACTGCCGTTTGACCTTCGTTACGCTTTTTACAGGGAAACCTGACCTACAGGAACATGACCCAAGGTGTGTTAGTGGCCAACACTGTCAGAATTTTTAATCTGACTCAGCCTCACGACTGCTATCTATCTATAACAACCGGGACCAACTGCTTAACGTGCCTTCAGAAGCACGTAGGAGCTCCAAATAGAAAATGCCACTAAATGGCGACCAATCCAATAGTGGTCGCATCTCGCCGTCGCTTGACACGCGCATTCGCTACGGATACGAGGGTCGCGTTCAACTATCAAGCTCCTCAATTGAAACACTTAATAAAAAAGTAAGACGGTCCAAGTCAAATGTTATAAAATAAACCCTTCTCCAACATATATATACGTTTGACCCCGGATCTTCAACTATATTCATAAAAAAATTCATCAAAATCCATTCGGCGGTTTGGCCGTGAAAGCGTAACAGACAGACATACTTTCGCATTTATAATATTAGAACGGCGTATGGATATTAGTATGGAAGTATGGAGGATACATACCCATGTACTCGTATGATCTATTGGAAATTAAAACGAGAAATGGATTTCAAAATAAAACAGTCATACATTCATAAGTACATTTATTTATATATTTTTGATACCTATACTATATGGAATAGACAGAGTTAAAGGTGATGTAAGTGAGGTTTTATTCGAATCTAGTGGATTACTAGGTCAATCGAGCCTGCACGCGCTGGTATCAGAATTTTTCAAAAACTTAAATTTAATCGTGATTAATCTAAAGTACTGAATCTGATTTGACTCCTTGATTGCGAAATAGCAATAAATTTTGCCCGAAAGAAAAAAATATGAGGTCACAGAGGGGGTCTCCGGTCGATTTGTAATACTATGGCCCACAGACTTAAATAAAATACAGACGGATCGTCACCGAATCAACAGTTAAGCTCGAAAGTCGCTTATTTGTGTGCGTCGCCGCGATGCTTAAACGGCGATTGGTGTCGGTGTCATAATGAGATAGGTTCTGGTTAGAGGAGTTTTTCCCTTCTCTGACATTCGATGAGTGATACCCGATGTGTGACAAACTAATCAGACAGAGTTTGAATGCTTCATTCGTGTTGTATTTAAGAAACCACTTCTGTAGTTTTTTTAAGTCTGTGTCTGTGACTCTCATCAATTCCTCATTTCGTCACACGTCACACATGATTGTACAGGGCTTCGTGACCCTTTATTATAAGCGTTTATTCTACGAATTGAAATTCAGTACAGATAAGCAGAATATGGTTTGAAAGTCATCATACCTAAACTAGGTATTTTTATCGCTAATATAATATTTCTACAGCCAAACATCGATGATCGCTTTGTTAAATTACCAACTCATAAAAAAAGCAAAAACATGATTGGTTTCTATAAGTACTTTGATAGATTTTCTATATTCATCGCACACGAGTATTCAGTTCATGAAGTGTAATGCCGAACAATAGACAATATAAAATTTGAATATAAAGGATCAAAGAAATACATACATAAACTTATTAATAATAAGTTTATGGATGGTCTATGTCACTTCTCGTTATTTAAACTTACCTATAAATAGATTATATATGTCAACTAATAAAGAATACCAACAGAAGAATTCTCAGGTCAGGCATCTTTAATCTCTGATTAAATTACTTACTTAGTGTCTATTATTTAAATAAGTAAACTCAATAATTCAATCTACAATTGTTTGTATTTATGTAATTATATTTAATTATAAGCACTATCTAACAATAACCAACCATAGGTAAAAAAACTATCCCAAATTGATAAAATTTATTTGCACATCTTTTATTACTTACTTTGAAAATAAATTATTTTCGAAAACGTGAAAACTTCCTAAATTCAATAAATTCACTAGTTTGAAGTTATTTCTTTTGATCCCACATCGAGTTAATCACATTTAGTTTAATTAAATCGGAAGTCTACTAGTTGATCAACAAATTACTAATGAATATTTGAGTCGTATAGTTTCAAATCCCTCTATAACGATGTCATAAAATGTTACAAAAAATAATAAAAACGTTTGAAACATAGACACTTCCGCTTATAGGCAGGACCATGGTTCATTGGGAGGGCGTGAGTAGCATATTATTTGCGACTAACTTCATGATGTTGCATAAAACAAAACAAGCGCGCGTAAAAGTACGCGCCTTAGTATTCGAATATCGTAAGTACTCGAATCCTGTACTCGAGTACTGAGTATCCGAGTTCTGAATTTTCATAACTCGAGTACATGAGTACCTGACAGGTATTCGAGTCAGGCTGACTCGGGACATCACTAACGGCGTCACTATTGCAAATGTTAACTGAAAAAGTAGTTGTTGTGACGTAACTACTAAATAGTTAGAGATATAGTATTGTGCACTTTTTTGTAAACCTTTGTAAGATACATTATTTTATCTATCTCACAGGGTTAAGCCAGCGTTTGCAATGTAAGCGCCCAAAAAGGTGTTAATTTCACATTAGAAAATTATCAGTATTTCTCTACTATATTGTGCATGTATTATAATATAAACCTACCTCTTGAAATATTCTATCAAATAAAGAAAACCACATTAAAATCCGTTGCGTAGTTTGAAAGATTTAAGCATACATACGGACAGACAGCGGAAAGCGACTTTGTTTTATTCTATGTAATGTAATGAAGTATCTTAACAACAGATAAAACGCTGTTTATTGTTTTTCTGACCTATTATTATGATTTATTCTTAAACCAGAAACCCCCCACTCAGTTTACTACACCACACACTAAAACACAATTTATATTATCCCCAAAAAATAATAAAATTTCCCCTACATCAAATTTGTCATTAATTTAATGACTAAGTATTGTGATGCAATAAATAATCACTAAAGAATTTAGTGCAGATATAAAATAAATGTATGAATTTGAGATTATGTTTATATTTCCCTTATAGTTTCCTATTTCGCTCAACAAAGGCCATCAAAAATAGCAATTATAAGCATGCCCGCATCTGCAAATTATAGCTTGGCTTTGACCCGGTTTCGCTCGGGTCACGATACAATGAACTATGAAAACAACCCATCGCCGTCATCGAGGCTTGAGATTTCAGATTTGAGGGCGCTTTACACCCTTCGGTTGACAATTTTCATAAATAACTAAGTCGTCGCAAAGTATGATATTTTGTTTGCATTTGTAAACATTAATTATTGTAATTTGTAAAATAAATATGACAGTCCTGTTACTGACAAAAAATTATTTCGTCAATATTTTGATTAAAACCGAAAAGTTGTCAAATTATTACAGACATTTTATTAGGAAAGGAATTTTATATCTAACTGAGAAATTCGGCATTATGTTGATGTAAGAATTCACACTCGCAAATGGACCCAGTTTATACCAACTAGATTTCATTATGCATGTGACCCGTGTAGGTCTCAAAAACGAAAGAAACGGTTGTTGTATCGATGTTACTTCCTCCGTGTTCAGTTTCGATGCTTTTTGCTACATGTCGACGTAATAAACAAGTACAGTGGAAGGTCATGGCAAAAAAGTTTTATCAAAAGCAAGCAAAGCATATAATTTTACGAATTTCGCCCTCGAAACTCTGTATTTTTATATTACAATTAAGCAAGTAACATTAAGTTGTACAGTTTTTACCATACCCATACAACTTAAACTTACAAACTTGACCTGTTTTGAGAGCATCCATCCATACTATCCATACTAATATTATAAATGCGAAAGTCTGTCTGTCTGTCTGTCTTTCTGTCTGTCTGTCTGTCGGTCTGTCTGTTACGCTTTCACGGCCAAACCGCTGAACGGATTTTGATGAAATTTGGTATGAATATAGTTGAAGACCCGGGGTCAAACATAGGCTACTTTTGGATGCAGGCGAAGCTGCAGGAAACAGCTAGTAGCTAATAAAATTGAATCTTGGTCTTCGAAACGATTTTATAAAGTGTTCTTCAATAAAATATCGTGTCGTATCGAGCGGTCTTAAGGCGCACCCTCACGCTATCTGGGCGATAAATTTTAGCGGAACGCACATACATGCCGACGGCGGATTGTCGTTTTCTTTCGACAAAATATGTTTTTTTTTTCGTGAATTATGATAATTTATGTAAATTGCATAATTTTATTTTATTTTTAATCTATTTGGTTTTATTGTGGTTTAGTTTTATTTAAATAAAAGAGTTTGTTTAAATGGCTTATTCTGCAACTACTCAAGTAGTACAGGTTGTATTTGAAATTAACTAAAAATTAATTTAAAAAAAATCCTAAAAATTTGCTGTGTTTCATACACAGCGAATTTTTACATTAAGCTAAATAATTTGTTATTTGAAATTGAACCAATTTCGCTTTTACGGTCCTTTAAATTTGTTTAATACAGTTGATTGTCCTATAAAAACTGACATAAACTTCACAGAACGCAGAGATGCCAATAAATTGAAAATATTATTTGTTCCTCACAATTAAAATGAGACAATAGGTACCTTACCAATTCCTCAGTAATAAATAATGTACACAGGACCACATATAAAACTTTACCTCTTTAGCTGTAAGTGTTATGGTAAGGTGTTTACTTACTTTTGTAGGTATTTAGTCCACTGTACCTATTTAATATAAATGATGACATTTAACATTTACAGAGGGACATTGTGTACTTACAATAAGCAACCTGATTTATGGGTAGGTAGGTATTCTTAAGTAAGTATAATTCACAACCTCTTCAATTGAAGACAACCTGTTACCTATTCATCTTAGCGCAATATTGCTGATCTGAGGAGTACAATTTTAAAGGTCACTTTGATGAAATTTATAATTAAATGATAATAATGTTATTAATATTAGAATCTGTAATCATTTCATCTGTTTTCCTTTATTGAATCTGCCAATGTGGGTGGCACATTAAGACAACCGATCGACAAAGATTTTCTTCTGGTGAAAGGGTTATATTTAGCTTTCAAAACGAGAACTAAGACAAACGGGATACTTATATTTTGTCAAGTTTATCTGTTTGTGGCCTTGTGAAATTGATACTTTTCTAGAGCCGAAATATCTGCACAAAATACTAGAATAAAAGTTGGCTCCCAAAACACTCATAATTCACTCCTTGTCACGTTCTCTACAGATTTGGTCGCTTTGCTTCTCATTATTTATCGCTTGTAATTCGAAGACACTTATTTTGTCGTCGCATGTAATTGAGAACCTCTCATTAAATTTTATTGTGAAAGGGGGGGCTAGTGTTGGATAAAGTTTAAGGAAATATCCTTTTAGTCTGTGGTTCTAAACACACATTGAACCAAAGAGCATCGATACCGTACACAAAAATAAACATTTATTTCTCAATGCATTATACGATGCTTAAAAGCAAGTAAGTAAAAGTAACTTTTAGTAAAGTCTACATCATAAATTTCGAATTCATAGCATGGTCCAGTGGTTAAGGCGTTTGCCTTCGACCCGGGGGTGGTGGGTTCGATTCCAACCAGAAACATGCTTCGTTTAGTTGTTTCCAGTTTGGTTAGGACGTTGCAGGCTTGAATCAGGTGATTATCACGGAATCATCTTTATTATCAGACAATCAGGTGATTGTGATGATAATAAAGATGATTCCGTGCTTCGGAAGGCACTTTAAGCCGGCTGCCATTTGGTAGTCGTCAGAGGCCTAGAGGCGATTCCAAACAACTCTGACACCAGGGTGTACATGGTCGATAGACAATGTAACCTACACGAAATGGTTGATGAATTCTTCAATTGTATCATGATCAACTCCACCCATAACTCAATAACTTAGATTGTAGGTTAAGTTCGCCTTTTTTAATTTCTATTAAATTATCTCGGGTTATATAAATCATTTACTATTAATTACTAATTACTTACTATCGGAGGCCAAGACTCACTTTGGGTTGCTGCGCCATCTTAGTTAGTAACTCTGCCCGTGGTCATCGTTAAATTTATACACGCAAACAGTAAAACACTAAGATCTTCTTCTTTGCGAGTCGACTCTGGCTGTTATCAGACTTCAGAGGACCAAAACTCCGCCAACGACAAGGCATTGTCGGTGGCTTCGTAGAGGTCCCTGAGCGTGCAGGTGGCTGGGCACGCAGGACAGGACACGTCATGGTTTGGGGAGAGACACCGCACCGGCAGGCCACCTCCGAGCAGTAGCCCCACCTGAACATGTTTTCCTTGCTTCGGCCTACGAGAGTCCGGAGTCTGTTTAAAGACTTCCATGTAAGCCATGGCAGGTCATGTCCAAGAGGGAGGCACTCTGATAACGGCAGAGATGAGGCCGAAGGGTATCTCTCCGTCCAAGTATCCACTCTAGACTGACTCTAGACACTAAGATGAACGATAGAGAGGCAATCTATTTACAAAAAAGTTTTACTAGAAGAACTAAGCTTATACTTCCTTTCTTTTCTAGCAAGGATATTCAGATGTAAGAAAAGTTTACCAAAATCATAATGAGGAACTCTATTTTCATGCACGACACACCCCTAAATAAAATGTAAATGTACCATAAAGTGGGCAGGTACTACTTATGAATAAAGATAAAGAAAGTAAATTTACAGATACAGAGGCTCTACTATGAAATAAATTCTCACGTGAGACGTAAGAAACGAAACGACTTACGTATTCTTCGGTGACATAATTTTCCCCTACAATACAATACAATACAAAAATTCTTTATTGCACAACAAGGATACATTGTTAAATACATAATAACCTTGCATAAAGGCGGCCGGCCTTATCGCAATAGTAATTTCTACCTAAATTTTTTTAGAGTTGAGTTTTTTTTTAATTATTATTTATTAGTAGAAAATTTGCTTAAATTGCTTGAACTTTCTTTTATCACGCAGCTT
Organism: Euzophera pinguis; assembly: GCA_947363495.1. Classification (NCBI taxonomy): domain Eukaryota; kingdom Metazoa; phylum Arthropoda; class Insecta; order Lepidoptera; family Pyralidae; genus Euzophera; species Euzophera pinguis. The sequence continues at coordinate 2,902,377 of OX376158.1, forward strand.
AAATCGTATTAATATTTTTACGATCTGGGCATATTATCATCACCATTATTGTAAGAAAATAGTAAAATGACAAAACAATTGAAAAAATAAATGAGATATATAAATCCAAAGAGTCTACAAAAGCTACACAACGTGAAGACGTCGATATGCTTGTATTTTCCAGAGTAGTGTCCCTCTTTTCCTGAATTATTCAATATATAAGGATATCAGAGCTCATCCCGATTTTATTAGGGAAGAGGTCTGTAACAGGCCCAATCTCTTTAATATAAAGAAATAAGTGAAACATTACATAACATTGAAGTTTAATGTGCTTTTGTGGAGAGATGATTCGGATATACGTTAGGAAGACAAGGGTCATAATAAGATGTTAAAAATTAGATTTTTTTGTCATATGATGCTAAAACTATTTAAGATTTATATTATTATTATAATTTAAACAAACAGATTACTGTTTTATTAAATACAGTTTAAACAAACATAAGTATGGAACATTTTTTTTTTTCTCAAATAAATCCCAAGTTAATTCTTACCCCATTTATGAAACTAGAATTAACAGTACTGAAGTAAAAATTACCTTATGTTAAATCAACATACTAGTTGGTTTAACATGAAGTTAATACTTACTTCTAAATCATGTTACTGACGATAATGTGACATGACAATCAATATCTACTGCTGTTGATGCAGAAAAAATTTATTTAAATGTAAATGAAATTTTCACACCCACTAATTCCACTTGATACTCAATGTGGAATATTGAACACAATTGAGTTAGCAGATTTCTACATATAAAATCGGTTTATTATGCGATCGGATTATCTCGGATTCATTCTATTGTACTGATTGACAATATTGTTGCTATTGATTAAAATATTCGCTCATTTTTGACGGTTATACATATTGATCAATCAATCAATCAAATCATTTATTTGTGAAAACATAGGTAGTAGTTGATTATATTATAATATAGTAGTATTTTTTTATAGGGTAAGGGTACTCGTATGTCTACAGACATGACCATTTTTAGTTTTAAAAATACTGTGAGTAAATAAATATTATGTTACGAGAAATATCTCAGTATATGTGTGTTTTTTGAACCTGATTAGTGTCTTTGATACCATAAACTATAACGTCATCTGGAATAAATTAAGATCAACTAAAGTACCATCTAAAATCACTGACTTGAAATATTGGCATGATAATCAAGAAAATCAAGTAAGATGGGGGAACCAGGCTTTCAAAAACATATAGGCTACAATGGGTGGCACGGGTCTTCGGTGCTCTTTAACTGATGAACTCAGCAGGGCAGGGGTCAGATGCCATATAGGAGGAGAGTGTATAAACAATCTAAGCTATGCCGATGATATGGCACTGCTGTGTTCATCAATTGCGGGCCTTACAAATCTACTGAATATTTGCATATGCACACGATCTCGCATACAATGTTTATAAGACAGAGGCGATGATTTTTAGGGCTGAGGGTGACCCTCAAAATATCCCACCCTTTGTGTTGTGTGCTAGCCCTTTAGTTTTTGTAGAGAAATTCAAATATCTTGGACATATTTTGACTAGTTCACAGCTGGATGTTGATGATATTGAAAGACAAAGGCGAGCTCTTGCCATGAGGGGAAACATGCTGGCGATGCGGTTTACACATTGTTCCAAGCGGACCAGTGTGACATTGTTTAAGGCATATTGCCAGTCGTTGTACACCAGTAAACTGTAGTGCAACTACATAAAGAGTGCCTACAACACTCTTGTGTACAATTTAACAATGCATTTCGAGCAATACTCGGTTTGCCTTGGCGGTGTAGTGCGACTGGCGTGTTCGCTGAGAATGGTGTTATAGATATGATCTCTTTACACAGGAAAATAAAATTATCCTTTAAAAAGAGGTTGTGCTTGATTTATACTACGGTTTACCTTTTTGTACATGACAAGAGTTGATTACATTAAATTAGTTACCACCTACATGTGAAGCTGTCAGACTTAATGGTGTTATTGAATTAAGTGTTAATTTGATTATTTTACTTTTCAAAGACAATTTACAAATGTAATGACCATATGGGTTTTTTACCTGAAATAAATGTTTTTTATTTTATTTATTTATTTATATTCGAGAACATTTCGTAAAATTTGTTAAAAAAAATAAGTCGGATGTCTTCGACGTAATCTAATAATTTCCCAGACTGCCTGAAGGCACAGTTAGACGACATTTCTTTAACGATAGCAACCAAACACCAGTAATTTCACATAACTATATAGTTGATAGAATTTTAGGTAGGTAGAGGATATCTATAAAAAATATTATTTCATGCGGAAGCGATTTTAAAGTCCCAATTGTAATACTAAATCAAATCATCAATGAATCTATAACAAAAAGCCATTTCTCTTCCGTATTTCACAAAAAATTCGCAACGAAGTTGCATTGACCTATTTCGCGGACCCTTTTGTAATCACTTTCGAGGAAAATCAAAGGAATTCCGGTTGCCACAGACAGAGCAGACGATTTCAAATTCTTTACCTCTTTGTTTTATACAAAAATTTGTGAAACAATATCCAGTTGATTTTATCTGGATTTTGTAATTTCGTGGCACGAAAATACACATTTATACAATGTCTGAGTCAACCCATCCATGCCCATCCCCATCCGAGTCAGTAGCAACCCAGTACCTCAGGCGAAGCGAGGTACGTAAGACAGATCAAGGAACATAATTGACAAACTTTTCTTACTAGTTTAAGTAGTAATTTGTGTTCTTACCCTAACTGCGTACTTACGCAGTCTAACTAATTTGGACGGTACAGGAAAACATATAAATCATATCTGGATGACTAGTCCACGATATTGGCAAATTGCTTGTTCCCCTAACCAACCATAATATAGATGTCTCATGGAGCAAATAGTGAGTATTATTAAGTTCCGTGCTTCGGAAGGCACGTTAAGCCGATAATCCTGGCTGCCATTTGGTGGTTGTTAAAGGAACCACGTCAGAGGGCAAAAGGCGCTTTTAAAAAACTTTGACACAAAGGGTGTACAGGGTCGATTGACCATGTAACCCACTCGCTATGATGGTGATTAAGTTTTCAGTAATATTTGTGTACAACTGTTACGCTTAAATACTATTCAACAAATAAGTTTAAAATCGTTTCAAAAATGACACACCCAAGATTTACAATGAAAATCTTTATTAGATTTTTTTTTATTTTATATTTTTATTCTTCTATTGCATGCCTGATGGCGGCGCAGTAAGGCGCACTGTACCTAACTAAGCACTAATACCTTTGAATGTACCCATGTCTGACAAAAATAAATAAATTGTAAACAACAAGCTCTCTTGACCCAAAGGTTGACTGTTAGATAATGCTTTTAGCGTTAAGTCCACGTATTGTGCTTTACAATTGTATTTGTACAATCAAGTTTAAATAAATAAATAAAATTTAAAGAATAAATTAGTTTATATCTTTGAGTAAAAATTTTTGCTAGTTGTAGAAAACGTCAAGATAAAGGTTAAAAGGTGCCAGTAGCCTAAAGGTGAATACAGACTAGAACAATCACTTGAAGCATTTTAACGAATGTTCCAGAAACATTAATGGAAAAGAAGAGCGGCAAAAACAGTTTTGATTCGAGCTTTATGCTAAGAATTCTGCCATTTTTCTGTCAATGATCTTGGGTCTACTATTATCTTTATATTAATATTTGTATTACAAGTTAAAAATACTTATATGATTGGCGCACTTAATTCTAAAAGTATTCCCTACAAGTCAATTATATGAAAACAAAAAACTTACGGCGCAAAAAGTATAATTGGAAATACGATTTACAAATTAAAGTACATACGAAACTAGACAACATCCATCATCTTTGTAAAAATTATCGTAAAAAATCTTAGTAGCGATGTTTGACTCAATCATTAATTCAGTCGCTTGGAATCAGTAATTTGGACATAGAACTTTCTCAAGAATTTCCAGAACGACCGGTTGTTAGCATTGAGAAAGGAACGTCATTTGCAAATGACGTTCATTTCTCAATGGTTGTAAGCGGCCTGCATCCGGCGCTTGCCTGCATTCTTCCAGGTAATTTGATCGGCAAGTGTGACACTGCACTTGCCGGTGAGTGGTCATTCGAGATTATTTAGCTCTGTTTAACGTTATTTTCGACAATTTAAAAAACGGCGATGCTCGTTCTTATACAAGTGAATGTTAAAGGTTTATCAGCACCTTTACACAAAACGTATTCGACCCCCAAGGGAAGATTTGCCGGCTCTCACTGATATCTGTTTTACAATTTCAAACGCTCAGATTTATGTGTTCTGCTTACGAAGCTTATAAAAACTGTCTACATAGTATTTTAGACTAGGGACACAAGGGTGACAAACTTGTGACTGAATATTTTATTAATGCAAATGCATAAAATTTGTAGGTAATGAACAAATTAACAGATGATTTGACAGATTTTCGTAAGGTCTGGGGACAGAAATGTATGGAAACAAAGATGGGAGGCTTTTCCCCAGCAGTGGGACATAAATGGCTAGATAAAAAAGGTAGGTGATGTCGATAGATGAAGCACATTAAAAGCAAATCTATTGTTATAGTTCTTAAACCAACTTTATTGACATAGCATATGTGAATAATATTAGTTTGTGTTTGCTATAGAAATAGTATATACTTATTTGTAGTATATAATTTATCTAATTATGCCGTGCAGGCTATCAAACGTATTAGGTACTTCTTCAAAACGGATCTCTTCGCAACATTCCCGGAAAGAATAAAGTGAATACATGTAAAACATGTACTTGAAAAGAAATGAAACAATGAATATTTAGTTATTTGAAAAGTTTAGCTGCAAGACAGAATCCAAATCGTTTGCTTTCGAAGAAATGGTATTCACCCTACAGAAAGGAAAATTTGAATAGTAAGGTCATCCAATAACACTCGTCGGGCTATTAGAATAGTGGTAAGCAACTTATGAGACGACGCCGTGGAAATTTGCACGATGGAATTGTAAAGTTAGGAAATACGATGATAGATTTTTTTTCTGGGAAAGAGATACCTATACAATGACAAATTACTCTACGATCAACAAAGATTGCCTCTTCAGTGATGTTACTAATTAGATGCTTATCACAGCTTCGTTGTTTACTTATTGTTAAACACGCAAAGTGTAAAAAGAAAAGGTGAGCACAGCCTGAGTACTGTTTATTTACTTATTAAGAAAACACTAAACAATTACTTAATATGCTTGGTTATAAAAAGTTTTAATTTAAACATATGCTATTCATAATAATGCAAACCACTACGTATAATAGAATAATCTATACATCCATACTAATATTATAAATGCAAAAGTCTGTTAAGCTTTCACGGCCAAACCGCTGAACGGATTTTGATTTGATGAAATCTGGTATGAGTATAGTTGAAGACCCGGGATAAAACATAGGTTACTTTTTGACGCAGGCGGTGCTGCGAGACACAGCTAGTACAATATATAAGTAATTATAGTTAGGATGGAAGTATAGATATAATTCTTTCCTAACTATAATTACGTAATTATTATTATATAATTGTATTTTTTCTGAATTCATTCATCATCCTAGCGTGTATTCCTATATTGTGTCGTCAGCTTACGCTTCGGAACCTATGTTACTCAAGTCATGGTCCTAGATTTGGCGGAACTGGTTATTAAAATGGAACAACTGCCGTCTGACCTCCGTAACCCTTTTTACAGGGAAACCAAACCAACAGGAACGTGACCCGAGGTGTGTTAGTGGCCAACACTGTTAGAATTTTTCAGACTGCCCCAAGGCATCTGACACAGCCTCACGACTGCTATCTAGCGATAACAACCGGGACCAACGGCTCAACGTGCATTCCGAAGCACGGAGGAGCTCGCGATAGAAAAAGCCACTAAATGGCGGCTATGTAGTTCTTGAATAGAGAAATATCTAGTTTTATGGTGGTTAAAAAATACTTTCCGTTTTTTACTAAAAAAAGTGAAAGGTCAGTGTCAATCACGCCATAAAACGTGTACAGTTGTTCGTACATCGTTCGGTTTTTATGTGGACCATAAAAAATGACCGCAAGTATTCCTAGTTGCTGATACAGACTATCGGATTATTTCCTCTTCTCAAAGTCAACAACCTCAGTTTTATAGGGAAATCGTTGAGACTACTAAAAAGCTGTTAAAAATAATGAAAAAGGTTTTGGCAGGCAAAACGTGTGAAACTATTTTTTCAGAGTCAAAGACATTCCCGTTTAAGCGACTCAAAAGTCCGGCGACTATTGTAATTAACTTTTAAACTAGCCCATTCCATATTTACCACATAAATTTACAGAATTAACCGTGTTACACACACCGTTGTAACACGGTTGAAACATCGGAAGTTTGAGGGTATTTTACGCGCTTAATCCTATAATTTTATGACTAGATTAAATTTATGAGTGTATAAGTGATTTTAAATGGTATTTTGATAAAGTGAGGAGAAATATTTATTTAATATTTAACATACCTTCACACGCTTTCAGAGAATATATAATTATATTTATTTAAGTAGTTAGTACCTATGTAGGTTTATGTTATATATATGTAGTCTATGTATTATTATTATATTTATTATTGGATGTATTATTTGTTCTTTTTTTTTTTTTTTATGTATAATTAAGTAATTATAATCACAATCAAATCTTTGCACTTACTTTTATCTCTCAACACCACCTGTTGGTTGACTGGTAGAAAAAGCCCACGGCTTTAAGTCCGCCATTTACATTCTTTGTAATAAAGTTTAAATAAATAAATAAATAAATACCTATATATATAGTTATTTAGAGATATATATTTACTAGCTGTTGCCCGCGGCTCCACCCGCGGTTTCAAACATAGGATTACGAACAGAGCAAGCTCTGTAGACGGCAATATTAAACCAAATTATGGCCTCGACAGTAAGTAAACTTGTAAGCTTTAACTGCAAAAACGTAAAACGATCTGTTGATAGTGTAAGACAGTTGTGTCGCACTTTGGATATTATAGCTCTGCAAGAAACTTGGCTATTGCCAAACTTTCCTGCAAAGTATCGATGGGAACTTCAGCGCGACTGGTACTTCCGCAATGGATATCTCGGTGGGTATACTGCGAGGCCGGCCTTGCTGTGGAGGAGTGCGGTTTTCACCAATGTGTCTGTGCTGCCATGTGATAGTGATCGGTTATGTGCTTTAAAATTTGTGACAGGGGAACATCCCATTATAGTGATATGTGTGTATATGCCTACGGATACCATTGCTAATTTACCGTAATTCACAGACTGTCTAGGTCAGTAGTTCCCAAACTTATTTTTCTCGTGGACCACTTTCAAATTTTACTGGTTTCGGTGGACCCCCTGCTGCTACATTTCTACCACATTCTTAAAGTCGCCAAAAAATAAAAATTGTGTCACTTCTGAGTTCTGTCCCTATATTTCGATATGTAAAATAAAAACGAAAAATGGTACATTTTATATCACTTTATTTATTAAAAGAATAGAATTACAAGAAAAAAATATTAAGGTAATATAGGTTCAGGTCATAATTTTAATTAATGGGAAGGATGTATCTGATGGAGTGTCAGCAAACGATCAATGTTTGGCTTTATTTTTGTGAGCAATAACCGCAAATCCCCCCGCTCTGTGATGTTTAATTTGCTCCTTTTTTTTGTTAAGAGGTTTGTAACGGCACTAAAACTCCTTTCGACAAGATATGACGAGGGAAAAGCTATTAAAAATTTCCTTGCGATTTCCCACAGTCCAGGATATTTTTCGGGTATTTCTGCTTGCAGCCAAAATGTTGGGTAGCCTTTTCTAAATTTCACCTTCAGCTCCTCATTAGTGCTTAGCTCGAGCAGCTCCTCTTGTAATACAACATTGGCCACTTCCGTTTCATCAAATGGATTTATTATCCATGGTGGTATATCCATCGTCAGTATATCTTCAAACCTGGTTTTGAAGTCATCATGCAGGACACTTAAATGTTGACTGTAGGTATGGATATCCTCATCAATACATTCTACCTGCGACAAGTTTGGAAATTGAGAGAATTCGCGCCGACTAATGTTTTGCTTCATAAATTTCAATTTCCCAAGAAAAGCCGAAATTATCCCCTTTGTTTTTATTAAATTCAGGCTGCCCCCTTGTAACTGCAAGTTAATATCATTAAATTTTTTAAACAAATCTGTCAAATACGCAATGTCTGCTTTGAATTTGATCAAGTTTTCTTTTAAATCTGGATCTCTACTTTCTAAGAACTCTAATATGGAATCGAAAACAGAGTAAAATCTCGTTAAGCATGCACCTTTCGACAACCAGCGTACTTCAGTATGTAAGAGCAGTCGTTGGAAGTCTTCATCATTTTCGTCGCACAATTGAGCAAATAAACGTGTATTCAATGCATTGCTTCTGATTTTGTTGACAGCTTTTATTACAAAATGAAGAGATTGGTTCAACCTGTCACTTAAATGTTTTGCCACAAGATGTTGTCGGTGGATTACGCAATGAATAGCTGTAAGTCCTGGTATAATTCTTTTGAGATGACTTATAAACCCACGATATCGCCCGACCATTGCAGGAGCTCCGTCTGTTGCCACTGAAATAATGTTTGTAAATGGGATCGATTTTTCCGTAAAAAAATTACTCAGGACATTAAATATTGATTCGCCTTTAGTGTCAGTCTCCAAAGTTCTGGCAAATAGCAATTCTTCGTGAATTTCTTCCTCAACAATAAATCGGACATATGCCAATAGTAATGCTTCATTACTGGGTAACGTTGACTCGTCCAGTTGTATAGAAAAATGAGTTTTTTGCAGATGATTGCACAAAAAGCTTTCGATATCAGAGCTCATTTCATCAATGCGTCTTTGTACAGTATTGTTACTTAATGGAATTCTTTTTAGTACGTCAAATGGAGATTTGTGCAAAACAGTTTTTAAAACCTCTTCAACAGCGGGTAAAATTAATTGTTCTCCGATAGTGTGCGGTTTTCCAGATTTTGCTATAAGTAATGAGATATTGTAAGATGCCCGCAAGCCATCATCGTTACTTTGAGATGTTGAAGCGAACATCAGTGCATGGTGGGTCTCTTTCCATATTTTTCTTTCAATGATTGAAAATATTTTAAATCTTTACCTATTTTATCAGTATGACACCTTTTTAGATGATCTTCGAGCTTTGATGGTTTCATAGAGTCATTGCTCAAAACTTTGTTGCATAATAGGCACATGGGCAATTGTTTGTCTGCCTCTGATGGAACAAAACCATATTTCAAATAATCGACACTATATTGTCGACATTTTTTCTTTGCTGTAGCCATGTTTCGTGTCAGTTACCTTACCTGTAAAAAAAATGTTTTAGTAACCAAGTTTTTTTCTGAATATAGGTATCACACCGCAGCCTTTGTCAGCACGCGGAAATAGAATTACGGCTTGTAAAGGGACCAACTAATAAACCGCTGAGACAAATACAAACGTTTTCACAAAACGGTATCAATTTTAAAGTAAGTACATAATTTACCACTAATTTTTAATAGTATAAATAAAAATTAGTGTACTCAGTATCGAATACTGATCATATTTGTGTAGGAAAAAATAAACGTCGAAATCCCAAAATTGTCCATAAAAACGATAACTAACATTTTATTAAATCAATGAGTTCACGCGCTCCGTGTATTTGCGTATTTTTTGTCTGCGGCTTCATTGTTAAAACGTGACAAACAGGCATCGAAGTTCAAGCCCCGCCCTTTTCCCGTCGCCCGCGCACCGCTCGCTTTTTCCGAAAAGGAATAGTTTTGATAAAATAGTTACTTCAAAATCAATTTAACATGATTATGAAATTACTGTTTTATAAAATTAGTAGTTATTTGCAAGAAAAATTACAAAATTAATTGCTCTGCAATATTGCTTATTCGGCCTTTTTAGAGAGGCAGTGCTTCTCTCGTGAAAAAACAATTGAATAAAACGTGCTGTGTTTGTCTTCAAATCGAAAGAGGACAATTAAAATATCTGTAAGTTACTAAGTTACCTATCTATACAGGCCGTTGTGATCAACCGACTAGTACACGTAAACAAAATACTTAAGCACTATAACAAAAAAAGGTAGGTTACTTACTTTTCTCCGGCACTAGCAAACACAGATATAAATTTTCTCACAACTTTTTTCCAAATTCCGCCTTGTTTTCGAAATTCCGGAAACAAATGAATGCGTTTGGTTGCCTTTGGCATCAAGTATTTATAGTGTTGATCAAGTTCATGTCTGAACAAGCATTAAGCATTGTCGGGCGGATAGCGCTTTGCAAGTCTGTACACGAAATTGTACGTAATATCGAATACACAAGTTTGGACAAGTAACAGTCGCTTGCCTTATTAAAATATTATCTGCTTAGATAGGTACTTAAAACAATGTAGGTAGGCCCTTATAAAAACTATGCTTACATTTTTGCTCTTTACTATCAAAAGCAGATAAATTTTCGTGGACCCCCATTAACATCTTATGGACCCCCATTTTTTGTTCACGCCTACGTAGACCCCCAGCAAGTCTCCCGTGGACCCCTGGGGGTCCACCTGGACCACTTTGGGAATCACTGGTCTAGGTAAAATAAGTACTCTGGTAGATGAATATGGCAGTGAATCTATTTATGTATTGGGTGATTTTAATGCTTACCTGGGTGAGTTATTTCATGATGAGCTCACAGACTTTTGTCATGAATAAAACTGGTTTTTGCAGATGTAAATAAGCTTGGATTGTTATCAGATACACCTTTATAAATGATGTTCATGGGTGTAGGCGATTGCTAGAACACTGTATTGTATCACAATATTTTGGTGGTGTATGTTAAACATAATGTAACATGGTCCGATTACTTTCCTCTGATACTGGGGTGTGACTTAAACTTATATATCACCTAAGATAATAAAAAAAGATTTAGCTGCTAATCGCACTGTTGTGTGGGGGGAAAGTTGCAGTGAACAGATATCTCTGTATAGGAAAAACTGTTATAAAAATTTAAATAAAATTAATTCACCATCTGAGTGTTTATCTTGTGATTGTAAATATTGTAATGCTGCTTCTCACAAATTACAAATAGATCATTTTTATTGTGATATAGTGTCTGTTTTGAGGGAGGCTGCATCAATATCTAGAGGTAATGTAAAGTGTAAAGGTAATAAACCGGTTATAAAATGAAATAAGCACGTCAAAGAGTATCACTCAGAGACGCATGACGTTCTGCATCCAAGAGTCGACGTGCCTGAGACTCCTCTGAGGTCTCGGCTTCCCCTTAGAGAGGCATGACGTTCTGCGTCTGCAGCCCGGCGAAGTTCAGATTGCTCCTGGCTTTCCTGGTTTCGAGCCATTTTTTTTGCTCGAGGTCTTGATGAGATTTGTGACAAATTAGATTTATGTTTGCGAGGCATAATATTAGTTGAATCCGAAAATTACTCTTAATAACTTTTTTAGAAAACTTAGCTTTTAAAAAAAAGTAGCCTATGTTTGACCCTGGGTCTTAAAATATATCGATACCAAATTTAAACAAATTCCGTTCAGCGGTTTGGCCGTGAAAGCGTAACAGACAGACTTTCGCATTTATAATATTAAGTATGGAAGTATGGATATACCTGAAGTATATACTTAGGTATGTGTCGTTGCCAGATAGTTGAATTCATCACTTCTCGATGTGGCCGTTCATATCATGTAATGGTTGCGTCGCGGTAGAAACCATCGAACCAAACACAAAGCTAAAACTTTCCTTTCTTATTTATCTATGGTGGTCATTGTGTAAAAAAGGCTAAACGTAAAATTCATCAATACTTTCTAAAACATATCTACTGCCTCTATGGATTTATGAAATTTTGGAAACAATTCTAAAATCAAATCGCGTTGTCAATCAAAAAAAGGTGTCCATCACAAACAGGTGTCACTACAAATCAACCATAAAATGTTGAAAATTTTTTAAAAACGCTAATCTTACAAATTAACAGAACCATGAAGACGTGAGAGTGAATTTCATTAGTCAACAGTTGATAAACAAAAATATTTCAAAATGGATAAAGGTAAAATTCATCAACTATATCCATACTAAGGATAATATGATAAGATTAGTCCTAACATGTATCCATTCTTCCATCCATACTAATATCCATTCTAATATTATAAATGGGAAAGTCTGGTTAGAGTGTACGAAAGGGTGCGCAGTGGTACGAGACTTAGAAAATTTCAAGTGATCATTTTTCTGCGGGCGATATTTTTCGACTTAGCCACTTTTCTGAAAGATCGCCAGGCAGTCACGGAACCGACTTTCTCTCTGTCTGACTGTCTGTTACGCTTTCACGGCTAAACCACTGAACGATTTTGATCAAATTTGGTATGAAATATAGTTGAAGACCCGGTCTCAAACATAAGCTACATTTTGACGCGGGCAGAGCTGCGGGTAACACCAGTACTTATATATCATAGTGAGTTTGAATGTTTATTTTTGTTGCCTTTTCAAGCCTAAATTCGGAGTAATAAAAAGTAAACAGTGTAATTTTCTTATCAGCAAAAAACACTATCGGATACAAAATATGTTCAAATTGGCTCCATTAGTCTTTTATGAGGTCAATTAACCTCGCCACCCATGAAAATGAATGGAAATCTGTTTATTTTTTGAAAACAAATATCGACAAGACACAAGGAATTGTGCAATGTGCACTACAGTAACGCAGTTATATTTTCTGGCACAGCACAACATTCAATGCTTTATTGTTTCCATAATTTACATAAATTTACAAGACATATAGATAAAATCAATAAAGGACCAAAAATGGGCGCTGCAATGGGAGAGGGGCTGCGATTTACATCTGAGTTGAGCTATCCTAAGTAAATACTACTTCTTCCAGACATAATAGACGATCTCATAGACCTAACCGACACAGAAGAAGACTCCACGTCATCATCCAGCCACCAAGTATTCGAAGGTCGTCAGCCTTTCGTTCTAGAACTACACGAACTGCAAAAAGACCCAGCTAATCCTCAAGAAGCCGACAAGAAGAAAAAGAAGAAGAGGAAGAATAAACTGCCAAGTAACAGAAGCAATTCTGGTGAATCAACAAGCAGTCCGTCGGAGAGTTCTATTCCACCGACTGTGACTGATGCTGCAAAGGAGCAGTTCTTCGATGCGCACGAAAGTTTTCATGGGTTGCAAGGTAATGATTTAAATTTTAGCACTTTTGTCTCTACTTTTTGTGTGTTCTTTTTCCTGCCACCTTCCCAGTTTATCTGGAGTCGAGCCTTCTCGTAACTCGATGCCACCAGCATTGTCTGTCCTGGGTTGTCGCGGAAAGGTTTTTTCGCGTTCCTTTATACTGGACCACCACGTGGTGACGGGTCTCCCTCTTCCTTTCGGCCTCTCCAGTATACCCATTGCCTTCTTGATCGGATGGTCAGCATTCCACCTCATCAGATGGCCAAACCAGCGGAGTCTGGCTTCCTTAAGTCTCTACTTTCTGAGTGCCCTTGGATCTTGGCTGACTTCCTCTCTACGATCTTTTTTCCATTTCGCTATCTCTCAACTGTGGTATCAAAATAAAGCGTTCTAAAAGGCGATTACAAAATATGTATGACTTATACGTTAAAAAGTATTAAAGTAAACTCAAAAAACCCGGGCCCGGAGCGAAAGAGAAGTAGCTTAAAATGAAGGTAAAAATAAGTCATAAAATACTGCATAGGGGGCATAATCTAAATCAATGGCTATATATGTGTGAAATTGCGGTTCGAATTTTTATAGGGGTAACAAAATGTATCAGTGAAAGGAACAGGAATGTTAACGTCCAATATAATTTTTTTCATTCTTACGTCATTTTAATTTAAATACATTGAGTACATTTTTTTTACCCGACTTCAAAAATGGAGGAGGTTCTACGTTCGTGTGTATGTATTTTTTTCTACGAATATTCAACGATTACTTCACCAATTCACACATATAGTTATTGATTTCGATGAGCCCCAATGCAGTATTTTATTACTTTTTTTTTTACATTTTGCGCTGCTTTTCTTTTGCACCGGGCCTGAGTTTTTTTTTCATAGTGATTGAGCATTGTCCTTAAATATATTTCTGCGACCGCATAATATTTTTTTGTCAAAAAGAGCTTGTAACAGTGACAGTAAGTATATTGAAATGGAATTTTCCTTTCAAATTTCATCGGAATCTTCATTTTAGACGTTTTATATCACACAATGAAATCAAATATCTCCCAAATATACACGTACTTGCCTCACATTCACATAAAAGAAATCAATGAACTGAAAAACGGATCTCGTTAAAAAGAAATATTGGTAACATTTGTTGAGATATAGATATTCAACCACTTGAAAATGTGGAGCCGATATATTTTTAGGAACTTTTTTTGGGAATTCTGTAGGAAATAATCTTGTTAGGTATTGATGTGAAATCACAGATCGACAAATTTTTTATTACGATGTCGAATTTTTCATAATACCTAGAAAAATCTTTGTGTCAGGTATCTACGACTACCATTTACTATTTCCAACTGGTATTTAAACCCTTTATTCGCATAGTATAAGACACTCAAATTTCAGATTCTCAGAATAATAGAATAACCAAATAGTAGATTCTCAATATAGCCAAAATCCAACCATGATTTACCTAAAGTACGAGTAAGGTAACAGTTATAAGAGTAGAAAGGATGATGAAATAAAAATGGCTAGAGATAGAAAATAGTAGAAGGACTGACATATTTGCCAACCCCATATAACAAACTTCAGGAGTTGTAAAACAACAACTTTAAAAATTTAAATTAAGTTTGAAAAAATACTTTCTTTCTAAATGTAATTTAGCGACTCACCGAACACAAGATAAAACCTTTAAGGTTTCCGCAGTTCGGTAACTGTTGTATGTGTATATTTTGATATTTACTGAATAAATGATTTAAAAAAATGTGGGATAAAGTAAAGGAAAAGAAAGTAACAGGTCTACGACTCATCCGATGAAAATTTACCGTAACATATGAGATGAGATTGCTTCACTGATAAGTAATTTATGCCTCACTGTTTTTTTTTTTTTTTATGTTGTTTGGTACAATAAAGAGTATTTGTATTATATTGATACCTTTCTATATATAAAAGGTATCAATATAATACAAATCTTTATAGGTATAAAATTATTTAAGTACCTACCTATTTCATGAATTAAAATAGTTTACAAAATTATTAAGAAAAAGTATCCACGCTTGAAAGGCAAAACTTCCTAACCGACGCAATTTGGTAAAATGAGTTATATATACCATTCGACTCGCAAAAAAAATCCGCGTCGATTGGTCTGTGTTTCGTAGAGCTGAGTTGAGTTTTGTTGTCGCGTAGGAAGTACTTGAATCCCTATTATTCTCACATTTTCAGCTGACTTACCGACAAAAAAATTGCTAATTTTCTTTCAATCGGTTGGTTGGACAGTTTGATTTTTTATTTATATCGAATAGTTATTTGTTCCTGTCATAAAATTATTTTAACCGCTAGCTGGGATAAATTTTCCTATAATTAAATCATAAGCACCCAGCAGCAAGATACTTTTTCCTGTATTAGATTTTGCTATTGAATTCGTTTGTCAAGTTTTATACGAACATAAATATGATCCAAACGTGTCCTTATAGATTTGTTCCTAAAATTTTATTTATGATCATTTCTGCTTCGACATTATCTCTTGTTACGTAATAGGCATAAAAAATACTTGGATAATTTAGCATTAAAAATATATATCCACTTGATGTCGCTTATATAGTTTTACCTGACAAATTAGTATGAATTTGAAAGTCGCTTAGATATTTTTACTTGCCTGAATCTTGTTAGAAACTTGTTGCTAAGATAATTTTAATTAAATTTCAAAACAAATAAAAATGGCGCTTACGCAGCGCAATAATGTATCGCATGTCGCTTAGGCAAATCGCACTCCGTACAGTATTCGCGTCCGAAAGACGAGAGTGAGACGCGGCGCGTCGGTTAGTGCGGTCGATGCGCGGCGTGTACGCCGTGGTGGTATCATTTCGGCGCATAGGAAATACAAATACGTCTTCCACGCTGGTCAGGGAGCGAAAGAAAAACATAGAATATGCCAGCCGCTTAACTTCAAATGCCAGGCAGATCGTAAAAGTCAATCGAGGGATACAGCACCGTATAGCCGGTGCTGGTTTTACCTGTTCTAGGGTTGTTTCTGGTTTTCCTTTTGGGTTACAGAGGTCAGCCTGCAGTCGCTCTGTGTAAAAACCAGTAACCTCGTGGATATACCCGTCTAATCAGTTAGGTTAGGTATGCAGTCCCCGGGCTCTGAAGCGAAAAGCTGAGGACTTAACCGGAAATACGCTATGATTATGATGAACATTCAAATTATAAAGGCAAAGAGTGTGCATGTGTCTGTGTGAGTATCACACACTAAGTGAAATTTATTATTATATTTTTCCAGGAGCCGCTTTATTAGTTTTCCGTGAAAACTATGTTTTATTTTGTTTATGTGGCGAAAATACATGCAAATGTTTTGTTTAAAATATTTTAATACAATAAATATTGATTAAATACGAAAACCGTTTTATTTATTAAATTCACACGCCTACACAATGTCGGTTAGTTTTGCTAATATTTCTTTATAATATGTATTTAGGCGATTTTTCTTGAACGACAACAAAATTTTTATGTTTTCGACAAATAGCCTGTTTTTCAAAAATATTTTTCCATAAGTAATCCACTTTTACCTGTTATATGTTGTTGCGTATAAATTAGCTGAAGTATATGAATGAATATACTTGAAAGTGTTTCAACTGGCACTGGCGTGTTGATAATTTTACCTGTAGTTTTTTTGGGTAATAATTTACTAACCGACTCCAAACTAGAAACTAAAAGTGTTAAGTAAATAAAATGTTTCTTACAAAAAAGCTTATATTATTACAATGCCTAGACAGTAACAATTATTTTTCTATGATTAAAACTAAAGATTTTATGATTTTTTTTCCGTTAAGAAATAACTTTGATCCGCTCTCCTGAACATTTGCATATATGTCGGTTAGGAAAAATTGCCTTTGATGCGTCGATATATTATTTTTTTTTGTAATTTTAACAGTCACTTATAATGATTTCAGAAACAAAACCAACAGCAGCCTTAACCCTTGGTCAGTCACATTCGGAGCACACTCCAAGCCCCAAAATCATGGACGCCCTGCCGCCCCCAGCCCCCACCACCCAGCCATCAAGCGCAGTTTCGGTGATTGTTATTGATTGATGTATTTACCAAAAAAAAATAGACTTTAGACACAGAATAATACTTAGATATAAACTTTATAATATGATACTAATCATAACATATATAGGAGCTCGATAATTCGCGTGTTAGCGACGGCGTCTCATTTTTGTGGCGTCTTATATCTCGAGCTCCTCCGTGCTTCGGAAGCACGTTAAGACGTTGATCCTGGCTGTTATCGATAGATGGCAGTCATTAGGTTGTGTCGGATGCCAAAGGCAGTATGAAAAATAGTCTGATTTCCCTGTAAATAGAGTTACGGATGTCAGACGGCAGTCGCCACAGATCATGACTTACAGCGTACCCTGGGCTCAAGCGGAAGCGCAAGCGGAGGACGCAACTGGGTAACGCTTCAACCAAGAAGTACCCAGTTATCTTACGAACCTGCGCAGTTCTGCGTTGATATATTAAATGCAGTATGATTTTTTTTTTTTTCAATAATTTGTCCTACACTAAAGAAATGTAATTTACATATTGTGGTGACTAAGATACATCTGAGAACAGACACTGATGTCTACTACTGACATAAATTATTGTATTCCGCAATGGTTGATACAAATTTTTCTCATATTTTTTTGTTTTATTTTCAGAAACAAGTTCCTCGGCCTCCGGAATGAAATCTTTTAAAACTGTATGCAATTTTTTTATTTTTTTTTATTTTTATGTTTTGTCATTTCATATTGGCCGATTCTCACGTCTTTAGTAGTTACTTTTTTAATATCTAGATTTGGCCTGGAACTTTGGTACCGTAAAAAAAGTCGCCTTTAACTATTACCGGTACCCGGCCTTTAACTATAACCCTACCCGTAAACAAAATTTTTCCTGATTTTGTTCAGCCAGTTTTGAGTTGTTAGTGGATTAACTACTATAAAAAATAAATATTAAACATTTTATATTTTTGCAGATAATCTGGGCAACTAAAAAACGAGACGGACGCACCTGTCCTTCCCATCAAAATTAACAAGAAGACCATGGTTTCAAGTTAACATTTACCACTGAAAATGTAATCACATAAATAAACAAAATTTTAACTTGCTATTGTTTTCTTATTAATTTTGGATTACCTATTACCGGAAAATCCAATGCATCAAAGCAATAAGCACTATGACCAAGTTTCCTTTTATATATTTTAAATCCCCGTTACTTTTGATTAACCTACTTTCCTTATTAATTATCCGTCATTGCAGAGTTTTAAACAAAATGTGTGATCGTTATATTTAAAACTATCTGTTTCCCGTAGCTCCGCCTGCCTCAAAAAGTAGCCTATGTTTGACCCCGGGTCTTCATTCATACCGAATTTCATCAAAATTCGTTCAGCGGTTTGGCCGTGAAAGCATAGACAGACAGACATACACACAGACAGAGAGACTTTCACGTTTATAATATGATGTTCAGGATGTCACTATGTAAAATATTGCGCAAATAATGTTTGACATGAAAAAATATTTTTGAAGGTAATCCACCCTTAAAGTCTTTCCAGGCCTATTAAATCATGATTCGGATGTGAAAGTTTGAATTGCTACCAGTTGGTAGCAAATAGGAATTCTGATCTTGAAATATATCTATTTTTGAGAAGTAGTATTGTTCACTCACCTCACTGCCCTTTGATGTAGTCAACAAAATTCTAAATCTATGATGTAAACCAACTCTATGAATGACTGAAAAGTCGTAAAGCACCTACGTCAGAGGCCGAAACGTGTCTCCGATAAAGTTAGACACCAGGGTGTGGACGGTAGATTGACCATGTAAACCCACTCTATAAGAATGACTGAAAAGTCATAATATAGAACCCACGTCAGAGACGAGGTTGTATTTAGAGCGATTGCCCTCCAGTATTTTATGGCCAAATTCTGCAACACGAGCTATAATAATTCAGTGCTTCGGAAAGCACGTTAAGTCGTTGTTCCCGCCCGGCTGCCATCTGGCGATCGTTAAAGGAACCATGTCAGGAGCCGTAAGGTAATTTCAAAAAAACTTTATCATCTGGATGTATATGGTCGATTAGTCATATGTGTAACCCATTCGATTCGAACGAATGAAAAACATTTGAGTAATAATTATATGAACACCACCATCAATTACTCCAATTACAAAGCAATAACAAAAATAAAATCTGTCGAAAAAAAAAAAAGCCCCTTTTTTGTTTCCAAAAATTTAATGTCCAGTTTTGTTTGACCTCTTGTATAGTATAGGCGCCATACATTTTAGGAGTCAATTTAAGTTGGTCGGTTGTCCTTCGAGAACTAGGCCCGTAGACAAGTTATAATTTTAAAAACGATGAATATGCGTTTGTCTAGGGTAGCCCTGGTATAATTTTGGGCTTGCATTAATGCCTATATGTTATATAACAACTTGGGGAACAACTTTACATTTCTTTAATGGTCCTGCGTGCCCAGCCACCTGCACGCTCAGGGACCTCTACGAAGCCAGCGACAATGCCTTGTCGGTGGCGGAGTTTTGGTCCTCTGAAGTTTGATAACAGCCAGAGTCGACTCGCAAAGAAGATGAGATGGTACTAAGTATACAATGTTGCATCACGTTTACCATCAATAGTACAAGTGACATAAATGAATCCAAGACCCATGCCAATGAAAAAGACCATTCACATCACGACCCATCTCATCCTGACCGGGGAAATCCGGGATCTTCAGAATAGCGGAGAGGCAGGTTTGACCAATACGCCACGGAGGCAAAGAGCATCAAAAATAGAAACCGATTGCCCTTCGTGTCTTTCTCAATGCACGGAGGTCATCACAAGAAATATTGTTATAGAAATTCTTTCGCAAATAGGCATTGCATGTGGCATTGTATCATTCTTGTCACAGCCTGCTTTAAGAAAGAAATAAAAACTATTATATAGACTAAATGACGCGAAACTGTCATCATCATTATCATCAAATGTCAGTCTTTTAATTCATAGTGAAGTAAAATTAATTGTGTTGAAATTTACATTGAATTTCGGTTTATTTTTAAATCCTGTATCGGAAGTCCCGATTCGGGACTTCCTAAGACGTCCTGAAATGTAAGTATTAGCATTATTGAGAGTGTAAATAAAACTGTGGTATGAATATTACGCACATAAAACTTAACCTACCAGATCATTTATCATCACAATCATGTGGACACTACGGGAAGATATTACTATTTTGAATATTTTTATTATTAATAAAACGCGTAATATTGTTAACTAAAAAGATGAATGAAATCAGTAAAGTTGTAAGGCTTGAATAAAAGATAAATATATAATTTTAAAATTGTTAATAACGAAAAGAAAAAGCAATGAAGCTTATCTCAGGGCTCTGAAGCAACCAGCTGAGGATGCAGCCATAACTAAAAATAAAAAAAATAGATCCTTAGCGACCTGCGCCAATAAAAGCTACCAGATTGCTAAAATGTTTATGATGAACAATGTGCGAAAACTTACTCAATTTTAACTTTTAATAAATGGCGTACTTCTAGGTAATTTTTTAAATATTTGTACATCAATTTTGATATTTTCAAGTTCACAGTAATGGATAAATCAGCTCGGTACAAACCACCAAAAAATAAAAAACAGCCACCAAAGCCTAAAACACCAAAGAAGCGTAAAAGCGATGGTAAGTTTTATTTTTATAACAAAATTGAATTTTTCACGGTAGGAGTTAAGGATTCATAATTTACGTTTTAAATTAAAACAGTCATCGACGTGATAATAGAAGAGAAATACGTATTATACCTTCTTTTATAAGTCTACTTAAAAATGTATGATTTCGTACAAAACGAATTGGAAATTCTACTATATATGGAATATATTTTAGGGCCCACATGTTCCATGTTTTTATCAGAACTATCAAGAAAACTAGCACACAAGAAGAAACAAGAGGAGGAATGTAAGAGCATCGTTCGTAAGTTTAAAACTACCTACCTATTAAGTACCTGAAACGTCTGTATACATTATATCAGCATAGACAATAAGTATTGATTTTCTTTTAGTTACATTATTATTTTTAGGAATCATATTTTAACTTATTCCATAGATTTTATATATTTAAAGTAGTATTACATCAATGTTTATTATTTCTTACGCAAATAGTATAATTTTATGCACCCATTACATCAATGGGCTTAGCCTTTTTTAGTTACATGGTTGTGTTCAAAATAAAAACTTATTCTAATTAAAACGATCCATATCCATACTAATCCATACTTCCATACTAATATTATAAATGCGAAAGCCTGTCTGTCTGTCTGTTACGCTTTCACGGCCAAACCGCTGAGACCTGGGGTCAAACAAAGCCTATGTTTTTGACGCATAAGAAGATGCGGGAAAACAGCTAGTTAAAAATAATTATTTTTTCCAGAAACTATAATAGAAAGCATAACAAATGCCTTACCAATTAAGTTTTCAAGAAGATCTTCAATCGAAAAGAGAGAATCTCCTATCAAGATTGAAGTGCTGCAAGCATTTGCGCCAGAATTATTACCTAACACTTTATTAGATATTCCTGCTCCAGAAATAACTAAAGTTAAAGAAGAACATATTGAAGAGACAGAGGTTATTGTTAAAGCAGGCTTCAAAATGCCCAAAATGCCTTTAGTGAACAGTGATATTATAAAACAAGCAATAGAGAAACGAAAAAGGAGTATACAAATGGAAGATGTTGCTGTGAATACGGGTAATGATCATGACGTAGCCGCGGAGCTAACAAAACACGTTGGGACATTAAAGAAAATTTCTCTTATAGCTGAAGAATTTAATCAAAAAACAGGTGATAATACTATTTAGAAAATTGAGTCTGAGTGCGCTGCAGCACAATCCGCTGGGACGTTTGGTTCCGAAAATAGCACGTGGGTTCCTTATATGGACTAGGTTAGCACTAAGAAGTGATTTTACAAAATTCATCCCCTAAGAGGGTTAAATGGGGGTTTAAACGTTGTATGGACAAACGAGATTAGTTAGACCAATTTCGTGGAAACTTCTCAAGAGTATTGTTAATAATAAATGAGTAAATACCTGTTTTATGACCAACCCTCTAAAAGGGGGAAATAAGGTGACTATGTTTTTAAATCGACACGGATATCGACATCATGGTTATTGGGGTCGCAGACTACGAAACACACATTTTAAAATCCTTCTTGCGCTGATGCACGCGGGCGAAGCCGCGGGTAAAAGCTAGTGATAAATAAAAATTGGTAACATTTTTTTTTAATTCCTCTAAAAAAATGTTTTGTATTTTGATTTTTCAGCCAAAAATTTGAAAGAAATCGTAGATAGTGTACAAGAGGATTTGATAAAGAAATTAGAAGAAATAAATGCTGAAAGGCAAGCATTGCTTGCACAAGCATCAATAGCTCCAATGGAAACAAGCAATTAAACATAAAACCTCTCCAAATTATACAGCAGTAATCAAGACAATGACAAAACCCTGACACTAACAACTCTGGCATTTCACACTTGATGGACATTTGATAAAATTGCCAATAAATTTTGTAACGGCAAAATGTTTTTTTAAAATTCTAAATTTGCATGTGTATTTTCGTAAATAAAAAAAATTTACGGTTTGTTGTGAATATGTATTAATGTAAAGTCTAAATTGTTGGTTTGATGAAGTAAGTTTTTGATGTTATCAATTTACGAAATAGAGGTAGCTATTCATAAAAGATGTTTGATGATTGCCTTTGATGATTTTAGGGGGACGGATGAAGATGGAGTCCCCAGACATCATACCAGTAGTTCCCACAAGTCAGAAAAAAATATTTTCCGATGAGCACAAGGATCATTTTGGCACTCAGGAGACGAAATCCAGCGGTAAGTATTATAAATAAACCATACCAAATAAAACCAACAAAATCGTAATGAATTACGGTAGAACTGTATTAAAGATATACTTTTTGTAAATTTTTATCGCAAATTTAATAATTTCTAACAATTTGTTTTAATAATAATTTGAATGCAGGTAATGCAAAAGCCAAAGCTGATCAAAAAGCGATAAGCTTCAACTCATTTCGATTAACTCGAATACCTGTTTCTACAAGATCAGGTATTAGATCAAGCCTTCCAATAAAATTCTCCGGTGAGCATTTAAACTTAGTAATATTACGGACAAACTACACAGATTGACAGGAATGGAAAGAACTCCACTGATAAAGGCTCTTAAATTTATGATGTTAATGATGAGATAGCCCCAAAGTAAGTTCGTGGTTTGTGTTATGCGATACTTACTCAATTATACTACATTTGATAACAAAAATACATACATAGATTTATGATTGACCTGGGTAAGATACCTAAGACTAAAACCCAAGTCAATCGGAAAAAGATAGTATCTCAACTTTACTTGACTAGGGATTGACAAGATCGATGTTTTGTATTGTATATGCTTGTTTAATGTTCTGTAACTATTTGCTTTTTATACCTTTTTAATCTAAAATATTATTTTTAGGTGACAGTGGACTTGGCACAAGTAAACAAAATGAATCTACAAGTAAATCATCAGGTGATTATTTCATAAAATCTTGTTTCTTTACCGACTAAATTAATGGAGACGTACGACAATGTGCATTTTACACTTCTAGTATCACTGGTAATGTTTATCTGCCCAGATTTTTATAGTAAACGTTTAGTAGTTGATACATATATTTAAACAACAACACAATATAAGTGAACTTATAAAAAGGAAATAGAGATCGACATATTTCGAATCAAAAATAAATAAAGGAGCTAGTGAAAGAGAGGAAGACCAAAAGGAAGTTAAGATTCCTACTACATTCTTTAGTGAAAACAATTTGGAAATTTTTGAAAATAATACGCAAATAATATAACATATTTTGTCACAGGTAATAAAATTGGTAGCAGATTAATACGAGTAGGAAGTCTAAAGCCGAGTCAAATACCACTTAGGAAATTTGGAACGAAAACAATTATAAGTGACACCAAATCAGAGGGTCACACTGAAAAGCCTGCGACACCTAAGAACGTACATACAGTACCTTTGAAATTGACATCAGGTTGGTATCTTATAATTTAAACGAAATTAGGTCAGCACTAAGTGGTAGATATATAAATAAAACAATCGTCAAGATAGACATCGAAAATTGAACCTGGATAAACAGCGTTACTCCAACCGACTTCTTTGGCTACACGCTTTTTATATTTTTATTTTTTATATTTTCTCTTTTGTTTGTTTTTACTGTAGGTACATACAAGTACCTAATTGTAAAAACTTATAATTGTATGGCAATAAACAACAACAATAGGATAGTTTTTGTGAAATGAAGCTCTAAAATATGGTGCTCCCACACTACTAAAACTGACATTAGTAAACATCTGTTTGCACAGATTTGACATACATTTAAATTTTGTTAGAAAATGCTTGTAAACATGGCAGTGTTGGGAGCAATAATATACTCCTATGTCACTCTGAACACTCCGCTACCATTGGGGTATTTTATTTTTTTATTTCATGTACTTACCGCAACATACATTGGAAAATTAACATTAGGAAATCTTAGTACAAGGGTTCTGCTTTGCTAGTTTAGTTTAAAATGAAAGAAACTGAGACTGGTGACTCTCCGCTCGACCTGACCGCTCCGGCTCGTTCCTGATGCAAAGAATTGTCATCGTTATTCAACGCGGCAACGCAGCTAGTGTGTTGGCTGGTGCACTTTTGCAACAGAAACGCTAAGGGGAGGGTTATAAGCTTGTAAAAGTATTTTTAGTTTAATTTTTGTCAATTTGTATAAAAAATAAAATATAATTGTTTTTCTTTAGGATTGCCACCTGAAGATGAGATCCCAGCTTTGGAGAAAACTCCAACAGCGAGCACGCTAAGACAAAGTGACGAAAACAAGAATAACCTTAGTAACAGCAAGCTGCCTTATGGTAAATAATAACAATATTCCATTTAACTTTTTTAATCGCGAAAACATGAAATCATTCATTATTTTTTTATTGGGCATATAAATCTTCCAATATACTGTCCAAAATATCTCTGGATTGACAAAGTGGCTGATAATTAACAAGTAGTGGAACAGGACAGAGGAGACGGAGTATCGACTGGTGCACCGATACAGTCATTGGCGCAGTGACGTCGGAAGTGGGCGTGGCTTACGTAATTTTTCGTTCAACTGTGAAAGATGCGTGACGTATAAGCTTAGAATACTTTGTAAAATATTTTAAATCGAAGTGTATGCTGTACTATTATGGGATCACAATAAACATAAGTAAACATATTTTCGAATTTATTTGATTGATTTAGTGTTCCACAAAATATGTGTCTATTTTAATGTTCAAAATATCTGTAATATAAAGAAATATAAATATGTTTTTTTTTTTATGTTCAAATCTTCGATTTTCTAGCGCCATCTATTGGTAAGTAGAGGGGATCGTCAATAGGGGCGGAGCCACGTCCAAACCGAGCTTCCCTCACGTCTGCCTTCCGCCTTGCGTAGCGTGACACAATTTTTGTAATGAAGCTCTCGATACGCCATCTCCTCTTTGTTATTAACCCGTGAGCAGGACAGATCGAAGTGGAGATCCTTATTGTCGGACCAGCCTTAAGTTGGGTCGCTGCGTCATCCTGGTAGTAGTAGATCCATACTTCCATCTATACTTCCAAACTAATAAATATCCATATCCATACTTATTATAAATGCAAAAGTCTGTCTGTCTGTCTGTTACGCTTACACGGCCAAACCGCTGAACGAATTTTGATGAAATTTTGTATGAATATAGTTGAAAACCCAGGGTCAAACATAGGCTACTTTTCGACGCAGGCGGAGCTGCGGGAAACAGTATTTTATAAACGCAACATTTTGGAAAGAAATTTAATATACAGCCACAAGTGGCCGGCTACTGAACATAGGTCTTTATCATACATTTAAAATTACATTTAAAATCCAGCTTTCTCCTGGGAGCATCTAGATTTATAATCATAGAATATTTAAAGATTTCTTAATTACTTTGTGGTTTAATCTCATACAATGCTATCACGGTAGTGACTAGAGATGAGCAGCGGGAAGAAATTCAGGAGGTAAAAAATAAAATGCAAGGGCAAGAAAAGGGAAAAAATAATTAACTCCCATTTAAGCCTGGGAATTTTTAAAAATTCCGGGAATAAATGGAAAAAATTCCGGGAAGGCGCCCATCTCTAGTAGAAACTGCAAAAAATAAATCAAAATATGTTATGACATAACAAGCTATTTCAAGTGGCAGTAGGCGGAGTACCGCTAGCCGATGACGTAAAAAAGTTCTGGAATGACGACCACGCACTATTTAGATATGGTAAAGAATATGAAGCAATATTCATTGCCACATATGTTTTTAAAATATAAGAAATGTTTTACAGATAATGCAGCCTATTTTTCATATCCGATGAGTCAAACCACTGAATTTTCTACAGACATTGATGATATGAGCGGTAAAGACATTTACAATGGTAAGCACTCCTTCTTATGTTTCATGTGTTTTTTTAATGTTCATTTACGTCCCACTGCTGGGCAAAAGTCTCACCATGTCCACGTGTCTCTATCGAAAAAAAACACTTATGTAATTATTTGAACAAGAACGGCAGAGTTTTGATTTAAATTTGTTAAGAGTAATTAGTAATCCGAGTCAAAATGTCTCCACTTTTTTTGTTACGTTCATCAGCGTTTATTTTGTTTTAATAGACTTCCGTTAAGCACTAACCAAATTATTTTGCATGCTTCCGGGACCAGGTAGCTCATGCAAACTTGTTCCGGCTGGCCCCCACCCACTACTGTTAGTCCCAACATGGCCGCCACCATTCGATCGGCACCATTCGCACATGCGACACGTGTTTCCCTCTACGCGAGGCATCCACAGGCACTAGACCAAGCTTGTAATAGTTTGACGTACAAACGACGAATGATTTTTTCTTCAACTTATTTTCTTAGAACCCGTTGCTGATTCCCCGAGGACTAAGAATGTAACAGCTGTCTACGACTCTATCATCGTGGCCACCGACAAAATCAAGGCTGTCAACGAAAGTGTCAGCAAATGGCTCAATGATGAGTTCAAAATACCCATGAACAGACCACCCAGTTTGTATTCTTTAATATTTTTACTAGATTTCACTTACTAGGCTTCGTTTCTGTGGAAAATAAATAAATAAATAAAAAATTAAATTGATATTCATTTATTCATATCATAAAGTTGGTGTAGTGGTTCTTCCTGGTGGCAGAGTTAACGACTAATTGCAGCCGGGACCGACAGCTTAATATGCCTTCCGCAGCACGAAATTTATTATTATTATTTTAAGGCAATCAGGCGATTGGAGCCCTCAATGTTCTAACCAAACTTAAACAATTTAACAAAGGTTAATAAGGTAACAATAACAAATTAATAACCTTATACAAACCATTTTTTTTTTTCAGAAACATCAAGCACATGCCACTATTGCAATATGGCGGAAAATTCCAACAATTCTGACAACAATACCATGTGTCGCATCAATGAAAACATTGATTTGCGTGTGAGAAGGGACAATAGGGCTCAGGGATATGATAATTTTCACGACATCTCGTTAGGTAATTGATAATTGGCAAATCTTTTAATTTCTTTTAGCAAATTTGACTTGAGTGCAATAATCGGAAATGCGTTTTCTTTATAGTGGAGTACAGTTTTCTCTTGAATTTTAATGACTTCCATACAGCTTAGTTAAAAAAGGTAGCATACTCGTATCATTATTCAAGATTTGGCAGTACTTGGTTATTACTGTACTTCCGTAACCCAATTTATAATAAAACCAGTCAGGTCAATAGGTCAGGATTCAAAATTTTATAATGGTCAACACTCTCAGACTTTCAGGCTTCTGACATAGTCTGACTTCTGCCATCTAGCTATAACAGCCGACAACAAAGGCTCAGTATGCCTTCCGCAGTCGCACTCGCTTGACTCAAGTAATTACGACACTCATCCCGTCCAAGCTATCTTGAACACGTTTTTCATACTCTAAAGCGATTCTCACAAAACTATTTCATTTTCAAACCCTACAGTGAAACCAACATCAAATGCAGGAGTTGACCTCACTAACTTGAAACCAAATCTGCAGTATCAGACCAGAAACGCTACCTATTTGGCCTTGGAGACTCAAGGATATAAGCGTAGGGAATCTGAAGGTACCGTTGTTATCAATATAATTTGCTATCCCAAATTTGTATCTAGAAGTTCTCATAAATTTGCTTTCTTCTAATTGGCATCTCTAATGGAATCAATAATTTCATCATTACCTAGGCATAAGCCTTTTCTAACCATTCCTAATATGTATTCAAACAGGAACAAAACAATATGAATGTAAAAATAACTTGCTCCTGTGCTCTTCTTTTCCAATCTTACTTACCTACCGCTACAGCAACGCCAAGTCGACCCAAAACAAAAGGGAAGCGTTTCGAGCCGCCGGCACTATCGACTCTTCATGCAGCACTTCATAACAGGAAATCACTAATTTTACCATTTCTTTTTTTAGCTGTTCACAAAGATTTTCAGTACCCTTCGAATGGTACTATGCGTACGCCGGAGCGGGTACCTGTGCCATCTTACACTGTTTGTCCATCTGAAATACTTCAGAAGACCACTAACTTTGAATGTAAGTAAAATAAAATTCACAATCTTCTAAATTTCAGCTGCAGACAGTCTACTGCGGGACATAGGTCTCTCCTAAGGATTAACAGAATGCGCGACCGGCCATCGATTCTCCGCGCTTTGTAATGAAACCTCCTTACATAATTTAAGTATAGAGTTAGAAGCTCAACTCTACATCAAATTTGATTTGGACAGTGCCAGCCGTCTCTTCTTGACATATGCACTCATATATTTGTAATACTTACTTACTACGTACTAAGATAACTAAGATGGAGCAGCGACCCAAAGCGAGTCTTGGCCTCTGATTAAGGTTTTCCACTTCGATTAATCCTGCGCGTCCTCCCAGATATCGCTGGATTGACGAGGTGCGGAGAGATCTACGCGAGCTGCACGCCGATCTATTTGTAATAACAAAGTAAAAATTAAAAACCATTTTTCAGGCTGCGAATCAATCACGAACAGCACTTTAACCACAGACTTGGAAATACGCGGCAACGTCTCCAGCCAATTCACCATAGAGCACCCAAATGAGTACGCCATATTGGATGCGTGGTGTCCCCACGCGTGCCACTCCCAAAGTTACGGAAACTTCCAAAAATGCACGAAATGCGCACTCGAAAAGGTTGACCCGTGGTCCTATAGGGAACATCAAGACGGGTTTAGTGATGGGACCACTAAAGATTCTGGTAAGGTCAAATGAAAAATTACACTCTCTGATAGTTGAATTATTCATTGTTTGACCCTAAGCTTGGGATGCCTGAACATTGATGCTAAAAATGCATTTTATACATTTATTACTCTATGAAAACATAAAAATTTACACTTTGATAGGCATTGTTTCTTTGTAATTTATTTACTTTTTCAAGGTACGTGTTCTTTCGGTACTTTTCCTTTCTGCCTATGGTTAACAAGTAGAAGCTCCATAGCAAAGAGTGCACTAGCTTGATTGTTCATTCATGAAACGAATAAAGTTATAATAATAAAATAAAATAAAAATATGTGTGTGTTTTAATTTTAGGTCAATCTAATACAAACGCTAATCGATGCTTTCATACAAATATAGGTGATAAGCTTTGTGAACAAATCGACAAAAATGAAGGAAAATCTGTTTTACCAAGCAGAAAATACAAACGTAAGAACATTTTCATTTTAACATTTAATATCTTTGTAATTAAGTAGTGAATGTGTTTCGAGTGTTACTAGAAGCTATCTCGGATTTGTAATTTCTTTTTAGCCCTATGTGTTCCACTGCTGGGTCAAATTTTCTCCTCTGTTTCTTCAACGAATCTTTATTCTTCACTAGTTGTTTCCAATTCTTGGCGAACATTTTTAGGTCATCTGACCATCTTGTTATTGGCCTTGCTAGCCAGTTAAAATATTAAATTAATTTAAATCCTTTTGACGATCTATACCACAAACGAAAAATAGGTACCTACTTACTACATTAATCTGTGTAAAATACCGTTAGGAAGATTTTTTTTGAGATTGATTGTATTTCACGGATAGAGACATATTTTGTGTGCTTGCCAAAATTGCTCAACCAAAGTTTAATTATCATTTACATTACAATAACAATTGTTTTTTTTTTTATATAAGCAGTGGCTCGCCAATTGAAATATCTTCGCCAACGGTGGTCGTTATCAAGATATTTGCAACAAAGGCGATGGATACACGTATGGAAGAAAAAGGCGAAATGGAATACTTGGGCTCGATCGCCATTCAAGTTCAGAAAATGTCAGTATTATTTTATTTTTTACCAACAAAGGTTACTTTTACTGCCAGGGTGTACGGTACAGAGTCAATTAACCATTGTCTTCGTTTATGCGTGTTTTTTTTTTAATTGCGCTCTCAGCTTAAGCTTCGGTAGCTTCGCTTCTTCGATGTATTTCATAATGTAAGTCATGATCCTAGATTTTTATCGATTATATACTTAACACAGATTTAGTCAACTAGTCCTTATTTTTTCAGTTCGAATGCTCCATAATTTGCAACGTGCCGTTATTTGGGAAGATATAGATGTTCAGACGAATATTGTTGTATTTCGTGACATTGGTATGTAAAAATCATAAATTTTATATTAAATGAAATAATGAGAAAATTTGTCCCACGATCGTTAATTAAGTTTTTACAGAGAGCAAAGCTACATTTTTAGGTTTTCTTTTGTTCCTGATTAAGTGTGGAAAAATTTCATGTGAGCTTTTGCTTGCTTTTTCTAAATATTCCACGTTTGTATTTTCTTTAGCGATAAATCCAGCTTTTCTTAGTAATGCTCTTTATTCATTATTCAAATCTACCAGTATATTTTCTGAACTGTCTCAATGGTTGTTGAAAAGTCTAATCCAAAATATACGAAACTAGAAAGCCAAATCCATTAGCGTATTTTTTACCATTGACAAGAAACTTTTAGAGTAAATCACTGCAAAACGACCGAACAGCTTAGAACAATGACTTATGTTGTTTTTGGTACACTTTTTCTAAATATCATCAGTTACCCACTTTTAATCAGAGAAAAACCATTAGTCGTAATAAATGACCGTTTCGGATTTTGTGGATATACGATGGTCGGATCCGCTAAAACCGCTTTCAAATCCATTGAATGTTATTGACGGAATAGACGATTGATTCTATGATGTAGAGGAATAAAAGTAGATATTTATAATTTTCATTCGACATTTTTTTCGAATAAAAATCGTTTGATATCGAACAAAAATCCTTCGATATCGAACGAAAATTAGACTCGCCGATTTTGAAAAATAGCACTCCTGTTCTGTTTTATTTCTACCAGGCGATTTTCTCTTTCAAGCTACGTATATTAAATGTTCGTTGCTTTTAAGGTTAACTTTTTACTTTTTTTTAGGGACTTGTACGTTTTGAGAACTTTCATAGAATTGGGACTTCTTAAAAGTGACATATTTTTCTTTGGCAAAATTTCGATTAGATTCCGTTACATAATAAAGTTAACTTTTATCTTTCTTTAAAAATACGTACATAACTATACATATCATTACGCCTGTATCCCGTAGGGGTAGGCAGAGACTACGGATTTCCATTTGCTGCTATCCTTACCTTCTTTCAAATTGAAGGTCGATAATTAAAAGAGAAGGAAATTCCAAAAAAGACGAAGTTTTAAAAATCATTAGGACGATTCTTTGAAAAGAATCTATTTATTACCTTTCAGCACACCAGGATCATTATCATTATGAAATACCTCATTAACTCCGCAGCAGTGGCACCAAGCCAAATCCGCTTCGCAATTATCCATTCTATACGTAACTATTCAATGTTTGAACAAAATAAAGTAGTGTCCCCTATAAATCTCTAAGGGTGATTTTCTTGTGGGTAATATTGTGGTATTGTGACATAGTTCTACTTTTAAAATGGCTTTTAAAATTATAGCGGGACTGTTTGAGGCAAGGGCTATCGCCACTCGGCCTATTCGGCAAATGCGCAAGGGACTCCCAGTTGGGACGAACCTCGGCCATGGACTTTGCCTTTAATCAAGCGAGCAATGCAAACTCTCGAGCGGTAGCAATCACTCAATGCCATAAGGGCCTATACAAAGGCTTTATAAAAAAAATATATATATTTCATAGTAGCGGTTTCCCGCAGCTCCGCCTGCGTTAAAAAGTAGCCAATATTTGACCCCGGGTCTTCAACTATATTCATACCAAATTTCATCAAAATCCGTTCAGCGGTTTGGCCGTGAAAGCGTAACAGACAGACAGACAGACGGACAGACAAACAGACAGACAGACAGACAGACAGACAGACAGGCATTATAATATTAGTATGGATTACAAATTTGAATCCCTGAATTCAAAAACAGAAAAATTTTTTGGAATCCGTTCAATATTAAATAAGTTATAAGCATTTGAAATCTTGTAGAAGAAGAAACTATCAAGAAACAGGAAAAGGACACACTTAATGGTGTAGTGACGTCACTGCCACTTGATTTCATGCGTACAAAAGACGCAAGACGTCTCCATCACGCTCCCACTTTTCTTCATTGGAAAACTTTAAATGCTTATTACTGCTTCAATTAATTAACAATTTTGTTGTTGTTTTCGGAATCGGTTACTTTTTAGTGTATGCATTGTTCTATGTAAAAATCTTGTAAAAATGTGAACACAGTCAAGTAGCCTATTGTGCCTGAAGGTCCTACTAAGAACCCATTGGTGGCGTTAAAATAATGTTTTCTTTATTTGTTTTTAAGGAACTGGAATGGCTTTATGGCAATTGAAGTCCGCTTGCGTCACTACGTCCGCAAACTTTGGATTTCTCAAAAGCTCAGCTGATTTTGAAGGTAAATTTAATTTCTTATGATTTCAGGATTGTTAGAAGTACATTAAATTAAATTATTTTAACACTGTTTTAATTGCGTTTATTACTTATTTATGGTAACGTTTTTAATATTTTGCAGCGTTTAGGTCGCAGGTAGGCGTTGACTCTTTTTTAAATATTGAATAAATTAAATTTATATCGATTATGGCTATAGAAATGATTTTACTTTGATTGCCAGACATCCTTGATTCTTGCAATATATACCTGATAAGTAAATAATCATTATATATTTCGTGAAGAGAAAAATAAACTATAAAGGTTTTATAAAAAAATCTATTAAGATAGATTTTTCTTTAAAGAATTGAATAAAATGAATGAAAGCATCTAACGGACAGTACAAATCGAGTTATATTAAACGTGGACATTTCTCGAAGTGTCTCGATGTCCATTCATCTAAAAGAGTTAAAGCGTACAAATTACAAAAGTGTAACTTGAAAATAACCTTCAATTCAATATTATTGTTGGCGACGCGCTCATATGATTTCCATATTTTTTGCCAACGAAAGCTATATTCATATTCTAATTTATTTATGGTGCTCGTATTAGTGATCCGAATTGAGTTCACGATATATTTTTGTATAATTTAATATGTGCGGTACCCACCATATTATTAATATTTATTTTAACTTTTATTGTAAACTTCAGGTAGTTTAAAAACCGTTAGTTAGATTCGCACAGAGGAAGCGAACGAGCGTCTCCTGACTATTTTCTCTGTTTTCCGCGATTTATTAAATTTCCTTCTGTATTTGTGCTCAATATAGCATTTTTAAACCTACAACTCGTTTTCCTGGCACCGCCGAGACCCCACAGCTTACAGAGTGGTCATTCGGCCGGATCTATATGTACCGTACACCAGCGAAACCGTCGATAATGGTTGGCACTCGAGGCGCCGCGAGACGCGAGCTTGAACAAAGCGAACGCGATCAGAAGTCAGCTGTTGTAGTGGAGGATTGCAGTTCCGTGAATAGTGTCACAGCCCAGAGAGCGCAGTTCAAGACACCCGCCGCTACGCCCAGTGTTAAAAGTGCCGCCACCCACAAGTCCAAAGGTCATAGCGCCACATCGTCAGCTAAAGCCAGGAAGGCGCAACTGCTTTTAGATGCCGCGAAACAGAAAGCACAGATAAGAATGGAGTTGATAGATATGCAATTAGAAGCGAATTTAGCTGAACTAGAGGATGAAGAGTTGGAGAAGAAACACAGTCCACACGATGAAGATCACATTCGTGATGTGGAGCAATGGCTAAACCAGAGTCGCCCCGAATTGATGGAGTCGGCCCCCGATCATGGTAAATCCACGGGTCTGCTACATCAGCTGAACGTACCGGAAATCGAACCTGAACAAACTACCGCTCCACCAGGTCCCCCAAGGCCACATCTGTTCAATCAGTTGCAGCCACAGGTGATGTCCGTGCCACCATTACCTGAGGAGGCCACCAACATCAACGGCACCATACAGATGCTAGCCAGCGTAGTGAGGGATTTAGCCACAGCTAGTGTACCTAACAAACAAATATTATCTAGACTGAGTGCTCCGAAACAACTACCAGATTACTCAGGAGATCCATTAGAATGGTTGCAATTTAAACAGACTTTCAACGAGTCCACCGAGCTCTGTAACTTCTCACCGCAAGAAAACTTATGGAGATTGAGGAAATGTCTGCGAGGAGCTGCAAAGGAAGCAGTAGCGGCTTTGCTTTGCACTGCGAGCTCACCATGCAAAATAATGGCAACCTTAGAGCTGCGCTTCGGTAACCCAGAGCTTGTTATATCAAGGATATTGCAAGATATCAAGAAAATTCCTCCTATATCGCAAGACTATCACAAAGAAATTATACAGTTTTCCGTGAAAGTGCAAAATATGGTAGAAGGAGTACGTGCAGTGGGACGAGAGGAATATCTACAAGGTACGAGCATTGTATCTGTTATCTTATCTAAGCTCCCTACAATACTGTTATCTAAATGGTCAGACTATAGTTTTCCACTAATAAATAAAGGAGGAAAGACACGAATGGAAATACTGTCAGATTTTTTGCACGATGAAGCCTTAAAGATATCTGCCACCTCAAATATATACTTTACAACATCATATGATAACAGTAAACAAAGAAGGAATAACACTGATAACATAGGAAATCGTACTCAGACCATATTGGTACAGTTAGACACACAGAGGTGTTCTCAAAATGAAAATATATGTCAGTTTTGCCGTACTTCAAAACATATATTAACTGATTGCACGCAATTTAAAAAAGCACTTCGAAAAACGAGATGGCAATTTGTGAAACGTAACGGGATTTGTTACCAATGCCTATTATCACGACACAACAGATCGGAATGTAAAGCAGCTGTGTGTGATAAGGAAGGATGCGGTCAAGCGCATCACAATTTGTTGCATTACAATGTAAACAAACCAGGAACGACCAGTCAGCAACGCGCTTCCGAGACGTCGACATCTTCGGCCGTCGATAGTCCGCAAACAGTGACGCACATCAACGCGAGTGAGAGCAAAGTGCTTTTAAAAATAGTGCCAGTGCGTATCGTTACTAAACGGGGTATTATAAGTACCAATGCGATCCTCGATGACGGCAGTAGTGTCTCCATAATGTCGTCTAAATTATGTAAGCGTGCGGGACTTAGCGGAGTTTCTGAGACCATGCACGTGCGGGGTGCATGGACTGATAACGAACTGGTGTGTAAGGCAGTGGTTACGAACGTCAACCTTTTGAGTATGGACAATAAGGTGCACAATATAAAAGTACGATGCATTGATAAATTAGATTTACCTGTTCAATATTTTTCTGTTGTCGATTGTAGTCAATTTAAAAATTTGTTCGATATTAAAGATAAATTGTGTACTAAAGATGTCAAACCTGAGTTACTCATAGGTCAAGATAATTATCACTTGTTATTACCTCTCGAAGTTAGGCTGGGTAGGTCAAATGAGCCGTCCGCTACGTTAACTCCCTTGGGCTGGTGCATGCACGGTATGATGCGTCCGATACGATCGGAGCGCGTTTCCCGGTCGACGTCTGTGTCGCACGCGTCCTTGCTCGTGTCCGCGGGGACCGCGCCGCCGGTCGCCGCAGCCAGCGCCGATGACAACGAGCGTTCGCTAAGGAAGCTTCACGAGGAGGTGAGGCAGTCGTTTGCTGTCGACGCCTTAGGAGTGACAAGTAAGCCACGTCAAAATATTAATAGTGTTAAAGCTATTAACCGTTTAGAGGAAACCGCGACTTTGTCGGATGGTCGCTGGTATGTCAGCCTACCGTGGAAGGACGATGTTTGTTCCATGCCTGATACTTATCCTAACGCCTTGAAAAGGTTAAAGGGGATAGAACGAAAAATGGGAAGGGATGCAGGGTTCGCAGAGAGATATAGGGAACGCATAGACCATTTATTGGTAAATAACTATGCGGAAAAATTGGTAAATGTTCGACCTGCACCCCGAACTTGGTATTTACCTCATTTTGGGGTTGACAACCCCAATAAGGAAAAATTAAGATTAGTTTTCGATTCTGCAGACTCTGTGCATGGTAAATGTTTGAATGATTACCTACTGACGGGACCAGATTTATTGTCATCTCTTTTAGGTATTATGTTGCGCTTTAGGGAAAATGCAATAGCAGTTACAGGTGACATTAAAGACATGTTCCTGAGGGTAAACATTCACTCTGAAGACCAGCACGCGTTTAGGTTTCTGTGGCGCGAGAACACTACAGCACAAGTGGATACGTATGTAATGACTTCTTTAATATTTGGAGCCAATTGTTCACCGTTTGTAGCTCAATTTGTGAAGAATATAAACGCGCGTCGGTTCGAGTCGTCACTGCCGGCCGCAGTTGATGCTATATGTAATTCGCACTATATGGACGACTACATAGATAGTTTGCCAGACGAATCGACTGCTATCGAAATGGTAAAAAATATTTCTCACATACATCAGCAAGGTGGTTTCGAAATTCGCAATTGGACAAGTAACAGTTCTGCAGTATTGGACAGCGTACCGAAAGAAACCTTAGGTAAAGCTGCCATAAGGTTTAAAATTGATCAGCAATACCAAGGTGAGCGCACTTTAGGACTTGTTTGGTTTCCATGCGACGATACTATGGGGTTCGATACTTCTATGAAGCGTATTCCTAAAAATATAATTCAGGACAAAGAGAGACCTACTAAACGAATCATGCTACAGGTAGTTATGTCGATTTTTGATGTGTTTGGTTTTCTTACGCCGTACACTATTCAGGGTAAGATCATGTTGCAAGACACCTGGCGATTAAACATAGGCTGGGACGATAACATACCAGACGATATTTATAAAAAATGGTGTAAATGGGTCGATCTACTTCAAGAAATAGATCGTATACGCATACCTAGATACTACGCATCGAGAGTGAAGGACGCATCATGTGCAAGCGAGGTGCAACTACAGTCAGCTGTTCGATGCCATGGCAATGACCTTTCTACAATGGAGCCTGTAGGCACTGCGTGCGAGTTACCGTCTACGAGTCACAGCTACGAAAGTCGTAGTGGGTCTACGAGCATTCCAAGCGATGCTACGACGGCGCAGTGCGCTACGAGGCCTACAACGGTAAGTAGAATGTCCTATGCAGATCTCGAATTACATGTATTTAGTGACGCATCTATTAAAGCAATGTGTGCTGTAGCGTACTGGCGTTGGGTAGATAATGGCGTGACACATGTTGCGTTCATAGCAAGTAAATGCCGCGTAGTGCCAGTTAAACCGTTAACTGTACCTCGAGCCGAGCTACAGGCAGCCTTATTGGCGGCCCGTCTTGCTAACACAATAATAAAGGAACATCGAATAACTCCAGTTCAGCGATTTTTTTGGTGTGATTCTGTAACGGTCCTACAATGGATTAGGAATAATAAGCGATCATACAAAACATTTGAAGCTAACCGTTTAGGTGAAATCGATGAACTCACACAAGCTACCGAATGGAGATACGTACCTACGAAAATAAATGTAGCCGATTTAGCTACGCGTGAGGAATTCGATAATACGGTTTTTCAGGACTGCTGGTTTACGGGGCCTGCATTTTTATATGAAGATAGGATGTCATGGCCTGCAGATATTATTTACCCGGAGAAGGACAGTAGCATCGAGTGTGTTGCTACGATGTACGAGTCATCTGCCAGCCTGCCGGTTCCTGATGTGCGGCGCTTTTCCTGCTGGTTTCGCTTGCTTCGTGCTACTGCCGTGGTACTGAAATTTATTGACAGGTGCCAAAAACGTAATGGCGACGTGGATTGTGACGCATTAGTCAAGGCCGAAGTTTTGCTGTTACGACACGCGCAGGCTGACTCCTTTCCTGCTGAATTATCAGCTATAAAAAAGGGTAAATGCATATCAAGAGAAAGTAAACTTCTTACCTTATCGCCTTATCTTGACGAGAGCGGGTTACTTCGGCTTGGAGGGCGTATCGACGCTGCTTCTGACTTAGACCTGGAAACTAAAAGACCAATAATATTGGATGGTAAGCACCCGGTGACGCGTCTTCTTGTCAGATACCATCACATCAAGGCGGCTCACGGAAACCAGGAAATGGTAGTGAATAATCTGAAACAAAAATACTGGATTATTCGTTTGAGGCCTACTATAAAAAATGTTGTCTCAAACTGTATGTTATGCCGTTTAGGGAAATGTAAACCGGAGGTACCGAGGATGGGTGACTTGCCTCAGGCTCGTGTAGCTCATCATCAACGTCCTTTCACGTTCTGCGGACTGGATCTTTTTGGACCAATAGACGTCACAGTTGGTAAAGGACGTCATGGACGTCAAAAAAGGTATGGCGTATTATTCACTTGTCTCACGGTCAGGGCTATACATATAGAGGTAGTTACATCGCTCACAACGGACTCCCTGATCATGGCCTTAAGACGTATGGCAGCACGCCGCGGTTGGCCCGCACATCTCTACTCCGATAACGGTACTAATTTGAGAGGGGCTGACAAAGAGCTGCAGCAGGCTGCACAAGGGCTCGATATAGATAATTTGAAGGCAGCTGGTGCCAACAATGCTATGAAATGGCACTTCATACCCCCTGCAAGCCCTGAATGGGGTGGGGGGGTGGGAACGGCTTATTCGAAGCGTCAAGGATACTTTACGTGTCATAATGAAGGAACGTGCTCCACGAGATGAAGTTCTTGCGACATTGTTGGCAGAGGTTGAAAATATGGTTAATAGTCGTCCGTTGACTCATGTTTCGGTCGACCACACTTGTCCGGAAACCCTAACTCCGAACCACTTTCTTATTGGTAGCTCATCCAATTTGCCCATCATTAGTTCATTTAATGACTCTGATTTATTTTTGCGAAAGCAATGGCGTATTGCACAATGTTTAGCAGATATGTTTTGGCGTAGATGGGTCAAAGAGGTTTTACCTGACTTGCTGCCAAGAAGAAAGTGGAACCAGGAAGTGAAACCCCTGCAGGTCGGTGATCTAGTTTTTATTGTGGATCCTGACAGTCCTCGAAACACTTGGCCAAAAGGTATAATTGAACACGTGTACCCAGGTAGGGACGGCCGTGTCCGAGTCGTCGACATAAGGACGAAGACAGGTGTGTGGAAGCGATCGGCGGCGCGTGTCGCTCGTGTTCCGCTAGATGTTGAGTGCTGTGCCAGCACTGGGGTGGGGAATGTTGGCGACGCGCTCATATGATTTCCATATTTTTTGCCAACGAAAGCTATATTCATATTCTAATTTATTTATGGTGCTCGTATTAGTGATCCGAATTGAGTTCACGATATATTTTTGTATAATTTAATATGTGCGGTACCCACCATATTATTAATATTTATTTTAACTTTTATTGTAAACTTCAGGTAGTTTAAAAACCGTTAGTTAGATTCGCACAGAGGAAGCGAACGAGCGTCTCCTGACTATTTTCTCTGTTTTCCGCGATTTATCAAATTTCCTTCTGTATTTGTGCTCAATATAGCATTTTTAAACCTACAACTCGTTTTCCTGGCACCGCCGAGACCCCACAGCTTACAATTATCAAACGCTACAAATAATTATCATAGAGTTTTGAAATAGCAGAATTTTAAAAAAGGTTGTAGACCTATGTCAGTAGACTCACATCGTATTTTTTTTCTTTGTTATCTTTTATCATGAAATTATTGAGAAATTAACTTATCAAAAAGTAAAATTGTAAATCGAGATGCGGACGGTTTTGATTATCGCTCAGGGTGGTATTTGGTTCCAAGGATTTCTATAGCTATCCAAAGAGGCAATGCTGCTAGTATAATGGGAACCTTTGAGCTGGGTACAATCAGGCGCATGTTTGATTTAAAACAAAAAATAACAATAAAAAAGTAATTTAAAATTTCACTACACACATTTTGGAAATTGATGACTCGCATATTTTAATTATTTCTTAATAATTTTATTATCGTTTTATCGTTCATACAATACAAAAACTCAACAAGGATACATTGTTAAATACAAGCAATTATAAAGAAATAACCTTGCGCAAAGGCGGCCTTATCGCAATAGCAATTTCTTCCAGGCAACATTGCAGATAAGCTTCAGGAAAATCACCTGCGATGGTACGACGGTCACGTCTTGAGGAAACCGGCAACATACGTTGAGAACATGTGTCTGGCAATGCCGCCTCCGCCGGGGCCTGGTAGAAGGCGCGCGCCAAATAGAGGACGCAACCGGGAAAGCGCTAGGATATATAATTTATTATCGTTTTAAGTTTTAGTTATTTTCTTTTTTTGTTGCAGAGAGGAACAGGTCATCATTCCGTTTTAGACTTCCGTTTAAACACATAAATGTCGGCCCCTCGAGATTCCCATTCAATCATGGTTCCAGTTAGTATTCACAGAACTTTTTTCCTAATCATAATTCATAGCTATTTAGTCGTTCAAAGAAATACAAATTACATGGTCATCATCAGCTTTTCGTGTAGGTTATTGTCAATTTCATGTCATTGTCAATCGACCGTGTACACCTTGTTGTCAGAGTTGTGTGGAACCGCCTCTCTGCCTCTCTGACGTGGTTCCTTTAACGACCTCCTGATAGCAGCCGTGCCTTCCGAAGCACGGATTCATCTTTATTATAAAACAATCAGGTTATTCAATGTCAATGTCCTAACCAAACTGGAAACATCTAGACAAAGTATGTTTTCCGTGGGAATCGAACCCACGACCCCCGGGCCTTACCACTGGACCACGGAGATAGTTCAATGGTGCAAATACGGAAAATTAACGAATTGAATATTTTAAAATTTTTTTAGATATAAAATCTTTGCCTATATCCAAGAAGTCGACTCAAGATGATGTTATTAAGAAAGGCACAGAGCTTACTTCTTCGGAGCCTAGCAAAAAATACGGCTTTTATGGAAATCTACCGAAACCGAGCTTTAAATGTTATTTACATACTGAAGAAGGTTCGTATTATTATCTATACTAATAACTTTTTCTCGGGCCTGCTAAGGCATAGAAATTGAATAATTGGTAAAATCAAGACTTTTCTTATAGATAAATTCATCCCGTTAATACACAAAATTACACACTTGAAAATTTAAAATTACAATATCTGTGATTCGGAAAAGAACTCTGTAACTTCGAAAAAAAAACTAATCTTAACAGATCTGTCAAAAATTTGTGCGATAACATACTGGCTGCAAAGAATTGTGTGAATAAATAATAAATGTTTCCCGCCATCAATTTTTTTTCTCACCGTTTGTTTTTAGATTCTGACTCCTCGCGTTTAATAATTATTTTTAAAACAGTTTTATTTATTTTACTACAAACAAATTATTAAAACAGTGTGATGTGATGTAATGTGAGTTTAACTTAATTTGGATTTAAGTGTGACGTGAATTCAACTTAATTTGGATTTAGTTTGATATTTCTTTTATTAATTTCAGAATCGAGAATGAATCGCTCATTAAGTCCTATAGTTGTGACAAAGGAAATTATGGATAGCGGCATTGGCACAGGTTAACTATTATTATTTACGGTTTAAAATAGATTGTTCATGAAGTACTTTATTTACTTTCTTCAAAATATGCGGAAGCAAAATACATAGAAATATACAGTTATTATTTGTTCGTTTATTTATTACCTCTTAATCAAATGAATCGATCTACTAAAAATTAGCATGTTCTCATAGTTGCTAGTAGCAGTACCGAGAAGGCAGCATGTTAGTATTTTTAACCAAAAAAAGTAGTTCTCTAGAGATTATTTTACACGTGCGAAACTGCAAGCAAAAGCAATTTTACTACAAAAACTATTTATTTTCAGAATCAGATACTATTCTCTTAAGAAGAGCGTTATCGATAACTGAAGTTTCAGTACAATCCGATTCTCAGAAACGATTTGAAAAGACTTTTCAAGACACTTCTACGGAGCCGATTACTGTTGAAAATTGTAGTAAGTACCTACTCTAACTTAATAAATTAGGGACAAGCGCGAATCAAATTCATGCATCAATCGTTTTTTGCAGCTATTGGAAATACATAAGTACTGTAATAATTTCAACATTCCTATTTACCTACTTAATTGACAGATAACGTAACAAATCTATTTATTGCGTACGGAACATGACCTATAATGGATTAATTAGTATACTGTTTTATTTAGTAAAATAACAAAATTATGAAAAATGTCACCATTTCAGGTCATATAGTTAATTGGTTTCCAGTTAAAAGTGATAAAAATTGTCGGCGCTAACAATGGTCATAAAACGACTAATTTTTCATTCACAGATACCCAAACTTTACAGCTTTTACTTCAGAATTCAATAGGAATATTGAAAAAGGAGAATACAAACGAAAATGGTTAGTAAATATTTTATATAATCTAGAATGTACCTAATCTACATACAAACGATTTCATTTAACCCTTCGACCGCCTTGGCACTGATCCGTCCCAATAACAATGATATTATTAAATGTTACAAAATTAATGACATCCAACGGGTTAAGTCTTAAATTATTAAAATCTAGTAACTGAAATAAACAACTAAATTAACCTACTTTGTTATACATAGATGAATTATTATTTTTTATTTA
This sequence comes from Euzophera pinguis, assembly GCA_947363495.1. Classification (NCBI taxonomy): domain Eukaryota; kingdom Metazoa; phylum Arthropoda; class Insecta; order Lepidoptera; family Pyralidae; genus Euzophera; species Euzophera pinguis. The sequence continues at coordinate 2,945,634 of OX376158.1, forward strand.
CCTTTATTACAAAATATATAGAAACGGCGAATTTGAAGGATATTTTAATGACCATGTGTTTTTTTCACTCCAGAGACCCAAATATCCCCAGCACAGACTCAACAGAAATTTTCATTAAAGTCTTTCCGAGTACAAGAGCCAGAGAATCTCGCTAATCTGAAAATGATCGACGCTAATACTTCTGGAAGTATCAACGGTAAGTTTATTGCTTTTTTTCAATTCAAATTAATAGATAATTATTTTATTTATTAGAAGTTGAGAAGGTAACAGAAAAAAATTAAAAGGAAAATTCAATTTTTTTTTAAATTATGTTTAAGGAATCATAAGCAAAAACTAAATCAGTGAGATGTTTAAAATGTTACTGCAATAATAAAAACAATCATTCAATAAATTACAAAATTAACTTGCTTAATTGTATTATTTGGAATATTTATTTAATGCAAAATATGTACTTGGCGAATGAAAAGGATTTATGAGAGTATTGTATTCCATTTTTACGTCTGAGTTACAAATGTCCCCAGCACCGATACAACAGGAATTTTCATTGAAGTCTTTCGGAGTTCAAGAGTCACGGAATCGCTTTAATTTGGAAATGATCGACGCTAATATTTCTGGAAATATCAACGGTAAGTATAATTTTTGCAATATATTATAATTATAATTATTTCAAAGTCAGAAGAAAACAGAAAAAGAAAAGATTTTTTTTTTTTTTTAATTATATTTGACATGTATCTTTACCAAATAAATAAATATGTGAGACTTTTATAATAATTTCTCATCCACTGTATTATTTACCACTATTAAAAGCAATAAAAAATAATTCATTCATACAATAAACAACTAAATAATATATAAGAATAGAATAAACTTGTGTGTAAATAAATAAATTAACCTGCTTACGCACAAATATATTATTTGAAGACTTTATTTATTATTACGAAATATATTCATGGCGAATTAAAAGAACTGTTAATGAGCTCAGAGTTCTTTCTCGTTGCCAGAGACACAGATGTCCCCAGCACCGACTCAACAGAAATATTCGTTGAAGTCTATCGGAGTACAAGAGTCACGAAATCTCGCTAATGTGGAAATGATCGACGCTAATACTTCTGGAAGTATCAACGGTAAGTATAATATTTTCTTTTTTAAGTCTTATTTTCAATGAGTAAAAAGTAGTAATATTAAGGAGATAGTCCATAATATATCAAAGTTGAAAGAAAATATTTAAAAAAAAAACGGAAAAATACTTAAATGCGAAATTTTTTATTTAATTAATATATTTTTTTATTTATATTTATTGGGTAACTTTGTCAACCAAGTATATGTGAGTAAATCAACTTTTAAATATTATTACAATTTTATGAAGAACGAATTAGTTGAAATACTTTCCAAGTGCGAAGTAGATATATTTATTTATTATACGATTATGAAAATGTTCTTTTCTTTCATGTGAAACTAGTTATTGGATCAGTATTTGCAGGTTTTGATGCCCGTATAAGTTAAGCCCATGGTTAAAATTCCATGACCAAAGGTTCATAAGAGACAAAGAAATGAAGCAAACATATTTAATAGTTCAAACATGAGTAGAATAAAGTATCGGGTCTCTGGGAGAAATGTTAGCTGTCATTATTAATTACTTCATTTATTAATTCATATCTTGTGTGTTACAAAGTAAATTGAATGAATAACAATAAACTTTATAATAAATTTAAATATAACTTTAGAACATAACTTTTCCTACCAGAAAGCCTTTGTTAGCTAAAATGTGTTGCGTGGTAAAATGTATACGTATTTCACGCTAAATACGAATAGGAGAGAACGACGGAACATATAAACATGTTTTAGATGATATGTGCTTAAGGAACGATTGTTATTACGGAGGTGTACATTTAAATTATTTATCCAAGCCACAACGCAAAAGTTTAATGTTGTATCATTTTTTTTAATCCCTAATAGTATAAGTCATTATTGGTCACAGCATTTAAGGTCGATTCATTCTGACGCGAATCCCGCGCGGGAGGCGGGACGCCCACTGAAATAATATTAGGTAGAAGTGGCATAGCGTGTTCCAGTTAACTGGCCTGCTTGAGGCACTCCTATCTACGTATTTTTATTTCTGTGGGCGTCCCTCGTTTCGAGCTTTATCTCTAAAAATAGTATGAGATTGAGATTTCCTTCTTCCATTATATATTGATAGGATTTATTTAATGATTGTGTGAAATATTTATAGTTCGTTCTGATGCGCTGTCACATTATACGATAATACTGGAACAATCGCAAGAACAACAGGAATATACCGACCAAGATCAAGCTAACACGAACAAGCTAGCATGTGATAGTCGTAAGCACGATATTATTAACAAAAAATAACTTTATTGAGCACCATTACATATACAGTGCAATGTTAGACATGTCTCCCAAACTAAGATAATGTTTACCTTCCTCTTTCACTATCATGCAATTACATAATATCCCAACATGTTTTATAGTAAATATAGCTATAACTAGCTTTCGTCTGCGGCCCACGAAAGCAATACTTTTTGAGATGAGAGATACGTTTTTACTTTACACTACGTTTTTTCAGTACCTACTCTAAAATATATGTGTATGTGAAATTCAGGAAGATTAGTTCAGTAAATAAATCGTGAAAAGATAACAAATATATATTACTAGCTGTTTCCCGTCTGCGTCAAAAAGTAGCCTATGTTTGACCACGGGTCTTCAACTATATTCATACCCAAATTTTATCAAAATCCGTTCAGCGGTTTGTCTGTAAAAGCGTAACAGACAGACTTTCGCACTTGTAATATTAAGCATGGAAGTATGGATAATATATGTATGGATACAGACTATTTTTAGTCCTTATAATAATATATGGATTCTTGAGACAATAATATTATAATTTTTAGATGCACGTGAATCACAACCAACGAACTCATACATTTCTGGTCTTTCTACAATACCGCAATCGCGAAATTCTGAAGAATTGCAATCGCTCAATACTCAAAAATCGCAGTCGCAAATCTCTCAAAAGTATATTGTGGTGTCGGGACAGTCTTTTGATCGAGATTCTGCGTTTTACATTAGTTAGTATTTGAAACTTTTGAACACCCATACAATAAACAAGGTCGCATATACTTATTTAGACACCAACCGAATTTTGACACTGTATTTAGTACCTATGTGAATAGACCACTTTCAATTAAGTGAAAAACCCATACGAAATCATGTCAGCAGAATCTACCGTACAAAACCTACAGGAGGTACAATAAATAATAAGTGAAAACTGCAATAATTTCCCATATGAAATCATAAAATCAAATTTATTTATTTGCCAAAATGAAATGTTACGGACACAATTTAGAGTGCTTACAACTTAGTCACCTTTTACATATATATCTGTATAATATATAAAAATCAATTGCTGTTCGTTAGTCTCGGTAAAACTCGAGAACGGCTGGACCGATTTGGCTATTTTTGGTTTTGAATTATTTGTGGAAGTCCAGGTAAGGTTTAAAAGGTGAATATATTCGGAGGCGGTACGAAGTTTGCCGGGTCAGTCTATCATTAAAAAAAATATCAAAAGTAGTTGCACGTACAAAATACACTGTAATAATTTAGCCGGTGTTTGAATAAATGAATGAACACTATATTGCACCATTTACATACATTTAAGAAAAGATACATCATTGAAACCAATTAACATTAAGAGAAACGAGTACAAAGGCGGACTTATCGCTAATGCTTAATGTTTGAAAAGTCATTCAAAAGTCAAGTCAGAAAGCTGTTATTTTCGTATTCAAATTTATTTTAATTTTTTAATTGTAATATGCTTCCGATTATTTTATATGATAATCGAAAATACCTAAATAAAGTAGTACATGTTAATTCACAGATCGTCTTTCGTCCCGAGCTCGGTCATCGGAAACATATCTGCTGGCGAAGTCGTTAGATTCTCAAAAAGTCCTCGTCGATACTGAACAATCTTGTTTTAGAGAGCCTACACACGATATTGGTAGGTAATTAAATTTCCCTCGTCTATTATAAAATGTATACATTTATTATAAACTTATACAGTATAACTCTATTAAATCTATGATAAAATCAACTTGTCTGCTAAGACTTTTCCTGCTAAAATTCCATTTAATTTTAGCATTTATCATAAACTAATACAGTGTAACCCTATCAAATCTTTGATAAAATCAACTTGTCTGCTAAGACTTTTTCTGCAAAAATTCAATTTAACTTTAGCATTTTGTTGAAGCTTTAATGTTGAATAAATTTTATTGAATTTATATTTTGCTGTAAAGTAGGAGTTCCAAACATAATTTGTAATAGCTTAAATTGAAAAAGTTTTCTTGAGCCACAAATAAAAATTGAAAGCAAATTGGAAAATAAAGTCAACTAACTACGCGATTTAAAAGCAGAGAAATTTAATGTAATGTCTAATGTAGAGTCAAATAAATATGGAGAAGCACTTACCAAATTACCACCAGTTACTTCATGCAAACTATTGCCGGCCGGCACCCACCCACTATATTAGTCCCAACATGCCCGCCACCAATAGTTTGCACATGCGACATGGTGGCGGAAGTACGCAAAATAATTTGGTAAGTGCTCGGAACTTTAACTTCCGCAAAGTAACGCCTGAATCAATTAAATATAATATGAAGAAATTTCATTTTTTACATACTTCACGTCGGAGAATAAATATTAGCAGGATTTGGTCTTAATAAATCAAATTTTAGACAAGCAATTTTTTGAAATCCGCATTTACCCGGTTATAGTTGAGTAGTGACGTCACAATTTCCTTTTCTCTATAAAATTGTGCCAAAACATTATAAGATAATATCTAGTCTTGCCGGAAACTTGGCACATATTTCGAAAGGTAGAGCTACAAAATAGTTAGTTGTGACGCCACTTAAAAACTGGTTTTATTTTTATCTTTATTTTTAATTTCAAACAAAATAGAGGCTTCGTTATATACATTTTCAGAAAAAGTGACTTATGCTTACTACTTTATTTCCGGGCATGACTTGATTGTATAGAAATTAAGCAGATTTTTTAAGACATTATTAATATTATTTATTTATTAAAACTTTTTTGTTTTAACTTTTGGCGAACTTAATGCTAAGAGCATTCTCTACCAGTCAACCATTGGCTATTATGATGTTTTAATTCTAACTTTTTTCCATCTCTATGATTTTTGAGAAAAAGTAACCTGTTACATTTTCGGTTATAACTTGATCATGTACTAAATTTCAGCAGATTCTGTTTAGCCATTTCAGAATTAGAGAAATTGTGTAAGAAACTTTGTTTTGTTATCCCTTGTGTTAGGAAACGTTTTTTGAGCCCATGTTAGCTAAAATATTTCTGTCCCTTTCTCCCAAAGTGTAATTTAGGAAGATTAGTTTAGCAAGTAGTGGTATTAATCGAAATAGTGTATTATGTTTAGTCCTAAGTTATCTATGTTAGAAAATGTTATTAATTTTGAGAAAATAAAGTTCTTTAACAATAGTATATTTTTAGACTAGAAAAGTTGGTGTTTTTTTATTTTTAGTTTTTAGTTAGTTGTTATTTAGATAATTATTTTCTGTCTTGATAAAAATGAAATAAATGTTACACACAGAGTTTGACAACAATACATATGTATAAAGCATGTAAAGAATGAAGAGGCACGCTGACATTCGCATTGATACAATCATCATAGGTACTACTGATTGTGATTTTTTTGTTGTGCGTAAAGACAATTTTGTTAACAGAAACCCAAGTATTTTTTGAGCCTACAGCACCTCAAAAGACAGTGGGTACTATTTCACAGGATATGAAGTCGTGCCATGTCACAATGCAACTTTCTAGTAAGTACTTATATAAGTCCTTCTAGTTTTGTTCTTTGGTTATTTTTTTTTTCATTAATTTCCATACATGTCATCAAGTTTCGTAGTTTTTGTATCTCTCTGCTGAGCAATAGTCTCCACTCTCAAATTTTTTATCGAACTCTTTAATCAAAGATAAAATAGAAATATTAACAAACTGTGTTCTATTACTGAGGTTTAGGATGTGAAGAATAAAATAGCTAGGCTAATAAATAACTCTTTATTGCACAAAATTGTAGAAAGTACATTAATATTATTATTATCTATGGTACAAAGGCGGCCTTATATATACCTACCGGCAAGGAGTTCCACAGACGAACAGCTTGGACAGTAAACGAGTTAGGGTAAAATTCGGAAGAATGTACGGGTGTATCCAATCGGAGATTATATGCACTGCGAAGTCGATCATGGTGTTAGTTGTGAAACACAATCCGTTCTTTCAGATATTTTAGATAAGTGGAAATAAAAAGAATAGAATAAAGCATGGAAAGGATATGCCAATCGCGGCGACGTCGGATTGGGTGCCACATGCATCCGGAAAGATGGGCATAAATATTGACTAGCTAGGTCCCAATTCTTGACGGTTTGTTTTATAATTAATATTGTAATTTGTTTGTTTCACAGCTGCCAATACTCGTAACACGACTTCACAGTCCACTCTAGTGCAGAGCATTTACAAACCATTTATTTTCGAAGTGGGTAAGATTATTCATGTTTCATTGTCGTTGAAATTTTCTGCACAACACATCACATAGAAAATCTATGAATGTAATTCATGTTTTAGTTTAATTATACGTACTTTATTATAGGTACTATAACAAATTTATGTAAAGTAACAATAAGTTTTACTTTTGCACATGCACAATATATGGTAATAATAGTATGCACAATAAATGGCAAAGCAATTTGCAGAAGATTTTATGATTTAAAAGTTTTCTAGTTTTGTGAAATAAGTCACCACACAATTTGTTTATACAGGGACAATGTCATCAATTCACAAGCAAAAATCCATCGGCATTGTCACAGCGGATAAGAAAAAGTTGCATAACAAGTCTGTAATGAATATGGGTAAGTAACACTTACTGCGATACTTATCTTAGAATAAAAAGTAAGAATCGAAGCGCTTAGTTGGCTCAAAGAATCAGCATTGTCATACAGCGTGGCAATACTGCTAGCCTTCTGGGCACTTTCCCGGTACGATGCCTCAATTACATATATATATATATATATATATATATATATATATACTACTTTTTTAGTGTATATACCTAGTTATTTAAGTTTATAGTTTATTATTAAATCTCATTTACTTTGTTTAGTTTCTAATCTTAGACCACTGCAAATACTTGTTGTGGAATTAGTTTTGTTAATCTTGTCTCAGCTAATCTTATTCTTTCTGAGCTTTTATTAAAACCATTATTACACTTTTGATTAATGACACTGCATTATTTTGGACAAGATAAATGGTAGTTTCAGTTTCAATAGAATTTTTTGGCTTAAAAAATTATCGTGTCTACACAGTCTTGTAAATGGTTCGATGGGCGGATGGATCCTATAACACCAATCAATCATACTTTACTATACTAAGTATCTCCTGCGAATTTCACTACTTGTACCTTTTATTATATTAATAACACAGCAATATGTGTAACAATCTAACTTCTAGAAGGATCGAATTAAAAACATTTGATAGGTACCTACGTTGTAACTTATAAATTTAAGATCTTAAGTAACTGTCATGTTTATTGCGAATAAAGTTTGATTAATTCATTAAATTTCTCACCAATCTGAAACCTCTCTTTGTTTTTGTTTTACAACAATTAAGTAATATTAGAATCTAAAGCCTCGGCTTATTGGCAAATGTTTGCTAGAACATTAGATATCTTAATTTTACCAATCATTAAGCATACATAAGAAATTGAATTATTTTAGAACGTACCTAGTTGCCTTTTAAAGAAGAGAAGAGGTTTATTTTAAAAATTAACCTCTTCTCTTCTTTAAGTTTTGATTGAATTGATTTAAATTGAAACCGCTATCCGCGTATGTATGATTGTTTTGAAACTAGATAATTCCAAAGCAGTTTTTATTGAAATTGTTCCGACAAATAGAAATGAATGAATGAATGCCTCATTCATTCATTCATTTCGAGAGAATTATAATTATGGTCAATCTACTCTGCGCATCGCTAGTATAAAAAACCTGTGTTAACTTTTTCCCCTACAGGTCTGATTTCTAAAATCGCCTCTGCTTATACCAGTACTGGCTTGCTCACAAATTCCAAGTCCACTGGAGCGTCAGCGATGGAACTAAAAAATATTACTTTGGACGCGTGTGCTCAGTATTCGTGTCATCTATGTGGTATGTTTGTTTATAAACTACCTAACAGTTATACATTTTACCATAATTTTCCAAAAAATCGTGTTTAAATTATGCAATGTGTACGAATTCTCAGTTTATCTATAGGTAAGTACTTATATCATGAAGTAAAGTTTGGCATTTGACCACTGGTCGCCTTACTGGTTAGTCATGGTTCATACTGTTATTGATGGAAACCGCCATTAAAGATCTAAATCCTTAGTTATTATGACTTTAAAACTCCACCTAAGGCAAAACAAACGCAAGTTTTTTTTACAATATTATAACAATAAAACACCATTCTTTTTCATTTACTATCCTTACTAAGATAGTCTGTAAGCCATACTAACAAAATGAGTCTTTGTTACTTGAAAATAAATTTATTTATTTCATATACTTACATGCAATATCTTTACAGGTACACACCCAATGCGATACAGCAGACATAATTTAAAATAATAATATAATATTGCCAATTAATTACTTATTTCTTAATACAATTTAAATAAAACATGCATTATTTCAGCAATAAACAAAATATCACAAATAATTTAATTTAACACATCCATCTTAATGGGTAAAATTTGAATTAGTATATATATTTTTTTGTTTCTTTTTACTACTTAGAACTATAAATAAATATAATGACACGTCAAATAAATATGAATTTAATAAACTAACGTGTCAAATAACTTAAACTGTATGAAGTAGCTAGCTCTGGCGAATTCACTCAATGAACACGAAAATATGTCAATACGACAATGCACTTCGTTCAAAACGTGAATAGTGCGCACATACAGAACTTTTTTTAATAAGTTAGTTCTGGCTGTTGGTACCGCCAGAAGTGGAGGTCGTCTTCGCCGTTGTGCATATCCATTTGGAACATTAAAAAATATATATAATATATATAAATTCATTCATTCATTCAATGAAACACCATTCTATGCAAACCCTACTGTTAAATATCAAAATTAGGATTAAGTCATACGCTTTATCCGTATTTACATCAATGTTTCAAACCATCAGTCAACCATAGTCCTTATTAATGGCGTGTTTACATGGTATTTTTCGCGGGAAATTTTCATGCAATTGTGAATAATGATGCGAGGATCTTATCTGTCTTTATAGATAATTTGTTAACCTTACAGAACTTGTGCCACAGAAATTCCAAACTATTTAAAATATATGTACTTATGAAATTCAAAACTGTTTATTATCTTGTAGTTAATGTATTACTTAGGGATGATTTAGACGGATCCAGTGCGAGAAATCCAGTAGCAAAATTATCTTTGTAGACGCGCTCATAGACACGAAAGTGTTACTGTGTGTGGGTAAATTTCGTGTTCATGAACGCTACTGAATCGTCTAAGCCAGCTCTTATTGTTCTAGTTGCGTCAAAATCCTCTAGACACGTACAAACCGACAGGGAGATCAAGTCGGCAGCCGTGCTCACTTCTTGTATCCATGTCGATAAGGCTACAGAACCAGAGAAAGCTGAAGTTGCTAGTAAGTACAAAAAATTAAGATTTAAAATCTATTTCCAGTTCGGTAAAAAAAACACAGAATTAGAATGTGCCATGTCCATTTAAGACTTTCGAGTCTTAACTTTAGGTAAGCAGGAAACGCCCATATGGCACTTCTACCAAATCTTATTTCTGTGAAAGGAACACCTTCTGGACCACAATATTGAATTTGCAAAATGTTGGAGACATCGGCCCTAATTTTTCCAGTTGCTAATCTTATATCTGTCATTAATGGTCAACAAACCCGTGAGCTCGTCCGCTTATACAGTCATAAGTACTCCGTTTTTTGTCTGAATTAGAAATAGTCTATTCTAGTCTATTATCACTAGTTCTAATATCCTAGTCCTACTCAATCAGTGGATCTAGCAACAATTTTCTTTTAAAATATTATGTAGTCGAACCATAGGAAAAATATTTAGCTTGTTATCTTTTTCCCGTAGTTCGATTGAACGGACCATGGGCAAAAAAAATTGCCCATGGATCGACCAGTGGAACTCCGTCATACTTTATAACATAAAAAAACCTAAATAATGAAAAATGTTGTCTACAGGTACTTGTAATTTCTGTGGAAAGAATAACTTGAGGTCCACTTTTTCCAATTACAAAAGTAAGTGAAGTAACATTTTCACAGACTTCTGCTATTAAATTTATAAATAGTTCATCGATATCAACCCATGTAGTTTTACACATGCCGTTTCTTTGTTCGGACGTATTTTTTCCAGTTGCATATTTCGTATACTTTTTAACATGATTAGTTAGTTATGATTTATCCCTTTTTTTACCGGATCTTTAGGAAGTACTTCAGATGCAGTTTTTATATCTTTCTTAATCTGATTCTCAGTGACTCTTAAATACTTAACCCACGGTAAGCATATTTTGATTATTTACAGTTTGGTAAGGAGATTGCAGGCTAATCATTTGATTGTCTGTTAATAATCTGGTGGTCCGTGGTGGAATGTTTTAAACAATATTGTATTATTATGTCCTTTTGATAGCAAATTAAACAAAACAAAATATTGTTTGTTATCAGCTTCGAAGCAATCCAACAAGTATCAGCTGAACAGCGGGACCACCGCAGTCCAATGTTCATTACAATCATGCATTCCTCTACTGAAGGCACCGTCTAAAACTGGACTTGTGTTAAGTAAGATTGTTTATTGATTGTATTTGGGTTTCCAACTAGGTAAGTAATTCAAATGTATGTACCTACTGCCTTAACATATCCTCTTTCATTTAACAGAAAAAATATAAAAAAAACAGTGGTTTAGGTATGAGGGTTTTGAGTTAGTGCATCATTCTTGTGAATAATATTCAAGAAATCTATATTCGTTTTTGAACAGCTCCAAGAATGCATTTGTCTTTAAACTTTCTTAATTTATTATTTTTGAAAACAAATTCTCCTTCTTTCGCGCGTCTTTCCTAGTTTCAACTTTACATTATCAAATCAAATTTACATTATGGTCCATTGACCATTTAGCGGTACTGGTTATTGCAATGAAAAATCTACTGAAACAGATAATGTTAAAAAAAAAACACGTATTTTATACCTTCTATAAATAAATATAGAAATATCTAATTATTAGAGTATTTAATACTAGATTAGTAAGGTTCCGTCTATACCCAAAGGGTAAAACACCAGTCCGACTCGCTCTTGACCGGTTTTATTTTTACAGAGGAAGATCAGCTAGTAGACCTTGCTCGTTTGATTGCAAAATCATCGCACGCAAAATCTAGGAATGACCAAGTTTCAAGTGCGCCCGCGCTGTCTGATTTTGAAGGCAGGAAATGGATTAGACGAGACAATGCCGATGGTATTCATGGTAAATTATATATTATTTTCAAGAAAATATGGACAAAAAAAGGTTTCCATCAATGATAATTCAAACTTCAGATATGTTACGTTCATAGTAATTTGAGTTTTCAATTTGTTTTGAGCAATATAGAACTGCACACATCGACAAGTTTTACTTCTTACTTTTTCTAATATCATTGTTTTCGTAAATTTAGAATTTTATGTCTGATTTTCACAGAAAACTCATATATCGAATGAAAATCGTTTGACTTATCGATTATGTCGCACGAAAATCATTCGATATCGGACGAAAATCAATCGACTCACGGTTTTTGCGTCAGTCACACTTTTCAAAAATAGCAATTCTTACCCTATTTTAACTTGAAGATAGTTTCCGAGTCATTTAAACAAATACGTAATCCCTAAATATGAAGAGGATCCAACCGAAATAATTCAAAAGAATGGAGTACCTATATTAATCACCCAATTGTCAGTTAAAAAAGATTATTCACGACCTCAAAAATATATTTTGTATTATTGTTACACAGATTAAAAATAGTTTCAGACAAATCTATAATCACAATAACCAGACTTGACAAAATTATTGATTTCTTTTTACCTTTACTATATTTGTTAATTACTAAATTAACAAACATGTGTAGTCGCTGTACAAATTTGAAATTTATTTATTTCAGCACATCATCTTAATAATTACACCGATGAAGCTACATTGGACAAATTAAAACTGATTTCCCGACCATATAAGAAAAAGTCGAAATCGGCATACGGTAAATCTGGCCGCGGTATTTTAAAACATGGTTAGTAATTTTTTTTATTATAAACTAGCTGACCTAACAGACGTTGTCCTTCTTAAATTTATTTATGTTCCACTTGATTTTCTTATTTATTTATTACTAGCTGTTTCCCGTAGCTCCGCCTGCATCAAAAAGTAGCCTATGTTTGACCCCGGTTCTTCAACTATATTCATACGAAATTTCATTAAAATCGGTTCAGCTGTTTGGCCTCGAAAGCGTAACAGACAGAAAGACTTTCGCATTTATAGTATGGATTTATCTATTTTTCTTATTTTTTCTTTCATTAAAACTTCTAACAATAGTATCTTAACACAACAAAAAAGAGATTAACGAAATTGTGCCATCCATTCACGCGTGATGCGATGACCAAGGGACCTACAGATTCATTTTTCAAATAGGTTATTGGTTTGACATTAGACATTGTTTTTAAATCATTACCAACTTTAAATAAAAAAGTTTCTGATGATTAAAAAACAAGAAAATTATCTATATTTCGTTTCAGATGCTCCACAGCCTTTTGAAAAACTTACAATAGATAGCTTAGCAGATTTCTTTTCCAGTGATGTACCAGAGAAGGACGTTTTTCCAAATAAATTAATAGAAAGCGACGAAATAGCTGTTCATCAAATGCAACCGACTATGGTTGATAAAGTAACATCAGGTATTGGGGCGACAAATAATGCACCTTTAGTTTTTTTCACGAATTAATAGGAACCTTATTTGCTACTATTGTCACATTTACATTTTTTATAGTTAGGTCACAGATTTTAAAGAACTACAGACGTAGTCTCACAAAAATCAAGAATGAAGCATCCAAACTCTGGACTTTACCTTTGTCACATTCGAGGTTCATTCACACAATACCAACTCTGTGATATCGCGACCAATCACGTACCGGATCGCGGCGACACTCACATATAGGCGACTATTTTCCAGTTTCACCTTCTGTATTTCTTTAAAGTCTGTGTTTTAAGTTGTTAAGTTTGTGCGGGAATCCGTATGCGATAAATGTATTTTTTTTTTATTTAGTGATCTAGTGATATGTCCACCATTTTATCTTTATTCCACGATTCATTGCCGAAATCTAGTTTGGTGGACAATGCTTCTTTCTGAAGTACTATCAAGGGCGGATATACCTGGCCCTCTGGAAATAACTTTGATGGTAGGACGGTCAGTTTTCACTGCCACTGGCTGTACAAGTGTACACGAGCATTAACATGTATAGACATTGGTTCTTAAGTCATAGAAACAAGGTGTAAAATTGTACACAATTGCACATATGTTAATGATAGTGACTGTACTTGTAATTATAAAATAATTATTGTACTTTCAGATACAAAATCAAAGGATTTAAAAGAGTCGATACTGCAAACATGTCCAGAACACAAAGACGCAGGTACAAATGACACGAACAAGGTTGATTCAGCAATTCTCTAATTTCGTTTTGTGAAATTTTCTCAATATTCGTCGAAGCTTATTGCAGTGCATTTTCAAACGACTTGGTCCGTCATCATTTCTGAACCGATCTTCAATATTATTTCTTTATCAAATAAATGAAGTACAATTTGATTATAACTACTTTGATTATATCAATTCTGGTAAAACAACTTGGCAGTATACGAGTGCATACGTTTACTTATTACAAATCAGTCTATTCTTCAAATTATAGGTAAAAAAGATTAGCTTGCTTGATAACTGAAATACCATTTTTATTCATGAGACTATTCAACAAAATGTACTTTGAATTTAAAACATTTCCAATTTCTTTTTATCGGCTTCTCTTTACATTTTTAACCCTCTTGTTTAATTCAAGACGAATTGCTCAATCAAAACCTGTGCGAATTTGTTCCCAATTGATAAAATACAGTAAAATTTTTGCTTTAGAACCCAATCGACCGTCAAAGCCTGGCTCCAAATTAAGCGTCACTTTGAACATAAGTGGCCATCGTAAATCTAAGTGTGCCATCTATATAACTATACTTAAGCCGAAAAAGCATAGGTAGGTGTTTTATAAGAGTGTCGCTTTACTCAGCCAAATTTATGCCATCAAAATTCAGCTACTTATTCAGTTTTGTCAATTGTCACCTTCATGTTATAAATAAATGAATGAATCTTTACCGCAATGGACATGATGGGTACTTAAGAAGCATTACCCTTATTCTAGTTTCGAGAGCAGGGCGTCAATTCTCTTATTTTACATAGTGCACAATTGAATCGTTATTGGATCGCAATGACTTTTGCTGTTACTAATTTTAAGACCAATCGTATTCCATTGGCATGCCATTAAACTGCAACTGGAAAATTTTAAATTGAGATTCAAAATTGTGTTAGCAGAACACCAATATTGAGCATATTAAAATGCATCGTAATTGAGTTGTAATCGAATATCAATTGCATGGTCTTTTAAAGTTTAATGGCTAAAACATTTTTGTTTTTAATGAAGTATAAACCAGGATTCGGCATTGATATTCTCTCATCATTGGAATTATTTAGATGGAACTCGCTACCAAAGCAATATGACAGGAGCAGGGGTATAATAAAATTTTCTTATATTCAATTATTATTACTATGTTAAGTGTTTTTTAAAAGTTTGTCAAAAAAGTATTTACTTTTTAAATTTATTAACAAATGAAAAATAGATGCTAATTTTGCATTGGTGGCGCGTGGCGTAACTTTGGCTTAGTAGTGCGACACGCTAAAATCTTATTAGTTTCATCACATGCTGATAGTTGCATATATACAAAGTTTTTCACAATTTAATGAGCAGCTTTGCTAAATATATTTTAACCTCTTTTCCCATAAAATATTTTTTTTGTATTGATGGCGGCCGGCTGTAAAAGTGACAGAACAATTTTAGAAAGGAGTTGGAATGACATCGACACTCCAATAAATAACATACGTTTCAATCAATGAAACTTTCTCCCGATTAAATCCAAAATTTCATTAGTCCAAACGTTAGTTTTTACAATTATTGACTATGCTGATGTGTGCTATTCTGATCTCAATCAAGATCTTCTCAATAAACTGGATCGTCTCATAAATAACTGTATTCGTTTTATTTTCTGTCTACGTAAATATGAGCACATCTCTTCTTATCGATCCGAACTGAAATGGCTTCCGATCCGCCAACGTCGTCAACTTCGATTGCTTACTTCTCTTTTTTCAATTCTCAAGGAGCCTCAGTCCCCGGAGTATCTAAGGTGTAAGTTCAAGTATCTTTCTGACGGTCACGATTGGCAACTTAGATCTTCCAAAAAACTTACCCTTTGTACTCCCCTATTTCGGTCCAGTTTTATGTCTAATTCATTTACCTTACAAGCCACACGCCTCTGGAATGCTCTACCCGATGACATCAAAGAGACCATTACTAAATTCGCTTTCAAAAGAAAAACCAAAATTCACCTCACTAGCATAATATCACCCTAAATCGTCATCTTTTTCCGTTTTCATCTCTTCTTTTATGTATATTTATGTATGTATATGTATAGTTATGAATATTGTATGTAAATCTATGTATGTTTATTTAGCAGTTAAGTGTTTTTTTTTGTTTTTTTTTTCTCTCATTGTATTCTAAAATAATTCGCGCCGCACATAACTTTTCTGTTTTTCCTAATGGTTGACTGGGAGAGAATGCTTTTAGCATTAAGTCCGCCAATTGTAAACTTGTGGTACAATAAAGATTTATAAATAAATAAAATGAGTTAATTTTAACTAAAATACTGTTGCCTTTTTCTCTCATAACTAAATTGAAAAGGTGAAAGAATGAGACAATTTTTTTTAAATAAAATAAGCTTAACAAACGTTTGTTACTTTTATGAATAGGGTTATTCTTTTAGTGCCAATAAACATTTCGTATGTTGAAATATTAGTTTTTGTCCAGAGGGTTTTATCAGCAAGTGGTGAGACAGATATTAGGATTTCTTTAAGACCAATCGTATTCCATTGGCATGCCATTAAACTGCAACTGGAAAATTTTAAATTGAGATTCAAAATTGTGTTAGCAGAACACCAATATTGAGCATATTAAAATGCATCGTAATTGAGTTGTAATCGAATATCAATTGCATGGTCTTTTAAAGTTTAATGGCTAAAACATTTTTGTTTTTAATGAAGTATAAACCAGGATTCGGCATTGATATTCTCTCATCATTGGAATTATTTAGATGGAACTCGCTACCAAAGCAATATGACAGGAGCAGGGGTATAATAAAATTTTCTTATATTCAATTATTATTACTATGTTAAGTGTTTTTTAAAAGTTTGTCAAAAAAGTATTTACTTTTTAAATTTATTAACAAATGAAAAATAGATGCTAATTTTGCATTGGTGGCGCGTGGCGTAACTTTGGCTTAGTAGTGCGACACGCTAAAATCTTATTAGTTTCATCACATGCTGATAGTTGCATATATACAAAGTTTTTCACAATTTAATGAGCAGCTTTGCTAAATATATTTTAACCTCTTTTCCCATAAAATATTTTTTTTGTATTGATGGCGGCCGGCTGTAAAAGTGACAGAACAATTTTAGAAAGGAGTTGGAATGACATCGACACTCCAATAAATAACATACGTTTCAATCAATGAAACTTTCTCCCGATTAAATCCAAAATTTCATTAGTCCAAACGTTAGTTTTTACAATTATTGACTATGCTGATGTGTGCTATTCTGATCTCAATCAAGATCTTCTCAATAAACTGGATCGTCTCATAAATAACTGTATTCGTTTTATTTTCTGTCTACGTAAATATGAGCACATCTCTTCTTATCGATCCGAACTGAAATGGCTTCCGATCCGCCAACGTCGTCAACTTCGATTGCTTACTTCTCTTTTTTCAATTCTCAAGGAGCCTCAGTCCCCGGAGTATCTAAGGTGTAAGTTCAAGTATCTTTCTGACGGTCACGATTGGCAACTTAGATCTTCCAAAAAACTTACCCTTTGTACTCCCCTATTTCGGTCCAGTTTTATGTCTAATTCATTTACCTTACAAGCCACACGCCTCTGGAATGCTCTACCCGATGACATCAAAGAGACCATTACTAAATTCGCTTTCAAAAGAAAAACCAAAATTCACCTCACTAGCATAATATCACCCTAAATCGTCATCTTTTTCCGTTTTCATCTCTTCTTTTATGTATATTTATGTATGTATATGTATAGTTATGAATATTGTATGTAAATCTATGTATGTTTATTTAGCAGTTAAGTGTTTTTTTTTGTTTTTTTTTTCTCTCATTGTATTCTAAAATAATTCGCGCCGCACATAACTTTTCTGTTTTTCCTAATGGTTGACTGGGAGAGAATGCTTTTAGCATTAAGTCCGCCAATTGTAAACTTGTGGTACAATAAAGATTTATAAATAAATAAAATGAGTTAATTTTAACTAAAATACTGTTGCCTTTTTCTCTCATAACTAAATTGAAAAGGTGAAAGAATGAGACAATTTTTTTTAAATAAAATAAGCTTAACAAACGTTTGTTACTTTTATGAATAGGGTTATTCTTTTAGTGCCAATAAACATTTCGTATGTTGAAATATTAGTTTTTGTCCAGAGGGTTTTATCAGCAAGTGGTGAGACAGATATTAGGATTTCTAAAAGATATTTTTCAATTCAAAATGGCGTTTGTTTTAGAAACGGAATCCCGGATGTGTAGCCAAAGGTCGGCCGGAGTGTTGACGTCACGGAGCCTCCTGCCTAACTCTCGACTCGTTTATCGTTTTTCTGAAATCAATCCAATGGGTAACTTTTATTTGTTTTGGGACCTATTTGGAAATATTTGTAGAGGAAGAGAGGGGAGGCCTTTGCCCGGCAGTGGGACACCTAGGACTATTAAAATAAATCTAAAAATTTAATTATAAATACTTCATACATAGCTTTTTATTGCACTTCATAATTTATCCGTCCTTTTTGAAAATCCTTTTAAAAACAAGGTGAGCATATTGAATCATAGTATATTTTGACAAGATTCTTTAATAGATACACACTCAAAAAACATCCATGCGTTCAACATCTAATTAGAGTATGGTTTCATTTGTACAAAGTCGCAAAATATGTTTTGTAAACCGTCCTCCTATTAAACACGTTGAGTTGATGTATAGTCTAATAATACGCCTATTCATTTCAATGAGAATGACTGAGAATAACAACTTCTTAAAATGACAACATTTGCTAAAATTAAAAAGCTTAATTTTGAATTTAGTTTATATGGATGACTTTATTAATTTCTTTTAACAATGCTAATATTCTAACCATAAATATACCAATAAGCTAACCTAAAAATTTAAAATCTACACTAACAATTAAATAAAACTTTAAATTAAAAATAGCTTAAACTTCTTCTCCAACCTTGCGTTTTGAGAGTTGCGTCTTCTATGCATGGCTATGTCGGAACCCAGGGTCCGCTTCCTTTTACATCTCACTTTAGCACGCATACCTTGCTTTGCAATGTGAAGCCGGGGCCCGTAGGCAAAGTCACAATTTGAAAACGATAATGACATTCAAAAACAAAAAATGTATGGGATTGACATTAGCCGCGCTAAATCACGTGGTCGATTTTCATACTAATTCCGAAAGATCGCGAACACGAGCCCTTCTTTTTGGGTGCGACAATTCTAGACCCCGGCGGAGGCAACATGGCCAAACACTTGTTCCCAAAGTATGTTTCCTGAAGACGTGACTATACCATCACAAGCGATTTTCCCACAAGGTCACAGCATGAAGGCAAAGCAAGAAAATATATTAGTATGTATTTTTTTTCAGATTGTGTACTGATATATGACCCGCCGTCTGGTACTATTGATAAAGTTGGAAACGATTCATCGTTTCAGAAAATTTGTGTAAATGATACTGGTAAGGACGAAGATACTATTTATATAATAACTTTCTCACTTAAATATCGAAATATATTTAGCATTATTTGATAAAAATATTGTTTTCCTAACAGCTGTGATGTAAGTAAGTAAGTATGTGTGCTGCCTGCACACATACATATTCACGTATAAATCTAAAATTATTAATCAAGGAAAAAAATCTATGAGTATTTTTATAAATAAATACCTAAGGCACTGGGCAACACTGGGCATGACCATTTAGTCATGCCAGTGTTGCCCAGAGACTAAATAATTATTTCATACCATGAAATGCCACGAAGATACAAAATTCTACAACGGTACGGAATTCTACGAAGCTACAGAATCATCCGCTATACAATAATCCGCTACGACAGTTGTAGCGCTAC
This sequence comes from Euzophera pinguis, assembly GCA_947363495.1. Taxonomy (NCBI): domain Eukaryota; kingdom Metazoa; phylum Arthropoda; class Insecta; order Lepidoptera; family Pyralidae; genus Euzophera; species Euzophera pinguis. Next base: position 2,965,231 of record OX376158.1, read on the forward strand.
GAAACGCTACGAAACTTCTAAATGCTACGAAGCTAAAAATAATATTACTACTATAATATATGAATTTATACTTGAGAAAATATAGGTTGACTCATCTGACAGCTGTCAAATCACATATCTTTTCTTTTTAATCCTTGTCCCACTTCAACATTAACCATATTTCTGTCCTGCTGTCAAAAGTATCATCCTACAATAAACTTAGGTACGCTTTGAAATAAAAGTATGAACAACTTACTTACTATTAAATTTTAAACTAAATATACTAAAGTTCAGGCTCCCAGTCATCCATACCAACTTTAGAACAGAAAAATGACTCTTTTTTTTTAAATTTATCAAAAGATTCCTCTCTCAAATAAATTATTAAAATTACAATGTTTGTGTATTCATATTAAGCAATCTTCAATGGATTGTTCTAGCTTACAAAACGTTATTCAAAACAGCGAAGTTGATGAAGAATACTAATGTGACTGATGATGGAACGGAAACTCATAAGTTTGTAACGGCGGGAACAAGTATGTTTACTTATTGTTCAATTTTTATAATATTTGGCTTTTTATGATTTATTTTTAACTAGCCTTTTCCCGCAGCTCCGCCTGCGTCTTAAAGTAGCCTATGTTTGACTCCGGGTCTTCAACTATATTCATACCAAATTTCATCAAAATCTGTTCAGCGGTTTGGCCGTGAAAGCGTAACAGACAGACGGACAGACAGACAGACTTTAGACAGACATAGATTAAGTAGGAATCCTGTACAGTTACATTTTCCTTTATTTGCTTACGTTATTTGCTCTAGGGGATGACGTAATCATACACGACGACCGGTCAGTGTCAACAATGACCGCCGCTACCGCTTATGGTAAGTTTTATGAGGTTAAGTGCAGACCAAGTCAAAAACTTTGGTTTTTCGCTCTCATTTATTTAGTATAGTCATAGCACATGTACTTGTTCTTCTCAAACTTCTCAAAAATTACACTTTTGGCTACTTATCCGAGAGAATCGGTTACCGATCGAAAATTGGCGAGTTGAGTGATTGTTATAGTTGACTAGCTGTTTCCCGCGGCTCCGCCTGCGTCAAAAAGTAGCCTCTTCAACTATATACATATCGAATTTCATCAAAACCCGTTCAGCGGTTTGACATTGAAAGCGTAACAGACAGACAGACAGACAAACTTTGTAATATAAGTATCGTTGTCGTCGTTTCAGCCGCAATCAGTCCACTGCTGGACTTAGGCCTCCATCTAATTGAGGGGTTGTTGCCATACTCGCCACGCTTGGCAGGCGGGTTGGCGAGCGCAGTTTCAACGGCTTATTTTACTTCCGACGAATTTACGATGTTACTATTTGAATATTAGTATGGATGAGTAGAATTAAAATCACTCGACTCTCCGGTTTTCGGTGAGTAACGATGAGGTTCACTCAGACATGCCGCTGCTTTATAGTAAGTAGGCATTGTGAGCACGGACCCTGTAAAATGTTTTAGTATTTTCGCACTAATGTAGAACTACTATGTATACTCACTACGTAACTAATTTACTCGTAACATAACCAATATAATCAACTACTTAATCATATCGAATGATCATATCGAATGATTACGATGAAATATAGTTCAGCATCAAGTATGGTCAAGCACAATTAGCAACCGATTGTATTGTCGTCCTCGCGCATAAAAAAAACCTTATGGCAGTAATGTTAAAACCTACTTAGTTTTTATCAGCCTTTATCAGCAGTGAACTTATGTTCTGATTTTTGACAGTTTAGATACAAGTACAACATACAAAAGCCTTTTGTTGTAACCTGTATTCTGATACTATGGTTTTTTATGTACAAAAATTGTAATAATTGCAACGTTCAATGCCATTTTGTTTTCCCTATCGCAGTATGCGCTTGGTCGGTGCAGATCCCCGTGGCTGTTCCCGGAATAGCTGCAAATATCTCATGTGTTTGCGAAACGTGGGCAAATACGGGACGGCAGTGACGTGTTTGATATCCGCAATAAGTGCGGTGACGTTATTTCGTTGCACGTAGAATTTTCTAAATCTGTCTGTGGGCAGCCTATGCCTTTAAATTTCAATTTGTATTTTATTTCGACGTGATAAATTCTAACCCTCGTATTAAGAATATTTTTTTAAGCGAAGCATATTATAGCTAACATGTGCCTAACAAATTATTTTTAATACTGGGGTTAATCTCTTTGTTACTCCTACAATCTTACTTTTACATAATTATTTGATTTGACACCGGACTGGTGTGTCTTTGGATCCGCTCACTGATGGGTAGATATGGGCAGAGGGTTTAAACCCAGCTCGACAAAAAAGGCAAATACAGGACAAATAGGGCAAAAACGAATAAACGTCTTTTAAACGCCCAAAAACAGGCAAAAACTAAAACTGCTTAAATTCCAAAGTTATTGTGACTTTTACATCAAATAGTGGTGTGTACCTACTTACAAAAGTAGTATACTACATATTAAAAACAATGGGTATGACCATAAGGTAGGATCTCAATTAAATAAGTATCTGTAAAAAATATGATCGTAATGTAAAATCAATCTCATAAAAATTACAAATGTATTGTTTATCAAGTAAAACTAAACAACACTAAAGAATTAAAAATTATTGAGCTGTTGTATCATTAATGAACTCCATCGCTTAAATCTTCTGATTCTGATCAAGTTCACATCCTACAGCTGTAGGATCCACTAGATGTGCAGCGTAATGTATCGGCTTTATGATTTGTGCAATCCTATTTTCTACGGCATTTATCAATAGGTCTTTATCCGCATTCTCTAAAATTGTTGTTGTAGCTAAATAGAATTGCATTTTTGATTTGATATTCTTCAATACCATAAAAACTTTATGAATATTGTAATTATTTCCCATAATTAGCAATACATTAACACATTGGTTCACCATAATCCAAAAGTTTTCGTCAAGTAGTAGCCTTGACTTCAGTTGATAGTGAAATGTGTTCATTGACTAAAGTTTGAAGTGCAGCTTTGTTGGTTTGTACGCTTTTTAATGCAGAAACTTTGCTTCCCCACCTTGTTTTGCAGGGTAATTTTAAAGTTTCGCCGTCAATATTCTTGTCTTTTCCGATTTTAAATAGAAGTGCACAGAGTACCTGACTCCTTTTTACACACTTAATGACATCCGTCGCCAGATTAATGCAAGCTTTAATTAAAGTCAGTTTTATCGCATCTGCACATAATTAATTAAGACTGTAGGCAGCGCAACCCAAACGAACTAACGAAGGATATTTGGTTTCCAACATCTGAAAAGCCCTTTGCAGATTTTTGGCAATAACTCCGATAAGAACGACAATTTTTTTTGTCGTTCTTATCGGTACTGACCAAAATGTGTTTTAATAGGAAGTTAGTAATACACAAATAAGTAAACGCGTCTCGGCGAACTTAAAAAATAGATATGTGTTCACAAAACAAGATATTTATAGTTGGAATTATAGATATTCTGTATAAAAAACCCTTTAGAGTAATATTAACGGAGTATGATGTAATAATTTGTATAATTTTCCGATCGAAGTAAATGGACGTTTATTGGGCATTTACTCAATACGTCCATAAAAACCCAGGCAAAACCCATCTCTACTGATGGGTCGAAGTGGCAAATAAAAATATTTGTGTCTTTGGATCCCTAACTCGTGGATCAAGGAGGAGAAAAAAGTATCCTCGGATCCTGGTGGATCGTGTGGTGGATCTAAGTGGTATGAGGGATTAGACCGCCTTCCGCCGTCAAGAGCTCAACTCTTTAAAAATAATATGTACAAACTATTTACCATCGTATGAGAGTCAAATAGTTAAGGTTTCAAGTAGTTATGACAGCTTAACGTTTATTCGGTTGGTACCTGTAACAGCATTTTGGCCTGTAGATGCCAAGAATCTAACAAAATTGTGTAAACACATTTTATAACTATTATGTAATTTTGTTAACCATACGGGGGGTAACTTAGTACGTGACCCTTTTATTTAAAATAAAATCTAAAGAGTAGGTATGAAGTATGACAATGGATCAAAAGACCTTGAAACCTTTCACTATTTACAGCACTATATTGGTGTGTCTTTGGATCCACTCACTGATGGGTAGAGATGGGCAGAGGGTTTAAACCCAGCTCGACAAAAAAGGCAAATACAGGACAAATAGGGCAAAAACGAATAAACGTCTTTTAAACGCCCAAAAGCTAGTCGTTTAGTAATTCAGTAAAATTTGTTTTTCATTATCCAATTGTGTGTGACACCGGTAAAACAATGGCTGCATAACGGTAACCGGTGTAGCCTACTCAGAAGAGGTTACTTATTTTTTTTTATTATATTAAACTTCAGGTATCCCGAAATATCAGACTTCATATGAGACAATAGAAGTCCCCACAGAGGTTATTCGAACTTGTTCCAAAAGCTACCACGCCAGGGTATTGCATCTACCTCCCTTTTTCGATGACGGTACTGTAATCTATTTATATTTTCCTTTTTTGTAACTCCTAGGAAGAGATGACCGACCTACAAAACACAGATTGAACAGTCCATTACCTTAACCAAACAGTATTTTGTAAACACAGAAATATACATAATCTTATTTCTGTATCTATAATGAACACCTGCATACCTACATAATTAGGAACATTTCGCGTAAGACAACTGGAAAAACGCCACTTATTTATTTTCTACAAACACTGACAGCATTACAGTTTCCCAATGCGAGCTGTGAGTTAGGACATGACAAATTACACAGATTTATGAGATATGAATGAACTAAGGATTTCAGCTTATCATAAAAATATCTACGTTTGGCAAATGAGCAATCAAGGCGTCAAACAGTACATGGCCTGGTTAGTGGGCGCGTACAGCCATTGTTCAACCAAACCCAGAAGCTCAAGATTAGCAGACTAAAGAATGTAAAACCTTGCACCGCTGATCAATTATTTTATTTTATTTGTTATTAATTAAATCGTTTAATTTTTCAGTGCCAGACGAGGATCATTTAAAGAAACCCATATTTGGCTCCTGCCGATACTACGGCAACTTACTGTCCAAGCAACTAGTGCGCATTAAAGAAAATTGTGAGTCTTTCTTACGCCTTATCACTTGCAGTCTCTCTACTACACTTCCTCTTTCTGTTAAATGGACGTCAGGCAGGCGGCCGGTCGTAAAACACTTGTCAAACTAAAAGGGATGGGCCCACGCGAACATCTGAGGACGCAACCGGGAAGACGCTGAGATGTAAGAGAGCAATAGGCATGACGAAAAGTTTTCGATTTCATGTTTAAATGAAAGACCTCACTATAATAGACACGTCGGTAAAATCACGTCGTTTTTTTAGTAATTTTATATTTTCGAAATGGACTTTCACAAAATCAAAATTTCAAAGTGAACCTCTTGTGTATAACAGGTACAAATTATTTAATTTTTTAATTTAATTCAAATACATGTATGGCATCATGCAATCACATTATTTTTTCAGTTTTTGAACCTTGTCATCAACCCTCATTCCACTTAGATCCACCATTGGATCCAAGTATTTTTTTCCTCCGTTTCGATCCACCGGTGGATCCGTGGTACCTTTTAATTTCCACTTAAATCCACAGGTGGACTCATGGACACTCTTGTGTCCTCTAGAATCCACTGGTGGCAATCCGCCTTCAACAAACAACTCCCATTTTCAGTAAAACAACTAAAAGCCGCTGAAGACTGCGTGTACCATCGCGTCTCAAGCGTACGTTGCAAGACAGCATGCACAGCGTGTACCATGATACCAAGCGGCCGCGTAGAACTATGCTGTCAAACGGCCAAAAACCATAAACTAGGCACTCCGCTCTCAAGATGTGTGATGGCACCAAGCGTAACAAATATTGGCGATGGTCAAGACAAGAAGCATCTTAAATCTATTTACTATATGCTTACAGCGATTGAGGGTAGGATACGAAGACTGAAAAATAATATTCCTAATTGATTTGGAGTCCGATAGATGTCGCTGTTTAATGTTGAAGTGGGACAAGGATTAAAAAGAAAACATATGTGATTTGACAGCTGTCATATGAATCTCTAGTTGACGTACTAAATGAAAGATAAACTGTCGTTCATTATTATAAAATGTTACTATTCAATGCGTTCAGAGCTTCATGAGAGTCTAAAAAGTTATTCAATTATGTAATCTTTGAATAACTTTTGTTTGATATAAACCATGAATATAATCAACTTTGTTAAACCTGTCAAAACTTAGTCATATTCAAATGAAATTGTTATGCGTCCTCTATCATGATAAAAAGGCACTTTTGACTCTATTGGTTTGGTTTTCCACTTTTTCCATTAATCTTTGTCACACCATGATAAATGAAGGTACAGATACTCTGTGATTGAATTTCGTATGCTGTCGTCGTATAGTTCAGTGTTAATAAATCAGTTTAAGTTAAAAAAATCTTTTTATTTCTTAATGTTTAGGTACTTCAATATAATTTATGTGAAGTTTATATTTTACAATGTTCATGTATATGAGCCCTATTTTTAAAGGCATTTCTTAAGCAAAATCGGTGAGGAGATACGCGTAGGTTCCCGTCAGTAAAACAAAATAATACATATAATACTTCATTTTTTTTTATTATTAATACACGATTTATACAATCTGAATTGATTCTAGTTTACATATTATTAGTATTAAAATCCGTTTACCAATTTGTATTCACAATGGTAAGTTGTGGGTATTACCGTTTGTTATATGACGGCAAGTGGGGGGCACGAGTCCTTATTAGTACATCTCGAAGAGTTGATTCCCAGTCAAGGAGCCCGTTAAAAAAAGCCACACTTGATTTTTTTATAAAGACAAAACATTGAGATTGTAAATGACGCGACTTCGCATTATCCTTGACAAAGGAAATTTTAAAACTACATTATACAACGAGACCGTAACAAAATATATACATAGGTTTGTTACATGTACTTTCATTAGACACATACAGATCATTTACAGTAATAGTATTTTGTTATTTTTGTTGTCTATACTTCGGCCGCTGAAAGAATGCGTTCCTAGCAGGTCGTAATCGAACTCACCATATGACTTTGTAACGGCGTCAACCAGCCTGAATAATATGTTTGTTTTCTTTTAATCCTACTTACAAATATACTCCCTCCCCGTTGACATTAAATTGTCTCCTTCTCTTCCCTCCTTCAAATCTCGTGTTTTAAAATTCCACTCCGATTCTTAATTGAGCACAGCCTTGAACTATTATATTTTTTGTAACTATTAATATGTATTATTGTTTTTTTTCTTTATTATTCTAAGAATATGTATGTATCTAAGTATTTATGTAGCATATTTTTATGTAGTTTATGTCGTTATAAGTATTATATTTGTTTAAAATTTAATAAATAGAGTTCTGTTCTGGTTGCACAACTTCTACCATCTGTCTCTTTTAACTGTATTCCTGTATCGTCCCGGTTGACTGGAAGAGATCTCTTTATGAGATAAGTCCGCCGTTGCAATTATTTTTAGTTTTGTATTTACTGTAATGTATTTTTCTGTGCAATAAAGTTATTACAAACAAACAAACAATATTTAACTATGAAAAATCTAATTATTTTGTGAACAGACAATCAATGTAGTGGACAATTGGACATGTGCTAAATTTCTTTTAAAATAAATTAGAAAACAATTTTTTTTTATCTATGGCTACGCTGTTACAAAATGTGCTCTTTGTTTTAGTAGGGATGGGACAAATATAACAGAGAAATTATCGTAACCAAAATATGTAGTAACTCTTTTTTATTTATCGTTTTAATTTATTTACATTTACAATATATGTTTTATTTTTAATAATAGTAATGGATAATAACTACAATTATTTTCGTATTTTATAAAAATAGGTTAAATTGTTATTAAATTTAAAAAAACCAGCGAGGGCAAGTAGCATTTTGTCTTTAAAAAATGGCAACCCCAGGAAGCGTGACGCGCCACCATTTTGTGATGCTTACAGTCGTCTGTTGTAGTTTCGTGCGCATAGATCAGATTTTCTAGTGTTACTCGGATTTGTTTTTTATCTTATAACTCGGCTTTCGTTTAATGAACCTTTTCTGTGTTTTCTTTCTAAATTGGACTGTATTGCACTGTGTGAATACTTTTGGTGTGCAATAATGCCTAAACGTGGACAAACGTTGAAATGTGCATCCCGTGAGTTCACGGAAGCTTCACGGAGCTTGATGATTAGTTAATCATCAAGCTGCAAGATTACTTTGAGCGGCAAAATGGTGAACCCTTGGTACCTGTCGAACAAGTACAAGAACGCGTTTCTCAGGCGCTTGGAGTTAGCAAACGACTATAACAAATATTAATAAAGAGAAGTACGGCTCTTTGGGCACGGCGTATAATATATCGACACCTTTGACGCTGATGCAATAAGGACTCATATATACGGTTACTATTCAAGAAATGAATACCTTAACAGGCCAAAGCTTTTGGTATCATTGAGAGGTGCTGGATTGTTTAGCGGTGGTAAAACTAAATCCAAAATTCAAAATCTTAAAAGATAATGGTTTTTCATATAAGAAAACCGATAAACGAAAGACTATTTTAGAGATATATGATATTATTTTGAAACGCGTACATTTAAAAAAAAAAAGCGAAAAAAATTGAAAACTAGCTTCATTAATGAAACATGGCTAAATGCCCATCATAAAGTTTCCCGTTCATGGACAGACGATACTTAAGCCTCAACATCAAAAGTGCCAGTGGGTAAAGGGGCACGCCTAATCATATGTCACGCAGGTACTGCAAAATATGGGTTTGTGGAGAATGGATTACTTGCATTCGAATCGAAAAGCACGAACGATTATCATGAAGAAATGAATGCATTTAAAGAGTGGTTCCAGGACGTGCTTTTGCTTATTGTCTCCATGGTATTACAATTGGTCTTATAGTTAATATATGGACCCTGGTAGGGCACTACAATTTTACGATTTTATGACCTCAATGTTACTTTAATTGTTAAGAGCATGCAAAAAATTTAATATACCACAGAAATTATTATTAGAGTATGCATGCCAATAAAATTGATCAGGAAATTACAAATGTCAATGTTTCATTTATCGAAATCTTGACTCAAAGTCAAAGGATACGCAGCCCGCCACAATATTTCTCCGCCCTTTACCACAAAAAAAAAAATGGTTACGCTGTTAAAAGAAGCCTGCGAAAAGGTCACTAAAGATGAGTGGGCTAAATGTGTTGAAAAAACTAAAAAAAACAAATAGTAGAAGGACTACGATCGAAATATCAAATTGATAGCATTATTGATAATTATACATGTCGGTGAAGACGATGACGAAGACACCACCTCAAACGAATCAGAATCTGAGCAAACTTGGTTTTTTTAAACGATTGCAATTAATATTTATAATAAACTAACTGATTCCCGCAGCTCCACCTGCGTCAAAAAGTAGCCTATGTTTGACCCCGGGTCTTCAACTACAGTAGAATTCATATATAACGACTTCGCTTATAACAACTAATCGGTTTTAGCGACGATAATCGTTACTCAAGTTAGGTTTCGTAGATAGGTACTAAGAAAATATAACCGTTTAGTGCGACTCCGGTTTAAGCGACCAACTGCTTATAGCGACCATTATTTATGATAATACGTCCGGTTAAAACGACACACGCGCAATGCTTTGTTTACCTACGCACTCGCACCCCCGCCTCGCGCGCTTCACCATCTTATTGGCGCGCGTAAATCACAGTTCGTGTTTGTCACCTGTTATGACAAGTTTATAAAGCTCGACAAAATGAGTTCAGTGAAGCGAAAGTGTTTTACAATTGAAGAAAAAAGTGCAATACTACATCGATTGGAAGCCGGTGAATCAAATGCAACCCTCGCAAAGGAGTTTTGCGTATCTCATTCTACAATATCCACAATAAAAAAGAATAAAGATAAGATTGAGCCGCTATTTAATGCCAATGTTTTGAAATGCAAACGTGTAAGGACGTCTACTCATGAGCAGGTGGATAAGGCATTGTTACAGTGGTTCAAACTTCAGCGCGACCGGGGAATACCTGTTAATGGACCCTTGCTACAAGAGAAAGCAAACTTTTTTGCTAGACAGTTAGACATGCAAAATTTCACGTGTTCCATGAGTTGGATAAACCGTTTTAAAGTGAGACACAACATCGTTAGTGGTAAGATTGCTGGCGAATCTTTGTCAGTTCAACAAAGTGATGTAACCGATTGGTTAGAAAAAGTTTGGCCTACTTTACGTGCACAATTTACAGATGATGAAATTTTTAATGCAGATGAGACCGGGCTGTTTTATAAATTAACCCCGGACAAAACGTTGAAATTTAGAGGTGAAAAATGTAAAGGAGGAAAATTATCAAAGGAGAGAATAACTGTGATGGTGGCAGCCAACATGAGTGGTACAGTTAAAAAAAAACTTCTCGTAATCGGAAAATCTCAACGCCCCAGATGTTTTAAAAATGTACGGCATTTGCCAGTGGATTATGAAAGCAATCGAAGAGCCTGGATGACTGCAGACATTTTCACTAAATGGGTTCGTGCTTGGGATCGTGAACTTACAAAAAAGAACAAGAAAATTCTGCTATTAGTTGACAACTGTCCTGCACATCCCCACATAGCAGACTTAAAAAGCATAACTCTGGTGTTTCTGCCTCCAAACACGACATCAGTGTTGCAACCTATGGATCAAGGGATTATTCGAGCTTTGAAAACACATTTTCGTAAAAACCTTGTCCTGAAAATGATCCAGCTTCTAGATGGCTGCCGAAGCTCTAGTTTTGAGTACCCAAAGATTACTGTTCTTGATGGTATACTAATGATTCAAGATGCCTGGACCGAACTCAAGCAAGGCACGATTTTTAACTGTTACAAACACGCTGGTTTTGTCCGAAGCAACGTAGAATGTACCATAACTTCAAACGCAGATGATTTTAACGAAGAAGACGACGTACCGCTGAGTGTTTGGGCAAGGGCTATTAATGGGCATCAGTTACCCATAACAAATGAGGACTTTGAACAATACGCGTTTGTCGATGATGCTGTCGCCACTTGTGAAGAACCGTCTGATGAAAACATTGTGGAAAATATCATCGCCACCGACGCGAATAGCAAAGATAGCGACGGTGATGATGGCGAACCAGAGGAGATTCATCCGACTTTGAGTGTGTCTGAGGCGTTGAAAGCTGCAGAAACACTCAGTGTATTTGTTCAGACTAACTTTGATGATGATCTTATGAAAACAATGATGTCACGAATTCACAATGCCGTACGAAGTTCTTACTACCGAACAAAAGTTTGTCAAAAACAAACTCAAATAACAGACTTTTTACGTTAGTAACACAGAGCTTTGTCTGTAGTGATTGTGTATTTTATTTACTGTATTTGTATTACAGTACATTATGTACCTATGTTTGTAATTTGTAATGTTTAAGAAAATGAAGCATTTGTGATTTCTATGAAATGTTTTATTTAACTAAATAGGAAAACCAAAATTATATTATAATAATATGTATTCGTAAGTTATGTATGTACAAGTTAAGTTATGTACTTAAGAAATAATCCGTTCGTTTTGTGCGTCGTCCGGTTAGTACGACATAGTATCGCCGGTCCCTTGAAGGTCGTTATATCCGGATTCTACTGTATATTCATACCAAATTTCATCAAAATCCGTTCAGCGGTTTGGCCGTGAAAGCGTAACAGACAGACAGACTTTCGCATTTATAATATTAGTATGGATATTTAAATAATACTGACATTTTTATTTTATTTTCTAGAATCTCAAAATATGATATTATTTTATTTATTTACTCACTTAACATAATCGACTAATAACAGTTACCACTAATGCGAGACATGTTATTTCTCTGCTCATCACTATTGACGACTAACTGACAGGTGTCAGGAACGCATTCTTTCAGCGGCCGAAAATATTCCCATGTTAACACCAGTTAGTAACAAATAAGGGGGCTGTACAAATCCATGCAAGGAATATTTTCATCGCAAGTACGACTAGTCCTTACGACTCCATTTAAATATAAAAGATAATTTTAAAATAATCTGACTCTGAAGTGCTATTTTTGAGATGTATGACTTAAATGCCTTACGGACTTTATGCTAGATTTCAAAAATAGCGTTCCGGATCTTCTTACAAATGAAAACTTTAATTAGACAATACAGATTCGAAACAAATTTGCAGTTTAAAATCATATTGTTTTGATCTCCCATACATTACATCAATCCCGCCATTGATTGATCAAACACTCAAATTGTATGAGCGGGCACAAAATAAATCACATATACAAATTTGTTTGGAACTCAAAAAAAAGGTATCATCACTAAAAATCAAGCTGATGAATTTAAAAAATAAAATAATTAATGTTAACAAAATATACAAAACCGTACACATGATTTATGCTTATAATAAACAATATAACATAACATATAACTTTCTATTTATAGTGATAATGTACAAAATAATAATTAAATTAAAACTTGCCTTTTAACCGTAAGAACAAAATTAAAAATGAGATTTTATTAAACAAATTAGACTCATTTTAAACATTATTTATTAGAGATCCCTATCAGGGATAAGTCCCCCTTTAGATGTGTTCTATTATATTTTATCAATCTCCTTTTCTGTAATGATCTAACGTTTTCGGGATTGTTATACATTAAATTAAACTATATTTTAATACGGTTCTTATCGCGTTTATTACTTATTTATTTACACCTAATGTTTCAAACACTTTCCAGCGTTCATGGTCGTAGACAGACTGTAATAAACACGATAAATATCGTAATAAAATAATTTTAATCCCTTTCTGTATTTTACATTTTTAATTAAGCCCTTTAATTATAATAAAGAATTGATGGAAAGTTACTTCAAGCCCTACCACAATCTTGAATGTTCAAAAATTGCAGTTTCCCTTCGTGGTCAAACCAGTTTGGAATGTAAAGAAAAATAAAAATGGCATATTTCATGATTTCCTTGTTGTAATATGCCTAAATGATGCGTCCATGGGCTGCGGTGACCGCTTACCATAAAATGGCAATTTATCTGGTTGTGCCTATTGGGAATAATTTGAAAATAATATTCCTAATGACACAACTAGTTGTGCATACCAGTTGATCCATGACGAAAACGTGATCAGGTAGGCCGTATGCATTTTTGCCTACATAATTGCATAAAAAAAAAAATCGGTCGTAAAAACATAGAAAAAAAAACTCATTTTCTGAATCACAAACGTTGTTTTTTAAACCAGATCTCATCTCTGAATCTACTTTAGTCTTCGATACTAGGCGAAAAAACTGTATGTTTTATATACATTTCAGTCAAAATATCAACTAAGAATAAATTCCTACATATATACAACCCTAACGCGACAGCAACGACTATTTTGCAATGTCGAACTTTAAAAATTCTTAGATAGCAATAATAAAAAAAAAAATGTAAACTTCACTATCTCCATATCCCTGTTCGAACTATGCACCGTTCGCTTAGCAAGCGAAATTGAACCTTAACATGCTAATAATAAAGTTGGCACTTCTAGTGCACATTTGGCACATCACTCTCAGCTCGCAAGCACAGCCATGATCAGTCACAATATTCCATTTTTGAACACTCCATGGTTATCTGAAAATAGGAAGAATATTTTTTTAAATTTGATTTCAAGTTTTTTGTTGCTATTGTCAGTGGCCAGTATGTAATAACTTCAACGATTTTTGAGGACATGATCTATCATTTTGTAAACTTTTTAAATAACACCAAATCTTTTGGAATAAGGGTCGATTTCACCAACATCGTTCCTATGCAAGAGTAACTAATTTAATAAGAATCAAAAAAAAATCAAATTCAACATTGTTGCCCAGAAGGCATAAAAAATGGATGGCAGACATTTTTATTCTAGAGACAGAGTCCTTACACCGGAATTACACGTGGATTAACAATATAATCTCGGGTTAACTGTGTGGTGAAATGTAAACTTCATTATACGAGAGTAAATTGCGTCATTATCCTTGGAATAAAACTTATGTCTTTCGGCGAAATCTGCCCTAACACACTTACCTACCGCTTCAAGCGAGACATCTAGGAGTAAACACGTGTACTAGAGAAGCCCAACCACAGTCTGCCAGTTAGTTGGGCCTTAAACTGCGCTAATTGAGGCCTTAGGTCAATTATAGAATTACAATGTTATCCAGGTGTATGCAGGGTCGATTGACCACACAATAAGACACTTACCTACCGCCTCAAGCGAGACATCTAGGAGTAAACACGTGTACTAGAGAATCCCAAGTCCAGTCTGCCAGTTGGTTGGGCCTTAAACTGCGCTAATTGAGGTCTTAGATCAATTCTAATTAAACGTATGTATTACAATATTATCCAGGTGTATGCAGGGTTGATTGACTACTAACTCACCTACCGCCTCAAGCAAGACATCTAGGAGTAAACACGTGAACTAGAATCTCAAAGGAAGTCAGCCAGTTGATTCGGCCTTAAATTACCCTAATTGAGGCCTTAGTTCAACTCTAATTAAACCTATGTAGTTATTACAATGTTATCCAGTATGCAGGATCTATTGACCACAAAATAAGACACTCACCTACCGCCTCAAGCGAGACATCTAGGAGTAAACACGTGTACAAGAGAGTCCCAACCACAATCCGCCAGTTGGTTGGGCCTTAAACTGCTCCAGTCGAGGCCGTAAGTAAACTCCGAATGATGCCTGATTGTCTCTAGCGGGTCGCAACCGCGTTTTAGGTCCCATATCCTAGAATGGAGATGTTAAAATATGAGACATACCTATATCAAATATGACACACATTTCTTATTTTTCTTCTATACAATTAAGTAGGCAAACAGGCGTACGGCCCACCTGATGGTAAGTGGTTACCGTATTCTTCTTTATTAATGTTCTTAGTTATGGGCGGTAGTGGGCATAATCTCAGAAATAATATTAGATAGAAATGACATATGTTAAGACTCTAACTTAAAATGGCGAGGCTTAACTGTGGCACACTGGTGACGCCCACACGGCATTTCACCTAATCTTATTTCTGTGGTTATTATAGTTCGACTGATCATAGGCAGAATGTATAGAACAAAATTTTTAAAAAAAAATTACAATATATGTACATTTCTCCAAAATCGCGAAAATATTTTTTTTTTACAATCTTTTTAGGTACTAAAACATGGCTATACAATTATTTTTTTTAATATTTTTTTGATTTAGAACAACTTGAAATTACTAAGGCCTGTCATTATCCATATTATCCATACTAATATTATAAATACGAAAGTCTGTCTGTCTGACTGTTACGCTTTCACGGCCAAATCGCTGAACGAATTTTGATGAAATTTGGTATGAATATAGTTGAAGACCCGGGGTCAAACATAGGCTACTAATTGACACAGGCGGAGCTGCGGGAAACAGCTAGTATTTATTATTGGTATTTTGAAATGCTTGTATTTTGACAACTAAAATAACAAGTTTTCCCTATGGATATCAGGAGGCTTACCATCATCGCTTAAAGTAGGGCAGAAACAAGTGAGTAAAAGAGGCGACATCTCGCAGTCTCTCTCAGTCGTCTCTGCCCTGCTTTATGAGATCATTGTTAGCTACCAGTATACTTCGTGGTAGGTACTGCGGTAATCTTGTAAAATTTAATCTGAGTGCCGATCGCGGCAACTTCGAACACCAGTAAGTGATTGACATTTTTTCGTCGAACACCAGAAAGTGGTCGAAATATTAATTTCGAACACCAGAAATTGGTCGAAATATTATTCTCGAACACCAGAAAATCGTCGAAATTTTAATGTCGAACACCCGAATGGCGCCGTAAAGTCGTGAATGCACCGTTACCGTAGTTTGCAGCTACCGCGATCGGCTTACTGGTATTGTACCTACGCAAATCCTGACCACAGAAATAAGATTATGTAAGTGTCAAGTGGACGTCAGCTACGTGCCACAGTTAAGTCTCACTATGTTAAGTTAAGACTCCAGCTGACGTCACAGACTAGGCCCGCCAAAATGGCCGCGTTTAAATCGCTCGAAAATGATAGCGATTTTAACATATTATTTTAGCTTGATAGTTTGCATTTTGGAATGTTTTTTTTTGTAATGTAACAACTCGCAGAAACGTATAAAACATAATCAAATAAATTTATTTCTTTCTCTTTCTTTGCACCTGAAAATAATTTTGAAAAAAGTAAAAATACCAACCTTGTAGTGTAATCATAGGAAACAGCCGCCAGTACGGAAGGCGAGTGCGGCGAAAATTGTACCCTTCTCACTGCGCACTCGCAACCTGTTAATTAAAGAGAAAAAATTACAAATTGTTGTATGAAACTGGTAGTATTAATTTAAAACGCAAATGAATCCTAGATTCATTCTGTCTGTAACTTTGTGATAAAAAATTAGATTTTCCAAGACATCTAACATAAATGTTAATAAAATATTTAAAAAAAAAATTTCTTTTTTGTATTTGCCAAACTTCGGCACTTTCTAATCGTCAAACTATGTATTTTTTCCAAAACTAAACTTCTAGTATAGGTTACTTGACTGTGTTCATGTTTTGACAAAAATTTTATACGGAACAATAGATACACTAAAAAGTAACCGATTCCGTAAACAACAACAAAATTGGTAATTAATTAAAGCAGTAATTAGCATTTAAAGTTTTCTAATGAAGAAAAGTGGGAGTGTGGTGGGGACGTCTTTCTATCTCTTTTGCATGTACGAAATCAAGTGGCAGTGACGTCACTCCACCATTAAGTGCGTCCTTTTCTTGTTTCTTGACAGTTTCCCCTTCCACAGGATTTCAAAGGCTTATTAACTTATTTAATATTGAACGGATACAAAAAATTCTTTCTGTTTTCGAATTCACGGACTCAAATTTGTGATATGAAATATAAAAAAAAATTGAGTCAAGTAGCCTATTGTGTGTGGTAATGTTTTAGATGTAAACAGACGTTTAAAACATATGTTGATGAACTCAGGTCTAAAACCTAGAATGATGATATTTGATGATTTCTTATATTTTCGCAATTTTTTGTTATTTGTTATTGATTAGATGATGAAAATTACCTTTTAGCGTAAACATAGGTGAGGTGAGCCTTCTCAAGTCCCACCCACGGACTAATCCGTCGGATCCCGCGGTGGCCAACGCGTGACTTTCTATTCTACTCCAGTCGAAAGATAACACCTGAAAAATTGTAATTGTTTTTGTACACAGGTAACATAACATACGAGGAGCTCGATAGTCAAGCATGTCCGTAGCGAATACGCGTGTCAAATGACGGCAAGAAGCGACCCTATATTGGATTGGTCGCCATTTAGCGGCATTTTCTATCTCGAGCTTCTCCGTGTTTCGGAAGGCCCGTTAAGAAGGCATGTTGCTCCCGGTTTTTATCGATAGATGGCAGGTTGTGTCAGATGCCTTTTAGGCAGCTTGAAAAATCTGACAGTATTGGTCACTAGCACACCTGTCAAAGTCTATTATATGTATGTATATATTATTTATTTTTTTAGTATTTGTTGTTACAGCGGCAACAGTAATACATCATCTGTGTAAAATTTCAACTGTCACACTATCACGACCTGGTGACAGACAAGCGGACAGCGGAGTCTTAGTAATAGGGTCACTAGATTATGAACAATTTTATTTTTGTATTATTGGACGTAACTTTTGTGATTTTTTTTAATGCTTAAGCAAATTAATATCCGTACTAAAAGTACTTACTTCACCATCATGTGCCTTAACAACAGCAGCGGGCCTCGCCGTGTCTGAACAAGTCCACAATTTAAGATGTCCGTCTCCCGAAACTGAAGCGAAAGTGGCCGGCGAATGTGGGGAGAAGGCTGCTGTGTACACCAGCTGGGAATGACCCGCGAACGTGCTCAGACATATCTCAGACTCGGGGTCCCACTAAAATGGACAATTCATATGTTAACATACTATAGAAATATTAGTTACAATACAATAGAAACCCCTTATTTGACTAAAAATATAGAATACAGAATATAAATATCTTTTAGATAAATTAACAACTCTGACACCAGGGTGTGCATGGTCAATTGCCAATGTAATCTACACGAAATGATTATTGGATAATAATAAGGTAAATGCGACCTCCTAGTCTAGTCCACTCTCCTCTAGAAAGGCGTGTGTGTATGTGTGTGTGTCCCACAAACACACACATACTTTTTATTTATATACTTGAATCTAACAACTTATATGGTTAATCATCATCATTTCATGTAAGTTACATTGTCAATAGACCTACATCCTAGTGTCAGTTGTTGGGAACCACCTCTCGGCCTCTGACGTGGCTCCTTTAACGACTACCTGGTGGCACCGAGTTCAACGAATATGGCTAATGCGTTCGCATCTTGAAGTTTGGAAAATTTATAAATTGAGGCTATTACATACCAATTTAACAGAAGTAGCCCCGCTGGCGCTCAATAAATGTCACCTCGGCCAGTCCACTGAAGAGACTTCGCTACTATGAGCCCTTAAAACCCTGAGAGGCGCGGCGCACCCCACTTTGCAAAGCATGACTTTAGTATATACCACATTTAATGATAATCAATAATGAAAACTTACCAATTTAACAGTGGTATCCCAGCTGGCGCTCAGTAAATGAGACCTCGGCCAATCTACTGAACAGACTTCGCTACTATGAGCCCTTAAAACCCTGAGAGGCGCGGCGCACCCCACTTTGCAAAGCATGACTTTAGTATATACCACATTTAATGATAATCAATAATGAAAACTTACCAATTTAACAGTGGTATCCCAGCTGGCGCTCAGTAAATGAGACCTCGGCCAATCTACTGAACAGACTTCGCTACTATGAGCCCTTAAAACCCTGAGAGGCGCGGCGCACCCCACTTTGCAAACTATGACGGCACCATCGCCCGCGCCGCACGCAGCTGCGCCGTCCGTTGTTCCTGACCACGTCTGTGAATTTACAAATCAAAATAATTTATTTGCTATAAATAAGATACAGTGGATGTTATACAATACAATACTCTATTTCAATTTCAATAAGCCCTTCTAGCAATTGTTGTTATGTGTATTATTTTCAGTTTGTTTCATTGTTTATTTTCTGCCTTACTCATTGCATAGGCCTCTAAAATTTTGTTCAAAATTTTAGTTTTATAAGAGCAAATGCACACAAAAGGTATTTAACAGCTGGGACAGACAGCTTAACATGCATTTTGAAACACAGAGTAGCTTGAGACAGAAATGCCAATTGCGATCTAGCTATTCTAACACATTATGCAGTGCTCAACTATGGAACACCTTAACCTGTGCCTATTATGGATTTAATCCTCGTAAAGAATTGGAGAACGAAAACCTGCACTTGAAATCAATCATAACAAGCAAAATACCCATTAACTTAAGTCAATTGTCTATAAATAGACAAGCATTTGATCTAGTTAGCTGCTGATGTAAACAAGTTCACGGCACAGTAGGGCTTCACGGCAAATATAGTGTTTGGAGAGATTAAAATGGATTATAATTAGCTCGGCATTTCCAGCACTTGTTAATACAATAACATGTTTTGAATTGAGACAGTTTTTATGTCACTAGCTTTTCCTAGGTCATAACATAATAATCATCATCATCATCTCTTGGTGTAGGTTACATATTGTCAATCGACCATGTACATCCTGGTGGCAGAGTTGTTTGGAGTTAAATAATAATTACATTTACACCACTCCAACATGACATTAACTTAAGATAGGTAGTTAGCATGTCCGCATAGGCCTCTTCCAATGTTTCCATTCTATTTTATTTTTAGTTTTCCTTGTCAAACTCATTCCACCAATATTTTTGACATCATCTACCCATCTTTTTGCTCTGCTGTATGATATGTAATATTTTTTTATTTATAAAGATTTTCTGATGACTTTAAGAAGGTCACTATTGGAAATCTTAGGGAGAGTCCTATTGCCAAAATGATTATTGTAGAGTCGGGCTATTGTCATTACATATACTGGCTTCATATGTGCAGTCTTGCAGTGCATTGTGGATAATGTATGAGGGCAGTTCAATCTGTACTGCAGATTGGCTGATCCTTATAAGCCAAAATGGTTATTTCTGTTAAGCACAATAGCGGACTTACTGCCAAAAGTATGATCTAACATTCAACCTTAGGGTTAATAAAATAAAGCAGAAAGCTTGAATGCACATTTACATTTAGTACATTGTATCAGGGACAACGTGAGTAGGAATGGCTAGAGATACTAACATACTGTGCCAACCCCACATAACAAAATGGAACAAGGTAGAGTAGAAGACAACCAAATGTACTAAAAGGAAGAACCATGGAAACAACAGAATCCATAATATAATAAATTTTCGCCCGTTGGTCCCGGTTGTTATCAAAATATGCATGATTGCAGTTGTGAGGCTGTGTCAGATGCCTTAAGGCAGCCTGAAAAATTCTGACAATGTTGGCCACTAACACACTTTGGGTCATGTTCCTGTTGGTCTGGTTTCCCTGGAAAAAGGGTTACGAATGTCAGATGGCAATTGCCCCATTGTAATAACCAGTTTCACCAAATCTAGGACCAAGACTTACAGTGTACTCTAGGCTTGGAAGCATAAGCTGACAACGCAACTAGGAATGCATGCTAGGATGATGATGATAATAAATAATAAGAACTAGTTAATAATCTTACCACATCAAAAAGTCCATCGGCCCATTCCTGCTTCTGCAGCTCCAATATAGTATTGCCATCTGGCGCCAATTCCAAGAAGAAGAGAGTGCCACCACCAGCGAAGCCGTAGTACTGACTTGTGGCCACTGCCAGGGCATCCGGCCTAGTTCGCGAGAAACGTACGCTGTAGCCATGCCGACCAGGGGTCAGGAATGTTGGCATGCTGAGGGTGTAACTGGAAAGAAAAGACTATTTGACTGTGGAAGTAAATTTTGTTCTTAAGACACTTGATGTATTGTTTTATCAAAAAAGAAAAAAATGTTTATATAAAAGAAATATTTTCAGAAACACACTTTTTAACTAACTATACAATTAACAGAAACAAAGCAAATAATTAAACATTTAATATGACCGACAGCAAATAAATTTACATAGGTTGCAAATGTATACCAAAAAGCCATTATTTAACTTAACTTATAGAGACATCACAATCTTTATGTTCTGACTATGAGTGATGAGATTTACACACACCAATGAGTACTTAGTTACTTATTGGCAAGAACTGCAGATAAATTCTTATTAGAAAATAATAGTTTACAACCAAACTATAACTCGGGGATTAAATGTGACAATTATGTTCAGAGTAGGTACCCTTATAGTAACTCCTTACTGTACCTACCTACCTGTTGAATATGTTTAATTAAATGATTGTAAAAAGCTAGGAATTCTGCTTCTCACTCTCAAGTCAACAAATTGACCAGCACTTATTTACAGATAGCTGTGTTTATAAAATGTGTACATATACGGGAAGAAATACTTTATACGTTAGTTTTGAGTAAAATCATGCTTGTGTAAACGAGAAATGGAACTAGGTTTTTGAAATTAAAGTACAAACAGAAATTTACTTACAAGAATATTTTATTCAGTTACATTTCCAGGGACTTTAACTGAAACGAACTTGTGCGAAGGGAAACTCTGACCTTGCTGGTAATATAAATATAAATCTTATTGGTTTTGATATATATTTCTCATTCCAAAGTACAAAATTGCAATAGGAAAATGCAAAATAACCTAAACTCGGAAAATATCAAAACAAACGTCAAATTTTAAGATGTAGTGATGTGACATGGTGATGGGATGGGAAATCGATTCGCACGTAACCCATCGATGCGTCACTCACTGTCATGCGATCGAAATCCTATTAGCCCGCCAGTTTAAATCCAATTAGATTGTTATTCTATTTTGTTAGAAACCTCACATGTTTCCTACATATATAAATGATTTTACCCAGAGCAATTCATTTCTGGTGACTACTTCAACAAAACAATACAAATTTTCTAAACCAAATTATTTATTGCATTTCCGATTTTCACATTATTTTATTTTTCTGTCCGAAACAACATTTATACAAAATGGTAGTTGCTGTAAAAGTATTCAAAAAGACTACCCCTAATGGGAAAGTTACCGTTTACCTTGGCAAGCGTGACTTCATTGATCATATAGATTACTGTGACCCTGTTGATGGAGTTGTTGTGGTTGACACCGATTACCTGAAAGGAAGAAAAGTTTATAGCCAGGTAAATCAGTGATTCGAAACAAAGTGAAATAGTGCTCTAATGGAATGCAGTGTTTAAAGTGGATTTATCGTATTTTTTTTTTTGTGCAGCTCGTGACAACGTACCGCTATGGTAGGGAAGAAGATGAAGTAATGGGAGTGAAATTTTCTAAGGAAATGGTGATTGGTCAAGACCAAGTTGTGCCTATGGTCAATTCTAAAATGGAATTGACCCCAGTACAAGAGAAGTTGCTGAAGAAATTAGGCCCCAATGCTTTCCCGTTTACTTTCAACTTTCCGGAAATGGCCCCGAGCTCGGTATTTTCTTCATTATATTAAATTACATTTTTAAATTCGAGGTGCAACTGCTATTATAGAATGGATTCTTTTGTCAACCTAGGTAACTTTACAACCTGCTGAAGAAGATCAGGGAAAGCCGATGGGTGTCGATTACTGCGTACGTACATACGTAGCTGAGAACGAGGATCAGAAAAGCCATAAGCGCAGTTCCGTTACTCTCGCAATCAAGAAGGTACTTGATAAGACATAATTTAAATAATCGTAAAAGTACTGAAATTTTCTGTCTGATAACAAGATTCTTATATTTTTTAGCTGCAACATGCTCCAGCTACACGTGGTCGACGTCTGCCAAGCTCTCTTGTGAGCAAAGGGTTTACCTTCAGTAATGGCAAAATCAATCTCGAAGTTACCCTTGATAGGGAGATCTACTATCACGGCGAGAAGATTGCGGCTAATATCATTGTTTCGAATAATTCGCGTAAATCTGTCCGTAATATTCGTTGCATGGTTGTTCAACATGTGGAAATTACTATGATCAACTCTCAATTCAGTCGCCATGTTGCTTCCTTGGAAAGTCGCGAGGGCTGCCCGATTACCCCTGGAGCCAGCTTATCCAAAACCTTCTATTTGGTTCCTCTGGCACGCAGTAACAAGGACATTCGTGGTATGTAGATAATTAAATTTTATGAGACCTAAGATAAATATTACATCCGGGAGGAGCAGTCAAATAAGTTAGTAATTTTTCCAAATATATAATTTTGTCTTAATTTTAGATATTTATAACAAACTACCTGTATAATGAATTGCATTATATAAAAAAAAATATTGCAATTGTAGGTTTTAACGATGTTTCTAGTCAGTCATAAATGTAGGGAACAAAATATTTATTATGTTACAATATCAATTTGATTTCCAAGCATAGCCCATTACTTTAATTATCTTATCAATGTCAGGTGTGGCCCTGGATGGACATCTGAAGGAAGATGATGTAAACTTAGCCAGTTCAACTCTAGTATCTGAGGGAAAATGCCCTGCAGATGCTATTGGTATCGTGGTATCTTACTCTGTGCGTGTAAAGTTGAACTGCGGTACTCTTGGTGGAGAATTGGTAACCGACGTACCATTCAAACTTCTTCATCCAGCTGAAGGTATGATTTTCAACATTACTATTGTTTTATCCCTAAATCAATTAAACCTTTTATTTAATAACAACAACTGCATGCGTGGTCCGGTGGTTATTGCGTTCGCCTTTGGCCCGGAAGTCGTGGGTTTGACTCCCACGGGAAGCATACTATGTTTATTTGTTCCAGTTTGGTTAGGACATTGCAGGCTTAAATCACCTGCTTGTCTGATAATAAAGATAATTCCGTGCTTCGGAAGGCACGTTGAGCCGTTGGTCCCGGCTGCCATTTGGTGGTCTTTAAAGAAACCTCGTCAAAGGCCGAGAGGCGGTTCCGCACAACTCTGACTCCAGGGTGTACATGGTCGATTGACAATGTACCCTTCTCGAAATGATGATGATTTGATAACAAGTAAAATAGTAACTACGCTCTAATAAAACATCAATGAACTGCGGATTGGTTCATAAGTTATAAGTGTATTGAATTCCCTCCCAAAAAAAACTCCCTTTCCAATTTTTCCTCCTTGAAATTAAATTTATTAAAATAATTAGAAGAAAAAATGAGATAGGTAGGTACTCACATAAAGCTACAAGTTTCGTCAACAGTTTTTACAGACAGTTTCAATTAAATATTCTAAAAGGGTATCAATGATCCGAAACGTGGAAAGCATTGGATGTCGTAAGACAAGCTGTTCCAAGAACTATTGATGAGCAGTGATAACAGTTACATTAGAAATGTTTAACTATGCAAAACAGCAACAAAGGCTTATTATATTTTAGTTATTTAAGTATTCTGAAATTCATTGTTTTTCGTTTACAATAGGAACTATTGAGCGTCAACGTTTCAACGCCATGAAGAAAATGCAGTCCATTGAGAGACACCGCTATGAAAACTCGTTGTACGCCAATGAAGAAGAGGATAATATCGTGTTTGAAGATTTCGCTCGTCTGAGGATGAACGAGCCTGAATAAGCAACTACTTGAAATGAATGATAAAAAAATAAGAAAAAAAAAACAGTAAAAATATATCTAAACCTACATAATAAATTTATAAAAAAAGTAACTTCAAGGCAACTAAATAATATTTCATCATGTAACTACCCTAAAAAAATAAGCATTGCTATATGGACCTCACTTATTGTTATTTAATGCTTTCTTGTGCTCTGCTGCTTACATCCAAAGTTTTTGCTATAATTTTTATATATGTATTGCATTATAATCATGTTTAGGCTTAAAAAAACAATTTGTGTATTTATATTAATTAAATATTTACACCTTTAATATTAGATTTAATCTTACCTTGATTATGTATTCCAATTACGTCTAATAAAATTAATTTCACCACCAAATTTTGTTTTGATCACAGTGAATTATTTTGACCCTACCGCTATAACGACCTGTGCACCACTGACAATTCTTATTTGGAAGTTGCTGTATGACAATCCTTTTTTGCATAAATTATTGTCCATACGACATGGGATGAGGGGTTGTCCACGCCCAATTTTATTGTACCCTTCTTCTGGTTCTTGTTGCACCTACCTTTAGTGTAATTGACTTCAATGCAATTATATAAAAACATGTAGATTAAATATAAATAAAATAAGTCGTCAATCTGTTAATAGATCAATTGATTGCAAAAAGTCCTGCTACTGATAATATTCCTCTTATTAGCAGAAGAGAAAAAACTATTTTAAGAAACACTGAACTAATTTCTAAATTAAAAAGTTCTGTCATCATCTCAACCTTATTATTTTCGAATACCTTCTGGCCAAAACCCATTCCTTTTAATTATATGTATTCGGTAATTTTACGTCTTGTAAAAATAACAAACAAAAATATGTATACGCTTTAATACCGGTCCTACATGGCAGTACTGGAGTACTTTTTTTGAAAAGTGTGCCTCACGCAAAATCGTGATGTTCATTCGACATAATTCATTCATAATGTCATTCGTTTCAAAAATACTGCTTCTGATTATTACAATGAAACAACTATAATCCGACCTCTATAACCCCTTTTTAAGGGGAAACTAGGCCAATGTAATCAGGAGCCAGGGTGACCATGACAGTCAGAGAGACCTAGCCTAATGCATGTGCTACAGCCAAAAGTCATATCAAAGGGTTGGCGTTTTTTTTTTACTTTAGCCTCTTTGCATTTGTACCATAGACAGATGCCTATGGTACAAATGCCATGAGGCTAGAAGAAGTAGGTAGATACCTACTTCTTCTTTGAAAAAGCGAGGTACAAGATTCTAGAGATAAACACAAAAGTATTTGTATCCATTGATAATAATCGATTAGTAACATTCATCAATCGATGACCGAAAATAACCCCGCTCGTACATCACTGCACAGACATCAATCAAAAATTTTTATTTTGGACTTTTGGCGGGAAACTGAAAAGAAAAGAGCAGTATCGACCATGTATCGACGCTGTATTTTATTTTACAAAATTTGTGTTTTTTTGAGTGTTTCTCTTTAATAATGGTGGATTATTAATCGCAAAGAGTTCAAGAATAAGCGTGAGTGTTGGAAAGTGATACAGTGTTCGATTTATGTGATTTTCTTGCTTATTGCCAAAAGCTCCTCGAAATCGCTAAGTGCAGTTTTTCTACCACTTCACTTAGCATAATACTTCTGACTAGTGATGAAACGACTCGAAGCTTTTAAGTCATTTAAAATAAGACTTAGCCTTTTTTACACGACTTGGCTTCAAAAGTAAGACTGCAGCTGTTAGTCTTCATTAATACGACTCATTCGGTTAACGTAACTAAAGGTCTAGTAGACTTCAACGACTCATACGGCTTAAACGACTTACACG
Organism: Euzophera pinguis; assembly: GCA_947363495.1. Lineage (NCBI taxonomy): Eukaryota > Metazoa > Arthropoda > Insecta > Lepidoptera > Pyralidae > Euzophera > Euzophera pinguis. The sequence goes on from OX376158.1 coordinate 2,991,703, forward strand.
ACTGCAGTTCTTTACAAAAGACCTGGCGTTAGAGTAAACCATGATAACTGTTATCAAAGCTCTAAAGGCACTAAATGAGATTCCTTTTTATGGTTCCGTACCACCGAGTGATAAAACCCTTACTGATCGATACATGTTTTTCGTCACTCGGTTCTCTGTCCGTCATAGCCATCTCCCAATCTCTCATTTCTCCCGTTTTACGACTTTCGACTCTACAGGCGATGAGTTGCCAGTCTTTTAAGCTGTTAAAGCAATTTAAGCTACAACTCAGTCGTTTACGATAAAAGACTTCGACTAAAAAGGCTAGTCTTTTGACTTAAACTTGGGAACTAAAAGATTAAGTCAATCGTAAGGCGTCAAAATAAGGCGAGTCTTAATTAAAAGCCTTAAAAGACTTGAGTCTCTTTCATCACTACTTCTGCTTTAGAATTTCTTGACTAAACGAATTTCTTGCATAATTTTTACTTGTTACTGGCTAAATATATTTATATACTTTTATTAAAAGATTTTTGGATTTTGGCGGTAAAATTGCAGTTTCGTTTTGTTTGATTTCGTTCGAAGAAGATACACATAGGTTAGGTAGGTATCTCAAAATTATTAAATTGTGGTTATTTACATGTGATCCTGAACTTGAACAAGTGTGGTAAGTAAGTAATCTTACTTTTACATCTAAACTATTCGCCGGGTTTTGGCATTCTTGACAGAGAATCTGGACTCTCAAAAACTCATTACCAAAACACATTTTCTTCTACCAGGACTTTGAGGATGGCCAGACGCTTGTTCCAAACCCCAATCCATGGAGTAATTACAAAGAGGAGATGCCGTAATAAGCGTTTTGTAAGAAAGTGTTTGTGAGGCTACACGGGGCGGAAGGCAGACGTGCGGGGTGCTTGGTTTCGGCCGTGGCTCCAATCATGGAGCAGAGCAATGACAAGCTACGCCCACTTTATGTCGGCGAAGCGCCAATTATCGCGTCACTGCGCCATTTCAAACGGCATCTCCTCTTTGTAATTACTCCATGCCCCAAACCATAGAAAATGCTTAGGTACCTACTTACCAAGTAATCGTTGCATGTGCTGCACTGATTTTAAAATGGTGTACTCGTATTGATCCTTAGATTAATAATTGTTCTCGCGCGCTGCGGAGACTAAGTCTAAGTATTGAATGTGCGTGTCAAGAAGCGGCGAGACGCGACCACTATACTATTGGATTGGCGACTTTTTGTGGCATTTTCCATCTCGATCTCCTCCATGCTTCGGAAGGCACGTTAAGCCGTTGGTCCCTGTTGTTATTGATGGATAGCAATCGTGAGGCTGTGTCAGATGCCTAGGCAGCCTGAAAAATTCTGATAGTGTTGGCCACTAACACACCTCGGGTCATGTTTGCACTTTATGTATCTTGTACCTTTCCAGTATGTGATGGATCAATCAATAAAGTTTTATTCTATTCTATTCTATGTTCCTGTTTGTCTGGTTTACCTGTAAAAGGTTACGTAGGTCAGACAGTCGCTCCATTGTAATAACTAGTGCCGCCAAATCTAGGACCATGACTTGCAGCGTACCCTAGGCTCCGAAGCGTCAGCTATAGACGCAACTACGAATACACGCCAGGATGAAGACTTAATTTCGAAACTGCATGAAAAACATAGAGAACTAGGTACCTACTTATTATGTATTTACTTTTTAAAATAATAAACGGAATCATCATGATTGGCCATCCATTTCTCGTGAAAGGAACCATGTGAGAAGCCGAAAGGGGGTCCGAGAAACTCTGTAAGTACATGTTTGATTGACTTTGTTACCCACTTGATATGATGATGAGTAATTTACGTGATGTTTAGATGTATAATTTTGAAGAATTCTATTTAAATAGACGCAATCTATTTCGGAAAATGCATAAAACACATTTTTTTTAAGCTATTTAGGTCCCACTGCTGGACAAAAGCCTCCCTTCTCTGTTTCCATACCTCATTAATGTTCATATCATAAAATATATAATTATACTTATATTGTACTAGTTTCCCGCAGCCCCGCCTGCGTCAAAAAGTAGCTTAAGTTTGACCCCGAGTCTTCAACTATATTTTTAGCAAATTTCATCAAAATCTGTTCAGCGGTGTGGTCGTGAAACCGTTACAGACAGACAGAAAGACAGAGATACCTTACTTTCGCTTTTATAATATTAGTATGGATAGCTTAGATTAATAATTGGTCTCGCGCGCTCGACTAGATACCGTCGGCATACTAGAAAAATTCGCAACTAAAACCATGCCGAATTCGGCATACTGGCGGCATACCTGCGTCAGTCATGCATGCCGCGACCGATGAGAGAGTTGGATGTCTAGATAAATATAAAATTTAATGTAAAAGTAGACGCAAAATGTGCAGTTTGCGTAGTCAAACTGTGTAAGAATAATACTAAAAGAAATAAGAAAGATACTGGTATTACATACCATCAATAAGTGTTGTATAATTTCGAAATATGGACATAAATTACTCACGAAAATAATATAACCCGACGGTATTTAGTCGAGCGCGCTAGACCAATTAATTATCTAAGGTTTTTGCCTTGATTAGAAAATTATTACAATGTAACGAAAAAAAATATTAATATCGTGTGGGTTACAAGATCCATTGATCCTGCATACCGGTGTGCACTTAGTACACACAGTAACTGAGTGCACACGGATACAGTAATTTTGAAATGTATGACATATACTAGCTTTTTCACGCAGCTTCACCTGCGTCAAAAAGTAGCCTATGTTTGACACCGGGTCTTCAACTATATTCATACCAAATTTCATCAAAATCCGTTCAGCGGTTTGGCCGTGAAAGCGTAACAGACAGAGAGACTTTCACATCTACATCTACACTTCTACACTATAATCATAATCACATATTATAAAGAGGAAAGATTTGTATTTTTGTGTGTATGTTTGTAATGCCGTATTTATTGTATTTTTGTGTGTAATTTTATGTGCCGATTTTAAAAATTCTGTCACCATTGGAAAGCTTCATTCACCCTGAGTAACATAGGCACACAGGTGGAGCTGCGGGAAACAGCTACTTTATAATATTAGTATAGAAGTATAGATGTCGAACAAAAATCCCACGATATCGAGCAAAAATTGTTTGATTCGCCGATTTTGCGTGAGTCATCATACTTTTTAAAAATAGCATTCCTGATACTAAGCAAAATAATTATACGGACCTATTAGCGCCCCTAATTTCTATGTTGTTCAAGAATTCGACTCCAAAAAGCCGAAAGCCCGATGTCGTATTGCTCTATGATCGTAATAGACAAAAATATTTTCTCATCTTTTTAAAACCTGCCCTGCCAGTTTTGGACAATGGGCTAGAATGGAAGACACCAATGTCCTTCCTCTATGATAGGGTCGAAGGAACCAGTTTGACCACTTCCTCGTGTGAGAAAGGGCAGTAGATGAATGACCCTCTATTTGCATGCGGCTTTTTGCAATTGTCACTTATGACTCACGGGCTTATGGGATGTGCAACATTTTGTTTTAGCTTTCGGTTTTATTACCTAATAATTTCTGTTTAATAAAATTAGGCGTAAGTTAATATTTGTGTTGTTTGTTCTAATAGTTACAGTTTCTTTTTATTAAAAGTTAGAACAAGGTCTGAGTACCTTTTTTGAGTCGGCAAATACGTATGGGATAATTATATGAAATTTTATTTTTGAATGAAAAAATTTTTCACGCACTGTAACAAACAATTTTTAAATCTAGTGTAATAAGTAAATTGATAAGTTAGTAAGACTACGTAGTTAAGTAAGTCGTTAAAAACCCGCAATTCGAAATTTCAAATTTGCATGAAAAAGTGCAACGAAAATCAAGGTAAAATCCTGCTCGCCCGTATGTCATAATCTTAAGAGTAGCCCATCACCAGCCTATTGTGCTTGCACCCCTTTTACGAACAAGTGCGCTATTGACTAGCCAAATCATTGTCTATTGCGAAAGGTGACTTACAAGGGACATTGGGCGAATTCCCATACTATAACTGGTCAGACTGGTTTGCCCAAAAAGGGTGGACAAGGACACCCTTTGACCGTCCCGCAATTTGTACGTGACGGCTGTTATTTTGCAAGGATTTTGTCTTGCGTGGGAATGCATAGCGGATTTATTGTCGACTACCTGGTGGTGGTATGGTATGTTTTGTTTATAACGGCTATGTAGTTAGTAATGAAACTGTTAGGTGTCACGAGGCTCTTGTGAAAACCTTTCTCGGTTATACCAAAAGATTTTGTCGTCGGTCGTAGTTTATTGAATTGACTTCACGCCAACATCAATCACTATAATTTTTCTTTTGCTGAGATCTAGATCTCACTTTGGTAGTCCGACACTACAATTGTAAGAAATTATAATAGTAAGAACTCTATTTATATCACTTCGTGATAACCATGGAAAGAGATGAAGTGATGGGATTTTAACTTTGACGTGGTCAAACATTTCCTAAATCTATGCTTTATCAATTGGTTCACCTGCGTGTCAAAACGTAATGAATTACATCGTCAAATGAAAAGCCTGAATTTTATTTTTCGACAAGGAATACTAAGAAAGAACGATATACAAACGATAATACGAAGAATACAATCATAATATTCTGATCATCATAATCATTTTATTGAGAAGTTTTCAGTTTCGCTAACAATACCTTTCCTTGTATTCACGAAAGGTGATGAATTGTAACGTAAACATCACAGCGTGAGCAACCCCTTCCAGCAGCCCTTGATCTGATTTTTTTTCTTTTTTTTTCATCTCAGACGCGTGTTCATGAATGGGATGAGGGTACGCACTCTTATGGTCCAATAGAGAATTATGCTAGCTATAACAGGTAGCATATGTAATTCTCCATTTTTAATTGTGGTTTATTTTATGAAAAAAATTTGTATTCGTTTTTTAAGTAGTTTCAGCGTTTTTTCTTTCGTTTGTCATCGTTGTAGTGTAGCTTTTGAGTTTAAGGCAGTTGGTGTGTAAAAATAAATAAATAGTCCAACCGATATTAAATCTGTGGAACGTACGCTTGTTACAAGTTACAAACATCACTCGGATATTATATCTGAGCGTGTTTCCCAGTTACAACTTTTTGTTTTGGTGCAATAAAGAGTAATTGTATTGTACGCTTACGCTTCCGAGCGCAGGAAATGAAATGAAATATTTATTTTGCGAAAACATGGTAACAGTAATTTTATGTTAGATGTAATAATAAGTACCTAGTGAAGGATCTACATGTTTCACCATTACTGGCATGCAATTTTTTTTAATGTTATGGTTATAAATGACTGGTTACCGTTCTATTATGTTCTTCTCTACTTTTCAGTTTTCAATTCTAGATGAATTTAGGACTTTCCTTTTAAGAAATATTTGCTAAAAATCTGTAAGCTCTAAACATATTATTTTTTATGTTCATTCAAGCCCTTACTCTAACGAATGGTAAAGTTATTGTTTTCGCCATAGGGGTCCTATCTGATAAGATAGAGCCCGGATCTACCGTGTAACAGACCACCTTTATCCTCAAAACCTGTTTGGGCATTCAAGTCGTGGGAAAGGGCAGTCGGCTGACCCCTGAATTTGCATCATGCGTTAGTTAAATGCAACTATAGAATTGCTTACATTGGGGACTGAGGTCTTGAGGTATATATCGTTTCATAGATTTAAGAAACGGTTTTTTAAACGATTTTTTGTTGAATTAATTTTTTTTTATTGTTAACCAGTTCTTGATTTTGATCGTTTATTTCAGAAAAAAATAACAAGAAAAATGACAGAATACCTACCAAATTTATTGTCTGGTTACTTTAGGTCACAAGATAGCCAGCTAACAGACATGACGATGATATAAGAGAATACAACTGGGAATACGCTAAAATGAGATAACTACAAATTGAACTATAGTAAGCAATAACAAACAAATCAAGCTTAGATTTATGTAAATTACTTGTTTTATGTAGGTTCCTTCTAAGAGAAATCAATGCGAGTCCAATAAATTTGGCAAGTGCATTGCCACCGGCGGCCCTCTCAAACTCGGACCCTGCTATTTACTGCATCCTATCTTCCTATCCAAGTTAAATATATAAATTAGCTTAGTTGTTGTTGTTGTTTTGCATTCGCAACATGGTCGATATTTAATACACTTCCAATACCTCAAGTAGCTAAAAGTTGCGTAGCTTTTTAAATAACTTAGTTGACATAGTAAGTCTTACTAACCCCTCATAAAGTGATTTTTGGTGCTTGGGCCTTGTCACATAAATTATAATAGAATGCGAAAGGTTGCTAGTTATACTTCAAAGAGAATTAAATGATTTTATAATATCCAATTTCATATTAATAAATCTTTTAAACTATCTAATAATAATAATCATCCCGAATGCAAATACGAAATAGGCAAGTACAAAATTTTCAAAAGTAAAATTTCTGCAGTGTATAATAGTAATCGAAGCAAGTCTAACTTGCAAACCCTTTTACAACTCTCGCTTCTAAGTTCGCGTTCCGTTAAACTTTCTTTTCACTTTTTTGTTAGCCTGTACGTGACTTTGGCAATGAGATTTTTTATATTTCTAACAGTTTCTCTGTTCTATAAAACACTCATCAGTCTAAATTAAAATAAAATAATCCCATTAATATTATAGTGCAAGAAGTTTTTCGATATTGTGTCTATTTGATTTTTTTCAAAGCGAAAAATAAATCATCATTCTTTATAAACTTCTTTAATTAAAATAAATAACAACTAACAAACTAACTATGCTTAATTTAATAGTTCAGAATTGGCTGCAAGATATACGCTTGCCCCGTCGCTCTATCTACTACTCTTCCCGTCGCATGCTCTAAAAATAACCGCGGAGCTGATGCACTGGCTTCGGGTTGTTGATGCTGTCTCACTCCTGCACCATCCTCGTAGTTCACGTATTGCTTTAACTCGGGCTGTGGAGTATCTGCATACTGATTTGATTCCGGTGTATCATCTTTCTCTTTCACTACTAAAACAACTTGATTCTTCTCTTCTTTTGGCTGGTAATCCTCTTTGTTTCTATATTGCTGACGCTTTTTTGGTACTTTCTTATAAATCTCAGGTTCTTCATCTTCGTCTGTATAATCTTCAACTTTGTGAGACGGGGCTGGTTCTAACTGTTCAGCTTTCTTCCCTTTTTGCTTTCTAAGTGTGTGTCTTTGGTTTGAATCTTCCTCATTGTATTCCTTCTGAGGATTTCTCTCGAATTTTGCTCTTGGCTGAGCGCGCTTGGCTCTTCCATTTTCTTCGTAACTGGATTTTTCTGGATCATAGTCATCATTGGAGTATGAAGAGTGATCGTTAGGTTCGTCGTCGTAATGTTCATGTGGATTTTCTTTGACATGATATGACCCATCATCAGAATCGCTATCATATCCATCATCGCCATGGTTTCCAGTATTGCCAGCATGATTCAAGTCCCAGTAATGTTCACCATAACCACCTTTTTTGTCTCCCCATCTAACCTGAATTGAATATTTTATAATATGTTAGACAAACATTTTCTTTTTGCATTTCAGACATAAATTTTTAAAACTATTATATAGGAACAATTAGTACAAGAAACAGAAAAGTTATAACGAAAAGAACACCCAATTATTTGCGAAAGCAGGTTATGAAATTGATAGAAGTTAAAATAACTCTAAGGGTTTAGATAAAAATTAAATGATAAGTTAAATAGATAGGTTTCAAATGTCTTAAATATTTAAAATTATTAAAAGATACATATTTTTAAAAGTGAAATAGTTATTAACAAGAACAAACGTCTGCCATAAAATAAATTAATAAGAAAATACTTAGATATATATAGATCTTTGGGATAATGTTTCTTGCCTAAAAGATCGCAAAAAGAAAAAAAAAACTGCAATACCGACATAGCTAATATTATATCTTTGGAAAAAGAGGAAATAACAAATATATCTTTAGGTATATTTTCTATTAGCAGCAGAAACAAAATCCCAAGGAAATGAAAGCACAAGAAGCATACTTTAGCAGAGAAGAGTCCAGCAGATGGTCGGGACCTCTCATGCCTCTCAGTGAAGTGGCGTTCGCTCCCCAACCGATGGCCCTGGTCGAAGTCCTCCGAAGTAGGCAAATGCCTATACCTTCAGTCACAAGCGAAGCGGGACAGAGAAAGAAATAGATTGTTAGAGAACAGAGCGAGAAAATAATAGTTTTACTTTTCCCATGTCCCTGTGGTTCTTAAAGTCTTTCTTCTCATAACGCTGCTCCCAATTGTGTGGGTCTTCGCACACGTGTCCGAATTCTATGTTGTATGGACTCAACTGTACTGAGAAAAAATCCCTATAAAGCAAATTTCACCTAGTAACTTATTAGTATGTTGTAACTGTTAAGTGTTAAGTATGGTTTTGAAACATGTGTTGACAATGGAGCTTATTTAAACAACAATGGATGAACGTAATGTTATAGTTGCTGCAACAGAGATAAAAACAAATGATGACATATTTTGATTTGCAAATTTAACTTTGGTACATTGGAAGAGAATGCAATTTCGTATACTAGTGGTGATTTGCGTAGGCGTGGATGAACTTACTGGAAAAATTTAGCTTGTGCTTGGACTGTAGAGGGGTTGTTCGGTGGATTTTTGACTGTGACGCTTCTGACTGGGTTCCAGAATGGACCTGCCGATAGAGCTAGGACGTAGCAGAGCCATTTCTGAAAATAGAAATAGACCTAGTTAGTTTATTGTTTTCTGTCCTATCTGTCTAAAAATAACCGCTTCATAGTAATTTAGTAAATTTTTCAACTAGAAAAATAATATGTACTGTAATAACTTCCTTTTCACGATTGTTCCACATTAAATTTATACGCTGTTTATTCTTGAATATATGTAAATATACACTATATTATAATTATTATTTTTAATAAGTGTGATAATTTCAATTCACTTCACTGTTTACAAATTTTATCACAACCGAAATCTGTCTTTCGAAATATTTGTGCGAAACTAAACAATTTTCTTTTTCCTCCTTTCACGTAAATATCAGCTTTTTACTCATTTTTGTGATTTTCAACATTTACTTGAAGTATTTAAATTGTGTTCCAATTTTCTTTGAGTTTATACTCGACAATAACATTTACTTTTACTTTTATTTAAATGAATTAAACAAATATAGTGTTAAAATATTTTTTTTTTACGAAATGTTTAATATCAAACAAGATTTAAAAAATAATGTTTATAAGGAATTAATTCTTTTGGATATAAAAAATACTTTGGAATCACAGTGAACAAAAATAATAGTACCAACACATCAGAATAATACAGATAACCCTACAAACGAAACACACTTCACAGCTACTCGTATTCAATAACTTTTATTAGACAAATGAGAATCTCACAACACTTCGCTTCCGCACTCATCACTTTCGTTTTTCAAATTTTTTTTAACATTTGTCTACAGTTAAATTAAATATTTAAATGTTTTTGATAGATACCGTTGTTATCCGTTGTGACATCTCTGTTCTCGGTTGATTGATTGTATTGTGCGGCGACGGTGGCCGGCAGGTCATTTATAGTGGTTACTGTAACTATTTACTATGACCAGAGCTCGTCAACATTTTTAACTGACTCCCATATTAAAAGTTTATCAATTTGGTCAACTGTGAGAATTTTTCAAATCTGACATATAGTTTTGGAAGTTGCATCACCATAAATGGCAATTTTTTAAATCACAGATACTTAACGCTCTATCGCAAAACATACAGGATTTTTTATATTGATATTTTGGAAAAGTAAAGTCGGTGAGTTTATTATTTAAATTACCACCATTGCTTATCCTACGTATAAGTTATTGATTTAAAAATTAAGGCCAGGAGTCTTTTGAAAAGTGTGACTCATGCAAATTCAATGATTTTTGTTCAATATCAATTGACATTCGTCATAATCGGCGAGAAGGACGATTTTCATTCGAAATTATGAGTCATTTAAAAAAAGGGGTTCTGTACCTATTTTATTGTATACGAGCTTTAGTTAGACTCTTAGTCATAGATATGCAAAGATTTAATTTACTTTAGGATAGTATCAAACTCACAGTAAACTTATAATGTTATGTAGCAAATTATAGTGTTGTACTTAGATTTACTGGAAAAGGGAAAGTAGAAAGTCAGGTCATTGATTCAGTGTGGTGTTCGATTGTTTTACATCCTCTCTATGCAGCGAGCCTTACTTGATATTATTCAATAGATTAGGTATTCATTTACGAAAATTTATTATTTCAGGTGAGCATTATTACACTTAGAGTTTTTTTATAGCTCTAATATCAAAACTGAAAGTCTGATGTAACTATTTTATTTTACTTTGTATCGACATCATATTATATCGTTATACCTAGTCTGGAACTGCCTCCTGGTTAATGGGTTCGCCTTTGACCTGGGGGTGGTGGGTTCGATTCCCACCGGAAGCATACTTTGTTTATTTTTTTCCAATTTGGTTAGGACTTGGCAGGCTTGTATCACCTGATTGCCTGATAATAAAAATTATTCCGTGCTTCGAAAGGCACATTAAGCCGTTGGTCCCGGCTGCCATTTGGTAGTCGTTAAAGGAACCACCTCAGAGGCCGAGAGGCGGTTCCGAACAACTCTGACAACAGGGTGTACATAGTCGGTAGACAATGTAACCTACACAAAATGATGATGACGACCTAAAATCTACTAAATATATTATTTTTGTATTTGTGTAGTTGTTACATTCTTCTACATATAAAACGTCTGCATTAAAAGCATTTGTCTGAACATAACAGTAGTTTTTCTTAAGAAAAAAATAGAATAAATACTACATAAAATTAGACTCCTCAATTATTCGGGTGATTGTTCATATAATCGAAGACATAGACAAAACATTTATTTTTAAATCCCATTTTATATTAATGAGAAGCCAACTGTTGACCATTCCAGTTGATGACACTAGTCGAATATTACAGCCCAAATCGAATTAGAAAAAAATAGTATATTTACAGTAACTAGAAAGTAAGACATTAACATGAATATTTTCTTATTAATGTAATAACATAAATATATTTTCTAATTTTCTAATTAATAGTTGAAAATAATAATTTTAAAAGGTGAATTAAACTATTTTAATAGGTTTTTATAAGACATCATTAAAATGGTGAACTAAAAAGTTAATTACGATTAAAGTTAACATTATAAGGTAAGTATTCGTATTAGGTATTTGTATTTTATCATATTGGGTTTTTACAACAATTGACACAGTTTCGTCAAAGAAACAAAACCACTAACTGGCGAAGCCTCTCAGTCTAGAGTGGATATTTGGATGTAGAGATACCCTTCGGCCTCATCTCTGCCGCTATCAGCGTGCCTCCCTCCTGGACATGACCTGCCACGACTTAGACTCCGGACTCTCGTAGGCCGAAGCAAGGAAAACATGTTCAGGTGGGTCTACTGCTCGAAGGTTGACTGCCAGTGCGGTGTCTCTCCCCAAACCATGACGCATCTCCTGCCCTGTCCTGCGTGCCCGGCCACCTGCACGCTCAGGCACCTCTACGAAGCCAGCGACAATGCCTTGTCGGTGGCGGAATTTTGGTCCTCTGAAGTTTGATAACAGCCAGAGTAGACTCGCAGTATAACAGAAGAAGATCTTATTGAGTAGTACCGAAGACCGGGCGAAGTGGCCCCGATGCAACCAGCTGAAGAGGCAACTGGGAAAGTGCTAAGTTTTAAAAGGTGGTGTAGCAGTGGCATAGTTTATACGAATTTTGAATTAATTGTTCAAAAATCTCACCGCAACACTCGCAAGTCGTAAAAAGTTACTAAAGAAATATAACTAAAGTAATATTTCAAGAGAGTAAGTAGAGTAGTACCTCCACCCTACAGAAGACCGCAGCCAAATAACACTGTGATGCAGTGTTGTGTTCCTGCTGGTGAATAGGGTCGCCAGGCTCCAGAGGGATCACTGTGCTGGTAGCGGACAGGTCGTGACATCTACGGTGTTCCACGCGATCATAGGCTACGGAAACCACTTACCATCAGGTGGGCCGTACGCCTGTTGGCCTACTTGTTTATTTATTTATTTATTAAAACTTTATTGTACCACAAGTAAAAATACAATTGGCGGACTTATGCTAAAAGAATTCTCTCCTACTTAGTTGTATAAAAAAAAAAGAATTACTTCAAACACAAATAAAATATCCTCAATTTTTAAATCTACCTATAACAAAGAGTTAGGTTATGTGTAGAATGAATAAATATAAATTTAAGTATTCATTCTCCCTCTAACAGAGATTTTTTATAAGCGGCTGTCAGCATAGCATAGTTTCATTAATCCTCATTAATTCCTTAAAATGAATGTTCCGTTACATACCTTTATCCTACGTACGTCGCTTGTTGTAGCCTAGAACAATGATTTATATGTTTATTTTAGTTAAACATCATAAAGTTTCAAACTTTTTGTAATTTTAGTGCGATTTGTCCATGTTTTATTTATTCCAATTAGAAAGTAGAGCAGTATACATGATAATAGACCATTCAAACCTATTAAATTAGCCAAGGATGCAACGGAGAACAGATACTTTACTTCAGAAGTATATCTAATTGAATATTATATGGCAGCGCGTAAGGAAAAAAAATTATCTAAATATTCCAACAGAAAAATGTTTTTTATAATTGTTTGGGGAAACTGTAAAAAAATTGTGATTGTGAAAAATTTCTTGCAAATTTTCTTTTAGTTTTCCAGGCTCTATAGAATGTGGTGTTACGAAGTTTCAAAATAATTATATAAAAACTAACAAACCGCAAAATACTTGCATAAATGCATTTTTCTTACACGAACAAAATGAATTTAAAATCTAATAAGAAATTGAACCCCTGTAATGGAACTGGCTGCGTGTTGTCTATGTAGATGATATAATTAAAACACTGCCAACCCTAACAGGAGAAAACGAACCGGACTAATCAAGATCAGAGGCCGTGTAATGAGTATTGCGTAACTCTGCGTAAAATATTGCACCTGACGGGTAAGGCTTAACGCAAATTTGAATAAAATGCATTAACTGAAAAAAGAACCGTCATAATTACGTAAGTCTGCGTAATTATTACACTTGCACCTGACGGGTCTCGGTTCAGAGTGTCAACGCTTTGAATAAAATTCATTTACGGAAGAAAAAACCGTAATAATAGGTTACTTGACTGTATTCAAACTTGGGCAAAATTTGCATACGACACTGAAAAGTAACACATTCTGAGAACAATAAAAATATGGTTGTTAATTAGGTAAGGCAGTAATTGGATTTTAAAGTTTTTTCAAGAAGAAAAATGAGAGCGTGGAGGTGACGTCTTGCTATCTCTTTTGTAAGAAAAAAACCAAGTGGTAGTGACGTCACAACATACACAGTGCATCCTTTTCTTGTTTCTTGACAGTATCTTCTACCGAATTTCAAAGTCTTATAACTTAGATACTTATTTAAGAACAGATTTAAAAAAATCTTTCTGTGATCAGTTTCTGGTAGTGAAAAGTTTTATATCAATGATAAAAATAAATTTAATAGAACACCCAATTGTTGAGGTCTGCAAAATTGTCGCATTTAACGTGTCTCGGCGTAGAGCCAGCGTAAATTTGAATAAAATGCAATTACTGAAAAAAAAATTGCTGTCCTTTTGGATTTTATAAGTTTTACCTTTAAGCACAGATAAACAACATTTATAACTCAGAATTAAACGCAAATTTTAATAAAATGCAATATTCAAGTACAGAAACATCTTTTCTTAAGTCTTCAATACATCTTTGTCCCAATTTTCAAATTGCATGTTTTATTCAACTTTTCTCTTTAGCAAAAACAACTTTCAAGAATATAGAAACTAGAAACATCACATAGAATTGTGTTGTTTTACCCGTTATCCATACTGTGTATTTTTCTGCCTAAGATGGCCGTAATTTTGACTTTTACAAAAAAATAAATACTCAAATAGGTATATGATGATGAATGTGTTAAAATAAATCTATAATGGATGAATCTGTAGAAGGAGCGCAGCGAAGAGGATTTTTTGAAGGCACTCGAAAATCAGCTCTGAAACTATTACTATATAGTGCATACATTCTTGAACAAGACAAAAAAATGCTCGCTCGCTCTCGAGGATAAGCGGGTGGAGCTACCCGCACTTTATAGTAATCGTTGTAAAGTTGATTTTTGGTTGCCTTGAAAAATCCTCTCCGCTGCGCTTCTCTTGGTCTGAACAGACCCTAGCAGCGTAAAAAATGGCGACTATTCCAATTTCCAAATGGACGTTACGCGAACATCAAAAAAAAAATCTGCAAAAAAATACACAAAAAAATGTTATCAACAGAAGAAACAACGGTTTTTCTGCGGAATTAAGTTGCGTAAAGTTTGATAATATTTTTCAGACACTTATTTCTTTAGTGACAGATAGAAAATTGTTTGAATGATTGATAATAAAAAAATCATCGTTATTATGCACGAGATTTTTATTAACTAAAATCTTACTAAATATTGTTCTTTTCTTTCGCTTTTTATACACTTACGCTCTCTACCTAGTCCGCACTGGCTCTATGTACCTACTGATATCAGTACAACCTCCCTATTCTGAGCATATATATATTACTTTAACATAGGTTTACTATTAGACAATGATCTTAGGTGTAAATTCGATAATACGACACTAGCATTTTGTGCAATGAAGCTTAAATATATTAGTTTATATTTTAGGTTATTTTAAAGAATGACCAACAACCACAGCTCTATGTTTTCTATGTTTACAGGTACCAGAAATTTGCACCTCATCTCGCACGTCATCTTTCCACTACACTGCTCAGTATAACCCTCTACATGGTGTATAAGTACCAACGTTCACATCAAATGTAAAGTAGATATATATATATATATATATATATATAAATTATCTCTATGATCAACCTGACAAATCAAACTATATGTAACATTATCCAAATGTAACAACCGGTCACTTAGATTTTGAAAGTAATACAAATTAGGCTGTTCAACAATAGTCATTGTGAAATGTACCACTAGTGAGGAAAGTATGTCAGTAAGTCGATCGGATACATGGATATCACGACCGACGGAATCTTTCGGACTTTTGTTCACTTTCCTAACTTCTCCATGGAATTGCGTGAGAGAGAATTCTTATATTTTCTTCAAGTCACGAGTTTCAATAGCAATTCTGCTTGCCTTGGCCTTATCCTACTGCGGTGACGCTAAAGGAGGTTATTTGAAATTTCGCTAGCGGCGTTTGATTCAAAAGTATAGATAAGTGTCAATATGTAAAATTTTAATTCACGTTTAAACAATCAATAAATCGACAATATAATGTCATATTCTAGCGTATTCGAATATCTATGGTGGATTTAAATAATACAAATACTTTCAGGGCTAAATAATCAACTTTTATGTTTTACAAAATATAATATGATTACACTTAAAATATTTGTACTTTATTAAAATCCACCCTGTCACAATTCACAATGTCAATTGCGTAATAAATAAAAGCTCTGTGTAAACTTATTGATAATATATATATATAAAAGGTAATAAATATAATTAAATAGGTAAAACGCTAGGTTTTAAATATTCAAACGTACAGCAGTACAGTATACAAGCTTAATATTTAAACCAAATTGCAGATATAATTTGTATTTTTTTGGAGAAACATTGCTTATGGTGTTTAACAAGAACCAGCGTAAACATTTTCCCCCTTTTTCATAAAAATATACGAGCGTTCGTTAAACCTACATTAACTAAATTATGTTTAGACCCTTTCTGTTTTATCTATTTTTGACATGAAAGAACGAGACGAAACATAAGTTAGTTAACTTGGACTTATTGAACGTTCCCTAATTTTTATGAATAATGGGGTTAAGAAATAAAATACCTAATCATCGAGATATATGATATCTCGATGTACCTAATATATATTATCTAAGGGTATTTACCTACGCCGATATTTATAACAAGGTTTCTTTAACAAGTAAATAATAACAACTATTAATGTTAGACTTTTATAATAAAATGACCACAAAATCGAACTTTCATGGGTTTAAATTTAAAAAAAATGTGGTGGTCAAGGTTAGGTCATAAATCTGTCCATGAAACCTTTGAAATTTAATTTAATTTAAATGGGGCAATAGGGTCAATCGCGCATAATTGCATTTAGTAATCAATATTTTTTTGCAAACTAGCTTTTTCCCGCGGCTCTGCCCGCGTTTAAAAGTAGCCGATGTTTGACCCCATGACTTGGACTATATCCACACCAAGTTTTCACCAAAATAGGTCAAAAGGTTTAGCTGTAAAACCGTAACAGACAGACTTTTGAATTTATAATATTCAGTGGATTTTTAATTCAGTTTTAGAATTAAATATCACCTCACAAGTTTTAAGTTTAGATATGTTAAAGTACATGACGATAAAATAATATGTAGGGATAACTACATTGTATATTATTTTAAGATCTTATTTGCAGTACCATGTTTATAGCACATAAAATTTCATTTATTTATTCATACAGAGAACACTTTGCGGTTGTCCTGGATTTGGACATCAAAAGCTTTATGTGATTAGGTATGTGTAAAGTCGAAACGATAAGAAAGTAGCGTGCATTACATTTTGTATTTTTATGCAATAAAGTATTATTTTTACTTTTTTTTTATTACAAAGCCGGATATTATTAATTTAATCATATAATATAAAAAATAAGTAATGTATTTTTCTGTGCAAAAAAGTTATTACAAACAAATAAGCTATTTATATTGCTGCCTATATTCTAGAAGAGTATTAATAACGTATTGGTAGGTACATTAAGTTTTCATTCACTTTTAAGCTGTCCTACTTTCAGTTTCTTTTGTTACTCTTATCAAATCCGGGTCTTAATTAAGTTACATGATCGATTTTAATTTATCACAGTTAAGCACTTAAACTGTTTAAAATTTTATAAAGTGATTACATCCGGTTTGAGAATTCTGGTAAAATGTAAATATTCTCTCAAAATATGTAGAGTCGTCTGAAAATCTCTTCTAAGAAAGACACAAACCTAAAATGTAAAATCTGTGAGTTATATGGAAACTAAAAGAGATTTAAGTCGTGTGTTCTGAGAATCGGCCTCCAGTACTATCAGTTTTCTGTCTACTATCTACTGAAATAAATAGTTTCTTGGATACCCGAAGATGATTGCAGGAAATGAAGCGCTGGAGCGACGACCTGAAGTGCTTTCAACAGCGGTGGTTACACTTGACCTTGTTCAAAGATGTTTGGGGAAAGATGGGGGGAGACCTTTGCCTAGCAGTTGGACGAAATAGGTTAATAAAAAAAGTACAGGATTGACCATATAACCCATTCGATGAATGAATTACCAACCATTACACCACGGACGATAGGAAGTCGCATATTTCCAAACCGTATACATCACGGCGTGAAGAGTAAGAGCCTGTCTCCTATCAGATTGTTCACGGAACCGAAGCGGATCCGTACGCGTTGGACCGTAAAAATGCGAGAAAGTGATCACTCATTTTGTAAGTTTATAAAAGACTGATTGACACCGCTGCCATGACTTATTACGTAGCTGGCAGATTGAAGACATTGATTTCGGAAATGGACACTCGTGTTTTGGTAAGTGCATTGATTTGCTTTTGTTTTAATTGACCTAAATGGTGCGAATGATTTTTCGAAAACGTATTGATTTAAAACGAAATTATACTTGCGGCAAACTATTGTCGTCATATTGCTCTATTATAGGAGTTGATAAGTATTTCTCGATAGAAATGTAGGCCTACAAGACATTACACTTTTGATAAAATTTAATAATAGGTTTGCTACTGACAGTATTTCTGTGGATGTATAAATAAAGTTCTATTTTAAAGAATACCATAAAGAGAGGCGAATTGGAAATTGTTACAGGTGTTTACATAGGTAAACGTTTATCAATACCATTATGTTTGGTTAGTTCTCATAAACAACTGTACCACCTTTTTTTCAGTTTTTATTCGCGTGCAGCGTATTAGTGGCAGCTGCATCAGCATGGTCGATTCCATACCAGAACGCACCACGACCTCTCAGGGTTACGAGATACGCGCCGCCGCCAAATTATTACAGAATCCCAGGTAAGATCTAAATTACTTTGTTGTAGCCCTTCGGGTAGGAAAGCGGGCAGCACGAGTATGTAAACAAGTCATTCGCTTTTACTGCCATTTTCCCACTCATATTCCTGACAGCGGCATCACCAGGAGTTGTGGGTAGAGTCTACGACGTATAGAAAGTTCTGTACTTAATATTTTTTATTCGTCTAATCGATTAATTCAATTCGTTTGTCTCAACAATTGGTTACAATTGGTCTTATAATTAATATACAGAACATGACGGACCCTGGCAGGGCACTACAATTTTACAATCTTATGTTACTTAAAAAATTTTAAGAGAAAAATTTTGTGTTTTAATTATCGTGCGATGCTCCATAATTTGACCACTTTTCAATAATTTCGTTCCTTGCCTGTTGCCTAAATTACAACACTCAAATTTAAATATAACAATTGCATTTATTTATTGAATACAAACATTGACAGCAATTATAATACAGGTATGAGACATTTAAAAAATAAACGTGTATAATATAATTTTACCTAAATTTTTATTCCAGTTCGACCTGCCCCTTCTCAATCTGAAGAGCCTCAATGGGAGCGTCCAAAACGCCAATACGATCACCACGACCACGATGATGACCACCGAAGCACCAGTGGTGTCACAGGACCAGTCCATACTTTCGTCAAAACTGATAAAAATGCCAACTATAAATGGGGAGTACGACATCACGTCGGTAACAAGTACGCGTCGTAGTACTGAAGCTGCTAAGGACTACTGCTATTTAATTTATTTAGCTGTTATTTTTAATGTTATTGTCGTTTTAATCCAATAAAATTGATTAAGTTAACATTTACCTTTTTTCTTTTGACTTTGAAATCGTTTATTTTCAATATAGGATGTAAATATCATTTATTGACGTCAGTTTACTTATATTAAGTTTACTACCACTTCCAAAACGCAAGTGGAGAACAAGAACAAGTGATCTTACAGGGCCAGTCCCCTCTTTCGTCAAAACTGATAAAAATTATAAATGGGTCGTAACAAGTACGCGTCGTAGTCGCCAAAGCTGTTATTTTTTTTTACCAACAGGCGTACGGCCCACCTGGTGGTAAGTGGTTACCGTAGCCTATGAACCTGACCCTGAAGGAACTTTTTCACGCCCTTTTTTGAAGGCTCCCATGTTATAGTCACTAGGGAAAACCATGGCAGGGAGTTCATTCCATAATCGCAGTGTACGAGGCAGGTAATTCCGTTTGAAGCGTACTGTTATATACTCGATAACATGGGATCCAAGGTATGGGGATGAAATCCCTGACGATGGCGAGAGGTGCGATGGTAAAAAGTAGTCGTTGGCATCATGTCAAACAATTCCTCCGAGCATAGCCCATATGCTCGGAGGGATAGAATATATATATAGCACAAGCTGTAGAACACGCATAAGGAAGAGAAGTCTCTCCTGAGACTCAAAGGCTCAAAACCGCTTGTTATCACGGGATCTTCGGCAATTTTGACAGCGTGTCTCTGTATTGAGTCAAACGGCTTAAGCTGACATTCAGGTGCTTCCGCCCACAGGTGACAACAATATTCCAAATGTGGCCGCACTTGCGCATTATATAGGAGCAGTGTATGCTGCGGCGTGAAAAATCGCTTTGCCCTGTTGAGAACTCCGAGCTTTCTGGATGCCATATGATTTATATCATATTTTTATTTTATTCTTTTTTAAATAAATCGGCTAGTCGGCCAAAGTCATGATCGGCAGTGCCGACAAATCAAGGACCATGACCTACAGCGTACGATGCGGCTTCGAAGCGTAAGATGAGGACGCAACTAGGAAAACACGCATGGACGAAGAAGTTGTTTTGACAATATTTTTAGATGCCTAGAGACCTATTAAAAATTCTTAAGATGTATTTCCGAAAATGTGAAGCTACCTACACCTAATCAGAAAACAATCGTAAAATATTGCTGTGGTCTCAAATCTCTACGAACTGGAAGTATTTATCAGTACATAAAGATACATGTTTTATATGTGTGTAGATAGGCTACACATATGTTTCCGTATATGAAATAAAACGGCAACTAATAACGACTTTTAATTAACTTCGGGCCGGACTTTGGCGGATAAGATCGCAATATCGGCTCATTCAAACTTTCTTTTGCTAATTATTTTTAAGGACTTCAAAGAACAAGCGAACAATTATGATAGGATCTCGCAGTTATATCGAGATAAGAATTGACTGCTTCTTTCTTACTTTACTTGACATAACAGTTCAATTATATCTCATTATGCATCATGTAATAATAATTTTGTTATGAACTCTGGCAGGGCCGGAGTCAGTGTAGTGAGTGAGCTCACTTTTTCTTGCGACATTAAATAGTATAATATTTAGTTTAAATATTTTTCGTTATAATCTTTATATATAAAAGAATATATAATATAAAAGCTATAAACGTGAAATTTGGACAGAAGTTTTATGTTATTACATAGGTAGCACTCAGTTAAGAAGGGTTTTTTCAAGATTCACCCCCTAAGGGGGTCAAACGGGGATCCAAAGTATGCATGGGGGAAAGAGATTAGTTAGTCCGATTTATTCGAAACTTCATAAGATTATTGCTTTTGACAAATGATTAAACACGTGTTTCAGGATTGAGGATTGTTTGAGGATCGAAAATGCAAAACTTAAACGATCACTGATTTGTCAGTGACTTTTGGCGTGTGGTTTCTTTTGAGATAAAGGGGTTCACTAAGCAAGAATTATTCTAAATGCACATCTTATGGGGATTAATAAAATCTAAGTAGCTAAATCTTGACTTTTTTAAATTTAATTCTGAAAGGGTCAAATGTGACAAAGTCTGAAAAAAGAAAAACTAAAATAACATTGATCGTTTTCCAAATTCACCTGCTAGGAGAGTAAAATTGGGTCCAAACATGTATGGGGAAATATGACCATTTTATTTAAAATGTTACAAAATGATTTCTTATGATGAATAAGTAAATACCTATTTTAGGATATTTTGCATTAACCGCTAAAAGGGGGAAAAGGTTATGTATTATTGTGTTTATTTTAGCAAGGTGGCTCCTTTTGTAATCAGCGGGTGCACTAAGCAAGGAATTTTCAAAACGCACCACCTAAGGGTGTAATGGGGTCCAAAATAGGTAAGGGGGAGAGATTAGATAGACCGTGTTATTCGAAACTTCACAAGTTATTTCTTTTGATGAATAAACAAATACCTGTAAAAGTACAAGCACTTAATAAATTATTTTGCGTGCTTCCGCCACCAGTTAGTTCATGCAAACTATTGCCGGCCGGCACCCACCCACTACTGTTAGTCCCAACATGCCCGCCACTACTAGCTTGCACATGCAACACGTGTTTCGCCTCTACGCGAGGCATCTTCAGGCACTAGACCAAGCTGTTAATAGTCCGACGTATAAACGACGAATGACACAAAACCATCGTACCCTTCCTATTATACTACTACCCCCACCACTAAGAGGTGGGATTATGAAACATGTTAAGTAATGGAGAATTATTTAAATCAGTTTGTTTATTAATTAAGGGAATTTTTAAATTTTTATGTTTATTTATTTCTAACTGCTCCAAAATGTTAAGCTTTAACCCTTTCTCTTCAACATGTAATATTTCATATGTATGATTAGGTGACAAATTATGATTATGTTCTAATAAATGTTCCGCAAAATGAGACCTCTCTGGGTGTTTATTTTTAAATGCGTTTAAATGTTCGTTATAACGAGTTTTGAAATTACAAATTAAAAACATCTATTATATGCAGCTTTTTCCAGTTCAGGACATAAATATACGGCGAGTTTATGTTATTTAGGTAATGTTACAGATAAAATAACTAGAATATTTAGAAAAAATAATGTGCATGTAGCCCTAAAACCAAATAATACTTTAAGGAGCATTTGTAATACAAAAGACAAAATTAAGTCAGATAAAAAATCTGGCATATATAAATTGAGCTGCGATGATTGTCAACATATATACATTGGTCAGACTGGTCGTAATTTCAAAACTCGTTATAACGAACATTTAAACGCATTTAAAAATAAACACCCAGAGAGGTCTCATTTTGCGGAACATTTATTAGAACATAATCATAATTTGTCACCTAATCATACATATGAAATATTACATGTTGAAGAGAAAGGGTTAAAGTTTAACATTTTGGAGCAGTTAGAAATAAATAAACATAAAAATTTAAAAATTCCCTTAATTAATAAACAAACTGATTTAAATAATTCTCCATTACTTAACATGTTTCATAATCCCACCTCTTAGTGGTGGGGGTAGTAGTATAATAGGAAGGGTACGATGGTTTTGTGTCATTCGTCGTTTATACGTCGTACTATTAACAGCTTGGTCTAGTGCCTGAAGATGCCTCGCGTAGAGGCGAAACACGTGTTGCATGTGCAAGCTAGTGGTGGCGGGCATGTTGGGACTAACAGTAGTGGGTGGGTGCCGGCCGGCAATAGTTTGCATGAACTAACTGGTGGCGGAAGCACGCAAAATAATTTATTAAGTGCTTGTAACTTTAACTTCCGCAAAGTAACGCCTGAATCGGTTAAATACCTGTAAAAGTATTTTTAGAATTCCAGTTCTAAAAGGGGGGACAAACTCTGACTAAACTGTAATTGATCTGTCATTGAATTTTAGCAAGTGGGTTTCTTTTGTAATCAGCAACATATCTGAAAATTGCAACATATCTGAACTACCGAAGTACAAGCATGTCATGTGATATTCTCATCCAAACTCTTATTTCCTCAATACGTCCCTGTCCCGGGTGTGGCTCGCTCTACTGAACTCGCACACTCGACATTGCAACATATCTGAACTACCGAAGTGCAAGCTTGTCATGTGATATTTTCATCAAAACTCTTATTTCCTCAATACGTCCCTGTCCCGGGTGTGGCTTGCTCTACTGAATTCGCACACTCGACATTGTAACATATCTGAACTACCGAAGTGCAAGCTTGTCATGTAATATTTTCATCCAAACTCTTATTTCCTCAATACGTCCCTGTCCCGGGTGTGGCTTGCTCTACTGAACTCGCACACTCGACATTGCAACATATCTGAACTACCGCCGTACAAGCATATCATGTGATATTCTCATAAATCTGATTACGAGTCGAGCACTTTGCTCCTTTATTGTACAGTGACATATTTTGATTTTTCTACTTCTATTGAAATTATTATGAATTCATTCATTTCAAAGCCATAATACAGCGATAATTGTACTTTTTTCCTTAACATATATCCACACCCACTAAAAGAATGTGGGAGAATGCAGCATTCTCCCCCATTCCTTTCCCCTCATCAAAAGCGGCTGTCATAATACATCATTATTTTCATACTTCTCTTAACTTAAATAATTCAGTCAACGATCTAACCACAAAGGTCGATAATCTGTCGTGAACCTTGATACTAACAGCTTGAGTTGACCTTAAATCGACAAGAAAGAAAGCAGGCCTATATTTAAACTAAGAAATTGATAGATTACTTAACTTAATCCTTGACGCATTCCCGATTGCTTCCTCAGCTGGTAGGTTCAGGGCCTAGAGTTCGCAGTGGTATTGTATTAGTATCTTCGTTTGGAATTCACCGATTACCCCGGTCCTTTGAGAGGCTTGCGCGGGGATATTGATCCAACGCGTAGAGGCCCTTTGGAGAAGTTGATGTCATGTGGCGCTCCTGCCAAAACCCGTTCTCGGCCATATCAATAGTTAACATTTCCATGAACAGGTCTCGGCAGGAGGAGGAACTATTCCTAATGAGTGAAAAGAATAAATGAGCTATGGTGATGAAGTTTGGGTGGTTTAAATCTGGGTTACTATATAGGGATTTGGACACCTGCCGTATTAGTGTCATTATTAACAATGTATCAACCTAAACCTAAGAGTTTAGGTCTGATAGGTAATTAAATTTCAGCTCTGTTTGAAATTATATTGTTTCAAATGGAATTCGACACATCATTTTTCGAATAAAAAAGGTCCCTTGTTATACCGATTTCTTGAAAATAAATCCTATTCACAACACATATTTATTACATTTCTATATTATTGAACGAATTGGCTTAAATAATAGATTATTTGATTGAATTATGAATCAGGGATTTAGTTAATTGGTTTAAAGTTCTAACTAAGTTACGGACGAAACTAGTTAAAAAATGTCACTGCCAAATCCAACTTTCTCATATGTGGATTGCATGTGCATTCATTGGGTTTCGCAAAACTAGAGCAGCCTTGTTACAAAATATAGTGTGTGTAGATGTGACACTAGCTAAGATTTCGTAAACTATTCATATTTATAATCTAAACTTCAAAAGTACAAACAAAAAATTAAAACAAAATAATTAAAGAAAATAACAAAATTTCATTGATATATAGTGTGGGTTACAAAGTAATAATAGTATTTGAGAAGCAAGTACATCTTTTCTTCTTTAGATTCTGGTTAGGAATCTCAGTTGTTAAAGTAGTCTAAAGGTCTAAATTAAATTGAACCTGTAATCCTGATGACATAGATTTTTGAAAACGTCTTTTTGCGTCTGATTTTTCATTAGTAAAGTCTACTAAAACTGATTTCCTTTGACTTTACGGTAATAACTAATAGTCAGATTTGGAGCAAAGGTAGTATTGTTTCTCTTCCAGCAAGAAGAGCAAATGAATACCTATCTTTCTCAAGAGACGTATGTACGAGCAGTGTGTCCTCCCTGTCATGCTGACCTACGGTGCTGACATTCACAAAAAAGTTACTTAATCCAGAAACTTCGGGTGGCGCAGAGAGCAATGAAAAGGGTGATTCTGGGAATATCCCTCATCGACCGCGTCTGTAACACAAACAAGGACGTGCACTGGGGTTACTGACATTGCACTGGTGGTGTCCAGATTAAAGTGGAGATGGCCCGAGAACATGAGTAGGAGAGAAGATGGCGATGGGCTCGTAAAGTTACTGAATGGAGACTAAGAACTGGGCGAAGGAAAGTAGGGAAGCCACCAATGAGATGGGCCGACAAACCTGGATGCGAGCAGCAAGAGACCTATACCCGACTATGGGTGATACCGGTCTGAAGAAGAATCTATTCCAGTGCATTTATTTCAGTTGGCATATTAAAGAGAGCTGGAGTGCTATTTTTGACTTATGCAAAATCGTTTTTTTTAATGATTTTCATCCGTCGTAATCAGTGAGACGAACTATTTTTATTCGACATACGCGACACCCTTTTCAAAAATATTACTCCTTATAATTATATAAACGAACTTAATGGAACAGTGTACCAGTATGCAGTGTGATTGTCATCTAGGCATTCTACATGATGTCTCTCTGTAGTGTATATATTTTGTTAGCATATCTTTCAGATATAGATATGAACACGTTGCCGGCCAGTGAATGACACGAGTGACCGACTATTACGTTGGCCGTAGAGAATAGCAACAACGCGACGACATATTGTTTTCTTTTATTGAAAAACCTAGGTTTGTAATTTGTATTAATAATATTCATGTGATATCCTGGGCTTTAAAGCAAACAGCGGAGGATGCTGGAACGGTGATAACGCTAGGATGATTGACTGATGTTCATATAATGTTAGTTGTAACGGACGTCTGTGTGCTATGGTGAAACGTGTGACGTTTGTGCAAATGCATTTGTATTAAGAAAAATTGCTGATTTTAATGTTAGTATATCTTTCATTATTTCAAATTTTTAACTTTTCTATCCATTTAATACATAGGTATATTAATTTCTTTTACTAGGTCACATCATAGTTAAATTAAGTATACTTATAGTATTTTTATCTATTCGGAGTATTAATCTATTTCGGAGTTAAAAGCGTTTACACAAAAGCAAACGTAAGTTTTTCAGCAACAACTGAATGCTAGGTCTTTTGTTAGACGAAAAATTTAAAGTCAAAACGTAAATGTAGCGAGTTTGATTTCCACCTACAATCCAAATACTAATCTTCCATTATCTAACCGTTTCTCATGAACAGCAATAAACATGCTTAAATTTAGTACTATTATCTATTCTGTGCTTAACCAAAAATGATACCACACCTACCCAACTTAACATTGTATCATTACGAGTACCCACATGTTTTCCACGTAAAGATTCTCTCAGACATAATTGCTGATCACCTCAGATAAACTTTGATACGAAATGCCAGTTGCATGTTATTGTGTTTGTAATTGTGTGGGTTATTAAAAATATTATGAAATAAAGATGTTCGTTCGTTTCAGCTGCAATCAGTCCACTGCTGGACTTAGGCCTCCCCCGAATTGAGGGGTTGTTGCCATACTCGCCACGCTTGACATGGTTGGCGAGCGCAGTTTCAACGGCTTGTTGTACTTCCGACGCTGCTGCCCATCGGAAGTATTCTTAAGCTAGGGATGGTTGGGATGTGGTTGGGTTTGAGGGAAGGGTGAGGTACAAGGATGCTGCTGACTCGGATGGACATGGGTTGACTCGGTAGCAGCTCGGGTAAGTC
The DNA here is from genome assembly GCA_947363495.1 of Euzophera pinguis. NCBI lineage: Eukaryota > Metazoa > Arthropoda > Insecta > Lepidoptera > Pyralidae > Euzophera > Euzophera pinguis. The sequence continues at coordinate 3,018,308 of OX376158.1, forward strand.
GGGCTCGCGTACCCGTGTGCTATGTATCCAAGCCATCGGACAGATGCTTGGAAACAACACCCCTGACTTAAATAAAGATGTACTAAAGCCCTATTTTTGAAAAATATGACTCGCGCAAAACTAGAGTCAAATGATTTTCGTTCGATATCGAAGAATTTTCATTCGCCATAATCGGTGAGTCGATTTTATACCTATACATTAATTATAGACTTTAAATATCTATGCAACCAATAAAAATCTGGCCAATAACACACTTTGGGTCATGTTCCTGTTGGCTTAATTTTCCTGTAAAAAGGGTTACGGAGGTCAGATGGCAGACGCTCCATTGTTATAACCAGTGCTGCCAAATCTAGGGGCATGACTTACAGCGTAACCTAGGCTCCGAAGTGTAAGACGAGGACGCAACTAAGATAACAAGCTTGGACGAAGACGAAATCCAATAAAATAAACCAAATCCAATGAACAAATCACGTACTTATGAAACAGTTATACAACTGTCTAACAGGTAGTTAGTTTTTGATAAAAATAATTACCCAACTGAGCTAGAAGACTATTTTGGTGGACGTGATAAAAAAATAATGGCCTCGTCCATTTTTACGAGGGAGTCTTGATTTTGAGCAATCTTTAATTACACAAAATATTTTGAAATGTTTAGTCGATAAGTTTTGATGGCTTCATTTATTTATTAACTCTTTATTGCACACTACAATAGGGGATATTTAATTTTAACAGTTTACAATAATCAAATAAGTATGATACGGCATGGATACAAAGGCGGCCTTAAGGTAAATGGTATGAAAATCGAGATCAGGTATGGTGCAAATGTATGAAATCAATGTCGCATTAAGATTTATTGAAATATTTTTTATTATATGCCATTCAATCAATCATGTACTTACATAAATACATTTTGTTAATTTCTCAAATCCTATTTAAGTACCTATGCAATATGTCTTGGCGTCTTCGCCGGAAAGGCGCTAAGATGAGTATTATTAAATAATCCAGAATATTTCTAACACACAACACATGTCAATTTTAATTTCAGATGATATAAATCAAAGATGGTTACTCTAATATCTGACTTTTATTTCGGGATAACAAGATTTTTTCATTTTTTGCCCAATTTCATCTTTTCACAAAATCTACTGACTTTCTAAGATTATATAAACCCTTATTGCATTTTTTGGTCCAGTTTTGTGTATTTATTATGTTTTTTTTATTACGATTAATTTTATTTTTACAAAATAAAGCTAAATACACACTCTGAAACGCCACAGATATCCACACACCCACACCACATGGTCCCCGCCAACTAGAAGGGGTTGCTTCTATATAAAGTGAGAGTGTATCACACGCACTGCATACGTAATACGGACGCGAGTGTGTATGTGCCTTTGGTTTTTTGAATTAACATTTTATTTTTAAATTTTTAAATTAGTGTTCGAAATGTTGCGTCAGTGTGTTATAATGGCGGTCGTTGGTTGTGTTTTGGCGGGCCCGGTGGCGCGGCCGCAGCATCAGTACCAGACTCAACAGCAAGTCAGTATTTTTTTTTAATATTATTAGCAAAAGGGTACAGCGATAACTAAAGAAGATAATAATATATTTCATATTGGTTTGCCATTAAGTCTATAAGTTTTTTACTTACTAGCAAAGTCCACAATATTTGTTGATACAAAGTTGAATACCATCCTACCATATTGCAATTGATGTAAGAAAATTAAAAACATATTTTTGATACTTCTTCATTTATTGTTATTTTAATTTACTAAGATTACAACCACGTAGAAACTATCTATCTACCTACTTAGAATTTAAAAAATAACAATTCCTTTTAAAATTTAAAAATCATAAAAAGAGCTGCAGAGGTGGAGACGATCCAGCATCTGGTGACCGACTGCCCAATGTTCTCGAAGGAAAGATTCGAAGTTGAACAAAATATGGGAACGAAGGTGGAGGTGGGCAGCTTTACCTCTTTCATGTCGGGGAAGTATTAGGGATGAGTTTTTGAATTTCTGTGAATAAATAGCATTGGTCCAGTAGTAATTAAAAGAAATAAAAATTAAGACATGACGTAATACTGGAAAATATGAAAGAACAATAAAATTAGCATCCAAGATCCCCGGTAACCGAATCGGGGGTAAAAGCTTTAAATAAAATATAAAAAATTTCATCTGACAAAGGGAAACTCAAAAAAAAAAATTAACTGCATACAACGACTGTCATCAATCAATTAGTCCCTATATACTTATTTCAATAAATGATATACTATATTAATTGTAAAAACAAACACATTACAGTGAAATGAACCGTTTGTGTAATTGGCGTGACCGCTGTTATGACTATAAATGATGTCTGATTACAAACAAGTATTACAAGCTGTAGCGTGCTGTCGCTCTGTAATTTGTAATTTCTGTGAAAAGTCAATGTCTTTACTTACCATATAAGTATATACGAGTATGAGGAAAGGTAGAAAAACTAATGTTAATTTCTGATGTTTCGTAGATTTGCGCAAATTTTGTATTAGAAATCATTTATTTGCATCAAAGTACTGTAAAGAGGTAATTAATAATGAAAATATTTATTGAATCTGACTTGTGGAATGAATGAATTATTTTTTATTGCATAAATTTTAAATTGGTAAGGGTACATGAATTTGGTGTTTGAATTTGTATTTTGTTTCACACGTGCAAAGCACCAGTTTCAAAATCATTCATTCATTGAGCTACGGCAAAGCCATACTTCTACTCTTGTGGGTCTTAGAATTGAAAAAGCAACCGAATTTTCCTTAGATTAAAATTGGTCAATACGCCTTGCGGGTAAATCTCAGAGGTAACTGATAAGGATCCAACAGGAAAAACTTAATCTTAAGAGGAATACTTAATTAAGTAGATGCTTGAGATAGGATAATAAAGAAGAATAAAGGATGCATCAAGCATACGCTCAGCTATAAACAACTTAATCGAAATACGGCGTTTTTGTCGAATGTTTCAATTAGTAATAATTCATGAAAAGGAAAAGCTTAAGCGTTGCGTTTAAACTGACCTTAAGCGCTATAGGCAAATCTTAAAATGTTACCAGAACGCGTAGATGATTAATTAATGTTAAATAATAATCAAACGCTAGCTAACCGGACATTGTCATTACTCTTTTTGTGCCAAGAAATTGACGGAAGCGTTGAGTTTCCCGGTACAAAAACTTAGTGCAATTACACTCTGATTAGGTTGTGCTTTCGCTCAAGTAGTGTTCACATGACAACGCGTTAGCTGTTTTGATATTTCCCTCTGTTTTTATTCGACTTTTCGAGTTATGGTTATGTTTTTCAATCTTATTAGAAGAAAAATCTTTAGAGGGATTCGTAACCAAAATCTCACCATTGAGTTAATATACGATTTTCAATTTTATACTGTTTCCTAATGGGGAGAAATGAACAAATCTTAGTTTGGCGGACAGTCTGCCGAAGCCTTAGTTATGCTTTGGGATGCAAAATATAGGAAAGAATATGAGGATTTTCCAAACTAGCAATGAAGATTCCAGCAATAACTTACTGGCCACGAGGGTGTAATCCTTCATTAGATAAGGCTTTTTCGTTGCCCTTGGGCAATCTTAATCCACTTTACACCTACTGTTCTTTTAATATCATCAGATCAGCCCATTTCACGTGGTCTTTTGTGTGGAGGTTTTTCGCTCATTATTTCTGTTATTGCATCTTCATCTTGAATTTCCGAACCCAGGATCCTCTTTTCTCCTTTGTATTTTATCGTATTGCTTCATACATCATTTATGTACCACATTTTGGCAAATAAATATTTAAATTTGAATGGTAAATAACCTATCAATGAATCAGTGACCACTGATATTTCAGCATCCTTGGGGGCTGATAATCAGGATAATGTCAGACATTCTATAATCCATTCAGAAACATTCGCGAGTCACGACTCTACAACAGTAGGTCGAACGAATTAAATCTTATGTAATTGTTATATTTTTTACCTTGAAACTTTTATTATTAAATAAGGTAGGTTATAAAGTATTATGTCTAATATAAATTAATTGTCACTTGTATTGTCAATACGTCGTATAAATTGGAAGGGTGTACATGGTTGATTGTCAATGAACATTTTTGATTGACAAACAAACGAAATGATGATGATGATAATTTGGAAGTGATATTCACATACGCTAATTTCCTCCTAATCACACAACCGATTCGATACGGTTTTCACTATCATACAGATGTTTTTACATGCATTAATATAATTCACAAAAACCTGGGGCCGGAATATTAATTTCACGAAATAATGAATGAACACTTTATTGCACCATTTACATACATTTAAAAAAAAGATACAGCATTGAAACCAATTAACATAAATAATGTCGCATGTCACACCAAACACAAAATTATATCTTTTTAAAAACCTGGCAGTAACTCAGCGAATTTTCGTCGTCGATAAATTTTAAATTCTACCAGCTCAGTTAGCTTTCATTAAACAATTATAGATAATCCACCCAGCTTTTTCATAAATCTTATCACTATAGGTTCCAACTAATTTCAGCTATAGCTCTATAGCTATGGTAAGACCTATGTCATAGACTCTACCTATTGTTGTCAATACAGCGTCAAATAAACCAACGTTACAGTTTAAAAACAATATGAAAACTTATTGTTTGCCCATTTAGCTAAAGGAAAATTTCTTCTTTACAAAACATTACGTTATGTTACAATGTTTAACAGCCATCTTCATGCAACCTCGTCAATTGCTTACTAACTGTGTTAACGACAGAGCATTACTTAAATGAAATAAGAAATAGACCGGAAAATTATCGTACAAAGATATTTGCATAACGACTTATACACACGCTCCCAAAATGTTTGGTAACTCGCTCGAAATATAACGTGTATTCAGATGTTTCACAATTAGTTAATTGTCGCTTGTCAACTTTTATCTAATATGAGATGTGAAATACAAAAAATAAGTCAACAAAATGATAAATAATTGATTTAGTCCAAAAGACTGAGAAAATATTGGCCAAAACCTGACAACGAAGTTTTTAGTTTTTTATGTTATTAATTTTAAGTTTTAGTCATATAACTAGATATAATATCATGTTTGTTTTGTATAATAAATAAATAAAAAATCTGGTATTTTGAGAAGAAAGAAAATTAAAATGATATATAGGGTGGATACAATTATACTTATTTTCATATTTATTACTTACTAACCGTTTCCCGCAGCTCCGCCTGAGTCAAAAAGTAGCCTATGTTTGACCCCTGGTCTTCAACTATATTCATACCAAATTTCATCAAAATCCGTTCAGCGGTTTGGCCGTGAAAGCGTAACAGACAGACAGACAGAAAGACAGGCAGACAGACAGAAAGACAGACAGACTTTCGCATTTATAATATTAAGTATGGATAGTATGGAAGTATGGATAGATACAATTTAAACTCTTTCCTAACTACGGTTACCTAAACCAGATCACTTACGTAATCAATGTAACCAGTAATCATCGGTTAATTAAGTATCGAAGAAAGAACTGTTGACCCTATTGTTGATAATTACCGCTTGTAACATGGCTTTATTTTATAATTTGTAGTTTAGGGTTAATACCGTGACGTTGTGCTTATTTTTCTGCAATGTTTCAGTACTCAGCTGGTTTGAACACCAGGGATCGCGTTTCTATTTTTGCAAATTTTTCTTTTCCATTCCACTCGGTCTTCATCAGCGATGTAATTGCAAATTCCTTACGTTTTGTGACCGATAGACGGTAGGTATGTATAGATCTTTTATAAAAATAACTATCTTTAAGCCGCGTCTTCGCCCGCGTACATCCGCCCAAAAAAATTAAAATATATTTTCTGTTACCCGAATTACCATGAAAACGACATCCGTGTTGATTTTAATAAATATTTATAAATAATTCGATTCATTGCAATTCACAGAAATAGTGCCTACGTAATATCTAATGCCTTTCTAAACGCAATCAAGCTTAGTATCTCCTAGGGAGACGAAACAAATGATTCGTTCTGGCAATTATATGGACTTTCTTTAGTGCAAATAACTTTTCAAATATTCTGTTTATGTAACTCTTTGTTACTTTAAATTCATTTAATAGAGCTATGTAAACTTGGGTGTTTTCATGAGCTATAGAAATAAGATTAGGTAGAAGTGCCAAGTGTGGGCAAGTTAAGCTTCCCGAGTCTTAATATGGCGAGGCTTATCTTTGACACGCAGGTAAAGTTCACAGCAATTTTAACTAATCTTATTAGTTTGGCTAGAGCCATTACTTTGCCCCATAATTATTAATAGTACTTGCACGGGGATATCTTAGATCTCATCTGCAAATAAAGACATCTGGGTATGATCATAGGCCCCGTGAAAAAAACTTATTTGTGATGATAAGGCCACTCGTTCTCCCCTCGAGGATGACTTAATTCAAATATCAAAGACGACTAAAGAACATATATTCATTTTTGATTAATTATAATTCAAACATGCAGTGACCGCACAAAAGCTCATCTTTAACATGTTTTATTCATCGTCATCATTTCAGCCACAGTCAGTCCACTGCTAGATTTAAGCCTATCCCAATGATTTCCAAAGTACCAGTTGGGAGCGGCCTTGGTTTATTAACAGTTGGTTTATCTTCAGCAGGTCGAGGGTATCCCACCACACCTTCTCAGGCAGTACATCGGTCAGCAACAGGCTCAAGCGCCCACGCATGTTATAGCCAGGCCAGTAGCAGCCGCTCCAGCGCGTCTCGTAAGTCATTTTTTTCAATCTATATATATAAAAATCAATTGCTGTTCGTTAGTCTCGCTAAAACTAGAGAATGGCTGGACCGATTTGGCTATTTTTGGTTTTTAATTATTTGTGGAAGTCCAGGGAAGGTTTAATAGGTGAATATATTCGAAGGCGGTACGAAGTTTGCCGGGTCAGCTAGTACTAAATAGGTAAATTTCGAATGAGATCTAAGGCATCGATACATAGTTATAACTTTATTATTACATTTATCTGTTTAAATAAGAACACAGGATCCCTTTTTTTAAATGTATGACAATCGTTGGTCACCGGTTTAGCGTAAGCTTTATTTTACAAAAATAGAGGCTATCATCGCCTTAAAGCCCCATCTTATGGAAAGTAGTTTGGTGGAAGTGCTAAAGGATTCTTAAAGACCCATTTTTTATCTTCTACCTACTGAGGTATTTTATTTATTTATTAAAACTTTATTGTTCCACACGTAAAAATTCTTACCCTACTGACCACAATCTGACGACCTCAGTAGATAAACTCTATCTTCCGCACAAATCTGGAGTTTCTAGATTCGACCCCATTTTCCTTGCATTTTTTTAGTCGAATAATTTAGTTTTACATACAAACATACATACATACCATCACGCCTTATTCCCGTAGGGGTAGGCAGAGACCACGGATTTCCATTTGCTATGATCTTTACAGACTTCCCTCGCTTCTTCTACGCTCATCACTCTCTTCATACATGCTCGCCGATTACGGGTACTCCTGACATCTCCCTTTTTAAATATGTCTGCGATTTCATCGCAGTATGTTCTCCGAGGCCGGCCCTTACCGTTAATTTAGTTTTATAGATACAGATGATGCATAAAGGAGTTTTTACTTACTTAACCTATCTCTTACAGCCCTATTCAGCCCAGAGCGAAGACTACCAGCCCCAATACCAGCAGCAGTACCAACCTCAGCCACAACCCCAGCCACAGCCACAGTACAGGCCACAGTATCAGGCCCAGAGACAACAACCCACCCAGGAGCCTCAAGAAGACTATGATGTAAGTAATAGTATTAAAAAAATCATCTCCGGAGTGGTCTAGAAGCTTCGATGCCAGAAGCAGTACAGACCCAGAGACAGCAACCCACCCAGGAGCCTCATAAAAACTATGATGTTAGTAATTATCATCTCGTTTTAAAGGTAGTGGTCTAGTAACCTCAATTCCAGTAGCCTCAAGAACCAAGGAATCTAAGAAGACTATGACGTAAGTAATTATCATCTCGTTTTAAAATGAGGTTGTTCAGAAGCCTCAATGCTAGTACAGTACAGACACAATCATTATACAGGCCACAGTACCAAGCCCAGAGACAGCAACCCACCCAAGAGCATCGGGAAGACTATGACGTAACTTTAAAAACCATCCCTAATCAAATATTACATAGGGATCGCTAACCAGAAAGATCGCTAAAATGCGAGAGAGAGAGAGAGAGACTGACGTTGTACCGGTTGCATCTCAATCTGTAAATACCCTCATATCTTTTGCGGTTCATATGTTATTCATATTTCAACCAAAAAACATAAAGCAACAATTTTTACTGTATTTACTAAAAATTGCGTTCAATGACCTAGATTGCCAGACAGTAACTACATTATAGACCCTAGATTCCTCAGATTGCAACAGAACATTGGAAACGGGACATTCGGCCGTTATTGTGGCATTCTGTTTTGTAACAGCGTGTCTAATGGCTTATAAAGCTGAGAGACTAACATTGACATTTGAGAAGGATTTCTACTTATATACAAATGAGTCAGAGTGCAAATGGTTTATAAATGAGTGTGCAATGGTTCTATTGGCTTGTCGTGTTTTTGGTTCCGTGGGTCCTGATGAAAAATGTTTTGGTAGCCCGCATAATAACGTAAGTATATATTAAGGCAGCACGGCGAACAACAAATAAATATGGAAGAAAATATAAACTTTTTTTTTAGTGGCTGAATATCTATAGAAAGTACTTGGTCTAATTTTATCGTACTGAAAACAATGTAAAATTGTTTCCGTAGTCTGAGTTTTTATTAGCTCTGATAAGCACTGATAATTTTGTTTATTTTATCAGACAATCTAGTCCATTAGTGTTAGTAACAATAGCAAGACTTTAGTAATACACATAAAAGATAAATCAAACACACAACACATTTGACTATTATCAGTTACTGCTGTAATTTTAAATAGGGTCTTCGAACATTTAGATAGATAGAAAATAGCATTTGCGTTGCCTTTGTATTCATTTACTTAAATACGGTTTCAATTTGTTTAATTTGAATGAAGCAAAAAATTATCTAACTGCCATAAAATAAGAGGAGTAAACGAAGGCTAAACAAACTCTCTCTCTCAAATAAGCACTGAACATCTTCAGGTATATTGCCGTAGATTCCTCATAGACTATACAACTGTAGATATATTACTAATAGGAAAATGATATAATGAAACCACTAATATTTCCGTGCTATTAAAATTTATAGCTGATTTAAATTATGTAACGCTGAAGTTAAACATCAATTTTTTATGACTACTTATTGAAATAAGTACTTACTAAATTATATTAAAGAAATTTTATGATAAAAAATAAGAAATAAACAGATTTATTCTAACTAATGACCTTCCTTTCTCAATGATTCTACCAGTCCACCATCAGGGAAAGTTTTGAATATGGAATGCCGTGCAAATCTTTATCAATTCTGTTTGACATGTAGGTAAAGACACATGAGGCAAAAAAGGTGGTCAATTTTAAAAAATGGATAATTGTCGGGAATTTACTATCAAATTAACTGGTAAATTCTAATTTTAGCCAATATACAAAATAAATAAAATTGAATTGTGTTTTTATAGTATCATAGAGGTTTTTGCTAATTCGCTGTTCTGCCGTCGTAACAAAAAAGGGCACATCTACCTTATGTTGCGAAAACATGGTAACAGTAATGTGCCTCGACAACCTATCAGAAGTTTGATTCTCGCCTTTAAAACAAAGTCGAATTCAAGATTTGTCAAAAAAAAGCACGACGGCTGGCTACAGACAGCAATATTTATCCACCCATTTTCAAAAGACGAGATTCGGCGTCCAGGTCCCTGTTTTTGAAATGATATGTCGAATGAAAATCGTTCGACTCGCCAATTTTGGCGTGAGTAGCACTTTTAAAAATAGCACTCCTGAAATAGTTCAAAACTCAATTCGATCGAGCAACCAGTGAATCGCGTAATGTGGACGGATGAAATTTAATGTCGTGCGACTTTCACTGCGAATGCGAAACTGGTTGCCGCTCTGTATAGTGCATTACGTTACGTTTCTAGGGCAAGTTGCATTTTTAATGAGGCCTTGCATTGCTGGTTTAGGCTGCTCCAGATAACGCGGAAACCTGATAAATAACTTATATAAGTATACAATTTTTAAGACGTTTTCAAATATAAAGTACTTAGCTAACGTAACAGTTATAAATAATAATATAATAATTTATTTAGATCAGAAAGTATGTACACTAATAAAATATTTTATTAGTGTACATTATTTTAATAAGTTATTTAACGTTGTATTTTAATAGGAGACATTTACCAACTCGTGGCAATAGTTGACTACCTACAATAAAACACACATATTATATTGGCCGGCTTAAAAATTACATTGGGAATTTGAACATTTCAACACGAAAGATAATATATTTATTTGCGATACAGTCAACAGACACAAAAATTAGAGAACTTTGTGATAAAGTCACTGAAAGATACCAAATTGGTCTACGAAGAGGATTATTTACTCATAAAAAGTGAATTTGTCTCGCAAATAAAACAAACATTTAGAGCAATATCTACCTGTCAACCATTAGGATGTCAAGCATTAACATCAAATTATTTACTTTCGCCAGCCTCATCCATCCTACCAGTTCGGTTTTGACGTAAACGACGACCAGTACACCAACTACCAGAACCGTAAAGAACAGAGGGACGGTGACGTCATCAAGGGCTCATACTCTGTGGTTGACAGCGACGGCTTCGTCAGAACTGTCACCTATACTGCTGATCCTAAGGAGGGCTTCAAGGCTGAGGTAAGACTTTTACCTTACCTTATTTACCTTATTTTGTATTATCTTCTTCTTTACCTTTTCTTCTTCTTCTTTACCTTTTTCTTTCTTTATTTCTTTTTTTTATTTACCTTATTTTGCTTGACCACAACCGCAGTACCTTGCCTTAGGTATTCGTGAGTAGTTGTAAAGAAAAAGCAAGAGATTAGTAGTTCTAGAAAGTTCTTACGATATCGTAGTTTTTTTTAACTGTTTATTTCAGTACATGCCACATAGCCCTGATTTTGTGTACAATTTAAGAAACAAAACAAATGTATCTTTTCGACCGAAATATTTTAATTCAGTTTTTTAGTCCCGGCAATCTCTTGTTTTGGGAGCAATAACTACTTAGTACTTATTTCTCATCAATAAGAAAAAAACAGCAGTTTCTTATTTACTTTTATCAGTATCTTGCTTTTTGAACTGGTCTTGTGAGTTGTGAGTAGTCTTTGACGAAGTTGGCCGCCAACAGAACTCACCTTGGTTGCGAGTAGTCTTTGATGCAACTTTTCTCGTTGGCCACTTTCTTAGTTGCGAGTCGGTTTTAACGCTTTTCCCTTCTTGAGATTCAATCAATCATATTCAATTGTCTAATCTAAATCAATGAGTAATTAACCATTAAAATATATATTTCAGGTTTCACGACAACCCACCGACATTGTAGTGAAAATCCCAACGCCCAAGCCCCAACTTCTGCAACAACAGCCTCAGATCGCTCACGTGGCCAGACCTCAGGCACAACCCCAACACCAACAAGCACCCCCACAGTATTACCGTTATGAGCAATAAACTACTCAAAAAAATCCTAAAATCATCTCGTGTCAGATGACGTCACGAAATTTCGTATTTGGAATTACAAAGAGCTGTATGCCTAAACATGCCCTATGAATCCTTCTTTTAGATTTTTGTTCCTCAATTTTAAAGCTTTAGGAAATTAAAAAAATATTTACTAATTATTTTTTTAGTGACGTCGTCGTCATTTTATCATGACTAATGATATCTGAAACTTTAGTAGAATAAAAAAAAACACTGCCATTTTAAATTTAAAAAATTTGTTGAAAATTTTTCGGTATTGGAAATTGGGAAAAAGAGGTGTTTCGTTTCAATGTTATGAAACACGAGTTTTAAGGATCTCTATTAAAAAAGTCCTTAGAATAGAGATTTATAACCTACCTGTAGTTACAACTTCCATGGATTATATAGAATGTTCGATAATACAATAAAAAAAAAGTATAGCCCGACCAGGAAAACAAAAACCTTGCATTGGCGTCGCTACTGATCGCCTTTATGTGGCAACATGTTGTATGTGTCATGTCAACAACAAAATTGACAATGTCATTTAATGAAATAGAAATCAATCCTTCGTTTTCATTCGCATCAAATATGGATACATCTTTTAAATCACTTTTCTCTCTTATCTTTATATAATTTTTACCATTTTGATAAATATTTTTATTTGTTAATCACAAAATACACAGCGTCCACTCCTGTCTCTTTTTGGCAGATAACATTGTGATGACGGAATATTACTTGAATACCTAGTTGCCAATAAAAGAAATTCGTTCTAATATTTTTCCTCAATATGGCCAAGGCTGCTATTTTCCTGGTCGGTCTATAATTATAAAAGTATAAATTTATTCTGTTCCTAAAAAACTTTTCCTTAGAATTTACACAATAAACTATTTTCACCTTATCTTACTGTAAAATATGCGTGCATTATTATAAGAAAATATTTTTTTTTTTTCAATAAGGGCAAAAGAAATTAGCTAGGCACCTAGATGATAATGAGTTACTGAATAACTATAGTTGTTTAATTTTATAATTATGAAATGTGATGATTGTAAATAGATAAAACAAAATGTTTTGATACTACAATAAAAATATTTTTTGTTTTGTTATAAATAAATACTACGAACTATGAATACTACGAAAATGCCAAATAAAAAATAAAAAAGGTAAAATTTAAATTTTATTCGTCTATGTTACATTCGTTGTTGTAAAAATAACATAATCATACACCCAGCATTCAAAAGACATATTAAATAAATACCTGAAAATACAACATTTTGTGTAAGAATAAATATCTATAAAATAAATTAACAATATAAACTCAGTCTATAACGTTAAACGCCACAAAATGGCCGAAAAATTAGTTTCACTTACCCATTTTTCGGCGATTTTACAGTAACCAAAATAATTTGGACCCTCGGACTAATAGATTACATAAACCATTTTTAACTTTTTAATTTCCCTGTTATTTTTGCCCTCAAATACTGATTTAGTTACTAAAACTACACATTCATTTCCTATTAAATTCTATAATTGAGCTTACATGGCATTAATATATTTAAAACTTAAAAAAATGTCTGAAAAATCTGTTTTAAATTTTTCTAGTAAAAATATAAATGCTATATGCTTAATAACAGTTCATTATTTTAAAAATTCGACTAATTAATTAACCGTTTTATTGATAAATTATAACGTAGAAGAAGAATAGTCAGCCATTTCGACTCGACTATAAAAATAGTAGAGTCACATTTTGTTCCTGCATTTAATCATAGTACAGCTACGCTTTTGCTTGTTTTTTTTCTTCGATTTGACCGAGAGCATTTTTGTAATCACAGATTATCAATCAACTTGAGTTATTTTAAATGTCGTATTCTCTTTTCTTCTTCTTACGTAACTTCAACATTTGTTTAATTCATCGAAAATGGCTATATAGTGCAACATCTACTGCTTTACCATTTGCGAGTTATTGACGACAATATTATTATGAATAAGACAGAAAATCTATTAAAATGTTTTCAAAACGATATGAATAATTTTCCTAATGCTTCGCCCGGCTTAAGGCATAGGGTCTGGTCGGCAAACGCACCCTGACTCCACTAGTACATAATCCTGTCCTGTAAGAGTAACGGGACCTAGAGGAAGAACAAGGAACAGATAAGGCACGTAAGTTTGAGTACAGGATCCTCGGACGACTGAGCATTCGCTTGACCTGAAAAAAAAATCACAATATTTTTATTTTTTCGCTCATCGTAAAAGCGAAAGTGAGTTTGTATTTTGACAGTTGGTATTATGTAATTAACCATTGTAATATCCAGTACTGGCAAATTTAAGGCCTAAAATATTCATTCATATCAAGTCTGTAACAGATGGTCAATCGACCCTTTGCACCCTGGTGTCAGTTTACGGGACCGCTTTTTGGCCTCTCACGTGACTCCTTTAACGACCACCAAACGGACCAACAGCTAAATGTGCACGGAATCATCATTATTATCAGACAACCAGGTGATTCAAGCAATGTCCTAAGTCCTAAGCAAACTGAAAACTAATAAAGTATGCTTCCCGTGGGAATTGAACCCACGGAAATGTTTCTTGATGTTTTTGTGTGACATGTAAATCGTTTGTTCCGGGCTAGATATCGCATTTCTGAACGGAATTCTACCAAACATTGCAAACGTGTTCCTTGATTTATTTATTTTTTTGTCGAGCTTTTTTTGATTGAAGGAAAAATGAGGGCAAAAATGGGGAAGTTTGCTGTAGCATTACCTATATGAATACAATACAATACTCTGAAATGCACCAAAACAAAATTTTACACAACAAATATACAAAAAAAATGAGGTACAAAGGCTAGAGCGATCTCTTCCAGTCTCAACCAAACTTTAGGGGGAAGGAAAAATGTAGAACAAGGCGATGGCGCAGAATGCCATATCTACTAATATTATTAAGAGAAAATAATATTAGTAGATAAGGCATTCTGCGCAAAATACAAATCTTTCGTATTTTTGTGTGTATGTTTGTAATGAATAAACTCAAAAACTACTGTGCCGATTTCAAAAATTCTTTCACCATTGGAAAGCTACATTCACCCTGAGTAACATAGGCTATATACCGCAGGCGGAGCTGCGGGAAACAGCTAGTAATATAAATATATTAATAAACAAGTACATACTAAACTACATAAATACTATACATAATTATATTTATCAATATTTAAATATAGATATATAAATACTAGCAGTAATCAGAAAAAAAGAAAGTAAGCTACAGATTAATATTAAGAAAAAGAGGAAAGATAATGAGTTTTCACAAGACGTTTAAATTGTGCAAGAGACTGAGCATTCCTGATGTCCAAGGGAAATACTTTCATATTTGGAGTATGCTCGCGAGGTCTACTGTTTACAGAACTGCTACAATAGTAGAATTAATTATGTACTTACTCGCAAACTTCAAACACGACCTGCTGAAGCAAATCGGGGAACTTCTGCACTATAGTGACAGGCTGACCAGAAGTCAGTGACACCCCGTACATAGGTGCCGTAGTGTTGTACCGGGTCCTACATAGCCTGGACCCGCCGCAGGAGTTAGTTGAAGGAGATAGACCTGGCAGTGTACTAGCGCGTCCTGGAAATTATTATACACTTTATTTGTAAATCACAAAGATTAAGTATGATAAGTAAACAATAATTGTAAATATATATCTACTTGTGAAGAGAAAATAAACTATTTGATTGATTGATTGATGAAGCGGAAAAATAGCGGCCTACGACCCGGATATCGAGGCACAGAGGCTTACTCTTTAGATTCTGTGTCGAGGGGGTTCGAATCCCACGAAAAACATCATCACATCAGTTGCACGGCATTGTGAACTACCACAATCCTCTCCCAAAGATTTCCAACGCTACCCTTGCTGGTGTGTAGTTAAGTTACTACTTACTCCGATGGCTCAGCGACCCAATGAGTTTCTTGGCCGCTGACAGTCATCTGTCAGCGGTCGCTACTGTTCTCTGTTCAGCGACTGCCAGTCGGCTCTTTGTAGCCGGTGTGTTGGCAATTGTCATTTCAAATCCTTTCTGCCCTATAATACTCGTAGCTTTGCGCAGTGCCATTTCAACGAGTTTGGGCTATGTCGGTAACTTTTGTTCTCCTCATTCCTGATGTCATCATCATTACAGCATAGATCTCACAGTAAATACGAATCTTACGACACCGTAAAATCCGTCGACCGTTCGGCCTGTAGAGCGTGTGCCACACAATTATATGTATATATGTTACGGTAAGAGTGATTAATTGAAAATTATTAATAATTATCGATCATTATTAATAATTGCCGAAAGTCGAGGTAAAAGTGATAAATTAATCACATTTGTCGGTGTTTATTAATAATATAACCTTAGTAGCGATAAATGTAATAACTCTAACAATGTACCTTTAATGCTACGTCTAACGTACTAATATAACGCTTTAAAGTTACTATAATATACAACTTGAATTCTGTATCAAATCGCAGAGGTTTGTTGTGCGAAATTTTCTCGCTCTACAAACACCTTAGAATAGAAAAAAAAAACCTAACCTAACCTTGCTCGTGTGATCTCAGACAAGTATAATTGTAAGACTGTGAGTAATATTATAAATAAATACCTGCTGGTCAAAAGGTTGAGTTTTATTTATTACTTTTATCAATGTGTGTAGTGAATTATTAATAATTACTACTAAAAGTAATTAATTTCGATTGTTTAATCACATTTACCAAAACACGAGGTTATTATTAATAATGATCGATAATTATTAATAATTTTCAATTAATCACATTTACCGTAACATATACACCGTGAAATTTTAGTCGTTTTGGTCCCATCGTTCAGTGACTCCATTCATGCAACTGAACAACTTTCCCCACGAAACATGGGTCGAAATATGGAGTAAATTTTTGGACCTCCCATACAAAATGTCTCATCACGTGATCTAACTTACTATGGGAAGTCCAAATTTGTTTTTCATGTTTCGAGCTATGTTCCTTGGGGAAATTTGTTCGGTTGCATGAATGGAGTCACTGATGGGTCCAAAACGACTAAAATTTCACGGTGTATATGTTACGGTAAATGTGAATAATTGAAAATTATTAATACAATAAAAACATAACCCTCCTTCTGTCGCAGTCGAGTAAAAATACAGTCTTACCTGTTCTATTGCCATTTTGCGCTCTGGCCTTCCCCTCAGAGTATCCCTGATGAGCGTCCAGTAGCGCTCGCCTCATCAGCGCCGGGTCCAAGGTCCGCGCGCCGCGGCCCTGCCGCGCGCTGGAGCCCCAAGGTCCAGTTTTCAAAGCCCTGTTTACTAGGTGTCTGAAAAATAATTGAGTTTGCTTTAAAATATCAGCTTATTAGCATGTGTATAAACTTACATGTAGATAGAACTACTTACTAGTAAATAATTTTAGCATTGTTTGAAGTAGGTTCAGTTTTTAGGGTTCCGTACACAAAGGGTGAAAACTGGATACTATTACCTACTAAGACTTTTAAGGTCTACGGTCTGTCTGTCACTAGATGTATCTCATGAACCGATATGTAGATGATAAATAAATAAATAACTCTTTATTGTACCAAATTGTAGAAAGTACATTAATATTATTATTATCTATGGTACAAAGGCGGCCTTATCGCTAGAGCAATTTCTTCCAGGCAACCAACAGGTAGAACTTCATGATATGAAACAGAAAGGTAGTTTGATCTATTTCTGTTGCCGCTAAGTTTAACAACACTTGACCGGGCTTTATAAATACTTATATAAAAGATAAGGGAGTTTGGATGCAATGTCATATGACAGTTATGTCGAATGAAAATCGGTCAATATCGAATGAAAATCCTTCGATATCAAACGAAAATCATTCGACTCACCGGTTTTACGTGTTTTAACTTTTAAAAATAGGGCTGTACTAAGGTAAGCTAGAAACTCCACACAAAATACTAACGTTCGTCTAAATATTTACTACCTTCATAACCTACGTATTAGATACGTGTATGAAATCTACAGAGACACTGAATCTTTTGATAGATAAGCTTGTATAAAATCCTATTCATTCCAATATATAATTGAACTTGAGATTGCGGCACTTATCCGGCGCAAGAGTAAATTATTTCACAATAATTATGATGTTCGTAATTGTAAGAAGAAAATTGCTTGCCACTCATGGTTTGCGGTTTTGTGGGAATATTCACATGAGCACTGTGAAATGAGTGAATCTCGAATGCTAACGGGACATGATTGGTTAATGTTGATAGTTGCGTATTTATTGAATGTACTTGTAAGTAGGAACCTACTCGTATTAGGTGATGAAAATTCAAAATTTGCTTTGTCCTCTTATTTAGGTACCTAAGTTAGTCGTTTTTCGGCCACAGGAAAAATTAATAGGACGAGAGATTTAAAAAATATTAAGATAAGACGTACTTACAGCTAAATGCTTACCTATTTGTCATCAGAATAAAAATGTTTGTTTCATGTAGAAAGACGTCTAATTATTGATCAGGCTTTAAAAGAGACGGCACAAAGTTTTATAAATGGGAAAAATGAAATACTAGGCTATAAATAAATACCTACTTTACTAATATACACTCGCCACTCGCATTTGGCTTTTTTGAGTATTAATTTTTGAAATTCAATGTAGTAAATAACTAATAAAATGAAAACCTTTTATCCATAGAAAAATATTTAATTTAGTAAATAAAATATCAACTACAGGAATTCGTCATCTGAGTCATAATTTTCTGCACTTTCATTTTCCGATTCCTTCTTTATAAATTCTGTTGGCAGTACCAAAGATTCTTCCATCTTCAGTCGTTTAGGGGTAGAAGATACTTCAACTGCGTTCTCCTCTAAAACTTGTTTTAAATCGTTTTCTGTCACTAAATCATCATACACAACTTTAACCATGAGAGAAGCTATTCCTCGTCGTGGAGTTCTAGAAAAAACCATTTCGTTTGGCGTTCTACAAAGGGTCTCATTAAATGTAGTATTCAGCGAATGTTGAACATATTTCAGACCCTGCTGCCAATTCGTACTGTGGCTTTTTGAAAGCCAATGATTCAATTTCTTTAAAATATCCTCATTTGATTTGCCTACAAAGCAATGTTTGGAAAATTCACCTTCGCTCACTACTACTTTTATATCTGGACATGACGTTGATATTCGTCTAGCAATCTTTGTTATTATAGAAATACCATTTTTGGATTGCAAAATATTTGGGGCACCGAATACTAAAAAGACATCCAAGAGAGCGTCAGCTACTTCTTGTACGCTTATGGCTTTCAATGGCTTCAAATGTATAAATTTACTTAAATACTCTCTGTAGACCATCATGTACTTGTATTCTTCATTTAAATCATTTGTAACGTTTAAAATATCAACTTGACCTCTAGAATACAATTCAGGATGAGACCACGTATGGCTTACTTCTTTTTCAATCGTAATATTGATACTCGTATCTTGGTGATTTTCAGCTGTGCTATGAAAATCTGTTGATAGTGGATCGTCGCTGTTAAAATCTATTATTTCATTTTCATCTTTACTATCAATTGAGGATTTATTAGGCCGGATTCGTTTTACTTGTTTGTTCACACAAGGCCCACATAGCGATAGGTACACCGATACAATTTCAGCAGTGACATTCCTATACTTATTTTTGATCGCCGCCACCATTCGACTTCTCCCGCCATGATTCAGACGTAAATGATAATCGCGGACAATGTCAAACATTTCCTCTGTGTTGACGAACATTTGCCGGAACTTTTCGCCAGGCTTCATTACTGCGTATAATCTCTCTCCATCAGGTGTCTGAACAATCTCAAATCGCTTTATTCGACGATAATCCCCCGACCGCTTTTTGACCGTGGACTTAGCTTTTTTCACTTCTTCAATTAGCGTAGCATATCTCCCTGGCGATAGTAAAAAAGTGTTGAAACGCTTACGGTTATACATTGCATTTAATCTTCGGTAAAACTCTTCTCGGTCTACATCGTCACGATTTGACGACATTTTTAAGAAGTGAGATGTTTTATTTTTAACACTAGCACAAATATTTCCTTTATAAAAAGTTAGTTAAGCGTAACAAAAACCACAAATATTTAAGATTTACGTGGTAAGATTAACATTAACCACACGAAACAGGCGACTCGGCAGCACTGATAGCGTCATTAGCCAAGTAAGGACTCGTCCGTGAATAGCCGAAGTAACCGGACAATACCGAACATTGACTAGGGCCAATGAGGCTGATGCGTTGTCTCCCTCATACTAGTTTAAACTATGAATAGGTCCTTGTCTAACGCAGTGCACGAACGAACGAAATTGATCCAGTCGTGACCATTCGTGACACATAGTTAAACCGAGGGATGGGATCTTTTCCTGTACCGAATGTCCGATTACCGGTTCGATTCGATTACTCGTTGAAAGGTCAATGTTCTTGATTAAAAGCATTTTACGAGTTGCACGAGATTATGAATTGATATCATGTGTCCACTCAGCAAAGTTTCTAAACAATAGTATGCGTTGAAAATAGCTTCACCCATTTACCGGTGGCTAGCCTAATTTTTACATTACTTACTTCACTCATAGGAGATCCTGAGACATTAAACATCTCAATTAGTTTTTAAATAATTAACGTGCTAATGTGCAATACATACAATACCTACGACCTACCTAACTATTTATAAATGTTATTGTCAAAGTGGAAAAAATAGACAAATCAAAGTTGCAATTTGAAAAAAAAAGTAAATTTCTCACGAGAATCAGGGTGACCCCAAACGGAGCTTCGCCGGGAAGCTAGTTACATTGTATGGTAAACTATTCGTGATAATGACATTGAATAAGAACACGATGTTACTTCGACACGACAGATTAAGTACCTAGGTACCTACCGAAATACTTATTTACTTAGGTCTCTCATCATGGATTCAGGGTTAATTGTAGAGTTTGGGAGAAAATAAAATTATTTAATGTTCATAAAAGAGCCATGTATTAAAATCAGTGTACATGTTGATGTATGTACAATGTCTAAGCAATTAATTTAATTTCAAGATAGGTAGACAGTTACGCTAATAATATTCAATTTTGTAAGTACTTTAGTGTTTTTAAAAACGAATGAGAAGATAAGGGACCAAAATTTTTTTTAAAAAGGTAGTTGATATATTGCACATTATGCCGCATATAAAGCCGCAAGTGGCAGGTTATTTTATTTAATACAAATAAATGATCTCATTGTTTAGGTCTTAAATTTCCTGACTTGTAATTTATAGCAGTTTACTAAAAACTTATCTCAAAGGAAGTATATGTGATGACTTACATAATAAATAACTTTCCGAATTGATTGGCATGAGTAAAATTTCAATAAAATAGAGACAATCGGTATTAAAATACCTAGGATATGGTGTTCCGTCGGGCCCCGGACAATCTGTGCCTTGAAGTGCATCGCCCCATGCATATTTTAATCGTGGACCGCATTCAGCAACGCAGCATGCCACCATTGCCTGGAATTTAAATAATAATAAATAAGCTAAGCCGCACCATTAATTTAAAAAAATACAACATTATCATACTTAAATAATTGTTATTAATCATACTAATATTATAAATGTGAAAGTGTGCTTGTTTGTTTGTCCTTCTTTCACGTTAAAACGGAGCAACGGATTGCTGTGATTTTTTGTGTGGAGATAATTGGAGACCTGCACATTATCACAATATGAATGTCATTGCAAATCCTAAAATGGCCATAATTTGGCAGTTCATAAAATGAATCACGACCAATTCATTTTATGCGATTCTGCTGTTTGACAGTTTTCTATGGAATTTAGTAAAATGGGTCACTTTTACAGAATTGCTTTACTGTCAAATAGCAGAATCATAAAAAGTTACTCTTCAGCAACATCTGCGGTTCATTTCTCCAAATTTCACAAAAATTTGCTAAATTGTGGAGTGAGAATACTTTGTAAGTTTTAAAACTGTTTCGATTCGTCAAGCGAATTTTTATCATCTATTGTTGTTTAAATTCGTCAAATACTAATGAGGTTTCGTATTAAATTGCAAAGAGAATTTTAATCATGTAAAGATCTCGGTTTGTCCGAAAAATTTTTTAGAACATGCGTTTAAATGAGGTAGGAACTAGGATTATAGGTAGGAAAGACGACCAAACCGATACTTAAAGGGGGTTTACCATGATATATAAAATTCGTCTAAATGCGAGTGAGTGGGCGTGATAGCGCTTTATGGGATGTAATGTAGGGCACACAGGCCGCTTACTCACTCGCATTTGTTGGATAGAATTAAGAGATCATGGTAGCCCTTTTTTTGCTGTGTGCTTCCTTTTCTTCATATAAAGTTAAGACTTGAGAGGATTAACTGGCCGACACATCGCACTTCTTTTAACTTATCTTATTTCTGTGATCACACAAAAACAAAGCAACCGACTTGCCTTCACGAATTAACTTCAAATCACCATAAAACCATTACTAGTCTTGACGATATCACAAAAATAAGATAAGGTATCATGTTTGTGTGGCAGTTAGGCCTCTTGAATCTTAACTTTATATGGCGATACTAAACGTGGGCTTCACGTGCGTGTAACACACGCAGGTAACGCCCACATGGTACTTGGTAGAGAAGTATCTAGGTATCGCCCTTCTTAGTTATTTACACACCGTTGTGCGCTATTTATATAGAATAAAGAGTTTTAGAGTTTATAGTAAGCCCCGACTAAAGAAGATACAAAAAATAAGAAGAGCCTAAAAGACTTGTATCCATCGTAAAACTCATATTTTGTTGACAGATGACTGCACTTGATTGACATTGACTGATATGCTAGACTTAACTTTATTGCCACTATTCTAATTAATTATTCAAGTAGTCTCTATTTTCTTTATTGCGTACGCAAATCCCAATGTACGCACGTCAAATAAACAATAATCATAATTTCTTGTTTCACAGTACGTCTAACATCATTAATAACAAAGAATTATTTAAAAAATAATGAATCGGTTTTGTTTTTGGAGAACCGGTTTTCATTTTATTGGTATGGCAATAATAACACGACAAATGATTCACGAAATGAACTGAATTGTTGATGAATTGCGAATGATAGGTACGTGTCCATTTTAGAAAAAAAAGAAGAATTGCAGAGGAATTGCTAGGAATTCACGAAATGAATTCGTTTTGATGAATTGCTCAAAGTGGCGATTTTAGACCTACTGGAGAGTGTCATAGGCTACTTTTTTTCGGGACACAAACGGAATTTCAGGGCACAGCTAGTAATTAATATTTTCACACATGAGGCATATTACTTTTGTTATAATATAATATAACTATAACTGCTTTCTTCAATGAACATTATATAATACGAGTATTTACATACAATTATATTATCCCGTCCACCTAATGTCGGATTTTTTATTGGGTTATCATTAGGTTTATTTTGCATTTAGATTTAATGGTGTCATTAGATGGTCGTTAAAGGAACCACATCAGAGGCCGAAAGGCGGTTCCGAACAACTACGACACCATGGTGTACATGGTCGGTTGACAATGTAACCTACACGAAATGATGATGATGATTATCCAGTCATAATTTTAATGTGAAATAGATGCTGAATTCTTAACAAGGAATAATTGAATTTTCAGAAAAAAAATAAAGGGATGTATACACTCTTCTTCATCCTAGCGTGTATTCCTTGTTCCGTCATCAGCTTACGCTTCGGAGCCCAGGGTACGCCTTAATCATGGTTCTAGATTTGGCAGTACTGCTTATTACATCTGCCCTCCGTAACCCTTTATAATAGGGAAACGAGACCAATAGGATCATGATGTTCTTTAAAGACCACTAAATGGCAGTTGGGACCAACGGCTTAATGTACCTGCCGAAGCACGGAATCATCTTTATCATCAGACAATCGGATGCCGATAACCAAGCAGGTGCAGATAACCAGCAATGTCCTAACCAAACTGAAACAACTACACAAAGTATGCTTCCCGGATCGAACCCACGACCTCTGGTTCAAAGGCAAACGCCTGGACCATAGAGGCAATTAAATGCGGCGGGGATGTACACTATCATTAATTGAGTAATAAAACCATAGATAAAAAATATAAGTAAATAATTTACTATTGGATCGACAAATTTCAAAGAATTTATGAAAGTTCCATTAATTACGTCATACTGAATTACTCGAACATCGTATAAATTGTATTCAAATTCTTAAATATTTAGTTTCACATGACAATAAAATCAATGTTTGTTTCCTAAAATAAACGAAGGCGCATGACTGGCCACGAAGCCGGTATGTATGCCGTGGCCGAATGACACAGTTCCCGTAACCACTAACTTGGACCATCTCAACATGAAGAACCCGTCCCCTTTGATGTCCGAGTCCAAAATATAATCAGTGCATTAAGTTACAAGATCAACACGGACATTCTTTTTGAAAACAATGTTAGTTTCAAACGTTAAAAATTAATTAGTAGGTATTATAGTTTGGTGCATTTTGAAGTAGCTCATGTCTTGCATAATTTCGGTTATGAATTGACAGTAAAAATATATTCTGCAAGAGCATTTCTGCGAAATATTCAAATTCATTGAATCACAATTTGTCAATTCCTTTCTTTTATTCCGGCAGGCAGATTTGCACGTGGTATTTTTGTGATATCAAAATAACAGTACCTATGCTGGTTTTGCTTTAAAATTCTAATCGTAGGTAGATATCACGTAAAGTTTAGATTAGAACTTCGTTGTTGAAATATTCAGGTCTACCCATGTCTATCTATACCTGTACCTATGTATGTTGTATGGTATATCCTGCGTACGACCGGAAGCAATAGGAGCACATTGTGGACGCATCGCGAATCCATAAAACCCTCAAGAAGAAAGTGCCTGAGGCTGATATCTGGGTCATATAATGTATACATGTCATTGAACTGTCTCTGTACAAGTGTCAGGTATATATGTTGACTTGTGTTATACAAAGTAATTTTATTGTTGGCCTACAAGCCTAAAAATATCTACACTTAGTTTTCTCTTTGCTATTTTACGTACGCCTGTATATTTATTTTCATATCACAATTTTACTATCATTGAATTGTACTAATTGATGTGTATGTTTGTGTACTGCGAAATGAAATATAAACGATTAGAATATTCAACAGGGTAACTCCATTTCCGTGTCGGCGTATTCACGCAATAGTTAATGCAATGTTAATCACCAGGGACGATTTTATACAATATTATGACTTCCATCGAGAGTCTCTGTGGACGCAGGGAATAAATACAAAAGTGAAATTTACATAAAGAAAAAGCAGCGAAAGTGCTTAGCGGTCTCTTGAGGCTATTGTATGAGTAGCACGTTCTTTGACGACATTTACTTGATTTCCGCGTAGATCTTTAATCGATAATTATTCAAAGTAGTATGTAGCGAAAGCTCTAGTTACTTCACATTTACCATGTTTCACCAAGAAAGTGCTTGTTAGTGTTGAGTCATGGTCGATAAAATACTTACATATAGTATTTTAGATAATATATTAAACGTTGAAGGATCAACACGCAGAAAATATAAATGCAACGCCATAACAATCTTAATTTCTGGTTGTGTATGTTCTTTGCATAGGGATACGATAGGCGAGATTCAATTTCGCAGATTATTGATACATAAATAGATATTCGTATAAATGGAGGATTGAAGGAATATTTTAATTAAAAGTATTAAACTTACTAACTTACTATATGAAGTGAAATTACAGCTACAATACCAGTATTGGTCTAATACTGATAGTATTAGTTTTAGAAATTAGAATAATCACGGCAATGGAAGTAGTTAAATAATATTCTCGTCAATAAATTTCTGTTTAAATTTGTTTTTGTACATGTATTTAATGTTTAAAAGTAGTAAATAGGTATTTATGCATATCTGAGAGGGTTTAATAATATTCTGTTTTATTCAAATTGAATATCACCCAGTATATATAAAAATTAATTTATTTATTTCACGTACACATTGTAAATATACATTAGAAAAATAATATAAAATATATATGTGAATTTACAATTTTTTTATAAATTACATTTTCTTAATGATTTCTTGTGTTTTGTTTTGCGAAAACTTAACTTTAATAAATGTATTTTCTTCTTCTTCTATGAATATATTTAATTGTTATCATATATAAAATTATTTTTAAATGAAATAAGTAGACTCAATTCAAAATAAAGGTATAACTAGCTCTGAAGGTTTTTTTCATTGTATGTATTTATTTAGCTAACAGCCTGTGCTACTTCCCTCTAAGGATTGTCGCGTGAATATGGAGCAAGTGGCCGGTCAGCAACCTTAAACTAATGACACGTTAACGCGTTTAGAGCGAATGGGTGCCGGCACTAACAGTAAACTCGAAGATAAACTTCACCCACTGTTTCATGCCTTTTTTACCTATCTGTTTCAACGGTCTACTCGTTCTAAATGCATAGGCAATGAGTCAGTCAACCATGGTTTAAAAGCTTAGTAACGATTGTTAATAATAAAAGTAAGTTAAATTTACATTTGTTTATCAAATAAAGCAATAATTTTACTGTATTTTATGTCAACTCCATGGTTTCTTAGTTAAAATTTTAAATAAACGTAATGCAATGTCTGTACTTCGAATTATTAAGTTCTGAATAGATTTGTATAATAAAAATTATATGCATGTATTTACTAAAGTAGTAAGTACCTAAATTATCTGTAAGATATCGTGTGCAATAAATAATAAATAAAATAAATAAATAAACAAAACATAGTCGAGCATTTATTTAAAGTAAATTTTCAAAAACTATTTATCAAATAAATACTACTAGTACATCCCTCGATTGACAGAAGTTGGACGGCCGGTATAAAAGCTAGAAAATTAATGCAGTACCTACAATGCCTATTTAAAGTATTTGATTCAAATTGCAATATCATTGCAAAACTTAATTTTATTTTGCATTTACTGTGTGAAACAAGTATGTAAATTTATTGCGGATACAAGTTGAATCTTCAGAAGTATTCAGAACAAAAGAGCTTAGCCTAAAGTCTGCGGTAATCTGCGGTATTAATTTATTATTAGTACTTAGTACCGGCTGACTCTTAATAAAATATTTGCAAATTAACTATAGTTTAAAATGTCCGATTAGTTTTCAAAAGTTTGTTCTAAAAAATGTTCAATATAAAATCCACTCTTTTTTTTTTATTCATTAAAAATACTTACACAAAATTGCCGGCGATTCAGTGAAATCATGTTCTCAATAAAATTATGGGCTTATTATGATTTATCTTCTATACCTACACATATTTTGATATTAAAAAATAAAAGTAGAAGGAAGGTTGTAAATAACAGATTTGTTTAGGCTTAATAAATAAAACTGATATTGTAAATAAATTTGTAACTTACCAAATAAATATACAATGATAAACTCCTTGGAAGCATTTTGTTAAACTGTAAAAAACTGATTTATTGCTTAATTTATAACACAGGTTTCTATGCGAAATTTTGTCCGAATGTGAAGATGACACATTCGCGTGAATGGAAGGGCGTGCGGTCGACGCACTGCCCGCGCAGACAACAAGTGGTGTTCATTATAACGGGAGTTCAGCCGGGAGTCCTCAGTGCGGGCGCCTACTTTACCTCT
Organism: Euzophera pinguis; assembly: GCA_947363495.1. NCBI lineage: Eukaryota > Metazoa > Arthropoda > Insecta > Lepidoptera > Pyralidae > Euzophera > Euzophera pinguis. Next base: position 3,045,618 of record OX376158.1, read on the forward strand.
CTACGATCACGAATTCATGACATTCTCGCCGCAGATGTTTGAATTTGGCGCCATTTACTGATCCAATGATATTGTTCACAACTTCCGATTCTCACAACTCGATTTACCGGTTCTCTATCGATGACAGATTTTATACGATTATGTCGTAGACATCACTATCAATTCTATATAAAAAATAATTATGGCAGAGAATTGACAGCCAGCCACTAGTTCTTCCGCTAACCTGAAACAAATGAATAAAAACAATGCCGTATACATAAACTGAGTGAATTAATTACAAATACAGATATAACCTACAAGTATTTGCACGGAATATTAGGAACTTAATCGAAGATACGGCGAGACGAATTTGAAACGCAAAACATCTAAAAGACGGGAGTAACGAAGATCACATTCCCTCTTGAGCTTTTTAGGGTTTGTATACTTATTTACAGTGACTATGTTTAAGTTAATTGGTTTTGTATAACATAGCTAAAACCTGAAATTGTATTGAATTACCGCTGTTTTCTGAGTCCTACAAATTATTCAATCAGCTGTTTGTCAATATGAGTCTGTCTCGCTCGCACTAGTGTAGTTTTGTAAAGCTGTCCTTTTCATGGAGTTTCATTTTTGGGCATTCTATTTTGGTACATTACCATCATGATGCGTTGCAAATATCCTAATTTTGTGTTCTGTAAGGAATACGCTAGAGTGGCAGGAGGTAACTGATACTAAAATATTAGCAACACACAATAACAGTTCATATTTTAACATATTTTAATCAGTGGTGTCTACAACAAGATGCCAAAGGTATTTTCTCACATGTTTTTGTATCATTTCGCCCACATATTGCTTTAAAATCATATTATATTCATGACAGGCAACCTAACCTTGTTGATTGGTTACATGAGTGCTTGGAAATGTTTGTGTTTTTAAATATTTTTATTATTTCATTCTTGAGACTTAATAAAATTAAACATTTGTAAGAGAATGATTGTGACTGTCTGTTGTGTTCGACTGTACATTCTCCGTTACTGAGAATGATTCCGCTGGGTAAAACATAATGCTTTAAAATACTTATTAACACAATCTACTTAGTCAGACATAATCTTACTGCAAAGGCTCTGCAACCCATAGAAAGAAAAGATATGTTTACTTACAAGACTTACATGTACCAGTGCTCTCCACAGTACATTACATAAAAATTTTCTCAAATTGCCGTAATAAAATCTCTTGCTGTGTCTTGCTTTTGTGTAAAAATAGACCACCACCACCCACAGTAAGTTAATCACAGAAATCTCAATATACGTACCTGTTTCAACGGTGGCAGATTTCACCAAAAAAAAAAATTATGAGGAGGGTTCTTATCTCAATTGCCTCTGTGGTCCAGTGGTTAAGGCATTTACCTCCGACCTGGTGGTTGCGGAATCAAGCATATGAGAAGCATACTACTATGTATAAAAAATTTTTTTTTTTTAAATTTGGTTAGGACATTGCTGGCTTGAATCACCTGACTGGTCTATAATAATGATTCCATGCTTTGGTAGGCATGTTAAGATGTTGAACCCGGCTTTATTGTATAAGAACCCTTAATATGTACTTATTGAAGTCCAAATCATATAAAATGCTGAAATTTGTTTTGTTTTATAAGTATCTCACATAGAGAGAAGATAAGATGCTTTTGCAAAGCTGAAGTCATTCTGCTTGTGATGCATTCAGATTGCATTTGATGTTGATGACTGAATTAAAACAAAGAAATAATTTAACAAAAAAATATTTGGGACTAAAATATGTAGAATTGAGTGACTTATCATGTTGAATATCCTAATTAATAAGGCAGAAATGCTTAGTTACACGGGTGTCATGTTTATTACATTATTTTGTTCAAAACTGATTTTAAATATATAATTAATTTGTATTTACAGTCACAATGACCAACAACCAATCATGTCAAAGGCTACATTTGACGAGTCCAACATGGAAGCGACCAAAAGGAAACAGGACGACAGCATCGGAAGGTACAAATGTGAATATGACGGCTGTGAGAGGACCTACAGTACGGTGGGAAATTTACGGACACACATGAAAACACATAAAGGTGATTTTTTGCATCCCATATTGTTAACTATAAAAGGGTAGATAATAAAACGTTGTGGCTAGTTTAATCCTCATCTCCAGAGCAAAACAATAGAATACATAACATTAGCATAGAAAATTATATGTATGTTAAATACATGTGTCTTTCAAACAACCCCTGTGTTTTTGAGTAAAATACAGAACCTTTATTTCTGAGCAAACCTTGGAACAGACAGCTGGATAGACATGACGAAACTATGAGGATTCCTTGTGTTTACTACAGAACCCTAAAAAGGCTAACTATGATTGTTAAATATGATTTTGTTTTTCAAAAATAGGCCTGAATCCTATTTTTTAGCATAAGCTCTACTCAATTCAATTGGCTAAATACATCGGGATTTACTACTACTAATATTTTTTGTTATCCCCAAGACACGGTGTCACGCCGCCGATGGTTTTTTAAAAGAATTTTCTAAAATTTGGATATTGTGGTCTTGAATTTCATTAGAAGCATACTTTCTAAAAGTTTAAATCCATCACAAGACATTTCAAGTCTTCGACAAACTAAGCCTGGTGTCTTCGATCACCTGATTTTCAGATTAAATTTTTCACAAGAATCTAGATGTCAGTCAAGACTAAATTTTCTCCTGAGTGTCATTTAAAAGTTGTTGAAGAAAAATAATGACAGGTGGTTTAAAAAAATTCCGATACAAGTATGTTCACAGTCAATTTACCTTATGTAATATTAAGACATCATAATGGACAATAATTAAACTAGAGAAATTTATTAAAATTACTCGTCAATCACATTCTTTTCATTGTTTACTTTATTGTCTTTTTCTATTGAGACAGACCGTAAGCCCTATTCAAACTGACGCGAATCCCTCGCGACTAGCGGGATGCCCACAGAAAAAATAATATATAGAAGTACCTTTAGCAGGCCAGTTAACTTTGGCATGCGTATGTCAAACATGCTTGGGACGCCCACAGAAATAAGAATCGATAGACCTAGCGATTCTTATTTCTGTGGGCGTCCTAGAAGTGTCGCGGGATTCGCGTCTGTTTGATCGGACCTTTAAGAATTAATTATTAATTTCGTTAATGTTATTTTCAGGTGAATACAGGTTCAAATGCAACATACAGACATGTAACAAAGCCTTCCTCACGTCGTACAGTCTCAAAATACACCTCCGTGCTCACACGAAAGCGAAACCATTTGCATGCACAATCGGCAACTGCAAGAAAGCATTTAACACTTTATATAGGTATGTTTTTAATATGTAAGGTGGGATCAAAAATCATAAGATAAATCACGATCCCCTCAGTCCACTTAGATCCACTAGTTGGAAAGTATCCTAAGATCCACTAACGATCTTATACAAAATAAGAAATCCGGCACAGCATCTTATAGATACTTTTTTTATCTATATAAATGTGTTTTGTTTTATCCCCTTTTTACGGTTGGATGGATATGATAAAGGCAGTTCGCCCACGACGATATTCCAATGAAACTTGAGTATACTACCAGACGCACGAGAGTATATTTCATACAAAATCAGCTATGTGTCCACAGACCACGTAACTCGTGTGACGCTACCCCGTCATACTAACACATAAATAATCGCATAGCAACAACAGCGTGTGCGAACTGACAAAGGATAACAAGTCAACACATTTCCATTGAAATATATCAATTTCATGATGTTGATATTATTTAGTGACTTCACTTTGTAAACGGTGATATGATCGAATAATCGAAGTTCCCTAAGTGAACTTAAAGCAATTGGAGACTTCGGTCTAACTCGCTAGCGTCTGCGTTAACATTTGTATGTAGAGCTTCTTAGCTTCTCTCGTTAGCGTCTGTCATAATATCTTGTAAAGGCACCAAGTGGGTACCAATGAGTGTCTAAGTGGGCACCAATGAGTGTCGGTAAATTTAAGAAATAGAAAGATGGGGATTTTTAGAACAAAAAAATGTCTACATCGATGATGGTGGCAGAGTATAGATATTATTCCCTTATTCATAAAAATTAAAGAATGTTTGTTAATCCTACATTAACTAAATTATGTAGTAATTAGTAGTCCGGCCGGTCTGTGTTATAAACGTGAAAGAACAAGACGAAACATATTTTAGTTAACTTGGACTTATCGAAGGCTCGTTATGTTTTACTAGCAGCCCGTCCAGACTTAGTCCTAGCATAGCCGTCCTCGATAAATAGGCTATCCAACACTGAAAGAAGTTTTCAAATCAGACCAGTGGTTTTTGAAATTAGATATTTCTCAAACAACCTCTTCAGCTATTAATATTATTATAGATGAATAAGGGGGACGGTATCATACTTCTCGCTATCTGTTGTCCCTTTCGTAATTTGTGGCAAAGTTACGGTAATTTTAAAAACCTTGCAAATACTGAAACAAATGAATCGAACTTTAATAAATAAATACATTTTTTTTGGTGATGTAATAATAACTAGGAGAAACGTTTAAAGAACATCAAAAAATACATGCATTATTAGATTCTTCACAAAAAATAAGTTACTGTTGGTAGGGACCATCATAAGCCAAAAAGAGCTGATGTATATATTTTTTTGTTAGGCATTTGAAGCCCTGGCGCGTAAATAAACATAAGGCCCGTCAATTTATACTTACGAACGACACATATTTACGTTTTTTTCTGATAAAATTTCGTGACTGTAGTACAACATCGCTGGGCACTTGCCAAATCCTATTTTATATTCATCTACAAACTAAATGGCCCGTCAAATTCGCGTGTACGCTATTATTTCTTACTTAATACACAATGTTTATGTAGACTAGCTGCGTTCTGAAGTTTCACACACTCGCCTGTTAACTTACCAGGAGTAGAGCCCTATTTTTGAAATGTACGACATATATGTCGATTATTCGAATATATCGATAAGATGAAAATTATTAGATGTCGAACAAAAATTGTTCGACTCGCCGATTTTGCGTCAGTCACATTATTCAAAGATAACACTCCTGCACAAGTTCGGATTTATTTTTGTTATTAGCGGCCCGTTAAAGTTACCTTTTTATACACCACTAGGTGTTTCCCGCAGCTCCACCTGCGGCATATAGCCTATGTTACTTAGGGTGAATGTATCTTTCCAATGGTGAAAGAATATTTGAAATCGGCACAGTAGTTTTTGAGTTTATTCATTACAAACATACACACAAAAATACAAATCTTTCCTCTTTATAATATTATTATACATATAGTGTAGATGTAGATTAGTGTAGAGGCTATTGACGCTTTAAGGATTCCATACACTAGCTAAGCTTGCGATTTTTTCATCCAATTGCGTTTCCCAGTTACAAGAATCGTGGTCCTACATGAATAAATAAATGAATAAGTAATACATTGTACGTCAGTATTACTACTATTATCTATAATCTGCGTTGGTGCATATCATACAAAGCCCTTATATGCACGAAATTGCAAATATTAATCTTAAAGTTAACGCGGAGCTGGGCGAAGCGTAGTTTGTATTGACCAATCACAAGGCTGGAAATATCTACTCGGGCAATTGTAATTGGTTGATTCCACTTCATAGTATGCTCCGAGCCGTTCATTCCAGTAACCTCGGTAACCTTATGTTACCTTAAAAATTAACTATCTAACAATTATCTGGTAAGCATATCTTCCCCTGTCACTCGCTGGTTGACTGTAAGAGATCCATAAGTAGGATAAGTCCGCCATTGTACTTATTGTTTTTCTATGCTTGTGCATATGTGTATATTACAAACAAACATTAACGTGACTCTTTGTATTGTAAGCTTTAATGTGACACATTGTAATACCTTATTACGCCACATTTCTTCTATTGTTAGTTTAGTACTTTTGGAATGTTTATTTTTGTATTAGAAAATTTTGTGTTCACCTTTATTTGGGTTGCATGCTAGTTAAAGTATCTATTTAGAATGTGTAAGATAATGGGAACATGTAACCTGCTCGTACCTCGATTGAACAATAAAATAAAATTTAAAATTAGATCAAATTGGTCTGCAGTACAATCCAATACAATTTGCGACTCCAAAATAAACTTATCTAGTAACTGTTGGCAAGTGCCTAAGACCACCTGTGGGGCTTATGGCTTGACATGTTATTGTCGCCAGACGTGATGGATATGTTTGGCAAGCATTGTCGTGCTAAACGTTGGGCAATCTCTCTTTATTCCAAACGTTTTGATGGATGCGTGTGTGAAAATAACTTCTTCATCCGAGCGTGTATCCCGGCTATGTTCTGCTTGCGCATTAGAGCCCAGGGCACGCCCCTATAATCCCGGCTCTGCACAATAGGCTAGTTTCCAGGGTCAAAAGACTAACATTAAAATTAGTTCGTCATTTATGGATTCAAAATATATTAGGGACGTATTTTTTCTTTTGTCAATTGAGCGATACATTATAAAGATATAAAGCATTAAAGTTTAGGAGTGGGGGCTCGTGACGTCACATATTGGGAAAAAGTGTAGCACACTGTGACGTCACACGGAACTTAAACGCTTATCTTTTCTTAATTGTCTTATCTTTCTTTGTTTAATTTACAAAAGAAAAAATACGTCTCCAATATTTTTTTGATTATCTAACTGACGGACTAATTATATTTTTTTAGGAGCTAGCCTATAGAGGTTTATATCCTATCCTCTATGGCGGATCAGCGGAGCAGAACTTGAGGTGGCCAAGTATTGGGAAAATTCAATTTAGTCTAACAGCCTGTGTACCTGTACCTAATTTTTTTTATGTTCAGATGTGGTCAAAGTTTTAGCTCGCTGGTTCATTTAATAACCTAATGAATCTAGTTTTAAAAAATCCAGGTGTTTCCGAAAATATGTCAGCAAGAAACGAATAATTATTGTACTTATTGTTCAACAATAATATATCAAAGCAATATTTCAGATTACGCGCGCATCAAAGACTACACAGCGGCGATACGTTCAACTGCAAAGCAGACGGTTGCTCCAAATTCTTCACTACTCTCAGCGATCTCAAGAAACACATACGGACACATACACAGGAAAGGCCTTACAAGTTAGTATTGTCAATTATCTATTTTGTGGTATTATAATAAATTACTTTTCGGAATACTATGAACTTGCAGGACAATATTTGATATACGGCTCAGGCTATTCGTCTTTGGAATGCACTCCCGGTAGATATTCGTAAAGCACAAACCATGCATCGCTTCATTCAAAGATTTAGTTAAGGCTCACTACCTTTCTAAGGTTCAATAAGCTTGTCTCTTTTTTTTATGTCACTACTGTCTTAAGTATTTTATGTAGGTTTATATATACAAAAATATCTATGTTTATTATCTGTTTTGTTGTAGATAACATCTTAGCTTTCTGCACCGCTCGCTTAAGTTTTTTTAAATTCTCTGCTCCTTTCTACCATAAGGTTGGCTGAAAGAGATTGCATTAGCGATAAGTCCGCCTTTGTACTCATTTCTCTTAATTTTAATTGGTTTCAATGCTGTATCTTTTCTTAAATGTATGTAAATGGTGCAATAAAGTGTTCATTCATTCATTCAATCTTTGATATATATTTGATTATAGAGCAGGACAAAACACTGAATTTTCTGGTGGTTGTGAGAGGCAGATTATTACATAGGTACTTTTTTACTCACTTAGGGTTTACTCAGTAGTACAAACAGAATTGATATTCAGTCTCATGCAATGGAATCGCTTTTCTGGGTTCGTTATCATCAAGACAAGTTAAAAAACCGGCCAAGTGAAAGTCGGACTTCCGCACGAAGGGTTCCGTACCATTATTTATAAAAACCGCAAAATAATCATGTTGTATGAAATCTAAAATGCCCTACCTTGAAATCACAATGCCATACCATAAAATACCAATAACTAGAACAAAAATCATTCGATATCGAAGGATTTTTATTCTACATATATGTATGTCATACATTTCCAAAATAGGGCGCCAGGTTGGTCAACATGAACACATGTTGGTAATGTTAGTTATGGTCTTCCTGCTGATATTGTACAAATCGGAGAACCAATAAAACAAGCCCTACCTGTAATCAACTCTGCCCTATCTCAAATTCGACTCTAGCCCTGGGTGCTCCGCAGTCGCGCTGAGGACACTCCCTTAATCCCCATTTATGGAGGTGATGGTTAGTTTTTCCGTGATTGGATCGCATTCGGTTTACTTGGGACCAAGTTTTTCGGTCAGAGCCAAAGCTTGGCAACCAGCCCAGGGTACCTGGTTATTATTTATCGACTCGCAAAGATTTATTCATTAACAATTTTAAACTCAATGCTAATTGTGTGCATATAATATACGACGGTACTTACCAAATTGAATGTTTATTGCAGATGCAGAACCGAAGGCTGCGGCAAGTCGTTCACGGCATCGCATCATTTGAAGGCGCACGCGCGGACACATTCAGCTTCGAGACAGCAGGCGTCCAACACAGTGGTATTCAACATTAAACAGGTCATTATTTAGTCATCTGTATATTATTTTCTAGGAAAAGTAGTTCTCCCCATTGATTATAGATGGCGCTATGAGAATTTAATATCTCAATTGTACTGCAACCTATTTTTGAAATGTACTCGTCTGTCAAATAAAAAAATCATTCGACTCGCCGAGCGGGAGTCACGCTTTTCAAAAATAGCACTCCCGATCTCCCCAATTTCTGTGACGCACTAATACTACAATAGTGCATTAACTAAAAATACGTCATATTTGACATAATATTATAAACACACGTAAAATTTAATTCCTCGCGCGTCATTAAAACCGTCGTTGGAATAGTGCAAAAAACAGTTCAGAGATGTCGCTAGAAGTCACTATTTATAACATTTCGGTTGCCTACTCCCCCCCCCCCCCCCTCCCGCAATATTGCGTCATCTTTAGTTGCGATCATCAGTGATCGACAAAGCACGCGCCGCTTAGCGTAATATTTTGAGTTGCAACAGTATTTCTGAATCAGGTATGTAAATTTTTTATTTTGAATTAATACAGTATTGTTGATTTGACTTAAACATATCCTTGGTGTTTCGAGTTATTACACTATTACTGATTTACGAAAGCAATAATTAAAGTAATATTTCTACTAAGGACACTATGATTGATTCAGTTAGTAGTTTTTGATATGAAACAGTTTTGTTGAATCATGAGGTTAAGTTGATTTTTGTATGGTTTATAAACTAATTATACATAATATCTATTTGTCAATTACAGTAATATTTAAAACTCATTGGAATGTGTAGCAGTGTTATGAGAAAAATGCTTACTTAGTATTAATATTTTATTAATTTAGAGTTGATACTATTTGTGACAGGCATACATCAATTATTTATTTGACTAACAATTGAATTTATTTGTAGGATTAGTATGCATCGTGGCCGTTTACTTGTTGATATGGCAAGAAGTATTACAAGTTGCCACCACGATAAGGAAAATGACGAACTTGTCACCGTCATTATTGTCATCAGTGAGTACAAAATGTCAATTTACTACACAGAGAGAAGACAGCGACGATACGATAGAACTGTCGACACTTTCGATACCATCGTCATCAACAATTCACCCAGTACTAAAGAATAAAGTATACTTTTAAAGTTATTACTGTTATTAGTAACGACTGTTTTTGTTTTAGAAGATTTATCTTATTTTTTTACCAAATGTTTGTTTGTCAATTCGTTTGAGTATATGTTCTTTCATCTAAATGTCTATTTCATGTGCTGACTGATTAAATATAAGAATAAGTCTCTATCGTATTTGGTTTTGGAAGGTTTATTTTATTAAATGTAGATTAACTTAGTCTAAAATGTTTAAGAAGAAAAGGTATGTGTACCCACTATTCTTTTGTAATCAGTATTAGAAATTATTTAGTTTTTAAAGGTTTATTTTATCAATTTTCGAAATTGTTTATGTCGTTAAAATGTAAGCAAGGTCCAAATTACTACTTTAAATTATAATCTTGAATAAAAAAACTGGTTTTATTTATTGATATCCAAAATAAAATATTAAACAGTTCATATAAAAAAATAAAATTATAATATTTTACCACATTCAGACAACACCTTCTAGTGTCAAACTAAGCAGAGCTTGTACTATAAATATTAAGATAGTTAATGGATAAACATACATTTTAAATGTTTTTTTTTTGTAAAAACACATCAAGAATCGTTTTTTTTTAAATTTATGTTGTATGTACAAAAAATAAGTTAAAACCTTAGGAAAAATTAATTATTCAGACTGTAACAACACAAAATATATCATCAATAATGATTTAACTAAAAATAATATTTTATTTTGAAAAAAGTTTTTGAACGAATACAGTCTTAACTGAAAATTCCTAAATAATTTACCTATTAGTATTCTTTTTAATTTTTAGCAAACATATTATTCATTTAAATTCAGTTTAAAAATTCCTAAGGTAGTTATTCAATTTGCATCTACAATAGGAAGTGAGTAATAAGTTTTTCGTTGACTCTGAAAAAAAGATTTATTTTGAGTTGATACACTATTGTATTATTAGTGCGTATATGAAGATAGATATTGATAAGTGAAAACTGAGAAAAAATTTCGACCTCTCATACAAATCTAGTGGTCAACTGACAGAATTTTATGGAAGGTGGAATTGTTTTTCTCGTTTTCACTTATTGTTTTATTGAAAGTGATTCAGTTTCACTTACTTAACACACTGGTTCATTTAATATCTCAAAATATGTATCCTGATATGAATCAATAAAAAATAGAATCACATAGTTCGGAACCTCAATCGTTGCTTATGAAATTTGCTTTAAATTTCAGTTGAATCCGGTCGACACTGACTATATTGTAAAAGTCAACGAACCTTTCGTAAGTCTTCCTGACCAGCCGAGTCCATCTAAAGTAATCCAAGACTGGACCAATTGGGATGGCCTTCTCGAATCTTTCGGAAAAATCACAACAGAATCGAATTCCACTGATGGTAGCCTAGAAGATATCACACGAGTTAATATAACTAATAACGTGGACATAACAGAATTGCTATTTGATAATGCAACTAACACTACTAAAACTATTGACACTAATGCTCTCCCTGTAGAATATGATTTAACAACTTTCAATAACATAGCGCCTTTAAAAATTGTGGACTCCTGTACACAAAACAAAAACTCAGAAACTTGGGCGAATATTTGTAATTTTGAACCGAATGCGAATGTAAATGAGGATAAAATGAAACCTAAAGCCATGCAACTAGCGTTAGCAAATGAGATAGAGGTACAAGCGCCATGGGTCGATGTAAGTGCGTTAGCTGCCTCTATATCAGAAACTCCTGTCAGTATAAAAGAAAAAACGCCAGAAAGTATATTTACTCTTGCCACTTTTGTTCCAACTCATATGCAGAGTTACATAGATTTAACGCAAGAAATAGCTCCAACTGCTAATATTATGTCACAAAATTCCTTCGATTTAGATGGAACTGCTAACTTAATAGATTCAGAAGTAAAAATTTTTGATGACACAGAATTGGTCCAGAATTTAGATACAAGTATTGACTTTTTGAAAAGTGAAGATGAACGATCTCTGAATACTCCTCCGCCGAGTAAAGTGCAGCAAAATATTGAAATAAATCCAGCTAACTCTGTGTTATTTAATACAGATTTAGCGTTAGAAGATACTTTGTTGTTCGATAATGAACCTCCTTCTGATATGTATGTTGTGAGAACTGAGAATATATTTGGTAAAGAAATTGCTAAGCGCAATGCTTTAGAGCAGTTAGCCGCTGAGGCGGGAATATGTTCATGTTCGGATTGTAAATGCGATCCTTCTCACGGGGAATGTAGACATTGTACGAACGAAGCCCAGGGATGCGTCGATGACACATGTTCTTGTGTCGACTGCAAGTGTGACCACGCTGAAATGAAATGTGCTGTTGGATGTGGCAGGGCCACAGATACAAATCACAACACATTTTTGCATTATCATAGGCGGCATCATAATTCTAATTTAGAAGATTTAGGAGTTTTCACTCTTCACGAGTGTGATGAGGATAAACCTTCTATACCAGCGGGGTCCAGTACAGAAATATTAAACAATTTGAAATGTTCATGCGGAACTGATACCTTGGATGAACGTAATGTAGATTCCAGTGCCAAAGAAAACTGTTGCAGTAGCAAAAACGACTCGAAGTCTTGTTGTGTAACGATATGCTTCAAAAAACTGAACGCATTTAAACAGTTTTTGTCTGATAATAATTTAGTTGATGCCTTGAAAATGCATAACTTCAATTTGGGCACAAGTTTATAACATTGTTGATTCAATGTTTTGTTATGAATTTAATATGTAAGTAGCTCACCTCCGTCTCTCTCTCTCTCTGTCAAAATTCTCATATCATTCACATCTAGAGATGGGCAGCGGGAAGAAATTCAAGAGGGAAAAAATGAAATGCAAGGGGAAGAAAAGGGAAAAATAATTAATTCCCATTTATACCCGGGAATTTTTAAAAATATTGGGAATAAATGGGAAAATTTCCGGGAAGGCGCCCATCTCTATTCACATCACATTATCAAATTCAGTAAATACTTTTTGGTTTGTTGATATCAGAAAAACGTGTACTGTAGATATTGAGATATTGTTATTCCAAATACCCCAAAAAAAACTGCGCCTTACTTTTTTTCTTTTGTAAAGTCAGGAACTACTGAGAGAGAAAAATATTAACTAATTCTTAGAATTATCTTGGGATAGTTTTATATTATTGCGATATAATTTGAAACAGTATTTTGAACGAGTAATTCCTCTGCCCAGCATTCGGTCATTTTGTGTTAAGCTTATTACTAGTTGCTTCATAATACTGCATTTAATATGTACAAAGCATTGTTCCTGCATTATTTTGTTTGCTTTTAGATAATAGATATCGTTTTAAGTGTTGAGTTTGCGAATTATAGTAATTTGTCATCATAGATGACGAGAATTATTAAAGATGTTTAGTATGAACAGCCTAATGCATATACATTAAGAAACGTTTTTAAGCCAATTTTAATTAAAAAAAAACGAGACGAGACACATTTTAGTTAGAATTTACAAACATGCGGTAATTTTTATGAGTAAAAGCTTGTTTTCAACGGAGTATAAAAATTGAGAGATTTATAAAATCTAATTGACTTGTACGGCTTTTGGGCAGTTTGTAAAACAAAAAATATTGTTCTTTTGAAACATATTTTGAACGAAAGCAGTAATTATTGAAATCATTATGTACTCATGACAAAAATAAAATTATTTCATCATACCAATATAAAAAAAAATTAGGTATTTGTAATTATTATTATATACCAAAGTTTGTGCAATATTACAAGATATTTATAAGTTTTATATTTATCAGTTTTTAGTTATATAATATTTCTGCAGATTGTTTTATTTACGAAATATGTTTTGTTGTAATTCTGATACTTATTTGATGTCGCTAGATGTTCATTAATGAACTCCACTGTTTTGAGCTATGTTACATACATATTCATTGCCAGTCTTGTAATATTTTATTTATATATTACGCGTTGGGTTCGACTGAGTGAATAAAGAATAAAAACTTGCATAATTAATTTTAGATTACCATTTGAACTACAACTGTATACGTCCGCCATTTTATGACTAATCTCGAACTCTACTCATAAGTTTTATTTAGTTCAGGAGTGCATTTTCGAAATTGGCGAGTTGAATAATTATTGTTCGATAATGCGTTCGACGTATCACATTTCATAAAAAGGGCTTCAGGCATTGGCTTGTGTAATCAGGATTGGTCCAATTGATTTGCAATTTTGTAATCTTGGGCCAGTTCTCATACAATATTATTGTGCCATTCAGTTAGTTTGATGATGAAGAGGATTTTGTGTAATTTTTTTCATGTGTTCCAATATTTATACTATTAGTCGAATCCGACACGTTTACATAGTGCCATATTTGTCGAAGCTTGTCTTTACTTGGGTATTACTATGGTCTTTAATTTCAATCTTAATGCGAGTGAGTAAGCGAGACAGCTATGAAAGGGCCATCAGTTTTTCGGTCACATCATGGGACCGATGACGAAGAAGAAGCGAGATAGCGCAATACTGAGTGTAAAGGAAGGCATCTCGTTTACACACTAGCATTTTGTAAGAAAATTTAAAAGACATGGTAACCCACCCACCTTATTGGTGCTATTGCGTAAAAACATTTTACAAGTGATATCAGTGCCTTAAATGTTGTCATGTACTTATATCGTACTTAACGTGTGTAACGTTAAATAATTTTATATGAGATTTCTTTAATATAATTATATTATAATCCATATGCTGTAAGATTCTAGTCCACATAACAAATAAAAAGCTTTATAAATATTGTAATGTTTTATTTCATAAATATAAATGCATGTTTACAATGATGATCGATTGATTACCTAGTTACAAACTATGGAGGAATAATTTTCAAAAAATTAGATAATTCAACTAAGCATCGTATATGTAATAAACATAACCTCAAATATCAACACTTTATTGAACAGTTTTTTTTAATAAAAGTTAGGATATCTCAAGTTATCCTATGTTTTATAAAATACTCTTAATGACGTTTTAATTGTATCTTAAGCTAAAAACAATACTTAAGGAGACGTCGTTATTTCAAGTCACATTAACTTTATTAATTTCACCGGTTTTAAGTATAAATCTCAAAGATCGTGGCTTAGTTTTGGTAATAAAATTAAATTAGCGCGATTGACCTCCTGAACTGTGTGAAGATTGGTTATAAATCCTCCAGCGGAAGTTAAGCAGCTATGTTGAGCTGTGTCCCCACTGCGCAACTATTTCCAATTGAGCATTCACAGTTGAGCAGTGGGAAAAAATTTGCAGATTCCTTCAATATTTGTTTGCAAAATGTGTTCCAATTTTGAAATAAACTAATGACAGTTTAAATAGAAATAAACATATTTTCCCTGATTTTAATGTATTATACAAATTACATCAAAAATTATATCTAAAGTAATATAAAAAAATGGTATAATTTGATTATGACCATCGTTTAAATTAACTTACGCTTTTCGGGTAGTTATTATTGAACCGCATACGTTTTCGGCTTTTAACTTACTGGCTTAATATTAAGTTTCTAACGTTTAGTCGAATAATGACAGATTGTCAAAATGTGCCATTCTATGAAGATAATTCTGTAAATATCGATTCTAAATGGACTAATTCTCGAAATATGCAATCCTTTAAATTACTTATTTATAAATGCAAACAACCGTTTAGGGTCGCCGAGCCAATGCAGTAAGAAAGTATAAATGGGAATTTCGTCTTTAACTTTTTCATCCCCTTCCCGCTGATATAGCGGATTTTACATCAACCGCAACAAGTTTTATTATTATATTGCATAATTTAAGAATTGGTCCATTAGTTACTTAGTCCTTTTTAGAATATGTCATTATTCGTCTTAACCGTTTCTAATAGTACAGTCAGACTGCAGAGTTCGGTTTAAATTCAAACTAGAGCTGCCTGTACCTCAGTTGAGCCCCACGGATTCATCCGCCTTAATTTCGATAATCACGACCGGTATAAGGTAGACCAACATGTTTGTGTGAAACATGACGTTTAAACAAACGTCATTTTTTGCTATTGCGAGTAAGAGGCCATATTTAATCCTGCCCATTTAGAGAAAACGTGAGATTTGTCGCGAAATGTAACAAAATGGCGACCATGCACGGTTTTCTGTTGTCATTCAATTCGAATTTTTCTCTAAAGACGTAAGAGTCAGCTTCCAGGTATAGCATATTAAATTCTGCGTGCACGTTGATCACAAATACCGATATTTTTATAAAGGCCAAAAGTTTTGCAGTTTATAACAATTAAGAATAATAGAGAGAAGGAAGGTACATAAATTATCTGTAGTTATACGCGGGCGCAGATGAAACCGCGATGAACAGCTAATATAAACTTATAAACATAATTTAGAATAAACTTGTAATTAACTTATACCGTCCGAGGCGTATTAAAACGAAATCTACGGCGGTTACTTATATGTATTCAATTGAACCACTCGCTTTATGTTTCACTCTTTAATATCTACGCTATGGGCAGACATTTTAGGTTACAACTAATTAACGTTTATGTCGTTATTTGTGCTGTGTACTTATCGGAGACTGAGAGAGATAAAAACATCACCGTTGAAAATTTAAGAGCACTCTTGTTGGTGGAATTTATTCCATTCTTGTCTATTATTAGCATTTTCTTTTAAAATTTCTTTTAAAACAAGTGTTATCATGTGTTTTTTTATTATTATAGTAGCCAAAATATAGCAATCTTAGTAGTGTTATATGTTCTGTGATAGTAGTAGGGCGCTTATGCACATTCATATCGTAACTAGCTGTGCCCGAGGCTTCGCCCGCATGGAATTTCGTTTGTGTCACGGAAAAAAGTAGCCTATGTCACTCTCCAGGTCTCCAACTATCTCCACACAAAAAATCACATCAATCCGTTGCTCCGTTTTAACGTGTAAGAAGGACAAACAAACAAACACACTTTCACATTTATAATATTAGTATGAATATGCAATGCTTTCTAGTTGGTCATTAAAAGCGAACCATAGTAAGAAGTAACATAACTGCCCGTTTTTTTTTCAAGCAAATGGGCGTTTGTCCAATTTCTTATATAAATAAGTTTATATACCCAAAGAAATTATTCTGCCTGATAAAACCGAGCATTTGTTCATTCAATACAGAAAGCATTATGTGCGTAATAAGCACCCTGATGCCTATAAACCTGAACAGATAAAAAGGTTTTTATATGAACTCAATCCGATTTATTCTTATATTTTTGAGAGAAATTTGGAGAAAGCTAGTTGACACTAAACACAATTATCGACATAAACAATAAACCACCACTATAACTAATTTTTTTTTTTGTTACCATTTAATGGCCATGTCAATGTCTATCACATAAACAATTGAACATTATTTTTTTCATCTCATTCATAAAAATTATCAAACGTTTCTGAAACCAACTTAAACGAATATTTGTTTTGTCACTATCTCTACTGCAAATTTAGACAAGAACAAAACATGTTTTAGTTGAAATTAGTTTAAGAAACGTTTAATATTTTTTTATGAATGAGATACCTTTATAATTAGATTTTATTTAATTATAATAGTTCGAAAATCGTATTATATTTCTAGTTATACCTAACCTAACTTATACCATTTGAGGCGTATTTTTACGACATCTACAAATGGTTACGTGCTGTGTTCCGCTAAAAGATATATCATCATAGTGTCATACAACCGATTTAACTTCTTAATTAAGTATAATATATTTTTATCGAACAATTCTAAGACCATTTACTTTTATTTTAAGTTATACCCTACCTTATACCATTTGAGGCGTATTGTACGACATCTACAAATGGTTACGTGCTGTGATCCACATAATAATGTCAAGAATTAATATTTCATCGACCTTATTCTAACTTATATTTGAACATTATAACCGTCATGAAATTTATTCAATATTTATATCTAATTATAACTAATTATTTCAAAATGTCAATATTACTAACTTATACCGTCCGAGGCGGAGAATTACGACATCTGCGAACGGTTACAGTCTGCTCGTCAAAGTCAATGGATGTCTAAAATTAACCAAATAATCATAATAGATTAGAATTTTTGCACGACACCATTATATAATGATGCTTATATATTTTAGTTAATTTCTGCCAACTAAAATATATAGGTACTAAACATTATTAATATATACATTTAATTGGTTTTAATACATACCTACTTATAATCCTAATACAACAGAAAATGATCCAAAGATCTCATCACTGAGTCATGATACTTATATAATTATACATATTATATCTAAGCATTATAATTATTATACAACTAACTTATACCGTACGAGGCGTAAATGTACGACATCTGCGAACGGTTACGTTAGGGTATGTCCACATCACCACGGCACGACATCGTCACCGTAGAACGGTGCGGTGTCGGGGCGCGACGCGTTGCCGCGCCGTGCACTAGCACGGTACGGCAACGCCGCCGTCGAACGGTGCAAAGGACGGCGTCGTCGTAAGCCGGTGACGCGATACGATGCGCCCGATCAGTTGATGTGTTATTGTCTTAGCGATTAGTTGTACGTGTGAATAAAAGATGTCGGAAAACATAGATTGTGATTTATTGATTTCACTTGTTGAAGAACGTCCAGTATTATGGGATAAGACAATAGATGATTTCAAGAACAAAAATTTAAAAACAGAAGGCTGGAAGGATGTTTGTCGAAACATTTTTCATGACTTTGACGACAAAAACGATAAAGAAAAAACAAGACTAGGTAAGCTCATATTTATTAGTTACATTAAGTTATAGGTATATTATAATAAGTATTAGTATATTTATTTATCGAATTAATAATCGTACTATAGTCGGTTATTATATTTTAGTTAATTGCCAACTAAGTGCTCCAATATCGCTATTAAAATATTTACAGAATTCATTCCTTATGTTGACTGGGTTTGTGTTGTTTGGAAATTCGTCATCCTCTGACTGTTGCAAGTTTACAAAATTTTCTTCTATCATTAGTTCCTCGGTTGTGGTAATTCCATCTCTATTAATAACAAAGTTATGCAAGACACAACATGCTTTGATAATATCTGTAGCAAAATTATATTGAACATTCAGTGGTCGGTGAAATACACGCCATTTATTTGCCAGAATACCAAAAGTACATTCAACGTATCTTCTCGCGCGACTCAAGCGATAGTTAAATACTCTTTGTTGTACAGTCAAATGTTTCCCTGGGTATGGGCGCAATACATTATTTGTGAGTGGTAAGCCTTCATCTGCTACAAAAACATGGGGAACTGGTGTCTGTAGACCTGGTAAACATTTTGGCTCTGGTAAAGGCAGATGGCCTTGTAGTAATAATTCGTACAGTTTCGTATTGTGAAAAACTGTCGAGTCGCATTCCTTACCAAATGCTCCTATATCAACATACACAAATCTATATTTGGAATCAACAATTGCGAGCAAAATTATAGAATTATAACTCTTATAGTTAAAAAAAAGAGACCCACTATGGGCAGGACTCCAGATTCGAATGTGTTTCCCGTCCAACGCCCCCATACAATTAGGAAAATTGGCTTTCTTGTCAAAATCTTCAGCTGTTTGTTTTAATAACTCCTCTGTTATTTTCGGAATACATTCATTTAACATGATTTTCCATAAAGCTTGACATACTTCTCTTACTATTTTTGCGATTGTACTCTTTCCACGATAATCCGTTAATTCTAAATCTCTAAAACTATTTCCTGTTGCCAAAAATCTGAAACAAAAATCCGGGTATAACATCATAAACATCCAAACATCCATACTCATAAAATTTCACGTTTATAGATAATATTAGTAGGAAGTAGGATGACAAAAATAACTGATTTTTTTCTCATTTAGATCTCAGATCTAGATCCCATAACAAAGGGGTATCAACCTAGTAAATACTCATTTAGCGTACCTAAGTAATTTTTAGAAATAGGAATTATAATTAATTTGTGTAATAAAAGCCGCTGGTATACCTACCTACATGAGTACTATCTCTGTATTTTAGTTTGATACTCAGCCCCTTTCCGTCATACACTTTAAATTTTATTATAAATGCGAAAGTTTGTGAGGATGTATTGCTGTATTTATAGTATGTATGTTTGTCTTTCACGTAAAAACTACTGATCCAATTGTTGCTAATAATACACGTTTTAAATATTTTGCAGGTAATGCTGTGGTAAAGAAATGGACTCATATAAAAGACAATTTTACAAAATACCTGAAAAAACTTGAAACTTTAAATAAATCGGGATCTGGTGCAAGCAAAATTAAGGAGTATCATTTGTATAAGCAACTTCTGTTTCTAAAAAAAAACGCTGCAAATTTAACTGACTCAAGCATAATGGAAGAAGATGAAGAAGACGAGATACCATATGAAAAAAATGATTATAAAAGATCACGTTATCAACCAACTCCACGAAAAAAAAAAAACAATGATGAAGTCGATTATGAGATTCTCCAAGCCCTAAAGGAAACAGAAAATAGACATCTGTCATTTTTTAAGGCCATATTACCATCATTGAACACATTGAATGAGCATCAAACTCTAATGTTTCAAAGTCGTGTTTTACAAATCCTAACTGATTTACATCAGATTTCATATCAGTATGAAACATCAACTGGTTATCATACAGCTTCTCAGGATAGGTACCAAAGATCACAATCATCATATACTACTAATTATCAACCAACACAAACTTTTACATACCAATCAACAATGTCATCAAACGTTTCTAAAACACCAGCACCAAGTACAAGTAGTATATATCAACCATCGACTTCATCAAATTCCAAACCACCAAACTCAACTTTCGAAGAACTATCAAATGATTGCGAAGATGAAGCAAGTGCATTGGAATCAACATATGATTTTTCTTGAAAATTAAGATAAATTAAAAGAAATATTATATTTTTTATCATAATGATAACTACGTAGTAAATTTGTTGAATTATTTTTCTATTATTTATCTTATAATTGTAACGTTGGTAGTTCAGCCACTCAAAATCTGTGATTTTATCTAAGGTTATTAAAGACTGTTATTGTTTTTCTTAGTTATAACTGTAATCTTACGGGTATACAAGCCAGTAACCCCGCAAAATCTGTGATTTTTAGCTAGTTGTTAGGTTAAACAGGCAAATAAGCCGATTGAAAACTGTGATTTTTAAGTAGATATTAAGTTATTATTGTGTATTTATATAGATGTAGGCATTTTTGAGGCCAATATCTACTGTTCTTAATATTTTAAATAAACATATTAATAATTGTACTCGTACATATGTACATCATTATGAATATAAAAGAGGTTTGATTGTGATTTACCTAATTGTTTTTCTAGTGTTTATTATTATTAAAAAGCAAATCGTTCATTCGAAAACTGTGATTTTTATACTCTAGATTTAGTAAATATTAAACTTGCTATTATTATCAAAAATAAAGAACATAAAAAAATATTACATACATATAAATTGTTTTCATTACTTACCTTATAGTTAATCCTAACTTCTCCAAAGGCCCAACAGGTTTTCTAAATACAAATTGTTTTTGTATACGCGGTGCAACTCTTGTTAGTAATTCTTCAAAACTTGATACAGACATTCTAAAATAACTGTAAAATTTATGGTCACAGGTTTTCAACGCTTCATATTTTCTCGTGAAATGATTCCCATCACTATTCATAATTGAAAGATATGGATGCACCCAGTACTGTCTTTTTAATTTTTTTTTCTCCAACTTATCTCTTCGTCTTTTTAATAACAACAGAAGCAGAATACGTTTTGTGCGGTCCATATCTACAACGAGACTGTTATTTATTTGGTGAAGAATGTACCGAAAGTTTACAAGGCACGGCAACGTGTAACTTTGCGGTGTCGTGAGGTACATTTTTACGGTACGGCAACGTAAATTCCCACGTTACGGCAACGTGCCGCGCCACGGCACCGCACCGTTCCACGGCGACGACGTCGTGCCGTGGTGATGTGGACAAGGCCTTATGCTTGTTAAAGTCATCTCATGTTTTAACAATTTTTGAACACACACCCACTTAGGTTTCTAATCCGAAATCGCAATGCAAACAGTTCAATTTATTGGAGATGATTAAATATTTTTATTTGACATAAATTTAAATATAATTTCTGTCAAGTAAAACTACATAAAAATCATTACTTCCTATAGCTAATCCTACCGTAATATTAGTACATGCCATTAACGATGTCTACAGAGTTTAAATTTACCGCTAGAGATGTGTGAAATGAAGAGGCGACAGAGGCGCCAATGGCAGAGCAAAACTAACTGTCTCTTTGTAAAACCCATGTAAATAACAATTTATACACTATTATCAATCGTAGCTTAAGTAATTCCCGAATTTGACTAATTATATTTTGTAATGAATGCATGTAATGAAATGTAACATTTGACCTTTTATCATTGTAAACTCTAGCGGTAGGACATATCATCGATCGACGTATATATTTACTCTTTTCATCTTGTTCGACATATGATCTACAATAAAATAAATGATTGATTGATTATATCCCATATAATGGATAGTTACCTTTTTTTACATCATCTCTACTCTTATCAGACAATCGGGTAAGTTATCATTATTAATCATACCTAATAGGGCAAACATTAGAGAAAGAATTATGTTTCTATAGACGCTATTAAAATGCGACAAGAATTATTTTAAGGCGATCAATATAAAAGCCTGGTGGAATTGCGGAACTAATGGTGGTATTGGTAAAATATAAAACCAGTCAAGGGCGAGTTCGAGTTGTAGCTAATGTAGATCTTCATTCAAATCCATATTCGACATGTTGTATGGAACCGTTGATGCGTGAAAACTACCAGACTTGACTAATTTTATTTTCATACCTCGACGTTTGAAACAAACGGGTCTTTATTTTATTCCGACAATCACCATAAAGCCTCCACCTGAAGAAGACGCAAATGCTAAAAGTGGCATTAAGGTATTGTAGGTATGGATTTTTTTACATTCCTTTATTTTAATGTACAAAATCTCATAGTAGAGCCACAGATTTTATATTCGTTAGATTAATTTATAAGAATTACAGATATTTTCAGTATTCATTCTAATAGTTTTAATAGGTTTCCACACAAACTTAAAACTTTATTGTAGCAGCCACGTAAATAAAAAAATACTATAGCAATATCATGATGAATAAAACAAATTAATGACATATCTAGTACCAATATTACTTCCTTAATGATCATTAGTACTTATAGACTAATAAATCATTCTTAAACTATGCCTTTTTCAAAGGTCTATCTTAAGATTTAACTTTTAATTTCCATCTTGAAGTACTTTTAAGTAAAACTATAAATCTAAACTCATACCGTCCGATTAGTATAACCGACGTACGGTTGCATGTGTCTATCAAACATTTTATGACAGAAGTGTCTGCAATTGTCAATTAGATGTCTAGTAGTTTGGTATTAATGAGGGGATCAAATAAGCATGCACTGTAGCAAATTAGATCGCGATTTCAAGGTATTCGGGCTATACCGACTCGACTTAGCGGACTTCGTCCGAAGCAAACAGCCGAGGGTGCAACCGGGCAAACACTAGGATGGACTAGGAGGACTCGTGAAGTAAGAGGATTTAAAGCAGACACAGCAAACTGGTGTCTAGATGGACAGCCCTACCAGCTAAAAGCCCGAGAAGTGGTGTAAATACTCATTTCCATTCTAAATGCTGCAATATTATAAATGGGTATGGGTACTTACTTACCTAAGTTTCGGGTTTTAAGCCAGTACATCCCGTCTCTATGCCTGATTGAAGTGGAAATTAGAAAAACAAAAGCAGACACCGAGCTCTGAAGTGATTGGCACTGCTTTTAGGCTAGAACGAATAGCCGAGTTTGTCATCAATAAAGCAAGAAAGAGAAAGATGGATTACTGTCAGATAGGACTAGACATAAAATATCACAATATCAAATAAGCATGCACTTTAGCAAATTAGATCGCGATTTCAAGGTATTCAGGCTATACCGACTCGACTTAGCGGACTTCGTCCGAAGCAAACAGCCGAGGGTGCAACCGGGCAAACACTAGGATGGACTAGGAGGACTCGTGAAGTAAGAGGATTTAAAGCCAACACAGCAAACTGGTGTCTAGATGGACAGCCCTACCAGCTAAAAGCCCGAGAAGTGGTGTAAATACTCATTTCCATTCTAAATGCTGCAATATTATAAATGGGTATGGGTACTTACTTACCTAAGTTTCAGGTTTTAAGCCAGTACATCCCGTCTCTATGCCTGATTGAAGTGGAAATTAGAAAAACAAAAGCAGACACCGAGCTCTGAAGTGATTGGCACTGCTTTTAGGCTAGAATTAATAGCCGAGTTTGTCTTCAATAAAGCAAGAAAGAGAAAGATGGATTAGTGTCAGATAGAACTAGACATCAAATATCACAATAACAAACTTTCTGTCACTTAAATATTACATTATAGTTTAGAACTCTACTTACTAACCCTCGGGCATTTCGCCTACAAAGGGGCCCTATATATAATTTAGTCAACGGCATGCAGCAGGCGTCTTTTTTAAACAATCTAATTTCACATGAAACGGCTCTTTTTAATATGAAATTAGATCGGAAACCTTTCAGGCCTCGAAACTAATCTAAAACTAACTATCATTTTCAACGTCCTCGTATGGTAATAATTATTCGTTATAGATTAAAGTATCTTATCCGCTCTACGCAACATTTGACGCGCAACATGATCGGCAACGTTGCTCAGCAGTGTTGGCGCGCAATATGCATAACCCGCGGTATGTTGTTTGTTGTCGTTCAACATGTAGTTGCCCGTCCAATGTTTGTGATGTCCGTAGTCGCTCTGTGCGACATGTTCCACGTTGAATCATTAGATAGACATCGATGTTGTGCAACATGTCGCGCGTCAAATGTTGCCAAGTGATATACGAGTTTTAAAATTACAGGTAAGTTTTAACTAATTTAGTTTCAGATCCCGCCTTTGTTTTAACACTATTTTACATAAAGCGCTCGTTTTTAATATGAAATAAGATCGGAAACCTCTTAGGTCTCTAAACTTATCTAAAACTAGTCTATCATCTTTCTTCTGCTGAGTCAATAACTATTAGTAAGAGATAACCTCGTATCCACTAGGCAACATTTGGCGAGCAACATGTTGACTATTTTTGAATAACGTTTAGGCTGGCATAAATGTTGGTGGAGACGTGACGCAAAGAGATGTCCGTAGTTGCTCTGTGCGACATGTTCTACGTTGAATCGTGGATAGACATCGATGTTTTGCAACATGTCGCGCGTCAAATGTTGCCTAGTGACATAAGAGTATTGAAATTACAGGTAAATATAACTAATTAGTTTCAGATTCCGCCTTTTATTAAACACAATTTCACTTAAAGCGGTCTTTTTTCATATGAAATAAGATCGAAAACTTTTTAAGTCTCTAAACTAATCGAAAACTAGCCATCATTTTCACCGTCTTCGTAAGTTAATAATTATTCGTTATAGATTTAAGACTCGTATCAACTAGGCAACAAATGGCGCGCAGCATGTCTCTATTTCCGATCAACATTCAGGGCACAAATGTTGGCAAGTGAAAACTGAAGACGTGACGCACAGAGATGTTCGTAGTTTGCGTTGAATCGTGAAATGTTCAGCGCTGCCGCAAGACATGTTGGACATCGATGTAGTTCAACATGTCGCGTGTCAAATGTTACCTAGTTTATACCAGTCCAAAAATTACAGCTTTACATAAAACGGTTACTTTTTTAATATGAAATTAGATCAGACTTTTCTTCAGGTCTGGAAAGTAATTTTAAACTAGCCTATTATGTTTAACAATATTAACTGCTCGTAATAATTTAAACCTCGTATCCATGGGCAACATTTGACGAGCAACATGCCCCGCAGAATGTTGTTTATTTTCGTGAAATGAAATAAAATACTGGGGAACTGTATGTTATTTCATGTTTCCTAATGTTCAGTAAGTGGGGATATGACGCGCAGAGATGTCCGTATTGTCCGTAGGTTAGCTGTGGCTCTGGCGACATTCCCAAAAACTGAAGCGTGGGCATAAAACACTGCTAAACAACATCTATGTTGTGCGACATGTCGCGATTCAAATGTTGCCTAGCGGATCCGGGCTTCCAATTACACGAAAGTTCAAAAAGCTAATTCGCATGAGTTACGTTTAAACACGGTACATAGATATTCAGGCGGTCGCGACGTCAAGAATCGGCTCTATTCTTGACATCCGACAGTCGAATCGTTTTTAACAATGCAAATAATAAAATCTAGTACAGTCAACAGCACTCACACACATAAAATTTACATAAGTAAAATATGACAAAACTACGATGTCGAAGAAACGATAATCAATAAAATCACGCGTTTGTCTATAATTCCATGTCAGTGAAAAAGAAGATACCCTCATCAATCAGTATTTGAAAAGTAAATAATTATTGTGTGTGCAATTGACAAAAATAAGGACCTTTCTAAGTTACGGAATTTATTATTATTATTATTGCAATAAGCAAGATAAGTATAATTAAATTACATTATATTATTGTTCTTGTTTACTGTACACATTATTTTGTTGACTTTCTAGAAAAGAAATAAAGAAAAAAGCGATAATAATATTTAATTCAGAAATAGAGAATAGTAGATACTACTAGTATATAACAAGTACAGCCGTGTAATTTATCCACTATCTAAATGAATACCTATTTACTGTCATATACGGGTTGTAAAATTAAACCAAAGATATTGAATAATACCAAATCGAAAAATGGTGAATTTATGAAAATTATTGCCCTTCGCGTATTGGAAATGAGAACTGGTGATATAAAACTTCTTCACCAAATAATGGGAATACGGTATAAAAAATATACCACCATCGGCTGTTTATTTTGGTTGCCTAGTCAAATTGCATACGTTGAAATAATACTTAAATCATTTAAATGTAGGAGCGAGAGTTTTCAAATTATTTGATATTTAATTTATACATCATGCGCAATTTAACTAGGCAACCTGTTTGCAAGTTTGTATGGTTTATATTTATAAAAACTTAACAAAAGTAAATATCCCTTTGTTCCCGTTGAGTTACACCAAATTGTGTTACACAGTTACTCATTGGGAGAAAAACTTCCGTTCAGTAACACTATATAACTCAGTGCCACCTTTTTCTCCTCCGATTCACAATGTAACTCAATTTGTTCCCGATAAGTACATAAAAACATTCTTTCCATACAATAAATTCCGATTATAAGGAAAACCTTCGTTTTTTTTTTCATTTTTGGCCAGCAAAAAACATCCAATAGCATAGTACGAATATTTAGAGATTACATTCATAAAAATGTGATTACTTATGCTGCAGATAAGGGTATAAGATAAGATGTAAGAAATACATACCCACATTTGTTATTTATTTGTGATATGTTTTTATAGATATATGTATAAACAAATTACAAAAAAGGTTATAGTCAAATTGAGTATGTTGTAGAAATACTACTTAAATAATTTAAATATAAGTGCGGTGAATTATTCAAATTATTTAATATTTCCATACGCAATTTAACTAGGCAATCTGTTTATATGTATGCTCACTCTTTCATTAATCGTAATAAATAGCAAAGAAGGTATATGTATACCCTTGGCTAAGATACGATGTTAGAAATACATGCCCTCATTTCAAAATTTGTGATAAGATTTTATTAATTAAGAGATTTTTATTAATTTCTAGAGACTGAAACCGTGCAAGACCTGGAAGCCCTCTAAAGAGCCGACTGGCAGGAGGTTGCGCTAAACAGGGAATATACGTATAAACAAATTGCATAAAAAATTATAGTCAAATTGAGTATGTTGTCGAAATACTACTTAAATAATTTAAATATAAGTGCGGTGAATTTTTAAATTATTTAATATTTCCATACGCAATTTAACTAGGCAATCTGTTTATATGTATATATATTTATATATGAATGAACAAAAATAAATAGCATATGAGGGTATATGTACAGTCTTGTTCTAAGATATAATATTTGAAAATTGTTATAGCTATCTCCAACACGGTTGGGAATTTAGAGGAGGCTAAACACCAGCCATTTAGCTAGGCAATATGTCTGCAATGTGTTTATATGTACATTCATTATTTTTCATTAAAAACTTATCCGTAATAAATAGCAGAGAGGGTATGTATATATATGTACACATATACCTATATATATGTACACCCTTGGCTAAGATACGATGTAAAAAATACATGCACTTATTTCTTATTTACTTGTGATTACTTGCAAAAAAGGGTTGCCTAGTCAAATTGCGTATGTTGTCGAATTAATACTGAAATAATTTAAACGTAGAAGCGAGATTTTTTAATTATTTAATGTTTCTACATCAGCCGCAATTAAACTAGACAACCTATTTGCAATTTGTTTATATGTATAATAAATATTATCAGTAAATAAATAGTATTTATTTATTATTTTCAAACCATTAGATAATTTTTTACATTGTGAAACTAGACCAAATTTAATTTGTATGGGCAGTCGAGATCTAGATGGTTCTATTCATAAATAGGTAATTTCTTTTACAACCTGTATATGTAATAATAGGTTTTAAAACTAACTTATACCGTCCGAGGCTGTATTTTTATACTGCATCTGCGAACGGTTAGGTTTTGATCCATGTCTATATATGTCTTGTAATATTTTTACAACTTAATTTAACTTACTTGAATATCTAATAGTTAACACAAGTCTCGAAATTACTTTGGGGCTAACTCAATCTGTGTGATTTGTCCCTATGTATATATGTATATTTATTTTTTATTTATGTAGTATACCCGCGGTGCATTGGTAAGGTATTGAATCGACGGGCAGTTACTGTTAACGTATGCTTTGCTTCGTATATAATTTACTTCTTATAAGTTGAATTTAACCTTATAATACTAGCAAATGTTTTCTTAACCTATTTTATTTTAATTTTCCTCTCGCTGACGACGATCAAATGATTAATCTAAAACTGGTTATAGGTACCGTATTGGATTATATATGATTATAATTTTTTGGTAGGTCTGCCCTGCTATTCGCAAAAGTTATTTAGTAGAGGATTATATAAATCTATGCCATGCATTTTGAACTTTCTTTTTTAGATCTAGTGCTAAATCACCCCCGTATTTGAATATCGCGATTTATAGGTACGTTGTGGTTCATATTAGATGCCTACAGTTTTTTTTGCCGAGTTCATAATTTTTGTCTAACAGCGCTAGGCAAACACGACAGTGATTTAACACAATATAACATTTTTGATGTTATTTTATTTCTTAAAAGCTCTAGTGCTAAATCGCACCCGTATATGTATATCGCGATTTATAGGTACGGTGTGGTCCATATTAGATCCCTACAGAATTTATTTTTTGTAGCCGAATGCATAATTTTTGTGTAACAGCGTTAAGGCAAACAACAGTTATTTAGCACATTTTTTTGTTATTTTTGTTCTTAAAAGAAGCCGACCCAGTCGGCATAGTTACTTATTACAAGATTAAAAAAGTGTATTTACACTTTCTATTAATTTTAGATCCGGTGCTAAATCACCCCCGTAGTTGTATATCGCGATTTGTAGGTACGTTATGGTCCATATTAGATACCCACCGAATTTATTTTTTGTAGCCGAATTCATAAATTTTGTGCAACAGCGGTAAGGTAAACACAACAGTGATTTAGCACATTTTTTGTTATTTTTGTTCTTAAAAAAAGTCCACCCAATAGGCCAATAACAACAACCAAAGTTCCTTTTTAGAAGACTTTATAAAAGTGCATTTACACTCTGTATTTATTTTAGATCTGGTGCTAAATCACCCCCGTAGTTGTATATCGCGATTTGTAGGTACGTTATGGTCCATATTAGACATCCACAGATTTTATTTTTTGTGTAACAGCGGTAGGTAAACACGACAGTGATTTAACACGATTTAACATTTTTGATGTTATTTTAGTTCTTAAAAGCACTCAGCGACTACTACTATTACTAAGTAGAGGATTTTATAGATAAATGCACTTTTTTAGGTCTAGTGCTAAATTACCGACATATTTGTATATCGCGATTTGTAGGTACGTGTTATGGTCCATATTAGATACCTACAAAATTTATTTTTTGTAGCCGAATTCATAATTTTGTGTAACAGCGGTAGGCAAACACGACAGTGATTTAACAAGATATAAAACACTTTTGATTTTATGTTAGTTCTTAAAAGCACATCCATTCGGCATAGTTCCTTATTTAATTATTTTTTTTAAATAAATGCACTTTCTATTTATTTTAGGTCTAGTGCTAAATCACCCCCGTATTTGTATATTGCGATTAGTAGGTACGTTATGGTCCATATTAGATACCTACAGAATTTATTTTTTGTAGCCGAATGCATAATTTTTGTGTAACAGCGGTAAGGCAATATCAACGGTGATTTAACACATAATTTTTTGTTATTTTTGTCCTTAAAAGAAGCCTCGTCGACATACTTAGTTCCTTATTAGAAGATTTTATAAAAGTGCATTTACACTTTTTATTTATTTAAGGTCTAGTGCTAAATCACCCCGTAATTGTATATCGCGATTTGTTAGAACGTTATGTTATGGTCCATATTATTAACCTACAGATTTAATTTTTAGTAGCCGAATTCATAATTTTTGTGTAACAGCGGTAGCCACACGATTGACCATTTTTGTAGTTATTTTAATTCTTAAACTCATCTAATAATCCTCTTCTATCCTTTATACGACTGTTTTAAAATTTCAGAGTTTGATTTAGTTGAGCCCTACATTATTATAACTGTAAATGTATAGAAATGTATTTTTAGGTTTCTTAAACTTTAAATAAAAATCAAAATTCATTTGTGAATTAATGTTATGTGAAGTCAAGTGATATTAAAACACCTTATTTTGAATTAACAAATCGAACTCGACAGAAAGCTAGCACAGAACTATATGAAACAGATGAGATTGTGTGACTCCTCTGAAATGATAGACTCCCATGCATTTGAGGCAGTCTTAATTTTCGTGACACGGACAAGTTTCGGGAAAATCGCCTAGGATGTTATGAACACATGTCGAGGAAACCGGAAAGTTACTTTGAGAACAGGTGTCTAGGAACCCAAAAGCATAACTTATCCTTTAGCGTAACGTCATATTTAAAAGCTATTCAGTAAGAGTTTTGGTATCGTAAGGTAAAGTGAATTTAATTTTATTACTTTTTTCCCTATAACTGGACTGATTTTTATCAGATTATGAGAAAACCCAAATATTAGGATTTTTTATTAGTTTATAAAAATGTATTTTAATTGTTTGTGATCGCAGTTATCTTGTGTTGTATACACCCAATCTCTCATAGGAATTCTATTATTTTATAGTATATTTATTCAACCGCATGACCCATTAGTATAATTTATATTTATTATACCAATTCAATTCAAATTCGTAATAATACCATAATCCTAAAAGCCCATATTCGAAACTTAGGATTAATTCCGTTAACATTATGATTAATTCCTAAATACCATTCGCAAAAGGTGTTTATTAATCTGTTGTTTCAATTGAAAGACTATATTTTACAGTTAATATTATCTACAGACTAATAGCTTTATTTTTGAGCCTAGAAATTAAAAAAAAAAAAAAACAGTTTCTTCCTTATTTATAGATTCACGATAAAAATAAAAAATAGAAATCCTAAGCCACCCTATCTGTTGTTGGTTATTCTATTAATTTTATAACATTTTAACTATTGTATATTTATTAAACCGCTTGATTCATTAGTATATTTATTTTTATTACATCGTAATTATAAACGCACATTTGAAACTTAGGATTAATTTCGATAACATTATGATTCTTTCTTAAATACTAATGAAGATGCGTTTATGTGTCACTTTCTCAATTGAGACTATATTTACAGATAATAAAAACCTACAAACTAACAGGCAAACGTCTTTTTTTTTAATAAAAAAAAATGTTTTTCTTACTTTATAGATTTAACACAGTAAAATGTTATCTGAGGTCGCCTTGGCTACGATTTTTTATTACGTGTTGATAAAAAGAAAATAATAAAAGAAAGCCGCGCTAAAAATTGACTTATTTCAAAATATACTAACTAATACCTACCTATAGGTACTTAGTAAAATAATAAATAAGTAATGTGACTTGAAAACAATGCGATTCTATTAGTAAATTTTCAATATAAACTCTTAGTTGGTACTTACCTCTTCGTTTACAGGCTAGGCATATTTTGTTAATAAAATAGGGCAAATATTTTGCATATAGGTGCCCATCTGCATGAAGACACTAATAAATGTTTTGTAGTTAATCAGTGGAGTATAAGTTCAAATATAATTTGCCATAATCTATCTACTCACTTAGAATAAGATATTTTGTATGGGTTATATTTTTAATGATGCTTAGTTGAACAATTTCAATTTTTACATATCAGTTTGACAACATATAACTACACACATGCAGTATATTATCAATATTTTCAGTGTACTATGAATCTGTGTAGATTCTTTGTAATATAGTGGTTTATTGGTTAAAAGACCATTTTGCTACTTACTACATTTAACAAAAACAATTTTAAATTTGTTGTCTAATAATTTAATGTAGAAACATTACAATAGTGAACCGAAATTACTGATTTAGAATTATATATAGAAGATGATTTTCTATGAGTGTTTATGGTTAATTTAGAATAATCGATAGATATGACATGAGCCAGTATGTTTTCAGAATTCTATAGATTTTGTTCGAATGAGAAAAATCGTGTCAGGTTATGTTTTTACATTCAACTCAGTGAAGGTAAACATAGTTTCCGTAGAACAAAATGGCCTTTTTACAATAAAATAAACTACGATTCATACAATAATAACAGACACGGAGTATTATACCTAATATAACTATGTATTCACATAAAGTGATTAAAAGTAAAAAAAATGTTCTAGTTATAATTAGTTGTTCATCGATAGTGACAGCAGATGGTTAGGTCCATTTTTTTTATAACCGAATACAATAAAAAGTGCCGTCGACAATAACACTCTTATTTGTTATATAATTGGTTATACAAATTGTTGGAAAGCGGTTAGTGATGGATCCCTGAAATACCAGGAGGGTCACTGAGAATGCTGTAGTGATGTGCTGCTGGAAATTTTGTAAATTTACGGGAATTTGCCCACTGTAAATTTACGGGGTTACTCCCGATTTTCCGTAAATTTACCAAAGTTCCCGGGGACTATTCCCAATGTTTCCGAAAATTTCCGAGAACGGAACATCACTAGATGCTAACCAAAAAATTGTTCTAGTTATAATTAGTTGTTCATCGAAAGTGACAGCAGATGGTTAGGTCCATTTTTATTATAACCAAATACAATAAAAAGTGCCGTCGACAAACAACACTCTTTTATTTGTTATACAAACTGTTGGAAAGGGGTTACCGATGGATTCCTGAAATACTAAGTGTCACGCGCATTACCAACCACTATTTATTTGACTATCTAAGTTTACTAGATGGGATGCTGTAGTGATGTGCCGCTGGAAATTTTGTAAATTTACGGGAATTTGCTCACTGAAAATTTACGGGATTATTCCCGATTTTTCGTAAACTTACCAAAGTTCCCGGGAAATATTTCCAATGTTTTCGAAAATTTCCGGGAACGGCACATCACTAGATGATAGCATCTTGGCTTGCCAAGTTATAGGCTGAAAGTGTTGGGAGTAGGTTATGGACATTAACCAGATCTATTAACTGAAATCCGCGATTCAGTTAAAATCAACGTGTAGAGATTTTAAACAGGTCACAAATTTCAAACATAGGAAGGAAGAACTGTACTAATACAAGACTTAACTTGTATACAATTTATTTGTGAGATCAAGAAATTGTGATCATTGACAAGGGGATACTTTGATAGGAACATTAGAAGAAAATGAAAACTTAAGTAATTAGATACTTATATCACTTTTGTGTGAAATCTGCCTGCTGGATTGAATTTGATTTAAGATCTGCAAAAGAGGCAAATACGAGGACATCCTGCCTTGCGAGACAGATATTATTTTATCTCGTGCAGCTGTTTTTTTCGTACTACACATTTCGCATCTGTGCATTGTTCATGAATAGATATTGTCTGTGATTGTAATGATATTCATGATATACTGTCGTGAACATTAAAAAATATAATAATACACAGGTACTAGGAAAAACTTCTTATGTCATTAAAATAATTATGTCTAGGGTAAATTCGTCTATAAGGTAAAATCTAAAGTTATTTAGGACAGTCTCAAATGCAGTCACTTATAAAGTGACAGAGGATAAAAAAAATATTGTATAATTATACCCAACTATACCATAGGAAAGGTTATGTGAATCTAAATCTAAAACAATTACTTACAAGTTTATGAAAATGAGATTCTATGTTATTGTGTTATAATTAAACTCTTCGTTTATATCTCAAATTCTCTGCTTAGCTATTTTGAAGATTGATAATAATATAAAGCACAAAGTAGTTAATGGAAAAAATTTGCAATAACAATTTGTTACATGTTACTTAGTATCTTCGGCCAGTTAAATATTATGGTTTTAATGTAACTTTTGAGCCCTCTATTGATGATGATGGTTCTTCAAGTAATTGAAATTTCAGAACTTGATATAATAAATTAATAAAATATCTTCAAAATTTTGATTGATTTTCAAGTCAGTTATCGATGATAGCTTCGAGAGAATTCTCATTCTAATAAATCCATCAGTGGATTCTATTAGATGTTTCAATCGATACCATAACAGGAAAGCACAAAAACCATGGATCCAGCAGAAACTAAGCTAAGTTAATGTTGAAGATGTTATGTTATGTACGTACAGTTGGGAATTACTTGATCATTCTTCGAAAAACGGTTCGAGGTCCACCACGTGCGATGGAACCCGCAACAGATCACCGCACGGCTCTCCATCTCAGCTAGCGTCTCTTCTTTTTGTCATGGCGTCGGGCAAGAACTCTGGGCATTGAGGGGCGATGCCCGGGTGACGATTGCTCAGAGCTGCATTCATCGCTGTCGGTGTACGCCTGAAAATATTTTTAGAACATTTTGTCATCTCTAGTAATATTTAGCAACCATTTTACGTGAAGGAAAAAAGGGGGGTTTTATTTATTGTTAATATTCTAGTGTGTACAGATGAATTAATGCTTAAAGCATTATCTACATATTTTATTGGAATTACCTATTTGCGAAAACTTTAAGCCGTTTGTTTTCCAATGTAATAAAATAACGGTTAAATCATGGAAAAATTATTCCAATGGTTTCGTCTAAAATGAATTTTGCTAGGGGTTGAGGCTGAGTCAATGGCTGAATGGAAACATGTGTATTGATAACGATTGTATGTCACAGTGAAAGCCACCTGTCTTGGATTGGTTATCATTATATTCATTTCTATCTAAAGTTCATCTGTACTTTGGTAAGACAGAGGTGTTTAGGTAAGACCCATTGCAATAATACAATATTAATGAAAATATTAATCATTTTCCTTGGATGTATAAATTGTTTTAATATTTTAATTGTTATTGATTATTAAAAATATATCATTTTGAATGTTTTTATTAATTTAAAATATATTGTACGTCCAAATTGGGCAAAGCACAGTGATACCAAAGAGAAAACTGTACCTATAACCTTGTAAACTACCTGTGTTTCACAATAAAGATATATGTATTTGTATTGTATTTATATTTGACCCAGCTGATATTTTTGTCATTATCATTATCCTAGCGCGTATTCCTAGTTCCATAGTCAGCTTAGGCTTCGGAGTCTAGGGTACGCTGTCATAGTCCTAGATTTGGCGGAACTGGTAATTACAATGGAACGACTACCGTCTGACCTCCGTAACCCATTTTTTACAGGGAAACCAGACAAGCATGAACATGACCTGTGTGTGTTAGTGGCGAACACGGTCAGAATTTTTCACAGCAGCACAGCCTCACGACTGCTATCTATCGATAACAACCTGGACCAACGGCTTAACGTGCCTTTCAAAGTATGGAGGAGCTCAAGATAGAAAATGCCACTAAATGGCGATCAATCAAATAGTGGTCGCGTCATGCCGTCGCTTGACACGCGCATTCGCTACGTACGGATACGTAGGTCGCGCTCGACTAACGAGCTCCTTAAATAATGTTACAATGTTTAATCTTATGTTATTTACACTGATGGATTGTCATGTAAAATAAGAAGAGATAGCAGACACTCTATTGTGATAGACAGGGCGAGAATTTTCATGTAGACAAAGAAAAAAAAAGGTGGACATACACGGCGGCTAGCGCCATTTTGTTAAACAAGTCCAATTCGAAATATGCCGAAAAAACATGGCGGACCTAGTATAGGGTTTCCTTTTCCTGGAGTCGGCCGCCATTTTGTTTAGAGAGATTTCGAATTCGACTTTATCTCGAAAGACACGAGAGTCGCCCTCTAGTATTGCCAAATCTAGGATCATGCAATTTTAACTTAGTCATTCTGTGAAGTGGGAAACACAATGTACACATAATGTAAATTTCTGTGAAGTGGTATTCATAACACTGCCCAAGCCTCTTAAAAATCCAGTACCTACCGAACATACACATCCTGGAGAATGTCACAAATGCAGTACCTGCTTGCTTTTTCAAGCTGCCACCTATCTAAACTCTACCTTATTCAAATCCATACTTCCATTATAAGTGCGAAAGTGTCTATCTATTATGCTTTTAAGGCTGAACCGCTGAATGGATTTTGATGAAATTTAGTATGAAATTATTGTTGAAAACCCGGTCAGACATAGGCTACTTTTTGATGCTGGCGGAGTACAGCTAGTGAATATTATAAAAAATGAGTTTGTACAGTTTGAAACAATGAACAAAGCTTTAACTACTGAACTATCTTTCAGAAAGTAAATGTCATACATATAATTAGGAGTACTGGGCAGGACATGCTTACGGAATTTTAGATCCCAGAAAAAGTAATGTTACTATAGGATTTTGGTACATGTGCAAAATCTTATTAGATAAAGTATTGGGGATTGTTCATTCATATTTCAATTCACACGATGTGCTTTGTCTATTCTTGACATACATACACTTGGCGAATTAAGACAGGTTTTCGATTTTCTGCCTGTTAAAATGTTTATTAAATATAAATACAATATTAAGGCTTATTTGTCGCTATTTCACACATTCACAGAAAAGTCTAACAGCTACAAAATAGAAACCTGTGATAATGCACCAAGTGTATGTATGTCTAGAATAGAAAAAGCACATGTATTATTACAGGATTTCCTGCATTTTAAATTGATATGAATATAATAGAAAATAATTTGATAGTCAAAACTAAGGCATTAAGACTGGGTTGGCTAGACTACCTGGAGAAGACCGTGTTTTAATGAGTATACATGGGGCATGTACCGAGTGGGTAACAACCAGTAGGTAGTCCTAGGTATTGCTGGGATGAAGTGTGCAAGGACCTGGAATCTACAAAGAAAAGACTGGCAAGCAAGGGCGCAGAATAGATAGGAGTAAAGAAGTCTTTGTTTGAGGCCAGATCGGTTTTGGGTCACTGATCCAATGCAGGAAGTAATATTAAATATGAAAAGTGGTGTCTACTCATATCTCTGTTACTTTTTCATGAACCCATTATGAAACTTTGCACAAAGATTGATAATACTTCAAATACAGTTTTAGGATCATACAGAACGAAATAATAGTGGCATTTCACATAGTCAAAGCCACAGGCTACAAAAACAGTTTTTGAGAACAAAGAAGTATGGAGGAGGCAAATTGTATTTCTTACCTTCTCGTAAGGATGAGATTCGCTTTGTTCGTCTGTGAGCGTGACACAGGCAAGCAAGCAAACGAGTTGAAACGCAGCACCGATGTAGAGGCCGTATCTAATAACTGTGCTCATCAAGTCCTCAGCGTAGATTTCGTTGGGAATCATCGCGAATCAATATTTGCAGCAAGCTAAAAATAGTCCCGTCCCGAGTATGCGTAATGCCCAGAAGGAAGACTAATTGATTTACCTGTGCTTTCTATGGACTATGTTTGCTTGTGAGATTACATGGTTTGATGAATGTATAATGACAATTAATTGATCTACATTTTAATAAAATGTATCAGTCTACAAGGATTGATGTTGATCGATGGTGATGAGGATGAAGAAAGAATGGAAAACTAGGCCAAGCCAAGCCAGGCAAGTTCAAGTAAAAAAACAAACAAAGAAAAGTAGGCGTCGCTCGTCGTAGGCGAGGAGGTAGGGGCAAAGGGTAGGGGCGATGCGACGCGCGCTAGTGTTGCCGCTCAATCGAAAGTTAACTATCGGTTGAGTTTAATAGACTCTCGATTGTAGTAGCTGTTTTTGTATTATACTATCGAGAACTTTATACTACTATCGAACCTTAATGACGATTACGTTAAAGATACTCAGTACACAAATCAAAATCTAATCTAACCAATCATCTAATTGCATGACATGATGCATGAGTATGACCTGACCAGTGACCGTATGCGGCAGGACCCTATCTGCCTCGCTGGCTGCCAGCGAGCCAAATTTACTATTCACCCATTTATTTTGGAATTCGTAACATGACGTACCATTTTGGAATAAACTCCCATCTGAAGTCAAAATGTCACCATCGCATACATTTAATTTATAAATTTTACATACATTTTGATAGCGATGCAGTTTTGGTTGAACGTTGCTAATGTAATATAATCTCTACACACTGCCAACTTACTCTCCTGCTCCTGCATAATTTAGCTAGAGCAAGATTGCGTGACAATTTCATGTTGTCTCGTTTCTACACACTTGCCAGCCAAATTTTTCGTCTCATCGCGATTTGTCCAACCACGCAACAGATGTCGTGTCGTGCAGACCGATTGAGGCAATCTAGGAAGCGAGCGCGGCTGGTCGATATTGAACCAGCAGCAGGGGCAACACGCCGCAAGCCTACACACGGCCAAATCTAGTAAGCATCCACAAAACTATTCATACTAGAGTCCCTGCAGCTTTTACGAGTAGGTGAGTAAAGCCCTTATTCGTCGTTTCTTTGTCTCCTTTTTTTTCATTAAAAACGTAGGTATGTTGGGCATTTTTTCATTAAATGCCTGTATTTTTAGATCAAAACGACTTAAATATCTATTCGAATAATTTAGTAGTGATTTAATATACTTAATCAACATAGAAAAAAAGAATACCTACCATAGAACATGAAACGATTTTTTTCTAATGTCCATCACTAGCAATGACATGAACAATGGCATTACGCTTGACACGTGTCAGATGTCAAAACAAATGCCAATATTATTTCGACATTTTTCTTTTTAAAAAGTTAAAAGTGGATGTTTCATAATAGACTTATTTAGCCAGTAGCAAGCTGTGATAGCAATTTAGTAACCTCACTGTAGCAACCATAGAAATATTGAAAATGACTTAAGGCCACAGAATGAGGGTGTTACCTATGTGCCACATACATAGCCTCGCGAGTCTTAACTTCGATCAGTCGTTCCCATTATTGCATACGTGTTATTCACGATTTCTATGTTTAAAAAGTGTGACTCATGCAAAATCGGTGAGTCAATAAAATTTTTGTTCAATAGCGAATGTTATGATGTCCGAAGACCGGACGAAGTGGGTAAGCAGACCCTGGTCCCTGAAGCTACCAGCTAACAATGCATCCGGAAAATCCCTAGGCAGAAAATGTATCAGCAATATATATTTTTTTGTTCTATTGAGTGGCGTATAAATTGATTACCGCGTTTCATCAAAACCATGAAGTTGAGCAATTAAAAATAATGTCATTAAAGTTTTAGTTAGATTGATGCTAAGTAGGTACCTAATACCTACTTGAAAGTATGGTTATGGTTTCAAGGATAGCTAAGACAATATGCACTTAAAAATTTTAAGTAAGTTTTTAGCTATTTATTTCTTTCTTCCCCTACTGGAGCCCTATTTTTGAAAGTGTGACTCGGAGACTCTAATAATTATTGTTCAATACTGAATTATTTTCGTTCGTACAAAGGATTTTTGTTCGATATCGAACGATCAGACTATGACTATCAGCAAAATCATAGTGATTCTGAATTGCTGCTCTAACACGTTAGTGTTAAAAACTTTAACTTTCGGTGTTAACCTCTATGTAGGTACTACCTATGTTTTCACAAACTTTTTATTTTTTTCATTGATTGTTATGTCAAAAATTTCAAAAATAGGGCTCCCGGTTATTTTATCGGTCGACTCCGGTGTCAGATTTTTCATGTTGCCTGAATGTTCTTGGAGCCCTATACTTAAAAGTATGCCTCACCCATTATCTATGACTCGAATCGACTTACCGATTACATCGAATGAAAATCACTCGACTCACCGGTTTGCGTGAATCGTACCTTTTCCAAAATAGGGCTACCGACTTGCCTTAGGATTACCGCCTAGTAACTACATAGGTAATATCAGCCAGGACCAATGGCTATCCGAAGCGCGGAGGAGAATGCTCCTATGATACTTATCATACCCTCAATGGTCCTATTGTCTTGTGTCAATCAAATCTGATGAAAGAGGCACTGGAGACTAGACCATGCCATCACCGCATGCGAAGGCGCAAGCCACTGGGCAGCGGTTGCTCTATTGCCACTTTGCCACCCTTTGCTTTTGTTTGACAACAATCTTGACTATTTTTCATACCAACAGATTTATTATCAAACGCAAGTTTAGTATTACTAATTTTAAATGTTCAATTGGCAATCGGTAAAAGAGAAAACCCCGATCGTTCCCCTAATTCTAATTCTGAAGATATTGAAGCATGGGTTCCAGATAATGACGATGAATTACCAAGATTATTTTCTGCGCCAGTAAAACAAATAGATTTTCGAGGACTCGTCAGATCAAACCTAGCTATGGTATGTATTTATTAATTAAAATTTTATTGTTCCACAAGTACAAATAAGTACATAAAACAATTGGTGGACATAATGGTAGCATTCTCTACCTGTCAACCATTGGGAGAAACGCAGAGATCGTTCGGCGCATAAAAGATATGGGGAAAAATATTAATAAAAGTGTAATGTATTCGAAAAGCTTGATACTATTGGAGATGATAGTAGGGCCACCTGTAATGCCCCGGCCACACTGTCGCGTAAATAAGAATGTTCGCGTTGTCGCGGCGCCTGGCAGGGGTGTTCGTATTGTCGCGAATCATTTTCGCAGGCAAGGGTACGGTGCGGGGCGATAAATTGTAAGTTGATAAATAACTGTGTACTTATAGTTATAAAATTAACATCATGTGTACCGTGACTCCTCAGAAGGTGGTGGCTGAAAATCAGTGCTAGTCATGCTTGCATGACACTGAGCCGCCACCTATTGAGATGTCTGTCACGCATTTTATGTATCTTGTACTTGTAAGACCTATCTAGTGTGTGATGGATTAATCAATAAAGATTTATTCTATTCTATTCCATTCCATTCCATTCCATTCCATTCCATTCCATTCCATTCCATTCCATTCCATTCCATTCCATTCCATTCCATTCCATTCCATTCCATTCCATTCCATTCCATTCCATTCCATTCCATTCCATTCCATTCCATTCCATTCCATTCCATTCCATTCCATTCCATTCCATTCTATTCCATTCTATACGCCGCCATATACGAGACCAATTATTAATTTAAGGTAATTACTAATTTCAGTCATCTCTGTTAAAATAATACTAGGTACTTATTTAGTTACGTAAATTACCAGAAAGGTGTTAAACTCGTGGAGTACTTCGAGTATTAATATGCTGGTGGATTATTTTTTTTATACAACTAAGTAGGCAAATAGGAGTACGGACCACCTGATGGTAAGTGGCTACCGTAGCATATGAACGCCTGCAACACCGGAGATGTCACGAGCCCGTTGCCGACCTGTCCGTTATCAGTAGTCCCTCTGGAGCCTGGCGACGCAAAAAGGCGGCAGAGTGTTAAATACTTGTAGTGCGTAGGTATGGGTGGAGTTCTTCTTACCACATTTGCCTGAAATCAGTCTCAGGACTGTGGCGACACAATCGCACAGTAAATAACTACAACTCCTACGCAACAGATGGCGCTAAAGAGAAAGAACAGAAATTCCCATACAAGAAGCCTAATTAGAATGGAGGACTGAAACGCGATATCAGAGTTTCTGATAATTGGAGCATATATACAACCTCCGACAGAACATCGTCGGAGCCGCGGCATAACACCTCGCCTGGCGGGAAGTAATTCCCTTTGCGGCGGTCGAGCATAACACCATCGCTCCCGCCGCGCTCCAAAGGACTGTTAGGTGTGAGGTAGAAGTGAGACTTTGAATCAGAATGACCTTCCAACAGCATTTTAGCATAAGATTGTGACGCTGTTCTTCTCCCAGACATTAATAATACAACTTTATTATTTGTAGCAAGTGGCTCTGAAGGATCCCATGAAAAATTCAGTCTGTTCGCCTTTGTCGGCTCTCCTGCCATTAAGCAAGCTTGTTTTTGGTACTAAGAAGGGAAAAACTCAAGAAGAACTCCTGAAAGGAATTGGATACAAACGTGACGAGGTGAGAATGGATACATTTTACAGACAATCATTCGATTCAACGGTTTGGAGTGTCACAGATTTCAAAAATAGCGCTCTAGATCCTAATTTGCTTGAAATTTCAAAACCAATAAGTACAAAAGTACCTAAAGATTATTAGTATGAGCTTGTAAAATAAGACATGATTCGTAAGAACTTGAACCATACAATTTTTTAAGAATCTCTGGTAATATCTTAAATAATAAAAAAATAAGTTAAAGTCGACGTTACGTCGCCGTCGCTCAGTTAGAATTTTGTTATTTATTTCGGACACCTAAAATTTGGAAATTTTCATTGATTCATTCACATCGAGTGGATGACATGGTCAATCGACACTGTGCGCTCTGGTGTCACAAATTTTTCGGAACTGCCTTTCGGCCTCTGATGTGGTTTGATTTGAAATAGGAATTTTTTTGTCCATTACAATAGATATTTTCCCACAGGTAAAGTCCTCGTTGAAGCTCCTCCTTCAGAGTCTTACACAATTATCCGGGGTTACCCTCGCGCTGGTCAGCTGGATATACTTAGCAAACGATGCTAAGTTACATCCCAAATTCTCAGAAGACTCGAAGGATGTATTCCAATCGACCGTCAATAAATTAAACTTTTCTAATCCTTCGGAAAGTGTCCGGAATATCAATAAGTGGGTAAGCAAAAAAAAAAAAATACAGACGGATCTCAATCAATAATACTTACAATACAAAACCTCTTATAAAAATAACATGGTAGGTTACATATGATCTTAAAATAAATACGCAAGAAGCGGACTTATCGCGAAAAGCAATTTCTTCCAGGCAACTACTGGAAATTTTAAATCAGATAATAACTAGATGGTAGTGCGGGGTACAATACAATACAAATACCAAAATTATTTATTATATTTTTATTAGTTTTATGATATTCTCTTATTTCTATGGGCGTCCCGCCAGCCGCGCGGGATTCGCGTCAGTTT
Organism: Euzophera pinguis; assembly: GCA_947363495.1. Classification (NCBI taxonomy): domain Eukaryota; kingdom Metazoa; phylum Arthropoda; class Insecta; order Lepidoptera; family Pyralidae; genus Euzophera; species Euzophera pinguis. The sequence goes on from OX376158.1 coordinate 3,088,830, forward strand.
GAGTGGACCATTAATTTATTTTCCAGGTAAAAAAAGCATACTTAACCTCCCAAAAATGACCCCCCTTCTTCTTAACACGTGCTTCTAATTATTTTTCCTCTAAAGTTAAGCACAAGTCTACTTTCTGAATTATTTTCAAAATTTTAATTCCAGCGAAATACATCAGAGATAGCCTAGGGGGGCCTAGCCTTTCCTCCAAAAATACCGACCTAAAAGACACGTCCCGCCAGTCGCGCGGGCGCGGGATTCGCGTCAGTTTGAGTGGACCATCATTTCGTTTTCCAGGTAAAAAAGCATACGCATGGGATGATACCGCAACTGTTATCACCATCTGATGTGCCACCTACAACAAAAATTTTGATAGTGAATGCTTTGTATTTTGAAGTAAGTATTTTTACCTAACACTTTAAAGATAGCGAATATCCTGCAAACTGAACTTTATTAATTATCATTTCTATAGCGCTACTGCACCCCCTTTTCCCCACTTTTGGTTATTCTTACGCAGCAACCTATGGGGAAACCGAAATACAATATTTCCTCCAAATATAATTGAAACCCGTTCATAATAAAGCTAGCGGGCTTTGTTACTCTATGAAAAAACATGTGTATAAACCTATATTGTGGTTTTATATTTCCTTCAAAATGTTTTTTTTTTCAGGGGAGTTGGCTGAAACCTTTCCATACAGCCGTAGCTTCGTCGTTCTACTCACCGATGGGCAATCGCAGAGTTCCCATGATGAAAGTCACCAATAGTTTCTACTACAGTTATGATGAATACCTGAATGCCGAGGCGAGTTGTTTCTTGAGCTAAAATTTATGTAGGATTGATCATATATATACTAATATTATAAAGCTGAAGAGTTTGTTTGTTTGAACGCGCCATTATCAGGAACTAAAAAAAAATTATTTTAGTGTTGGATAGCCTATTTATCGAAGAAGGCCTAGGCGCAGTCTGGATGTGCTGTTAGTTAGATATAAATGCGATCCCAATAACAAATAGGTTAACTGAGGCTGCTGTCGCATCTTATCTGAAAGTTATTATATTGGCGAGTAAGTAGGTCATGGGTACCACTTCGGCACAGGTATGAGTAAAATTTCTACCATAAACAAAATTCAAATTAAAAAAAACCGGTCAAGTGCGAGTTAGACTGGCTCACGAAGGGTTCCGTACCATTATTCATTAAACCGCAAAAAAAAAACCTAAGTGTGGTATGGGAGCCCATTTAATATTTATTTTATTCTGTTTTCTAGTACTTATTTTTTGTTGTAGCTGTAACAGGAATACGTCATTTATGATAGTTTCAACTGTCTAACTATCACGGTTTATTAATTACAGCACGGTGACAGATAGACAGACGTATAGCGAAATCTTAGTAATAGCACATATTACAGAATATTTGCTATACAAATATTGAACTGTCATACATTAAAACGCGGCAACTATCCTGGGCACTCTCATACAAAGTCATTGTGACGCCATCTGTCAAAGACATGTGAAGTTATAATTTAAACAACTTTCTAAATTTATACAGCACATAATATACTTGTGATAGAATTTGGGTACGTAATAAAATAGTGTTTCAAAATTCAGTTCTTTATTTTGCTAAAAATAAGCGAAATCAGTACCAACTTAATATAAAGATTTTTCTATTTGAAGCGCATACCTCACCGCTTACATCACACAGGGAAACTTATTCTTTTTTAAAGACAATGCGAGCCCATGGTAGTTGGATCCCGTTTATGTAATTAGATTCAACGTTTTACAGATAATTGAGCTGCCTTACAACAATAAGAACACGTCATTCCTTGTTGTTCTACCGAAGGAGAAAAACGGTTTACCCATGTTACTGACGGCTATCAAATTAGCGCCCAAGTTACTGAATAAAGCTATGAAAGGTATGAGCATGCGTAATGTCGAAGTATCGCTGCCGAAGTTCAAAGTCAGGGCAAAGATAGATCTAAAGGATATGTTCAGTAAGGTATATTATTTAAAGATTTGTATAAACGTGTTTCCCACATTCTTATCTTACTGAGTGAAGTCTGCCCTTATTTATCGAATGACGGTCATTTCTGTGGGATATTGTACATTTGTTTTCTTTGTTAATATTAACTAGAAACTTTCTTATGATTTAAAGTTCGTAAAAGTAAAGCAAATACTTTTTATTGCACCATAAATAAAATACAAAAATACAATATTTATTGTGACAAATGCCTGTAAATATGATGGCAGTGGTTGAATGATGGTCCTCGATATCTTATTTTCTTGTTTAGCGGGAGAATTTTTAAATCTAAGAAGTTGTTTATGGAAATTTATACTAGGTAGAGTAGGTAAAGATCTAATCCAAATCTTCCGTATAAGAAAATTTTCTTCTTAATTAAAAGAATTTACAAAATTTTAATTAACGTTTATGGGTGCACGTGAAATATTTTTTTTCATTAAAAATTGATAAAATAAACTTGTCGTTTCTATGAATAAGTAGATATATTTTAAAACAAAGTCGAAGAAAGTTGTGTTAACATTGAAATAGCTGACTTATATCAAATTTTTTCGTAGATTGGCATTGCCAGGGTATTTAAAGAGAAGGATTTGGATAAAATAGTTCAGGGCCAGTCTGTGTCCGTGTCAGCTGCTATCCAACAAGCAGTGGTTGAAGTGACTGAGACCGGCACAGAGGCAGCTGCAGGCACTGGTAAAATATTTATTGAGTTTTTTTTAACTGTTAACAAAATTACTGGCATAAATGGTGCAAGAGAAGAATTTTGATAAAATAGTCCAGGGCCAGTCTGTGGCCGTGTCTGCTGCTATCCAACAAGCGGCGGTTAAAGTGAATGCTGGCACTGATGAGAATTTTATTCAGTTTTTTTATTATTGGCTAAAATAATTCTGGCATTAATGGCGCAGAATAGGGAGGAGTAGAGAAGGTTAGATTTTTTTTTAAATTTCATTTTGCCTAAATATGAAAGTTATGGTCTATAACGTGTACTACAAACGACAAAGTCTATTAGCATATGCGATGAAGATGTCATTACAATATCAGTGTTGTCATATTCTTTCACTCTGCTAGCTAATGTAATAATAATAATTTAGGCGTAGGGATATGACGACCCCATCGCCCACTGGGTTCCCTTCCCCGTGCAGTCAGTCTCGGCAGGGTAGCTTGTGGCGAGTTGTTAGTAAGTGGCGACACCGCGGACATAAGTGCTCCCAGGGGAGGCCGCCGGCGCTCGCTTCCGGCCTTCCTTCGCCAAGGTCGGAGTGCACACCGATGAGGGACAGGAGCCCGTACCTCTGGCTTACCTTAGCCTGCCGGCCAGAGTGGAGTCGCAAGAGCTATATGCTCGAGCATAGAAGTGTATTGCACGTAATGGCGTAATAACGGGGAAACCCGTTCACGAGGCAACTCGCGATGGCGAAACCGGAGCCGCACCTCTTGGCATCCTTAGCCGCTCATTCCAATGTTGCCCCTCTGTTGCCAGACGCGGCACCTATTTGGGAGGTCCATTCACTGACTGATGAGTCACCGCCTGCCACAAATAGTCAGGAATCATGATTACGGCAGGTGTCCGATTTCTATTGCAATAGCCCAGTTTAAATTTCTCCAAAGTTCTTAACCATAATCCATTTTATTCTTTTCACTCATAAGCAATAGTTCCTCCTCTCTCCCAGACCCATTCATGGAAATGTTATCTTTTGATATAGCCGAGGACGGGTTTGGACAGGAGCATCACATGACATCAACTTCTCAAAGGGCCTCTAGGCGTTGGATCCATATTTCCGCGCAATCCTCTCAAAGGACCTGGGCAACCCGTGAATCCCAAGCGGAGATACATTTAATTATTTAAATTTTTATAATTTTCAGCAAACATATGGGCCACATCAGGTGGCATTTTAAATATTAATGTAAAATTCAATGCGGATCATCCGTTACTTTTCATGGTGCTTTCAAACAGCCAACAGTTGTTTGTCGGTACTTACAACAGCGAATAAATTATAATCTAAATATATCGTCCCATTGTTGGGAAAAGATCACCCCATCTCCCAAACTTCTCTCTATACCTCCACGTTTGTCCATCTAATGTACTTTTTTAAAATTAATAAATTATTTTCAATTACTCAAGTGTTTTTTGTGACCTTTTTGGTTTTGAGATTGTGAATTATTTAATACTTTAGAATAATACAATGGCTGTTTTAATTTTCAAAGATGTAAGTCAAGATAATAATATATCCACATCTTGAATATAATAAAACATTTATTTGCATTGATAAGTAGGTAGCGATTGCGAACTTGCAATACAATGCGTTTATGAAAAATAAAATTGTTTCCCATCACACTATCAATCCCACATCAAACTTTTTCTTTATAAATATCTAAATATCCCAACATAATCTTTACCTTTATGTAGTGGATTGAGACTGGTCCCTAAGCTAGGCAAAAACCTGTGTTTTAAGTCACGGGGTAAATTATTTACATTTTGTTCGATTTTCATCATCGTTGACCACTTGGTATTATACGCAGATATACTGGTATTATTTCGTTCTTCCTCCCCTGCATGACTAATGATATTTTTTTAGGAAACTAGCCTATTGCCTTTGGTGTTTATTTTCTTTTCAGGGTTGGTTGTGTTCTATTACTTATCCAAAATAGATGTATCATTCAAGGTCAAACATCCGTTTCTATCCATGGATCTTACAAATGGGCAACAATTGTTTGTTGGCTGTTTCTCATAGGTGATAGACTAAGGACATCCACTTGCTAAAATCCTTACAGGCCCCCGTCGCTTCTTCCATGCTCATCTCTCAATTCATCAATAATAATTTTAATTTACATTTTTAAATTCTAATTTTATAATTTTCAGCGACCATGTGGACTAAATCTGGTGGCCCCTTAAATAATGACGTAATATTCAATGCCGACCATCCATTCCTTTTCATAGTGCTTTCTAACAGACAACAGTTGTTTGTTGGTACTTACAACAGCGAATAAATTATTACGAAATATATTTTTTTTAATTAACCCTATCCCACGGCTGCGCAAACTTCTTGATGTTTCGTCACCTCTGCCCACCTAATGTGATAAAAATTTATATATTTTTTTTTTTAAATCTTTTTTTGGTTTGAGATCATATCATTTTGTTTCCTTAGGAATTATTAATTAAAGTGACAATTTTAAGTTTAAAAAGTCATATCGCAAGATGCAGACGCATTTTGAAGTTATAAAATATTTATTTGCATTTGTAGTGGGTGAAAACTGGTTAAAAATTAAGGTTTCCCATTACACTATCAATCTCACATAAATCCATTCTTTCGGGAAAACACAGTTACATGTCAACATTATCTTTGCCTAACTGGTGCCTAAGCTAGTTTTAGATCACCACGTAAATTTTCCATATTTTTTTTTAAGTTTCATTCAATTTGCACCCCAATTTTGCTTCTACATATTATGATAGCATATTATTATGTTCTGTAATCTGTGGCATTATGTTCTCAGTCAGAGTACCAATTCGGATTTCTTCTTGATGTTCGCAGAGTATTAAATTTTCTACTACTTCTATTTATTCTGTACTCTTAAAGTCGGGAAAACCTCCATGATTTAAAGTGTCCTACCGCTAGGTAGCTCTTCCTCGTTTAATTGTATTCAATTGACTTAGTTATTTTCTTTTCAGGGTTGGTTGTGCTCTACTCCTTATCCAAAATACATGTATACTTCAAGGCCAACCATCCGTTTCTATTCATGGTTTTAGCAAATGGTCAACAATTGTTTGTCGGCACTTACAGTGGTTAAGGTTGATTTATCAGTAGCGCCAATTCAGTGAATTTGTCTATGTAGTCGCGTTCCTTGGATCCACTGGTGAATAGGTGTGGATCTAAGTGGAATGAGGGTTCGTGGACATAATTGAAACCCACACATACAAACAATTGCCGCTACTGCATCCATTTATACTTTATTTTTTTTATCAATAAATCGCATAAACTTGTAAATTGATCCTGAAGGATGATTCTGAGTTTCATTTTTCAGATCAGCTAGATATTGTGACCATTTTTTTTTTTTTTTTTGAAATCTTAATCCAGTTAAATGTCTGACACGAATTGTCGCTTAGAGTCATATTTTATACACTTCTCCTGCGTCTTCCTGAAATATTCCTATATGGCCATTGGGGCATAGATGTATTGGGTGGGCAACCACGTAGGTATATGGGCAAATAAATTTAAAACGGTACCTACATACAGGTAGATTAGGCAAGCGGACCATGGGCAACAAAGGGTATGAGCTAGCTCGAAGTAGGATTCACCTACCAGATCGTCCGACTGATTGATAATGTTATACTATGTCAGAAAACAAAATCCTCATTTAGAGCTTCAGAATCCGGTGTATGCTTTAATAGTCCTAGATTTTGACGGTTTTTAATAGCCGTCTAACGTCTGTAACTCTTTTTTTTCAAAGAAACTAGACAATAGGATCGATGTGCTTTAACGATCACCAGTTGATAACAACGGTTTGACGTGCCTTCCGAAGCACGGAATCATCTTAATTATTACATAAGAATTGCATGACTTAATTCCACCATTCCCGTTTCGTCACCGCACGACCAGACGCGGTGAGGGCAGCATCCATATGTTGTGGAAATACCAAGGGTTCGCACAGAACGATTCGCATCATAATCTATATTATGTATGGCAAAACATTGGAACTCCCTTCCAGCAGACGTATTTCTAGACTCTTACAACCTGGGTCTCTACAAAGCTAGAGTGAATAGGCTATTAATGAGCCAGCGAACTAACGCGAATAGACCACATCTGCACTCAACATCAGGTGGGATCGTGGTCAATCGCTGGACATTTCAACATAAAAAAAACAACCAACTGATACAAGCTTGCAATGTCCTAACAAACTGGAAACAATTAAACAAAGTTTTAAGCTTCCCATGGGAATGGAGCCTGCGACCTCTAGATTAAACCCCTACCCAGTAGAAACAGTTGAAGGTAAGCTAAGGTAGTCTGTGGATCATTTCAAAGTTAGAGTTCACTTTGAATGTTTCAAGCAAAGATAGAATTTCAGACAATTTTTTTTTTTATATAGATAGATAGATAGATATACACTTTATTGTACCAATCACAAAATCAAAATTAAAAGTAATACATTTAGAATATTGAGTACAAAGGCGGACTTATCGCTATTGCAATTTCTTCCAGCCAACCTTAGGGTAGATAGGATAAAAAGTGAAAACAAACAAAGGCGGTACAGTAATAAAATACTAACACTATCATCCTTATACAACAGTCAATAAATAAACCTACAATCGAATAATACATACTATACCTTTAATGAATATATACATATCATATACCTACATACAACATACAATAATAAAAAATAAAAGAAGAGAAGAAAATGTATATGTATATATTTATATATATTAATTTTGTCTTCAATTTCAATCACCATGAAGCCAATAAGAAATAATTAAAATTGACTTCGAATCTTAGTAAAGTGCCAGATGAGATATGACTACAGATAATGAAAACCACTCAGAAATTCACAGTTAATAAATAACGTTTATTTTCAACAAAACGATAATGAAATTAACGCTATTCAATTGTAAGTTATCTCTCCATTAGCCAGTTATTCTGTGTACTTGTACTCACTGATACATAAGACAGACATAAAGCCTATTAAAAAGAAAAATAACTTAATGCAGCTCATTTCTACTGTAAGGTTGGCTGGAAGAAATTGCATTAGCGATAAGTCCGCCTTTGTACCCATTTCGTTGTATTGGATTTAACTATGTGTTTCTTTTGTTTGTAAATGGTGCAATAAAGTGTTCATTCATTCATTCAAGCTGAATTAATATTACTAACGTCAGTTCTAGGACGTACTGGGAAACACTTTTACGAGTAGACATCATTATCATTTCGAGTACGTTACATTGTCAATCGACCATGTACACCCTGGTGTCAGAGTTGTGCGGAACCGCCTCTTGGCCTCTGATGTGGTTCCTTTAATGACCACAAAATGGCAGCCGGGACCAACGGCTTTACGTGCCTTCTGAAGCACGGAATCATAGATAAAACAATCAAGTGATTCAAGCCTGCAATGTTTTAACTAAACTGAAAATATCTAAACAAAAAATGCTACCCATGGAAATCGAACGCACGACCCCCGGGTCAAAGGTGAACGCCTTAATCACTGGACCACGGAAGCAGTTGGACAAAAGTAATTAATTGATCGACCGCAACTAAGTCGTAACTTAGTTACATTTATATAAATCAAAATAATTTCACCTGCATGCCCAATATGCCCATGCCCAGCCACACGCGTAACGGATGATACCCTAACGGCTGCCACCTAGTGGTCATTCACACCGGAGGCCGAGAGGCGGTTTTAAACCACTCTATCACCAGCGTGTACATGGTCAATTAATCATGTAACTTACTCGATACAACGGCGAATGTGAATTTATTTTGTAACATCACAGATCATCAGGTGAAGATTATTCTTATCCTGATTATGGTCCTTTCTGTGTTAACACAACATGTTTCGGAGGAAGATGACAGTATCGAAGACCAAAATGTTGATGATTCAGGTGAAACAAGTACAAGCAAAGACAATTATATTAGTCTTACTGGACAATTAAGAAAAACGTTGATTAATGTATGTATAATTTTTGCATATTGTTCTGTACATTCGCTTAAAATTCGCGGGTTGCCCCGGTCCTTTAAGAGGCTTGCGTTGAAATATGGATCCAACGCGTAGAGGCCCTTTGGAGAAGTTGATGTCATGTGGTGCTCCTGTCCAAACCAGTCCTCGGCTATATCAATAGATGACATTTCCATGAACGGGTGTGGACAGTAGGAGGAATTATTGCTAATGACTAAAAAGAATAGAATGGGTTGTGGTTATGAAGTTTGGAGGAATTTAAACTGGACTTTATTGCAATACAAATCAGACACCTGCCATAATCATTATTCCAGACTATATGTGGCAGGCGGTGACTCGCCACTCAGTGAAAGCGCCCTCCCCAAATAGTCGCCGCGCTTGGCAACAGAGGGGCAATATTGGAATGAGCGACTAAGGGTGCCGAGAGGTGTGGCTCCGGTTTCGCCATCGCAAGTTGCCTCTGAGCGGGTTTTCCCATTATTACGCCATTACGTGCAATACACTTCCACCCTCGAGCATATAGCTCTTGCGACTCCACTCTGGCCGGTCGGCTAAGGCAAGCCAGCGGTAGGAGTCCTGACCCTCATCGGCGTCCACTCCGAAATTAGCTTAGGAAGTTCGGAGGCATGGGACGGAGGCCTCCCTGGGAGCACTTAGGTCTGCGGTGTAGCCACTCACCAACAGCTCGCCACAAGCTGCCCTGCGGAAACTGACTGCACTGGAAAGGGAACCTAGTGGAATATGGGGTCGTCACATCCCTACGCATGTACATCATTATTGTTCTAGCCACAAGATGTACACTCCAGAAGCGGAAGTATTTTTATGTATACCTGAATTCCTTCATAGACTCCAACCGATTCAAAGCAGCCCGTATCCAGGTTATTCTCGATAATACCTACGATAAGATATCTGCCTAACAATATGGTTACCATTCCATGTTATTTTTGCCAACTAAAGAGCATCGCAACCGCTTGCTGGTTCGTGGTCGCCATTCAAGAACCTAAGCCCCATCGGTCAACGGTTGACCACGAACTGGCAAGCGCAGCACTGGAATGGACATCCACCGAGATATACCTGAGAAAGATCACTGGCACTCATTAGATGCAGGCCGCTTCCAACCTATTATTTTAGAAAAGACTATGTCCACTAGTGAACTGACTGCAGCTGAAATTGTGATGATGATATTTTTTGCCCGAAAACTGTTGAAATTTTAATTCTCTTTGTAACTTTTATTAGCATGTTGTACTATCGTTCAACAAGAGTTGCGTATGTTCTCCGTTATCAGCTCTCCTGCCCCTGGGTAAACTGCAAATAGGATCCCACAATAAACGCAACCAAGAGCTGGTACTTGCGACAGGATATGATCGTTCGAAGGTGAGATATTTTTCGTTTTTATTGGCATTTACTCTCGTGCTCTGAATGGAGGCCGCTTCTAACCGATTATTTTAGAAATTTGTGGGGGAGGCCTGACTGCGGCTGAAATTATGACGATAAAAGATGACTTTGGGCTCTGAACCTGTGTTATGTATGAACCAGTGTCAGTCGTGCCTCCATAATCATGTTTGGAGTCTGAAGAAGCTAATAATGTGCCTACAAAACAGATTCAGGTGAAGGAGAATATTTATTTTATCTATTTGATTGCTTCTTTTATGTACACAATCTTGATTTTCATCGTGCCCATGTTAAACCTTCCATCATACAAATGATTTATTCCAACTTTTTGTATTTATGTATAGCTATCATTTTTAATACCCATATGGCGATAACTGTTTAACCCAAAGGTTGACTGTTAGATAATTCTTTTAGCATTAATTTCGCTTATTGTGCTATACAACAGTATTATGTACAAAAAATTATATATAAATAAATAAATAATTTTCGTGGCTAACAAAAATTTACAAAATCCTTCTAGATTTAAGGATCAGTCAACTTTGCTTAGCTTTTCAGGGTTTGCCGGAATCTTCGTATCGTATCTAGGATACAGTCATAAGGTCCTTCTCCAAACAGGCTCATATCTTGCAAAATACTTTGGATAAAAGATACACAACAATCAACACATTTTCATAATCATGAACGAAATACTCATGTACCAGCTAAATAATGATGATTTGTCTACAGGTATTGAAAAGATTCAAGTCTGTAATGGATCGTTTAACTCATATGTCGGGGCACGTCCAATTAGCCATAGCAAGTAGGCTATATGTTTCTAAAAAATATACCATAAATCAAAAGTTTGATGAACGAGTCAAGAGTGTTTTTAAATCTAGTTGTGAAAAAGTGGACTTTGAAGACGCGGGAGGAACTGCTTCCAGCATCAATGATTGGGTATGTAATTTTTTTAAATGACCATCATCATAACCTTTCTAAGACCCACTGCGGGGCGTAAGCCTCAGCCTCACCCTATCTACGGCAACCATCTTTGTCCTAAACCATTGCCATCCAGTTGTTGCCAGCTATTATATCGTCGACCCACCTACAGTATGTCCAGTATTTCGTCTTCCGTTTCTTGGGTACCACTACGTAAAAGTCTTATACTATGCTACTGCTAGGCAAAAGTCTCCTCAATTCTCTTCCTCATCTTTCTCCACAGAAAATGTCTCTATCTATCTTACTCCATCTTCCGCCTGGTCACCGCTTGATAGCTAATAGAAGCCCAACGTTCGTGGCGCGTTCTACATTAAAATAGGTCTCTTGATTAAAATTGCCGTTTTGTATTAAATAAATTAAAGTTTATCTTAATTTTTTTTACCGAATAATTTCTTGGGGATATTTCATTTTATGTTAAAATTCAACTTAATATAAAGTTATTTGTTCTACAGGTGAAATCGCAAACAAAAGGACATATTGTAAATATCATAGAACCCGTCGATATAGCCGCAGATACGTCAGTTTTAATAATCAATGCTGTATATTTTCATGTAAGTCCAACTTTTTAGTCGCAAATCGTTGCTTTTAGATATGGATGTAGCGTGAGTTTAGCTGGAGATTTCTGTAGGTGAAACGCCAGTTGGATGTTATTTATTTATTAAAACTTATTGTTCCACAAGTACATAACAATTGGCAGACCAATGCTAAGAGCATTTTCTACTAGTCAACCATTGGGTGAAACAGAAAGATAGTACGGCGCAATAGTTACGGAAAAAATAGATGAAAAAAAATGTTATTTATTTATAACTCTTTATTGCAAACTACCGTAAATTACATTTAACAGTTACTATAAACAAAGAACTATATTACAGTATAGGTACAAAAGGCGGCATTATCGCACAAGTAAATTCTTCCAGGCTACCTTAAAGCACGGTTATAGATAAAGACCTTATATTAAATTATGTAATATAAATGTAGTTTAAATTATGTACCTACAAGGTACTGTTTTGAGAGAACGAATTGATAAAAATGGATTAAATAGATGTTAAATGAGATAACATTAAATAGGGGATGGGAAATTTTGAGATTGACTTGCAATCGAGTTAGTATAATTTTCGTTTCTCTTTTGTTACAGGGTCTTTGGAAATATCCGTTTATGACAATCACAGAAGAGGATTTTTATTCTCCAGATAAAGTTATAAAAGTCACTATGATGACTGCTTCGAATTATTATAGATACACGATGGACCATAAGTTTGCTATAGAGGTTTCTTATTTTTTGTTATACGTGAATACAAGTTGACATGACATCGCTCGTATCCGTAGCGAATGCGCGTTTCAAGCGACGGGCGGCGAGACGCGCGCGGAACGTATTAGATTTGTTGCCATATAGTAGCATTTTCTATCTCGAGCTCCTCCATACTTTGGAAGGCACAAAGTCGTTGGCCCCGGTTATTTTCGATAGATAGCAGTCTTTAGGCTGTGTTGTGTCCCTTTAGGTAGCCTGAAAAAAAACTTGGCCACTAACACACCTTGGGTCATGTTCCTGTTGGCATGATTTCCCTGTAAAAACAGTTGAGGTGAGAAGGCAGTCGCTCTATTGTAGACCAGTGCCGCCAAATCAAGGACCACCTAAGAACGCAACTAGGAAAACATGCTTGGACGAATTATAAATCTACAACCCTTTAACTGCGCACAAACCACATTTGGTCAATAACAATTATGTTTTTTTATTAATAACAATGGTGTTTTTATTGTTATCTAGTTTGTAGCAAGCGAAGGCTGAATTGATAAAAAAGAATGGATAATATTGTGGTTGAAATTATGATTATTACCTAAAGGTTGACTGTTAGATAATGATTTTAGGATCAAGTTCGCCTATTGTGCTATACAAATGTGTTATGTATAAAAAAATAAATTATGTTTTACATCGTTGCATACATTAGTTTCTATTTTCAGGTCATACAGATACCGTACGTAGGCAACAAAGTATCACTATATATATTTTTACCATTCGAGAATTCAAAGTTTATTGATTTATTAGATCAAACATTGCAACGGCCCGAAACATGGAATTATTTGTTGAATGCGACAACACCAACCTTCTTACAGTTATTTGTTCCGAAGTTCAAAATAACATCGAAGTTTGATTTGAACTCTATTTATTCTAAGGTGAGTGGATTGGAGGCCAAACGCGCTAACTTCAATGTTGTTAGCAAAACTACACTCCAACTACTACGCCAAACGTACCAAACCACTACCGCGAGGGCTTTTGTAGTTCGACTTATCTATTATGGAATGAAAATATTTCGAAATCAAACAAAAATCATAAAATTTACCGATTAAGCATTCTCAATAATAGCGCTAATGGTCATAGCATTGGTTTTGCGGTAGCGCAATCGTTTCCCAGTTCTATTATCTATTATGTGCCATAACCAAGAGTGCTTTAAGTGCTTGGTTTTTGAGATCTAATGACTCACTGAAAACAGGTGAATCGAATGATTTTTAATGGTACTAAGGATACAATGTTGTATCATTTGTACCATCAATGGTACTAGTCAATGGTCTGGTCATATGTTAATGGTCAATGGTAGGGGACGATTTTTATTCGACTGAAAAGTTTTGAGTAGACAACAGAATAGATTATAGTGACGATGAGACATAGATATGACAAACTGCACCCTAGCTTTGTTAATAACTTGACGATGTCTAGGTGTCAATTCCGCTAATGGACATTTTAAAGACCATGCAACTGATATTCAATAACGACTCAATTACGATGCATTTTTAATATGCTCAATATGGTATTCTGCTTACACAATTTGAATCTCAATTTCATGCCACTAAAAAGTAATTAAATAGTAATAGTAGAAAAATGTAAATATAATAAAAAACAGAGTGCCGATTATTAAAAATTTTATGATTTTGATGATTTTTTGATCAGCAAAATTTTCCAGTTGCAGTTCAATGGTATGCCAATGGAATACGATTGGTCTTAAAATAAGCACAGAATACCAGAAACGTCAAAATTGCCATTGCGCTCCACTTGTTTAATCTAAAGGTTGACTGTTAGATAATGCTTTTAGCATTAAGTTCCCCTATTGTGCTATACAACTGTACAATAAAGTTTAAATAAAGAAACTTTAAAATTAGCGGGACTGGCCTTCTGTAACTTGATTTGCAACGTCCTTAAGCTGCGGTAACCATTTTTTAACGTACAAATATTTCATTTTACAGATCGGTTTAAAAGATGTATTCAAAATTGACAACAACGTATTGACTAAAATAATAAAAGATGAGAAGCTGTATGTGTCGAAAAGTGTCCAAGCTGGTGTGATAAATGTGAACGAATTTGGCACCGAAGGTAGTGCTGCATCAGGTAATGCCAACCCCACCCATGATAAATGAATGAATATATTAAGATTAATCATACATAAGATTCAACATCATTGCGTATGGGATTCCCCATTCGTAGGTCAAACGTCGACATCAAGGTTTCTCAGCCAGCTTGCGGCGGCAGGAGTGAGGTTGTGCAATTCCGTCATACCACCGGGAAAGCAGCGAAGTGGGCCTTCGTTAAGGTCGAAGTTGAATTCGATGTGCTCTGCAATCGCAATGTGGTGACTCCCTTAATCCCCATTTATGTGGGTGGTGGTTAGTTCTCCCTAGGTTGGGACGGAATCGAATACCTATACTTAAGATACATGTAGCTTTTTTTTTGTGTTTGTTTCTCCGTCTATCTTTTGTTGGTTCAGAGTAATCTTCGAAACGACTGAACAGATTTTGAACTGATTTTCACTGACATATATCTTACATTACAAGGAATAACTTAGGCTACTTTTAAACCAACCGAGGTAAAAGCGTCGTGTTATATATAATAACTTTTTTTTTAATATTATCATTTTTTTTTCATTTTCAGCTGTAGAGCTTCAACCGGTGGCAGCAGTAAAGGCGACGATAGTGAAGGTCAATCGACCATTTTTCTACCTTGTAGTGGTGGATGGTGAACAATTATTTGGTGGCATTTACGCTGGTGACTGAAGTCCGGACGAGCGAATTGATTATTTTATATTTTTTATTGTCTTAATACAAGAATAAATTATTAATTATAAATATATGAACTGGTTATGGTAATAATTAAAGTAAAAAGTTTTATTTTGTTTTTTATTTGCAATATTTTTGAAATAAATAAGTGTGATTGTCAATCTTCTCCGCCCAAGCATGCTTCCCAGTTGCATCCTCAGCTTACGATTTTATCGCTAAAAGTCATAGGTCTTGATTTGGCGGCAGTGGTCACTCTTTTTACAGAGAAACCAGAAATTCAGTGTCAGTTGTAAAATTTGTAATCAAAAGGCGATCTCTAAAAAAATTGTCATTTTTCTCATAAAAACATAGCAATCAATCTAATTCCATACAGCGTTCCCCTTTTGATGCATTTAATCAAGAAGGTAAACCGGTATATCTTTAGACCTAAAAATGATGGTATTTATCCTGTAAAAATAGAGGACCGGTAATAAATTAGGGTACTGAATTCCGGTTCTGATTGTTTTTAAGTCAAATATCGATTGAGCGGAAATGCTGTAAAGTGCGGATTCCGATCCCATCATTTTACCGTGATTTCAGTTCTCAAATTTAGTATTAATACTTGTATTAATAGTAGTTACAGATTACTAGTACTAGAAACCCTGCCCAGGGGGCCCAATTTAGATTATATATATTATTAAATTTAGATAAGACAAAATTTTTTTTTTTTTATATTACATTTAATTTAGATAAGAGAAAAAAAAGTTTTCGAGTAGTTGTAGAGAAAACTGCAATAGTTTACCTATGTTCATAATAAATATTAGTATGGAGATATATTTTTGTGTTATATTCCCAAAAAAAAAGGTTATCAAAACCAAACCAAAACAAAACCAAGTCTAACTATGTCTTGCTACCTTTGAATATTTGGTTCGACTGTTTAGTCCGACCGATCGGACTTCTTTAACTCAGATGAATAATAATGAAACAAAAAAATCGATTTCCATACTTAATTAAATATCATCACAAAATTAACTTTCAAATTAATTCTCTTCATAATGATTTTTGAGATTCCATTTTAATTATCTTTGGCAATAATGAAACATTAGTTAGGGTTTCATAGTTATTTCTTTTTGTAATTTGAAAAAAAAAAAAACTACAATGCCATTTATATTTACAAGTTGTAAGTTTTAATTTATTTTAACACATAACATACACAAGTACTTTTCAAAACTAACTTTGAAATAAACACTTTTATAAACTTACATTTTAAACTTAGATTAAATAAAAATAGTGTCCAAGTCGTTGCCTTTCAAGGGTAATGTATCTAGAAGGCTACTTTAGCAAGGCTCTTTGGCAAAGATATGCGCCAGCCCTTAGGTTTCAATTTTATGTATTTATTTACCAAAATGATATACACAGTAAGTCATACAGGATACAAATACAACAGACCATTAGTACAAGGGTGCTGCTTATCTAAAGAAATCTCTTTAAGTTTTTTTTTTCAAAGTTTCAAATTCAGACTGCGCCAGAAGAAGGGGTATGTTTTTTTCAAAGTATGTATGCATAATTGATTGGCGCGCTCTACAGCCTGAACGGCTCGATGTTTTTAGTTTGAGAGGTGTCGTTAGATTAGTATTTACTGTGAGACTGACACTGAGTAAGTATATCAAAATAAAAATAAAAAACAAAATGGCGGATGTTTTCGGAGGTTTTCCATGTTTTTTCATTTCCAAATTACACAAAAATACAGTCGGAAATTCATTTCATGTTTCATTTCATTTTTCGAGGTTTTTTGTTTTTTTTTTTTTAATTACCGTTTTCTTGTTTTTTCTTTGACTTTTTACTTTACTTTTGCAGCGAAATTAGTAAAAGTCACTATCATGTTGACTCTCATCCTATCTGCATCATCGAAAAAAAAGGTCGATTCTGACAGTCTCGGGCTCACAGATGAATCCTACTCATTCGAGGATAACAGATACAAAGGAATGCACTTGGATCTCACCGGGAACTTAAGACGGACTATGGTCTATGTAGGTGTTTAATTTATTGTACCCGACTGCTACTTCGTCCATGTTTTCCTAGTTGCGTCATCAGCTTACGCTTTGGAGCCTAGGGTACGCTGTAAGACATGGTTCATGATTTGGCGGTTGGCGGCACTGGTTATTACAATGGAGCGACTGCCCTCTGACCTTCGTAAGCATTTTTACAGGAAAACCAGGCCAACTGGAACATGACATAGTACTTACTCCTTATGAAATATTATTTATTTAACCATTAACAATATTGTTTGCATTTGTGTTCATATTTTTATATAATGCCAATGATTATTTTTTATTATAACAATTTTGGATACGTATTTTTTAACTCAATTAAGGTAAATGGATACCTAATGGGGGCCTTTTTTTGGCAAGTTGGGGTGTATGTTTAAGTATAAATGTATAAATTTGAAGCTGGGCTCTTGTCGTTGGAGTTTTTTTCCATTCTGTCCTATCCCTTGAAAGTTCTTAAATTTTTTGATACGACACAACATTTACTTTCTCTTTTATTTGCTTTATGATTTTTTGCTTTATATGTATCCTGTAAAATCAAATTTCTTTACAGCATGTAGTATTAATAGATACTCGGAGGAGTGCCGTTTGTTCGCCAATATCTGCCATTTTGCCGTTGGGTAAGCTAACTATTGGGTCCAACAAAAGGCAAGGCGATGAGCTACAGAGAGCCACAGGATATTCTTATAAAAAAGTAAGTTCTTATATTTCTTGAATTACACAAGATGGTTGGATATGGACAGACTTTAGTACTAAGACAATGTGTGTACAGAACATCATCAATTTTTTAACATTCAACTTCTCTACGCTATAATATTTCTTATTTCGGCGTCTCATACAATATCCATGTGATAGCTATATTTTTATGGAAGGTCAAATTATTTTTCTCCCCAGGGTCTTTAACGATATTCATACCAAATTCATCAAAATCCGTACAGCGGTTTGGCCGTGATAACGTGACAGATAGACAGTCAAACATTCGCATTTATAATATAAGTACCTATGGAAATATGGCTATAGGTACAGAAGATTATATATTTTTTAAATAACCTATTCATTGTAGTATTAAAAATTTATTTCAAGACTTTAAAGAATTTCAAGAGCATGATGGCAAATTTAAAGCACTTATCAGGGAAAGTCCAACTATCCATTTCAAGTCGGCTGTACGTGTCCAATAAACACACTTTGAAAAACAAGTTTCACAGACGCGTAAGAGAAGTGTTCAGATCAAGCTGTGAACTGGTTGACTTCAATAATGGACGCGCGACAGCTTCAACTATTAATAACTGGGTGAGTGTGAACATTATATACCTTACTGTATGTGTCCAATAGAAATACGAGTACTTACTTCGAAGACCAAGTTCCACAGACGAGTGAGAGAAGTGTTCAGATCAAGCTGTGAATTTGTTGACTTCAATAATGGACGCGCGACAGCTTCCACCATTAATAACTGGGTGAGTGTGAACATTATATACCTTACTGTATGTGCCCAATAGAAATACTTACTTCGAAGACAAAGTTCTACAGACGCGTAAGAGAAGTGTTCAGATCAAGCTGTGAACTTGTTGACTTCAATAATGGACGCGCGACAGCTTCATCTATTAATAACTGGGTGAGTGTGAACATTATATACCTTACTGAATGTGTCCAATAAAAATACTTGCTTTGAAATTAATGTTCTACAGACGGGTGAGAGAACGTGTTTAGATTGAACAATTGATTGACTTCAATAATGTACACGCGACAGCTACAAACATTAACAACTGGGTGGGTGAGTGTTAACTTTATATACCTACATGTTTGTGTACTTTGAAGTCCAAGTTCCAGAGACGGGTGAGAGAAGTGTTCCGAACGAGCTCGGCAGCTCGGCTCGAGAACGACGCGCGGCAGCTTCCACTTTTGATAACTGGGTGAGTAAACAATCTACATTATAAAGGAGAAAGCAACCTCTCCTCATATGCGTGTGCCTGAGATTATATACGAGTATAAGAATTATCGAAATCTATGTTTCTTCCTTTAAAATAAACGAACCTGCCTTGAAAATTTAATAAACTATTTCCCGCAGCTACGCCTGCATCATAAAGTAGCCTTTGTTTCATCCCGGGTCTTCACCTATATTCATACCAAATTTCATCAAAATCCGTTCAGCGGTTTGGCCGTGAAAGCATAACAGACAGACTTTCGCATTTATAATATTAGTATGCATAGTTAAGTTATAGCTATAGCTATGGATTATGGTTGGCTTTCTCTAAATAGATATATTTAGCAGACTCATAGGCGCCATCTTGTTGTTTACTCCCATCGCGCCTAGAAAAGCTGACAAGTGACGTAGACTCGTCGGCGTTCTGATCTCTGTGCGAACGGACGTGCTGTCCCGGTGCGCCCCTAACCACTGATTCATTGTGCGGAATTTGCTGTTCGATCTCGCTGACTCATCGTTTGTCGTTTCCGGAACTCCAAACTTCAGTGTGGGCTTTAGTTTACTCTGCGGAGCGGATTCTTGTGACGGCGAGCGCCGTTTCAGTTGTGCTCGTATAGTGCGATTAACGACCCGGCGTGCCCTTTTCAGGGCGCTAAGGCTACGTCAACCTTTTTTCTTCGCCTGCACGACTTCAGTGCGGTTGAGTCCCACATTTAGTTGGGCCGTTCGGAAAACAAATTGGCCTGCTTTCTAACGAACGCAGGCCGAGCTGGTTGTTCGCCGAACGTAGCGCGGACCCTGGCGCCTAGTCCTTTGACCCCTTCAGGGTCTCGGGCGTACAACAGGTTGGGCACTGGACCACTGGCCTTGGGGGCTTCCCTAGTCAACCCAGTGTATCGGTTAGGTAGTGTTAAGTCAGGGACACACCTGTTAGTGGGCTAACAGGTTAACAAGGTTGGCAACAGACCCATACAGACATCACGAAGTAGGGCCTTAGGCACACACCTCTCTGTCTATACCCGGCAGAGGGAAGCCCGTAGGATCCCGAGTGCACCCCTCGGGATACACCCCCACTCTCTGTGACACTACACGTCACCGTGTCGCCGTAATGGCGACACAGCCTCCTCCACCCGATGAGGGTCTTTTTCTAAGGTTCCTCACAGAAAAAGGAATTTCATCAAAGGAGTTCCTGCTTTACAAGCAGGCCTCTATCTCTCAATCCACCCCGATCGCGACCGCGACCGCCCCATCAACCCAGAACAGGTATGAGACTCTTCCTGTAGAAGAGCCCCTCCGTAACCTAAACCCTCATGTTCGCGATTCGCCGTTATCGCCAATGCCGGACTCTCCGGTACGCGGTACAGGCTACGATACCGACGAAATGGAGCTCGACCAGCCGAGCCCACGTCCCGCCACTCGTTTCGCGTCCTCAGATGAGGACGATGACTTCGAAGAAGTCAAACGCGGCAGAGGTAAGCGGCAACGCTTGCCTACGCCAAAGGCTTCGCCTTCGAAGAAGCATCCTCCTACCAAGACGTCCAAGAACGTCGACGGGAAGGTTGTCAGGCCCCCGACCCCCCCCGCCTCTCAAGGCGAAACGACTTCGGGCGCTACGCCCTCGACCGTGCCTAAAATAAAGGCACCTCCTCCGGTCATCATACACGGCCCCCAGCACTGGGAGTCCGTTTCGAAGACCCTTAATGAGCGCCGTGTGCAATACACGAGAGCTCAAAAATGCCTACAGGGTATCAGAGTTTCGTTGCCGACGGTCAACGAGCACCGCGCCCTCACCCGTCTCCTAACCGAGCGCCACATCGAGTGGCACTCGTACACACTCGAGGAAGATCGAGTCCTGCGCGTCATAAGGCGCATCCCCGTCGACGTTTCTGTCGACTTTGTAAAGGAGTCGCACTTAGAGCAAAATTTGCCCGTCCGCGAGGTCCACAGAATGTACCGTGGCAGATCCCCGCGAGTACCATATGAAATGGTACTCGTTGTTCTCGACCTTTCCCCAGAGGGGAAAAAGATCTTCAAAATAGACAAAGTTGCCGGGCTTACCGGCTTCTCTGTCGAGCCTCCCCGCAAACGCGGAGTCATCGGGCAGTGTCACAACTGCCAATATTACGGGCACTCTGCCCGTAATTGTCATGCGCGCGCCCGTTGCGTAAAGTGCACGGGCGACCACGCCACTCGAAATTGCGAGCGCACAAGAGAGTGCCTGGCGACCCCGCTTGTGTGCTTTGCAAACAATCGGGTCATCCGGCCAATTGGCGAGGCTGCTCTAAAGCGCCCAAAACTAATCCCTGGCATTCGCAGGCCAGACGCGTTCCCGCGTCGCCTCAAAATGCCCTCCCAACCCAGGCCAGACAGGCCGAATTCAGAAGCAGCCCAGCTGACTTCCCAGAAATGAGGACCAGAACATCCGGTCCCCTCTCCCAGCCGCCACCCGCGTCGGCTAACCCGTCCCAGCGAGCAGCTGCAGCGGCCTCGGCACCCGCAGCTCCTCGTCCCTCCAAGGCCTTAAGCCATCCGCCCCCGCCCGCAGGCGTGGCCCGCGCAGCACCCAATACCGCAAGGTACACGGGCCCGCGTAAGGCCACTGCTGAAGAGGCGTCTAACATAGCCTTAGAGGTACTGGACTCTATGGCGTCAGATGACTTCGAACTTCTCGAGGAGTTGGGGTACGCCCTCATAGCCGCCGGCAACAATTGGATTGCGCGTGCGAAGGTTATGAGGGGGTACCACGACGTTATCAAGAGGTTGCAGACGGTCCAGATCCCCGCGCATCTTCTGCCCTCTAGCCATCCGTAATGGGTAGTACAGGTCAGAGGAACAAACCCCGTTCGCTGACCGTGGCATTCTACAATGCCAACGGATCCCTCCGCGATCAAAGGACTGAAATTGCTCAGTACCTCACCCACCATCAAGTGGACATCCTCCTAGTGCAGGAGACCTTCTTGAAGCCCTTTCACAGAGACCCAAAAATTGCCAACTACAAATCAATATCATTGCGAACTACAACATCATTCGCAATGATAGATTAGACAGGCCGAAAGGCGGAACTCTAATCTATCACAAGAGTTCCCTGCACTGTTGCCAATTAGACCCGCCAACCTTAACGAACATGGAATGCTCAATCCTCCGTATAGCGATGACCGGCCACTCGCCGATCAACATCGCTTCCATTTACCTCAGCCCCTCCAAATCTCTGCTTGAGAGCGATCTCCGAGCCCTATTCGCCATGGGAAACGCCACCATCTTGGCTGGCGATTTCAACAGCAAACACACCAGGTGGCATTCGCTAACGAACTCGACGAACGGAGAAACCCTCACGAGACTCGAGGAGTCTCTGGATTTCGACGTTGTAGCACCCCTGGCCCCGACCCGCTATCCAATCACGGACGGCCAAAACCCCAGCGTCTTGGACTTTGCCCTACTAAAGAATAATCACCCTTCAAGTGTGTTCTTTAGAGGTGCACTCAGACCTGCGTTCGGACCACAGACCGGTCCTCCTACAACTAGGACAGACTGACAATGGGCGTCCCGCCCATACAAGGACGATTACTGATTGGAAGAAACTCGCAAGAGTACTCAACCAATCCTCCCCAGACCTGGATGCTATCCCTGACAGGATAACGTCCACCGAACAGACAGACTCGGCGATCTCCTCCCTCACCAACCACTTGCAAGCAGCCATTAATGACTGCTCCAGGCAGGTCCCTTCTGTGGATCCGAACCACAGATTCGAACTGCCGGAAGATGTAAGGAGGTTGTTGACGGAGAAAAACGCCGTAATAAGAGTACATGACCTCTATCCCACCGACGAAGTCCGTTCCAGACTTCGCTACCTGCAACGTCGAGTTAAGGAGCGAATGAAGGAATTAAGAGACGAACGGTGGGGTGAATTCCTCTCTGAACTCAAACCGTCACATGTCACTTACTGGCGTGTGCCGCGAAGTCTGAAGTGCAATCAGATAGCTTCAACTCCTCCTCTCAATAGACCAGACGGCTCCATCGCCTTTGATGATGACGAAAAAGCTGAATGCCTTGCAGACAGCCTGGAGAGCCAATGCTCTCCTAGTCGTGAGCCAGTAGACCCCGAACATGTAGAACGTATGGAAACGCATGTAGAGAGCATAGCCGCCTCTGCATCGAGTCCACCCGTTATCGCACTCCCGCCCACTACGATTGACGAGGTACAATCGATAATAAAGTCCCTAAAACCCCGTAAAGCTGCCGGAGCTGACGGGATATCCAATGGCTTACTTAAATGCCTCCCTCAGACTCTACTACTGCTGCTAGTGAGCATCTTCAAAGCTTGCTTAGCAAATTGCACGTTCCCAGACGCCTGGAAACAAGCAACAGTAATAGGCATCCCCAAACCAGGCAAAGACCTGAAAACCCCGTCCTCATATCGGCCAATCAGTCTTCTGAGCTGCATTGGTAAGATATACGAGAGAATCATTTCAGCCAGACTCAAGGATTACATTGAATCCATGAATCTGATTCCCGACGAGCAAATGGGCTTTCGCGCAAAACACTCTTGCGTGAACCAATTGCACCGCCTAACCGAACACATCCTAGGCAACCGCCGTCGCGGAAGACCCACAGGAGCACTCTTCTTCGATGTAGCGAAAGCGTTCGACAAAGTTTGGCATGTTGGCTTGATAGCCAAATTTGCCGTAATGGGCCTGCCGGACAGTCTCGTGCGCATCGTACGGGACTTCCTGTCGAACAGATCCTTCCGGTACAAAGTTGAGGGTACGCTCTCTTGTCCCAGACCCCTAAGAGCCGGAGTCCCGCAAGGCTCCGTGCTTTCCCCGACCCTATACTCGTTGTACACCAACGATGTACCCCGCACCCCGCACGTGGAGTTGGCCCTATTCGCTGACGACACTGCGCTATACACGTCCAGTCATGGAAAAGACATCATTTCCAAACGACTGCAACAAGCGGCCGATGCCCTCGGAGCTTGGTTCAGGAAGTGGCGCATCGAGGTGAATCCGGAAAAGAGCGCAGCAGTGTTCTTTTCCAAAGATTCATACGGTGCAACACGTCCACCAGCATGGAGTACGGTCTCGCTCTTAAAAACGATATCTATGTTTGGTAAACCCATTCCATGGGTGAACCAAACAAAGTATCTGGGCGTTATCTTTGACAGCAAGATGACCTTTGGAGCACACATCCAAAGAGTTCGCAACAGAGCTGCATTCTATCTAGGCAGACTCTCTCCCATGATCAGCAATGTAAAATTGTCGCTTAGAAATAAGCTGACACTTTACAAGCTAGCCATCCGCCCTGTCATGACATACGCGAGCGTGATCTTCTCACATGCAGCTCCATCTCTCCTGAACAAGTTCCAACTCATCCAGAATAGGTTCGCACGCAGAGCCACGGGATCGCCCCCGGGCCTGCGTACACGCGACCTACATAGGGACCTTGAGCTTCCATCCATTTCGAGATATCTCAAAGAAACGTCTCAACGTTACTTTGAGAAATGTCCAACCCATCCGAACCCGTTAGTTGTGCTGGCTGCCAACTACAGCCCGGCGAAAAATGTCCCTCTGCGGCACAGACGCCCGAGGAATGTTCTCTTTGACCCTGACGATCCCATTACGGTGGCGAACCTTCCCTTCGAAAACCCCTCGACTCAACGGAGTCCTGGGTTTTCCATAGGAACATATAACCGCACCCGCCGGCGAGTGCGACGTAGTAGGAACAGTAGACAGTTTACCAGGTACCAGAATGTACCAGGGCGCTTTACGCCACCGATAGGTTCTCAGTAGGCCCTTCTGGCACAATAGTGTCGGCCCTTATGGCATTGAGCGTTTGCTACCGCTCGCGAGTTTGCATCGCTCGCTTGATCAAAGGCAAAGCCCATGGCCGAGGTTCGTCCCAACTGGGAGCCCCTTGTGCATTTGCCGAAAAGGCTGAGTGGTTAATAGCCCTCGCCTCAAACTGTCCCGCCGTAAATTTAAAAGCTCACAGGAGCTAAAATTGTAGGTCATGTCAAAAAAAATAAAAAATAAAGTAGACTCGTCCATTTTGCTCTTGGTTCGTCGAAGCGTCAACACATCCGCTAGAGACTATAGTGCAAGTGACAGTTATTTTTGAAATTGTGTGTTACTGTAACGATTGTTTGTTTTATTGTGTTTAAATTGATTATTGAGATTGAATAATTATATTTGTACTTGTTTTTATATTTTTTTAATATTTTCACTTTTGGAAACTAAATATATATTTAAATTATTAATAAAGGGTTTTTAATATATTTCATGTATTTTAAGAATTTCTTCTTTTCTAGGTAGTAGGTAGATTCAAGTAAAAATATTTTATGCGACTCATTAACTAAATAACAACTTTTTAGTACAAATATCATTTTGATAACGCCACCTACCCAGGTCCATAAGTTTCCAACAACTCTATCAAAGATTTCATGATAAATTTAATATTTCCTTTCTAATATTATGAAAGCAAAAGTGGCTTAGTACGTTTTGTGTATTTGTTACATCTAAACAAATTTTCCTGAAAAAATCGCATTTTCATGGTAAGGATTTTATCTCGGGCCAATTCCTTGGTTATATTATACCAGTTTAGCTTTTGAAAAAGCTATAATTATTTGTAATGCATTTCAGGTAAATTCAGAATCTAGAGGCAAAATTACGAACATTATTTCGCCAGGTGAAATAAAACCAGATTCTTCTCTTATTATAGCTAATGTGGTTTATTTTTCTGTAAGTATAATATATTAATTTACATTTATTTACCGTTTTCAATGAGACACATTCAAATGGAACAGAGTGTCAATTCCGCTAATAAACTTTAAAAACCATGCAACTGATATTCAATTAAAACTCAATTACGATATGCTCAATATTGATATTCCGCTAACACAATTTTAGCAAAACTTTCCAGTTGCAGCTCAATAGCACGCCAATGGATTAAGATTGGTCTTAAAATTAGTAACGGAATACCAGAAACGTCAAAAATTGCCATTGTGATCCAATTACGATTTAATTGTGCACTATGTATGAATTTATACCCTGTGCCCTGTTTATTAAAAATCTAACTGTTCCGTGTGTACCTCATTATGTATGAAGTTAAAGTCACGTGCATTTTGGACGATACCAAACGCTCCATACTAATGGATACCTAGTGGTGACGTCACGCCTAGGTAATTTACAAGGGTGAGACTAAAATTTGTTCGACAACTACCTTAAATATTGCGTTTATGTAAATAGTTCCTAAATGAAAGTTTCTTTATTTTTTATGTGTTCATCGATTATAATATAATTTTTTAGTAATTTTATATTTTCAAAATTGACTTTCCCATCGATTTTTAAATTATTATATAAAATCGCCTTTGCAAAATTTCAAGTGAAAATTTCAACAAGTTAGCTCAAATACATGTATGCTATCATGCCATAACATTACTTTTTTAATTTTTGAACCTTGTCGTCTATCCGACGGGTTAACCCAATTGATTATGATGGGGAAAATGAAAGGCAAAAGGCGTGCTGAAATGTTGGCTAAGATAAGAGAGTAAACTAGAATTGCTAAAGTCGAAAAACTAAATTGATATAGCAAAAGATCGACCAAAGTTTGCAGACCTACGGCCAAACTCCAGTAATGGAAAGGCACTTGAAGAAGATGTAGCTAATTTAAGAGCATTCCCTACTCTAGCAGTAAACCCTAGAGAAATTTTTTGCTAATAAATTATAATTATCAGTTTTTTTTTATTTGCAAGTGAAAAAAAAATATAATTCAAGAATCAAGCGACTCGAACCGCGGTCCTAATGAGCTTCGGTCTTTGATTACTTCACATACCATATCATAATATAAAAAACCGAAGTTTCTAAAATCTAAAGTTTTTAGTTACTTCGGTTTACTAGTTTTTTTCCCCGCAGCTCCGCCTGCGTCAAAAAGTAGCCTATGTTTGACCCCGGGTCTTCAACTATATTCATACCAAATTTTAACAAAATCCGTTCAGTGGTTTGGCCGTGAAAGCGTAACAGACAAACAGACAGACTTTTGCATTTATAATATTAGTATGGATTAATCGTTCACAGGGAAAGTGGAAACAACGATTTCAAAGTAGTTATGAAGGAGTTTTCTATGCTCCGACTAGACAGCGTACCATAACTATGATGGTTAATGATGGTAACTACATGTACACTAAAAGCGAAAGGTTGCGAGCTGAGGTTTGTATGATTTGATCATATTATTTACGTATTGTTCCATACATTACATAGAGGGGGGGGGGGGGGTTATACATTCCTCACAAAATGTGTGTGAGTGTGGTGTCTCACATGATGAAGCACTTGCCGTCCTGCCCCCTAAGCCCTAACATCTGCACTCGGGACGGCCTGATGTCGGCTACCGTTGAGGCCGTGAACGTGGCACAACAAGTTATGGAAAAATATTATTTGATACTTAGATATGTACACATTTGTAGGTATTACTACAGAAATTGACAAAATATCTATTTTATAAGTTTATGATAAAGATAATGTATGTTGGGCATTATCTCCATAATGTGTAGTTGTTTCCAGTTTGGTTGGGACAATGTGTGCTGTTTGTTTTGTTATTATTGAAGTCCTACTAAGTAAGTACTGTTACGAGCTCGGGGTTCGCAATTTGGAGAAAAACACCTGATGACTCTTAAAAACGTTTATTCCCACAAGGATGGTCGCCGACGTCACTTAACTTCACTTATCACTAACAATGTCCCAAACACTTGCTAATCACAGTCACTATAACTTGCCGAGGTCGCTTGTATCACTTGTTATTCGCTCCGGATATCGCTTCTTGATCGCACTTGTAGCTCAGTTAAATTAGAACTGCTCTCCTGAGGCACCTTCCGATATTTATATGGCCCGGGAAACCAGCTCCATAAGTTTCTAGAAAGATCACAACTACTCCGGAATAGAGAGAGAGGGATACTCTCTGTCTCGTTCCCTTAGTACATACTAGAAGTGCGAGAGCGAGACAAAGCAATATGTCAGAGCGAGATAATCGATGTACTAGATCGTTCGCGATATTATTCCCGTATGGAAACACGCGACGATTGTACGAGAATTTTCCGCGGACAGCGCTACTCAAACTTCCGCGGGCCGCATTTTATTTTTATTTATTTTTGATTTCGTAACACTGCCCCCTTCTTAGAGATGCTCGTCCCGAGCATCATCATTACTTCCGTGATATTTCGCCAAGCGGTCGATGTGAACAATCTTCATTGCTCCTCTTGGTTGACGCTGTATCCGATACGTCACATCATTTAGTCGCGTTACCACCTTGTATGGGCCCTCCCACTTGGTTTGTAACTTTGGCGATTTCCCTTTCCGGCGAGTCGGGTTGTGAAGCCAGACTAGAGCGCCTTCCTCGAAGCCATTTGTATTCGACATTCTGTCGTATCTGGTCTTCATGTTCTGACTCGACTGCAACCCGTTTTCTCGAACTGCGGCGTGTATTTCTCGCATTCGGTCACGCAGATCAGAAACGTAGTTTTGAACACTTTGAGGTTCATCTGGTGAGCCTCCTGTTAGGAGGTCCACTGGCAACCGCAGCTCACGACCGTAGTTGACATATGCCGGAGTTGCCTTTATGCTTTCATGTTCTGCTGTTCTGTACGCTAGCAGGAACAGTGAAATGTACTTGTCCCAGTCCCTTTGATGGCTTTCCACTATTTTTGCCAGATGTCTCTCGATCGTCTGATTAAACCGTTCGACCATCCCGTCTGACTGAGGATGGTAAGCCGTGGTTCGGGTTTTGTTCATTCCCATAATCCTGCAAACTTCTTGAAAAACCTGTGACTCAAAATTCCTGCCTTGGTCGGAATGGATTTCCAAGGGCACGCCAAAGCGACAAATCACTTCTTCCACTATCTTGGTTGCAACTGTCGTAGCTTCTTGGTTTGGTATGGCGAACACTTCCGGCCACTTAGTAAAGTAGTCCATGACAACCATGAAATACTTGTTCCCTGAGTCAGTGATAGGAAATGGTCCAGCTACGTCGACTGCAATGCGTTCCCAAGGTGCACCGACGTTGTACAGTCGTAGATTCCCTCGGCTCCTGGTATGTGGCCCTTTTACGGCAGCACAAGTTGTACACTTGCGGCACCAGTCCTCCACATCCTCCCGACAATGGAGCCAGTAGAACCTTTCGCGGATTTTCGTTAGCGTCCTCTTGACTCCCAAATGTCCACCGGACACGCCGTCGTGTACTTCCCGAAGAACATCACGTATTTTTGTTCTTGGAACCACAATTTGCAGTTGAAACTCTCTGCCGTTAGGTTTATCCCATTTCCGGTAGAGTATTCCGTTTTGTACAACGAGGCTATCCCATTGCGCCCAGTACGCCTTGGAAACAGTGCCTGTCGGTGCAACTTCACTCCACTTTGGCTTATCATTACTTTGTGCCTTCCACCTGATGATGTGCCGTAGGTCATCATCATTCTCTTGCTCCTTTCTCATCGCATCGTTCTCCCAGGTCTCTAATGGTTCTGTCCGAGTTAGCTTTACTGTCATTTCTTTTAACTCCTGCCTGATACAGTGCTTACAATCTTCTGGGCAGGGTCTGCGTGACAGCGCATCCGCGTTTCCATGGGCCTGTCCTCGACGGTGTTCGATAATGAAGTCATATTCCTGAAGTTGTTCAATCCATCGAGCAACTTGACCTTCTGGGTTCTTGAATTGCAACAGCCATTTTAACGCTGCATGATCCGTGCGAAGTAAAAACTGCCTACCGATGAGGTATTTGCTGAAGTGTTGTAGCGTCTTCACTACTGCCAGTAGCTCCCTTCTTGTCACACAATAGTTCCTTTCCGGTTTAGACAGCGACTTACTGAAGTACGCTATAACAACTTCCCTGTCTTCCTGCTTTTGAGATAGTACCCCACCGATTGCGGTATTACTTGCATCCGTATTCACTATAAATTGACCTTCTGGTTGAGGGTATCCCAAGACTGGTGTTTCGCACAGATGTTTCTTCAGTTTTTCGAAGGCAATTTCGCAATCTTCATCCCAACTAAATTGACGTTTCTCTTCAGTTAGTCGGTGTAATGGCTTTGCAATCTCCGAGAATCCTTTCACGAAACGTCTATAGTACGAGCAAAGGCCAAGGAATGCCCGTACTTCTGTCTTGTCCTTGGGGGTAGGCCACTTCTGAACGGCTTCCACTTTCTCCGGGTCAGTCAGGATTCCTTCACTGGTAATGACATGGCCTAGATAGCTCACTTCGTTCCTGAATAAGCGGCACTTTTTCGGATTCAATTTTAGGTTGGCTCCATGAATTTTCTCGAAGACTTGCTCCAAGTTCCGCAAGTGGTCCTCAAAGTCTCGGCCAACGATGATAACGTCATCCAAATATACTAGACAGGCTTCTCCTACCAATCCTGCTAGTACACATTCCATCAGTCGCTCGAAGGTAGCTGGCGCGTTACATAATCCGAATGGCATGACGTTGAACTGCCATAATCCCTTGCCCGTCGAAAATGCAGTCTTCTCCTTATCCTTCGGATGGATTTCCACTTGCCAGTACCCAGATTTTAAGTCCAATGTTGAAAACCATTTCATGCCACTAAGGGTATCCAAGGTGTCATCAATCCGAGGCAGCGGGTAACTGTCCTTCTTGGTGATGTCATTAAGTCGTCTGTAGTCAACACAGAACCGCGTGCTTCCGTCCTTCTTCTTTACTAGCACGACTGGTGAACACCATGGACTTGCTGATGGTTCAATAATTTTATTTCTTTCCATATCCGCCAGCAGCTCTTTGACTTCTATTTCTTTGGCTATAGGGATTCTTCTCGCTCGCTGTCGGATGGGTCTCTCATTTCCGGTGTCAATCCTGTGTTGTACTAGCGACGTTCTTCCTAAGTCTCCTTCTTGGCTGGTGAAGATGTCGGCGTAGCGCAGTAGAAACTTCTTAGCTTTAATGCTCTGCGAGTACGTTAGATTGCTTTTGCAGTTACTTAGAAGCTCCTTGACTGTAGAATCACTGGTACTCGTTGTATCTGAGCTTTGTGTTGTACTGCACTTTTTCAGCCAGACAACTTCCTCACATTTTCCAATGATGTCGCCTTTGTTTAAGGTCCTCTCTTGGTCGCCTAGATTAAGTACTCTTACTACTGCGGTGTTTCTTCCTTTCACGAGAGTCCTCGCGGTCATGAGTCCTCGAGCCGCAGGTTTATTAGCTATCTCCTCAATCAACACGCATCCGGTAGATTTCTTGTTCCTTGTTACTGGTAACTTTACTAGTACTTGGGCTTCTGCTTTCCCAGGTATGACCGTTTGCTTTAAACATGTCACTCTCCCGTTAATGCCTCCTAGGATGATGATCTCTTCTTCACCACTCTTGAATACACCACTAGCAACGTCTATTCTACAGTTGTACTTTTTCATGAAATCTAATCCCAATACACAATCGTCCATAATTTCAGCCACGATGACGTTGTGGGTATATGTGGTTTCTCCCATAGACATTTTTACGGACACTTCTCCCAGGACAGGTATTGGCTGGCCGGAGGCAGAAAGAAGCCGACAGTCCAGTTTCCTCATGCTTCTCATTATGGTCCTTACTAAGTGAGGTCGGACTATTGTTCTTGATGCTCCGGTATCCAGCGTCATCCTGCAATTGACCCCATTTACAGTTCCAGATATTACGAGACTGTTTCCGTTGCATGCCTGAGAGATAATAGTTGTCGGGGCTTCCTCCGCGCCAGCTCTTACTCGTTTCTCCGATAATGAAGCCTCCTGTTTCATCTTCAGTCCCTTCACGTCGTCTTCAAGCTTCTTGATTTTTGGGCAGTTCATTTGTAGGTGCCCTCGTTCGCCGCACCTATAACACATGGATCCAGGTCTCTTCCTTAGCGGAGCTTTTACTTCTCTAACTTCCTCCACTACTTCGCGCACTTTGTGAGTCGCGGAATGACGAATGTCATGTCTGACGGCTTCCACCTCCAAAGCGTGGGCCAGTGCATCTTTCAATGAGGCATGACGGTTTAACCTTACCGCAGCTCTGACTTCCGAATCCTTGATGCCGTCGACGAACGCCTGCACGGTGTTGGACTCAAGCATCTTCAAATCGGCCCCTGGATACGCCTTGCGGACGAGTTTTTCTATTTCCAGCGCCCATTGCTGCAGACCCTCTCCTGAGCGCTGGACTCTGTCGCGGAGTTGAGCGCGGAAGACGTGCTCCAAATGCCGTTCCCCGTATCGCGATTCCAGTGCCTCCAGCAGGTCCTTGAATCCACTGCCCGACGGAAGAACCTCCAAGACCGTCAGAGCCTGTCCTCGGAGTGCGACGGTGAGAGCTGTCAGGCACTGTTCATCTGTCCATCCGTTAGCAGCTGCGATGGTCTGGAACTGTTGACGGTATGCGGTCCAGGACGAGGTTCCGTCATATGGCGGCAATTTCACGCTGGGTCCGTGGTGGGCAATGACTGTTCCGCCAGATGCAACTGCTACTCCCGTTGTTTCAAGGCGCACGACCTTCTTCTGTAATGTGGAAAGGTCCGTCTTCATATTTTCCATGTCGTTCCCAAGAGTCGTGACGCGTTCCTCCACCAAGTCAACATCCTTGCGTAATTTGGTAACCACGCCACTAACTTCACCAATAGCTGACAGGAGTTGCTGTTGAGCCTTTTGTTGTTGCTCTTGAGCCTTTTGTTGTTGCTCTTGAGCCTTTTGTTGTTGCTCTTGAGCCTTTTGTTGTTGCTCTTGAGCTTTTTGTTGTTGCTCTCTTGTGTCTTGTAGAAGCTTCTCCTGCATTGTAAATTTGTTGTCCAGCATTGTAAATTTGTTGTCTAGCATTGTAAATTTGTTGTCCAGCATTCGCATCAATTCCCCAAAATCAAAGAAAGGCGCAGCCTGGTGGGCGTTGGACTTGTCCTGGTGGGCGTTGGACGTGGCCTGGTTGGTGTTGGATGTGGCCTGGTGGGTGTTGGGCATGGCCTGGTGGGCGTTGGACGTGTCCTGGTAGACGTTGGACATGGCCTGGTGGGTGTTGGACATGGCCTGGTGGGTGTTGGACATAGCCTGGTGGGCGTTGGGAGTGTCCTGGTAGGCGTTGGACGTAGCCTGGTTGCCTTTGGACGTGGCCTGGTGGGTGTTGGACATGGCCTGGTGGGTGTTGGACGTGCCCTGGTGGCCGGTGGGCGCGGTGGGAGCGGCCTGGTCAGCAGATCCAGTAGAAGTGGCTTCCGCAGCACGCTTCGCCCTCGTCTTCACACCCTCACTGGTGACGTCTTCTCTCGGAGTCAATGGCATCTCCAAATCCACTTATGACACCAATTGTTACGAGCTCGGGGTTCGCAATTTGGAGAAAAACACCTGATGACTCTTAAAAACGTTTATTCCCACAAGGATGGTCGCCGACGTCACTTAACTTCACTTATCACTAACAATGTCCCAAACACTTGCTAATCACAGTCACTATAACTTGCCGAGGTCGCTTGTATCACTTGTTATTCGCTCCGGATATCGCTTCTTGATCGCACTTGTAGCTCAGTTAAATTAGAACTGCTCTCCTGAGGCACCTTCCGATATTTATATGGCCCGGGAAACCCGCTCCATAAGTTTCTAGAAAGATCACAACTACTCCGGAATAGAGAGAGAGGGATACTCTCTGTCTCGTTCCCTTAGTACATACTAGAAGTGCGAGAGCGAGACAAAGCAATATGTCAGAGCGAGATAATCGATGTACTAGATCGTTCGCGATATTATTCCCGTATGGAAACACGCGACGATTGTACGAGAATTTTCCGCGGACAGCGCTACTCAAACTTCCGCGGGCCGCATTTTATTTTTATTTATTTTTGATTTCGTAACAGTACTTAGTAGTAGAAAGTGTGATCAAATTACTAAACTATTAAAAGAGTAACTTATAATTTATGATGTCAAATGGTGTAAACCTTGCTAACATCACCTGAGTTCTATTCATGTGTGTGTGGCTTGCTCAGATAAATGACAATTTTTTTCTCATTATGTCAACATCCACTATCTACCATAACACCTCTTGTCATCGTCAAGAATATGAATTTCTTCTTTCAAGTATGAACTCACGCCTTAAAACTCAAAAACCTGCCCCACGATTACGGACTGAACTCACTACTATTATTTCCCTAAGTAATTGCAATATAAGCTTTCTGCATCCAATCCGGTTGGAAACTGTCCAAATCGTCCCGCCTCTCCTTCGCCTTTCTCTATCATCGGCGACCGTCCGGTTTCCAGAAGGTAGCCAATCTAATAAGAGACGAAAGGGGGAGGCCTTTGCCGAGCAGTGGGACATAACATCTTGAGGCTAGAAGAAGGGCGTGTGAAAAAGGGTCGGCAACGCACTAGTGTACTATTGGTTTCGCAGGCGTCCATTCACATACCATGGTAACAAATTACCATCAAGTGCGTCGTAGACATGTGTTATATGTCTAGTAATATAAACATTTTGTTTCATTAGATTTTACAGGTACCATACTCAGGCCATGACGTCACATTCATGGTCGTTTTGCCGTTTGACAGAGATGGATTGGCATCTTTGGTACGCAACTTAATGTCACGGCCAGAACAACTAAATGCCGAAATTGAACGATTGAAGGACACACAGGTTAAACTAACCCTGCCGAAGTTTAAAATCGCTTCAAACTTAGATTTGAACTCTTTATATTTCAAGGTTTGTATCTACTTTGAGACTGTCATTGTTTATTTGATCCGTTCTTCATCATCATCATCATTTCAGCCGTACTAAGTGCACTGCCTGATGTAGGCCTCTCTTAATGATCACCTGAGGATCTGGTCGGTCGGCTCTTTCAAATTAGTTTTAAGTTAAATTGTCCTGTGACATCTTAGTCAAAGTTTAAAGGTTTTGTAGTTTATGCTACGTTTACACTTGGCCTCCGCTACTGCTAATGCTGGCCTGTCTGAAATATTTTTTTAGGGAAAAATGACAGTAACAGCGAAGGTGACGCTTACTCGTGCTGCCCACTTTCCTTGCCCACTTCAGTTGAATAATAAATACGGGTATAACCGGATTAATAAAAAAAGTATATTGTTATATTTTTTTATAAATTCCGCAGCTCGGTTTAAATGAGATATTTAAAAGAGACAACAGACTATTGACCGAAATTACAATAGAACGAACTGTCCACGTTACAAAAGGTGTACATGCGGCAATCATTGAGGTTGATCAGCAAGGAACAGTGGCATCTGGATCGACGGGTAAGGTTTCTCTATAATCTCAGCGCCTTCATACTCTTTCTCCTCCACTTCGCACGATCTTGGACATCCCTAGTTGTGAGACCACACTAACACGCATAATTTTTGTTCGATATGGAATTATTTTCGTTGGATATCAAAGGATTATTTTCATCGACATTATATGTCATAAATTTCAAAAATACGTCTCCTGGTTTATCTCTATTCATAAATTCACTGAAAAAATACTCTTCTAAAGCACAGAAATTGCACTCTCAGGTCACGTAGAAAAAAAAATGGAATAGACAAGTTATGTGACCTTAGAAATCCTAAGAATTTAATATTTTGTTTTCAGCTATACATATGGAGAAAATATTTGCCTATTTATATCCGGAAGTCAAGGTCGACCGTCCCTTCCTTTTCTACGTGATAGCAAATAAGGAACAGCTATTTGGTGGTACCTTCACTGGGGAATGATTATGTTTGGAGCGATTTATTTGTTTTTTATTGAGTAAATACAACCAGTGGTTTCCAATGTCTCATAAAATCGAGCAAGATTTATCCTTTTTTTTTTTTTTTTTTTATTTATAAATTTTAGTTTGTACTTAAATAAAATTTAAGTTTGAACTTTTGTATATCTTTTTGGTTCCGCACAACTCTGACACCAGGGTAAACATGGCCGATTGACGATGTCATCTACTCGAAATGATGATGATGATGATTGTCTATATAAGAGAGTTTATATTAAAACAATAGTTTTTCAGGCAGTAACATTTTAATATACAACTATCGTATACTTCTTAAAATTAGAAAATAAATGTGTCAATACTAAAAAATATAATTATATTTATATAAAGACTTCGATTATAATATTCATCATCGTCCTAGCGTGTATTCTTAGTTGCGTCGTCAGCTTACGCTTCTCGCCTAATGTTATGTTTTAATTAAACAAATAATTATTTTTATAACTAGCTGTTCCCGGCTTCGCGTCGAAACTTGACAGAACAGAATGTTTCTTTTCAAATGGCAGTAAAGTAGTTTTTATTAGCAATCGTCAGCTTAGGACTGACTCCACAAAATTCTCATAAGAACAAAAACAAAAGTACTATTTTTGAGATTTATGAGTCACGTAACAACGATAGGTCGAGTTTTTTTTTTTTTTTAATCGAATGATTTTCCATTTGACATAACCAGTATGTCGACCGGAAAACGTTCAGATCTCGGGAAAAGTCAGATGCAGAAGTAAGCATAGACAGATTCATACAATTCTACCTTCCTCACTTAAAAAAAGTAAGTTGAGAGTACGCTTATTCATAAAAATGAAGGAACGATCATTGTTGATCAAATAACTAATTTATGTTTCGTCTCGTTATAGATAAGACAGAAAGGGACTAACATAATTTAGTAAAACATCACTTTATTTAATTTAACTATTAAAAATACAATTAAACTAACAATCTATCTATATATAAAATCAATTGCTGTTCGTTAGTCTCGCTAAAACTCGAGAACGGCTGGACCGATTTGGCTATTTTTGGTTTTGAATTATTTTTGGAAGTCCAGGGAAGATTTAAAAGGTGAATATATTCGGAGGCGGTACGAAGTTTACCGGATCAGCTAGCACTAAATAAAAAAAGGAAAACCTAATTTAAAACAAAAAATACTTACCTTAAAAAAATCATTAAAATGGTCCCTGAGGCATTGTGCCGATGATGCTGGCAGCATTTCCTCGTTGGGTTGCCAATTAATTAATGATTAATTGCCAATTAAGATATTATAGGTTTAAAGAGCGTTCGTATTTTTTATGAATAAAGGGGGTAAATGAATAAATGCTTTCTCAGTGTGTCTTGAGATTTAAAACTTAGTTTTGATTAACTCAGTCTCCAAAGTATCTTCTTCGTTGATCCTCCAAAACAAATACATTGAGATAGTCATATATATCAGAAATACTAGATAAGGCGCCGTGCAGTATAAAGTGTACTTGTTGATATAGAAAAAGCTTATAGCACATGCTGAGGCTACCATATCGATGGCAATAAAGTGGTAGAAGCCCTGAAATTGAAAGAACAAGTGAGCATCTCGAAATTTTATTACATTTTACTCTGTCTCATTACAACTGGGTATTCTACTGATTTTTATTTTTTCTTTCATATCAATATTTTTATTTCCAGAAACAGAATTATGAAAGAATTTTTGTAATCCGTTCAAAAATAAATAAGTATATATGTAGGTATGTATGTAAAAACTTTATTGTACAGAAAGAAAATTGTTATAAGCCTTTGAAATTCGGTGGAAGGGGAAATTGTCAAAAAACAATAAAAGGATGCACTATGTGAGCTGTGACGTCACTGCCACTCGGTTTCGTGCGTACAAAAGAGATAGCAAGACGTCCCCACCACGCTCCCACTTTTCTTTTAGAGAAAACTTTAAAATCGAATTACTGCCTTAATTATCAACCAATTTTGTTGTTGTTTTCAGAATCGGTTACTTTTTAGTGTATATTTTGTTTAGTATAACAATATTAACCAAGTATGAATACAATCAAGTAGCCTATTGTATCTATGATCCAGTACTTAGGGACTTATGACTGGTTTACACACGATCCAGTGCGGCGATTCAGTGCTTTCACGTACGCGAAATCCACCCCAAACACGCATACAATTTACTCACACATTTAAATAATTGTTTATATGTGTGTGTCCGTGAAAGCATTGTTTGTTTCATGTTACTGTGTTCGCGTTTTATGTTACATACTTATATTTTATGGTACGGTGTGCAAAGTTGTTATATAAATTAAAAAAAATCACCAATTTGGCACTGGTTATTACACTGGAGCGACTGCCGTCTGACCTCCGTAACCCTTTTTACAGGGAAACCAGACCAACAGGAACATGACCCAAGATGTGTTAGTGGCCAACACTGTCAGATTTTTCCAGGCCGCCTAAAGGCATCTGACACATCCTAACGACTGCCATCTTTCGTTAACAACCGGGACCAACGGCTTATCGTGCCTTCCAAAGCAAGGAGGAGCTCGAGATAGAAAATACCACTGAATGGCGAGCAATCTAATACGGGACGCGTCTCGCCGTCGCTTGACACACGCATTCGCTATGGATACCCGCGTTGCCTTTGGCTATCGAGCGAGAGAGTAATGAAGATTAATAAATATTATTTTTAGTGCATCAAAATTATACTTACTATACATGTCTTACGGAATCCGTTTAAGAGTGGGGAACAAGTAGTTTTTAACAATAGCAGAATTCCATACAAAGTAAGTGGAAGGGCTGCCGCAGCTGAAATTAAAATCATGATTTTGTAAACATAATAAAAATGATAATTATCACTTACTTTCAATATAAACTTCTAGCTGATATTTTTTTTAAGCAATATACAAACTCTATCAATTTGTTTAAAATTAGTTTACAGGCATTTTCTATGGAAACATTTTTTTTTTAATTAACCCTACTTACTAGTAAATCCATCACAGTCCCTGTAAACCATATAGGAAGCATATCCTATTGCTGAATAAAGTATTGTCCAAATCAAGATTATTACCCAGCCTGGGGGGTAAAAACGAGGTAACTTTAGCGATTCCCCCCACTCTGCAACTTTTGGTCTCTTGCTTATGTTATATGTTATTGCATATGATATCCAACCAAAAATGTTAGGGAATATGATAAATGCTATGACGATCCAGCCTTCTAAGCTAAAAATAAAAGGTATTTAAAAAAAAAGCTTTTTTTTGGTATGCGTACTTTAAATCAAACTTTCGGGAATAATTTTCGTAAATGAAAATTTAACTTATGTTCTTTTCGGTACTTTCAAGTAATTTCATTATAACAGAACAAAAAAATATCCACATTGTAATAAAAAAAAAATTAAACATAAGTATGTTTAATTTTCTAGAAACTTGAATCAAGTCGCCTCTACTTTTCTAACTACCAAAGACTGGCTGCTTCCCGCAGCTCTGCATGCGTCAAAAAGTAGCCTATGCTTGACCCTGGGTCTTCAACAATAAATAACCAAATTTCATCAAAATCCGTCCAGTGATTTGGCCGTGAAAGCATAGCAGACAGGCAGACAGACAGACTTTCGCATTTATAATATTAAGTATGGATATGAATTTTTATTTTATTTGATTTTGATATATCCAACTATTCGTGTTAATCCGAGTTTACTGAAGGACGAATGCAAATATTTTTACTGAACAGATAGACCTACACAAAGAAACGGCATTTTCTAATGACACGCACATTAAAATAAACAAGATAGATATACACTATTGTACCAAACACAAATATAAAATATAGTAATATTTATAATGTAAAACGAGGTAAATATTACTACTAATGGTACTTTTTACACGTTTCTGGGGGACTGGCACGACGTAGCTATTAGAAGCGGAAAGCCTACCTCATCTGACATGCCAAGACAGACTGTCCTGGCGCAAATTAACTAGGAGAGCCGACCCCACCTGAAGTGGGAATGAGCAAGAGGCAAAAAGAAGTACTAAAGTTATATTTACCCGAAACCAGAACCTGGTCTAGGCCTGCTTGGTCTTCTGCATAGGCATAGTTCAAAAACACAAACCAGTATAAAAATAATATATTTATTTATCACTAACGCCATGGCAACTATCGTTAATTCATCACAATATCAATAACAAAAAAATAGGTGAGTTTATTAAACAAATAACAGTAAACTACGATGTTATTTCTGGATTAAAATAAGCACACAATTTTATAACATTTAGGTGACGAATAGTTGTGTCTAGAGTTCCAAATTTTCTGATAGGAAAATATTTGCTTTTATCTATATTAATACGTAGTCAAATCACTATCAGATAAGATGGTAAAAACATGTAGATACTTAGCTTAGTATAATATAATCAAAAATAACTGAAATACTTGTTTATCTTAGCGTGATTCATTTTATTTGATAGATATTTTGATGTAATATAAAAATAGACTAATATAATCGATTAGAGAATTTTAAATCGCAGTTACTCTTAGTACATATGATTCATTGGAATAAGATAAGTTCTGTGATTAATGCAATTTACCTTAGACTCGGAGGTTGTGGGTTCGATTCCCACGGGAAGCATACTTGGTTTAGTTATTTCCAGTTTATCGTGGACATTGCAGGCTGATTGTCTGATAATAATGATAATTTCTTGCTGCCATTTGGTGGTAAAAAGAAACCACGTCAGATGCCGAAAGGAAATTCTAAAAAACTTTGGGTTTACAGGCTTGATTGACCATATAGCTCACTCATTATGAATTACATTCTTCTATTCTATTTACAGTATCTATAGTTAATCAATAACACAACTAGGAAACATAAATTATTAAATACTTCAAAAGTTTACCAATGAGTGCTAACAAGGTACTTAAACAAACTGAAGACAAACAACGGTAGGTGAAACTTTTACACATGCGCCGTGCAAACCCCTGAGCGTTGAATGTTTTCATTCATCCCCCAAAATCGTAGTTGCACCCTTACCGTCGCGACGCGAGCACTTTATCGAATGAGCTCGGTATTTCGAAAACTTTTACGAGAAAAAAACATTTTTGAAATTTCGCCCATAAATTAATGAATAGATCGCTTGCTAGATGTGCTACGCAAATTAATTAACTGTACAAAATTTTTTTGGTAGTACCAGTAGTGGTAAAATTGTTGCGGAAAATATCTGTAAGTCTCCAAGGGATGTTTTAAGTATTTTTAATGAAAATTAGGTTGTAAAATAAATAAGTGAATGTGAAATAGTTATGGATGAAGATGCCGCCTTGGCTAATGTTCTAGTTAATTTGGAAAACTGTGCAGTTATAAATGGAAGTGAAGTTTTGGACTTGCGTCTTATTGGTCCAGATACATTTGGTGATTCAGGTGAAAGGACAGAATGCTGGAAAAGGTGAGTTTTATAAGATAAAATATTAGAATAGCCTATTCACTGCGATAAAGTAAATTTATCTGACTCCATAAGATATTTTTTTAAACTATTATAAATAGGTTTTTGCAGTTGGTACATAACATAGAGAAAATAAAAAGAAAACTAATAATTCAATGATGTATTGAATCTTTTAAATTCGTTTTTGGTTTTTTTAACAGTTCATATAAAATAGCAGCAGTAGCAACTACATGCAAATCATGGAATAGAAAACCAAAACAGAGTTTCTCGAACTAGACAAATTATCTGTTGTAGAGATAGTTTTCAAACGATCCTATTTGTGTTCCGTTAAATTTATCGGTTAAAAAACTTTACTAAATCCACATAAAATCTTTATTATTTAACTTTAAAGGATAAAAAAGAAGTACTAAGTTGAAAATGGAGGATAACCTATTTTTATAGTTCAAAACAAAAACTATTTTTGATAATGTTATAAATTTTAGGTACGCATCATCAAACTCGAACAGATGACACGAATAAAGCGGAAGCAAAAGACTACGATCACAAACCCCTAGATTTTCTTGTGAATCATCACAAAAATCCAACCAACGATTATTTTTTACCTCCTGTTTACAATCCTAGTGAAGAACGTGAAGAAGACGAGGAAGATGAAAGTACATATTTAGATTATTACGACGCTAAAGAAATCAATTACAAAGATTCTCCAGAAGCAACGCCTGGAAGTGATATACAAGATGGTTTGCATTTAGATGATAAAATACCTTTACATACGACCAAAGACAATCTTCCTGTATTTTTGTTAGAGCCAGAGAATACTTATGTTGTTAAAAATAAACCGGCGACATTGAAATGTCGAGCCGCGAATGCTTTGGAAGTAAGTAATAAATTTAAATAATCAAGATGATTACTTAAGCTTTTTAGGTTAATTTCATAACCGAACTGGAAAAGACTATAATATAAAATATGTTTGTTGGTATTGCTCAAAATACAGATTTAAATTGTTTATTCTGTAGTTAAAATTTAATTAAAAGAGAAGCATTTACTCTCTTTTGAAGTTTATAGAAATATAATTTTATAACAAAATAATTATCATTTTTTCAGAGAGTTAAACAAATGAAGTTTGTAAAACAAGTGTTTATTAAACAAGTGAAGTAAATATTGCATTGAACAAAATAAATCTGTCTTTCAACGATGATGACCCGACAAATAATGTTTATTTTTAGTTCTGTCGGGCCATCGGCATTCAATGTTTGTAGGATGTAAACTTTCAAAAAGTTTAAATTGTACCTATAGAACATTATTTTTAATTCACTAGTAGTTTTTCTTTCTGATACTTATTTTAAACATGGTCTTGACGATAAACGTTTTAAATGTTTTGATTTTAGGTGTACTTCAAATGTAATGGCATCAAAACCCAAGCATTGAACTTTGAGTTCGTCGACCCCCAAACGGGAGTGAGAATAATAGAGGGAGAATACAAGGTGACCAGAGAGAATTTCGACGAATATTTTGGTGATGAAAAATACCAATGTTCTTGCTTTGCTTGGACCAGTGGTGGTCATATACGAAGCCAACCAGCTACTATAGAACTTGCTTGTAAGTTATTTTTTGCTACCAACGTAGAAACTAAATAGATTAATAAACGTGTTACCATACTAATTTTATAAGACCATACTCTTATTGTCCCATACAACCTCCAAATTGATCAAATTGAGAAGCGCTATGTTCTTTCATCACGTCAGACAGTGGACGTCTTATGATGATGTACCATTGTTTTCTGTCTTTAAATGAAAATATGTGACTAGGTGATACTTCGTTGAAATGATATGTCTATGTAAACTAATCATTTACCACCAAAACGATGAAAATCATGTTCATCAAAATGAGGATTAATAACGATTGTACTGCAAAAAATGCGTTTGTATGGATTGCTATTAGTCGCCGTGAAATTCGCCGTGGCAAATTTTCCCGTGGCCTGTTAAGCTCTATTTGAATTGACGCGAATCCTCGCGCGGGCCACTGAAATAAAATTCGGTAGAAGTGTCATAGCGTGTGGCAAAGTTAACTGGCCTACTTATTGCACTTCTACGTTTTCGTATTTCAGTGGGCGTCCCGCAAGTCGCGCGAGATTCGCGTTAGTCTGAATGGAGCTTAGAACACACATCTCTTTCAGTTATCAAAAAGCAGTTCTCAGTAGCACCAGAGACTCAGCTAGTCAAGCAGTACTCTCCAGCAACGTTCAGATGTGAACCCCCTCCTGCTGCACCGTACGCAAGGGTCTACTGGCTGAAGAACGGAGCGCCTGTCGCGGCAGACGATAATGTACAAATTTCTAAGGATGGCGATTTGTTTATCAAGAAAGTGTCGTTGTTGGTATGTTAGTTTGTTGAATATAGTATATATTAAATAGACAAGCAAATTTCAAATAAACAGACATTTTCGAAGTTAATTTCAGGAAGATTTACCAAATGTTGTCTGCTAGATTGCGAAGAGCTTGATATACGAGTGCGTATCCGTAACTAATGCGCGATGGCGAGACGTGACCCGTATTGGATTGGTCATGGTCATCATTAGTTGCATTTTCTATCTCGAGCTCCTCCGTGCAAACTTTCAAAAAGTCACGTTACATGGACCATGACCTTCGCCATAACGTAGGCTCCGATGCGTAAGCTGAGGACGCAACTGGAAAATATGTTTGGACGAAGAAGAATCTATCTGCTAGATTGGTCTTGTTATGAATTTCGTGAGATTCATCATCAATTGACGTTAACAATAATTAAGTGTTGCCTTGCTTTTTTTGTTCAAACAAGGTAATATTATTTGTAAAGTAATGATTTTTTAAACATTTGTTTATAATAGTTATTACTTTTT
This sequence comes from Euzophera pinguis, assembly GCA_947363495.1. Lineage (NCBI taxonomy): Eukaryota > Metazoa > Arthropoda > Insecta > Lepidoptera > Pyralidae > Euzophera > Euzophera pinguis. The sequence continues at coordinate 3,132,809 of OX376158.1, forward strand.
AGGATATGGCAAATTACACTTGCGTCGCAGAAAATTTAGCAGGAAAACGAATGTCCGACCAGGCTCAGTTGAGAGTTGTAGGTAAGTAGATTTTATGCTTTTTTAAAAGCTTATTTATTTGTTTTATGTAGAGACAAAATTAAGAATTCAATTCTTGCAAAAACAAGGACTTTAGTTATATATAGTATTTAATTAATTATGCACTTCGTTAGTTACAAATAGAAATACTCCATTGTAATTATTACTTTACACGGAATATTTCTTGTTTGCTCTATCTAAAAAAAATATTGATTAGCTCATAAAATGTGGTAGGTGTGGGTTTTAAATATATTTTTACTAACTAAATCGTTATCGATAGAAGCTTATAAAATATATTTTTTGGAAGTAAATGGTGGTTGGACGACATGGTCTGCCTGGAGCGACTGCTTCTGCAGCCAGGGTCGAGAGAGAGGTTCGGGAAGAAGACGGGAGAGATCTTGTACTGCCCCACCGCCATTGCATGGGGGGCAGCCGTGTGTGGGGCCGGGGGAACAGAAAACCCAGGATTGTGTGGATTGTGATATAGGTAACTACCTAAATAATATTAATTCATTTCTAACTAAATAGTTAGTAACTAAATAGTTTTGACTCATTTCTGCAGACAACTGTACTTGATTGTGTTTATATTTGGACAATATTTTATATTTTTATTGTGGAACAATACATACACTAAAAAGTAACCGATTCTGAAAACAACAACAAAATTGATAATAAATTAAAGCTATAATTAGCATCTAAAGTTTTCTAAAAAAGTCGGACCCTGGTGGACGTCTTGCTATCTCTTTTGTACACATTAAACCAAGTGGCAGTGACGTCACTGCAACCTAAGTGCGTCCTTTTCTTGTTTCTTGACAGTTTTCCCTTCCACGTGATTTCAAAGGCTTGCTAATTGACATTTAACCGAATAGAAAAAATCCAGTACTCAATTTTTGGATATGAAAACATTATTGAGTAGAATGCCCTATTCAAGTAAAGATGACGATGAAATTAATATTAAATTTAATTTCAGATTTGTATGTTGATGGGATGGATGGACTGGCAGATGAATCTACAGGTATATTGTTAGGTAAGTACAAGTTACAACGTGAGTTACAGTAGCTGCTTTAAAAAAAATCTAAATCACTGATCAAAATGATCAACTAGAGAAGACACCGGTGTAAAAAATATACTTAAAATTAATGATTATGAAATTGATGAAATTAATTAGTTCTCATGTACATACATTTTTATTTCTTGATTACATAAATTTTTATTACTCAATTGGATATTGCAACACGCCTCATCAAGGCTTTACCATGTCTGATAGCTTTTTTGCTCATCGTATACTGAGCACACTGTCTCTTTGTGGTTCACTGAAAGTTTATTTTATTTTTTAAATTCTTCTCTAGATCGCTGGTCCCAATGGTCAGAATGGTCACCTTGTGACTCGGACTGTCTCCAGTCCAGGAGGCGACGTTGTCTCACCAGCTCTAGAAAGCCATGCGCGGGCGCAGATTATCAAGTCGCGCAGTGCCCTTTATGTGTTAGGACTTCGAAGTCTGCCCTGATTCATAATGGTAAGTGATATGCAGATTAATCATTATATATATTGAGCTTTAGTTCATTTTCATACTAAATTCAACACGAAATCCGGTACCGCGTCTTACTTATGGTTTTGCTAGTAGCTATTCCATGTTTTATTTCAGTACAACTTCTTTTATATTTGGTTTTCTGAATGTGTAGCAAGACATACAATCAAAATGATATTGATTGTAGATAGTGCTAGATAATTCTACTTTTAAGCGCGGCGTTCCTGATCGAGTCAAGGCATATAAACATAAATTATTTCAAAATCGACATTGCCTTTTTCCAAACTTTGATCTTAAGATTCAACTACTCGTGTTTGAAATAAATTTATACTTTGTATTAGAAGCATATAAATCATTGCCTAATTCATCCAATTTAGGAACGTAATTTTTATTTCAGAGCTTCAATAGCGTAAAGAAATATTTTTAATTTTTACTTATCATTCGCCTTACATTTTGATTTTTCTTTCAGGATCATCATATTGGCCTCTACTAATAGCATTGTCAATTGTATTTCTTATATTAATTGTTGTTGTTATATTGGGAATAAAGTATATGAAATTTAAAATGACTGAAAATTCGCCATATGTTAAACCGCCTTCAGGTAAGAATTTTTTTAAATAAATAAATAAGATTTTTACGGCGAAAACTGACCAGGAATCAAACAAGCCAGATTTTTGGGGTTTGTAAGTGGTTATTATTGTTTTTATTATATTACTTCATAAATATAATTTACCAAAGTAAAAGCCTGAAAAAAAGACGATGGTATTGATGACTAGCCAACCTAGCTAAAAACCCAAAACTACCAAGTAACAGAAAAAAACAAGTTATAAAAATAAGCAATTTTTTTTTAAATTTCCGTCTTTTAACTAAAATAAGTAGCGTAATATTGAAGTTTAATTTATTTATTCATATATGTGGTTACAATAATAATTCACGTTGCAAATCCTAGTATCAGAATAATTAAGAGAGTAATGGTTTTGTGGTAAAACTTTGACAAAAATAGTTCAATCAGATAATTACATTGACATATTCATATAAATCATTTCATTGATACAGGTACAAATTATTTTGGGAATGTGATAAGACGGACGCTGACAAATCAGCCAGACTTGACGATACATGAGGAATTCCATACCATAGATTCTAGAAGGACCCAAAGACAAATGAGCACATCAACTAACGCGCGCAACGAGCACCTTTACGAAGTACCCCAACTTGCTAATAGGTAATTTTGTTAGATTTATTTAAATATTTCTAAGCTATCTCTAACATTATTTTACCTATAAAAAAATGTTAATAAAAACCTAACCAGCAAGGCTTACTAAGTGTAATTTAAATGCAAATAACAAATGTTATTTTTTTCTTCAACTCTTATAAACTGTCATTTGTGGATATATGCTCTTCATCTTCCAATCAATAAGATGGTTCTAACAATGGAGCAATTACAAAGAGGAGATGCCGTAATAAGCGTTTTGTGAGAAAGTATTTGTGAGGCTACACGGGGCGGAAGGCTTTATTGTCGGCGAGGCGCCAATGATCACATCACTGCGCCATTTCAAACGGCATCTCCTCTTTGTAATTGCTCCATGGTTCTAACCTAGATATCAATTTCAAAAAGTAGTCTATCAATAAGAGTCCTTATATGTTCCGCCAGCTTTATTCTAACTACACGACCCCTACATTCTTCCTTCTTCAGAGAGCTTCTCTTTGTTCTTAGAAATCAGAAATCATTTATTTGCGTCAAAATACAGTAACAGGGGTCTTAAATTAGTACAGTGTATTTGCATGCAAATATTTGATTTATTTTATGACTTGAATATAATAATAGGATCTTATGCATATGAGCCAAAATCCTAAGTAAATAATTCTAAGTAGTTGTAAATTTTCATAATGAGATACAAAAAAAAAAATAGAATTGATAAAATTATAATTAATATGGAATGCATGTAAATTTTTATAATTTGGCACTACTTTATGTACTTACTCTTCCTCATCCTATCATGCCTTACTGATTTTCATAGTCATATCAAATGTTTGATTTTTTTTTTTTATACACAAAGAAAAGAAAAAATATATTACACTATCCTATCTAAAAATAATAAACTAAATGAAATCTAAATTAGGTCCCCTGGGCAGAGTTCCCATCACGCAGGCAGCATTCCCGCGTTGAATAGCTATGGCTATTCGCTGAGCGAGAAAGCTGCCCGCGCGAGGGTCACCCCTTGCCTCTTTTAGGCGTCTAGTGATCTGATGTTTGATGTATGTTTATTAATATGTATATATTCTCAAACAATGTTCCTTTCCAGTTACATGTCACCAATAGACCACGAGGTAAGAAAGATGGACAGTGAAAGGAATTTCGCTTGCAAGGATAGTGTGGAGTCAGACCGTTCTGATTCCAGCTGCTTTTTGAGCTGTGAGTTCATTAACACGTACACTGCTTTGCTTTTATTTTTTATAACAATATGTGACGTCAGCACGGGGGTTTTCTGCTTATGAGCTTACATATATTTTTTTTTTGAGCTTGCGTTAATAACATCTGAATGTGGTTGGATCGGTCAATTGTTCAATATTTTCTAATTCACTCATTGAACAATTTAGTACATAGGTATGTTTTATAATTTTTAAGTACGATAAGGGTGAATTTGAATGATAACCGCCCTTACACGAAAATATATAACATTTAAATATATTACACGATAAGTAATATTCAATGTAATATAGGTTTTTTTGCTATCAATATTTAATATATTTAAACCAAATACTCACAGACAAAACTTCACTAAAACTTCATAAATTAAAAGCATCAGGTTCTTTGTCCTTTCATTAAGTCAATTAATATGGATCCATACTGATATTATAAATGCGAAAGTCTGTCTGTCTGCCCGTCTGTATGTCTGTTACGCTTTCACGGTCAAACCGCCGAACGGATTTTGATGTAATTTGGTATGAATATAGTTGAAGACCGGGATCAAACATAGGCTACTTTTTGACGCAGGCGGAGCTGCGGGAAAAAGCTAGTACTGTATAAAATTAAACAATTTAATACCGTCGCGTATAAACACTTATTACACTTAACATTTCAAACACTATACAGCGTCCATATAAGTAAGTAGACTCGACAACAATCGCGAAAACATGAGACATCGTTATGGATACCTTATTTTTGTGCCCAGTTTTCGAAAAATTGCTTAAGTAGCGTCGTCAATATTTCATCTCCAAAAACTAAACAACCACATTTTTTCAGCGGGGTCATCGTACGGCAATGAAAGTGTAGAAATGTCCCCATCTCTTCGCAATAACGCTTCGGTCGACTCAAAATTTCTGAACTCGCACTTGGAGACTGCGACCTCTAAAACAGTGTCATGCGACGGCGGCTGGCTAAATCTGGAGAAGTGTGGTGTAAGCCTGTTTGTCCCGGACGGGCTGGTCGATAAGGAGGAACTATTCTCGATCGAGGTTACAGACGAAGAGTGGAACAGGCCAGTTCTACAAGAAGGTAATTTTAATATAAATAAATGTTAATTATTTCTCACAAAAATTTCTTGATTGATGCAAAAGTTCTTTACGTTTTTCAATTTCTAGGGTCCACGCTATCTCATAAACAAAGTTCATAACAATCTCAAGTTGCTCACTCAATAGCGTTGTAAATTCGAATGCAAGTTTGATTGTTAGATTTTCACGCATCAAGTTTGTCGTGAAGAATCACTGTTTGAATCTCGTGGAAGAAATGCCCTTATTTTAACTTAAATGAAGTAGGTAGGTAAGTTATGAAATGTTATATCTACCCGAAATCTAGGTCCGAATGGCCATATCGTAGATAAATGAGAAATTATTTTCAAATAAGTACGAAAAACCAAGAAAATATAAAACTTCCCAGATGACCTACAAAATTGCCTTAAATGTTTCTAACCTTGTCGCGCTAACTAAAAACAAAAGAGGACGCCTTAAAGTCGGCTGAGACTGGCTATTGTAAGCCGGGCCAACTAAAACAGGATTAACTTGGCCACGGCGACCTAAATCTCAAATGTCAGCCGCTTGACCTGGAATTCTTGTTAAATTTGGCTAAGTTACGAAGTTTATGTTAAGAATTTGTACCTAGTTTATTCTAGGGTTAGTTTTATTTATCGTTCATGGTTTTATTTAATGACTTTAACAGTTTCTCATAAAGATCGTAATAGGTATGGTAATAATTATTAGAATATGTAGGTTTTTCTTTCCTTTTATTTTTCCCCCTGTTTTATTTAAATTAAGTTTTTATTCTAAACTAATCTTTCTCTATACTAAATTTACTTGTAATAATGGGCGTTTTTCATATTCTTTATATAAGTTTTTTAGTATTTTGAAGCTATCATTTTCAGTTTTTTTTTAACAAAATGCATGATTATTAATTAAAAATTTGGTGAAGTTCAACTAGAAAATGAAAAAGAATGTGTTTATTTTGTCAACAGGAGAAACTCAGCTTAGCCCCGTGATCCGCTGCGGCCCTAAAAGCTTCCACTTCGGCAAAGGCGTCATCTTGACATTCCCTCACTGCGCAGCCCTAAAGAACACCAGCTGGCTCCTAACAATCCTGCAGAAACCCGAAGAGGTCAACTCCAAAGAATGGAGAAAAGTTCTAACCCTCGGCCAAGAAACGCCCGGCACCCCAATCTTCGCACAAGTCGATCCTTTCAAAGTTTTCCTTGTAAGCGAATTCCTTAGCGACTTTGTTCTAGTTGGTCAAAGTTTTAGCGGTCTCGACGCAAAGTTATTGAAAATAGCCGTGTTTATATCAAAGAGAATGGACGATAATTACTTCAGTCTGAAAGTGCATGCGTTGAACGATACGCCTTACGCTTTTCATGAGTGTTTAGAAAACGAAAGGAGAGTAGGAGGGACATTGCTTTGCGAACCAAAATTAGTTTATTTTCAAGAGAGTTGCTCCGATTTGTGTATTAATATTCGAGAAGTTGGGGAAAGCTGGCGCATACAGTCTGGAGGACATTATCAAGAGTTACCTTATTCCCAAGTGTGGAATATGAGCATCAGATCAGTGCATTGCATTTTTGTTTTGCAACAAACAGATTCCATAAACTGTTTAGAACTGAATATGACAGTGTATCAGAAGCAGAAGCAATGTAACTCAGTCAATTTCAACTTTAAAACGAATGATTTGAATTCCAATTTGAATTTTAATAAACGATTCAGTTTTTCTGGCGTTGAATTTGGTGGCGTAGTCACCATTTCAGAAAATCCATTTAATTATTCATCCCTAACGAAAAAAGATACTCGATATAACTTCGTGTTTAAAAACGAGGGTATTTATAGAAGTAATTTTAGCACTGACAATAATTATAGGAAGAATGCATTGACTAAATCGGATAGAGTGATTCTATGCAAGTTATTGGATTCCCAAACTTCCAAAGGAAATGACTGGCGTTTGTTGGCGGAGAAGTTGAGAATAAATTCTTATTACTATTACTTTTCGAATACATGTTCCCCGACTGAAAACATATTAAATTTGTGGTTGTGTAGAAATAACGACGTGAGTATGTTGGTGCAATTGTCTAGAATATTCCGTGAGATGTCTAGAATAGACTGCGCCACGGTTGTAGAGAGGAGATGTTTTCCAAACTGAATTCAATGATTTAGTTTCACTTCGCCTCAAATTTAGTGTAGTTCTAAGTAAGGCTGGCGCTTTACTGTGAAGGAGCGGATCATACCGTCTCATATTTATTTTCTTATGAAATTAATCTTATACCTTTCTATCATTGAAGATCTAAGGCAAAGCTGGCTGCAATTCGTCGAAATAACTTCTCAATCAGTACATAGAAAAGAAAAATGAAGGACCACTGTCCCAGAAGAACTTCCGCTGAGCATGTAATTACTTATCTATTACAACCTACAATGAACGCTAAAGTATTTTATATAGAGAACTTTCTTTTTCCCGCAGCTCCGCCTGTGTTAAAATATAGCCTATGTTTGACCCCGGGTTTTGAACTATATTCATACCGAATTTCATCAAAATCCGTTCAGCGGGTTGGCCGTGAAGGGTAACAGACAGATAGACGCCTGTACCGTACGCCCACTTAGTTGTATAAAAAAAAGTCAGAAAGACAGAAAGATATTTCGTTCATCAGAAAAAAAATGAGATTTATCCCGTTATCCCGCTCCGCTGCAGTAAAGCCTAAGCTTACAACAAATTCACAATATTATCACGTTTTTCGTCACTTTCTATTTTAGTTATTAGCCTGTTTCTAAATGAAAAAAAGTGCTTAAAGTTTATAGTGCATGTTTTAAAAACATTGATTGTAAATAATGACACCAGAAAATGTAATGAGAGTATTATAGCATTATTATAGTAAGGTAGTGATTTTTGATTAAAGTAATCATTTGGAACAAAACTGTGTTTTATTTTAACTACTCTTTGGACACTGTAATATGTAAATCTAAGAGAGATATTTGTTTAACTTATGTGGAACCGGTTAATTAAAATAATTGTATCTATTGTTAATACTACCAGGCAAAGAGCACGGAAACCGCACAAAAACGTTCCTTTCTCAATGCTACCTTTCATGTAGGTTACATTGTCATTCGACCATGTACACCCTGGTGTCAGAGTTAGAGGCTCGAAGTTTAGTTAGTCAGAGTCATTAGTACTATTTATTAATTCTGTACAAAAATGTATGAAATTTAAATAAACCGTGAATATCGCGGTCATCATCATCTGTAGGTTACATTGTCAATCGATCATGTACACCCTGGTGTTTATCGTGGTCGATTTCCATACAAATCAATCGTGACTGAGCGAAACACGATTATTCAAATTGTGAGTTTGGCCATTCCCTTCGTTGGTGGCACACCTCTTTGGCACAATCAGTAGTGCCACAATCGACCGTGTAACCCACGAGATAGGAATGAATTAGTGGTGCTGCAGACAAAAAAAGGTCGTGCAGGGTTATAATCCCAAATCCCCAAAACGAGTACTTGGTCTAACATTAATAGGGTTGTCACAAATCATAAAGTCATCAAATATTCAGTAGAGATGTCGTTTCTAAATAATTTGTTGGCTCCCATGCCCTGACCCACATGTAGGTGCTTAAGTATTAAAGCTAGGGTTGTTCAGCGCTAGAAGATTGCATTGTTTAATAATGAAGCCTGCGTTCCAACGGTACTCCATATTGAATTATGGAACAAGTTACGAGCGGTAGTAGTTTGAAACTTAATGCATTAAGTTTCAATGCATCTTCAAGAGATAATTTGGAAGAATTCATTTCATTTTAGGAAAATATATATTTGTGAGCTGTGATGAAATGATAATAATTTTACGAAGTATGTACTTAACTTTATTAGCGTTTTGGTTGAAGGTTACGAATTGCATTAGTGCTAAGACTTTAATAGCAATAGCTAAATGTGATAGATTTTCTTCATAGTTAGATTGTGTTTCCAGTTTGCGCTTCAGAGCGTAAACATTATCAAATCTGTAAAGCGCCTATTGTAAATGACAACATTTTGTATTAAAATTCATGTTATAATGGCAACGAAACTTTCCCCCCTCATATACTAAGGTAGCCAAAAATTCAAGGAAAAATATTTACTAGCGACTGCGTTTATAAAATGTCATAGATGAGCATTGAGAAAGGAACATTTTGTGTTCAGTTTCGGTGCTTTTTGTGGTAGAGGTATTATTTCTCGAACGGTGGATATTGATTTGTTCACTACAAGCATAGCGAGGGCTAAGTTACTTCTATATGACCATTTGTTCCAGCAGGGTAATGTTTAGGGTAGTTCGTTGATTTTTGGTTTGATGATTTTTGGCTTTAAATTGTTTTCCTTTACTAAACTAAACGGTGTTGCTTCCGATTAATGGCAATATTTAAAAAAAATTTTTTTTTTTTTAAATGCAGCGTGTGTACTATGTTTGGTTTGTTAGTTGTACTATTCTAGTTCTATCTGTGAGGACCTTTAATTAGCTTCTAAATTGCTTAAGTTTTTTACCTATTGTATAGATATAAGCTGTTGGTCTTCCTTATAATAAATAAATAAATAAATACCTACCTACACCATAGCCTACAAGCCATCTTAACATTGCAAGCTGGCGCTACCCGCAGCAGTTAACAATTTGAACCATACGTCACAGAGATTCCATTCTCACTATTAAAGAAACACCTTAGTAAAGATGAAGGTGGTACATGGGTGTTTGAAATTTTGCGGCCATCACGGAACAAATTGAAAATGTACAATATTCATGAGACACGAGCTTTCAATGGCGACTATTGTGTTCAGGTCTGAATAGGCTGGAAAGGTTAGTTAAGTCCCTTATGGAAACATCTACAAAGCGATTCGTTTATTTCAAAATAATAAGCGCGGTAACTGTGAGCTGCATTCCTTTAGAAGACCTATTTAAAAAAAGTATGAATCAAGACAAGTGAGTCTGTCGAATGAAAATCATTCGTCTCACCGATTTTGCGTAAAAAATACTTAAAAAAAATAGGGCTCCATAGTCGGCAACGCGTTTGCGACAGTCCTGGTATAAGCATCCTGGTAAAACCATTTCCCAAGATAAGTTAGTACTCTTAGGTTAGGGTTTTCAATTCGATAATATGTTATTACTAGGACGCCTAGTAAATACTGGGCTTCAAAGCAAGCAACTAATGATGCAATCTGAAAATCACTATGAGAGAGACAAAGTTAACGTACACATAAGGCAAAGACATAAAATAGGCAACCTACTCAAATGTAAGCTAGAAAATCGCTCTAAATATACTAAATTAATTATAACACTTAACATTATGATTTTCAAAAGCATTTCTAACCGCCAGCTTAGATTTTCTCTTAAACATTTTAATAGTTCAATTTGTCTCATTATCACAAAAAGGCTATATTTTCGTACAGTTGCCATTTTTCAACTGACTGATTATTTTCAATTAGTTGATAATATTTTTTTGTTACCGCAACTCCCGTTTAGACAGAAATTAAGGAAGCTATAGATTTACAACGCGAAGTATATTGATGAAATATTCAAGACAACCAGCTGAACACTGAAAAGATTGTACTATCAGTTATGATGGTCAAGGGTAAGTCAGATTTGCGCCTGAATTCGCACTAAGGTGTGTAAATGTTAGCATGAGAAAAAACGATTGATGTGTGTATTGTGTATTTTTGGCTTTGTTGTTATGGCAGGAACAGACGTATTAATTATCTATGAAAGATTTAGGGCTATATTTATTGTGCTTCATGAGATACAGCTCTCCGACAGACAGTAAGGCCCGCTAACTAAATTACTAAATTATTACATGGTCATGGAATTACTAAATGGTCGAGTTTTCGTCCTTTAATAATATAATATATAATGAAACTGCCAGACAAAACAGAGTTTTATTGAATTAGGCCAAATTTACTAGTACTTTATTTTGTACAGTTCAATTAAGCAAAATCGGCAAAATTCAATTTTTACTAGGATAGTTAGTATCGTAAAAGGAAAAAGAACCGAATTTTAACTATCCAGGTTTATTTTAAGTTCAACTGTAGTGATTTTAAAATAAGTAATCGTCAATCGATCGTTCTAAAAGTCATTTGCCGTGGTGTATTTTAAATACGATGAGGTACATTCTACATTGTCAGTCAAGGAAAGATATGGGCATATCGAAAACATTTTTTAAGCTCGTCATATTATTATCGTGATTTAAAAAATAGATTCATTCCGGCTTCAGTAACTTGCATGTTTTTAAGTTGCTAAACTCGAACCACAACTTTGACACAGTACCACTTAATATTTATTTATTTATTTTGTACAAATACTGACAGCACTTACAGTTTCCCAATGCATGCTGTGAGTTAGGACAGGACAAATTACAAAGGTTTATGAGACACAAACATTATACATGAATGATCAAAGGATTTCAGCTTATCATATCATGAGCAATTAAGGCGTCAAAGAGTACCATGGCCTGGTTAGTGGGAGCGTACCGCGCGGTATCCGTGGCCGACGTCGCAGCCACGAGCAGTGGCCGGTTGCGTAATTGCCTATAGACCACTGGGGTATAAAAGCTGCACCTAGCCAGAGCCGGTGGGTTGTAAATTTTTCCATTTAGTAGCAAGTAGTAATGAATGAGTATATTGAGTATGCTGCATTTCCGTCTAAGCTCCAATGTATCTAAGCCTACCATACCTGATATATACAGCGACGGATATAGAAATGGATAATATCCATACATTTTTTTATATAAAAAACGGGCGAATCTCTTCTCCACTCGCTCCAGCATTTATAATACATATAATAATATATAATATGTGTGTAATTTAACAATAAAGGAATATTGGTATTCACAAATATCATGAGTAGACATGCTAATAAAGAGTGTGTACTAGCCGCACTTATTAGCAAGTCAACAGTAACAGTGCATGAATTTGTAGTACATTTTGTTCTAAAACTTGTGCATGCACTTTTACAACTGTGCTGATATAACAATACTCAGAATATTACCTACTGCCTTTGTAATATAGATTTAAGACCTGGAGTGCTATTTTTGAAAAGTGTAACTCACGCAAAATCTCCGAGTAGAATAATCATCATCATCATCAGGTTACATTGTCAATCGACCATGTACACCCTGGTGTCAGAGTTGTGTGGAACCGCCTCTCGGCCTCTGACGTGTTAACGACCACCAGATGGCGGCCGGGACCCACGGCTTAACGTGCCTTCCGAAGCACGGAATCATCTTTATTATCAGACAATCAGGTGATTCAAGCCTGCAATGTCCTAACCAAACTGGAAACAACTAGACAAAGTATGCTTCCCGTGGGAATCGAACCCCCCGGGCCAAAGGCGAACGCCTTAACCACTGAACGCCTTAATAATTATTTTTCGATATTGAATGGTTTTCGATCGTTTTCTAATAAAATTTCATTCGACATAATAGTCATACATTTTAAGAATAATAGGGCTCCCGATCAAAGTCAATTTTAGCACATAAGATGTTTGTATTCTCACACTAGACACTTGGCACAGACTGGCTCTTAAATCTCTTTCTATCAATTGGATTCTAAACGGACCAGTAAAAGTAAAAGCCGTCGAGTACGCAGCCACTAAAACTCCTCACTTGAGGAGGCGTCTCTAATTGGAGTGCCCTTATTTCGTGAGCCCTTCGCTTTAAGAACACCCTTTGCGTGTGACTTCAAGTTCAGGTTTTTGCTTCAGCCTGTATCTGTGTTTTGTTTGGGGAAAAAGATTTTAGTAAAACAACATTTTTAATTCGTCTTCAAATAGAAACGAAATATCAGAAGGGCGATTTTCACCATCGAGAAAACAGGTTTCCATTCTTGTTGGATGCAACGGAGTTCCACTTTAGTTCAATCGTTTCAATTTCATTAAATTATCATCCACATCATTATGTTTTGTAAAAAAAATTCTTTTGCCATTTCAATACATGAAACTGTATCCTATCCTATGCTCATGTTTTCGCCCATCTTTATCTGTTTAGATTCAACATATCTGTAGGCATTTTCAACAGCTATTAAAATTATCAATTATTCCTTGGACTGCAATAATTTCTGTCGGGAAAACGCCTATGTCCCATCTTGTTGTAAAAAAATATCTATTGAGTTTTCCTACCAAGGGATGGAGTGATTTTTAGAAATTTCTCTAACTACAGAAAAGCACTCTGATAGATTAGAGAAAAAGTATTAAGCAACGCCATACTGGCAAACTTTTCGCACCCACTAAGCACGTTGTTAAGAGGTTTTTAAATTTATTCACCCTTCTTAGGAAAATTTAGCGATTAAATCGACTAGACGCGGAAGTTAAGGGTAAAATTTACATAAATATCTATTGAAGTGTGTATTTCTACGAACATCTTTACAGAAACCATATACCTATCTTTATATAATTTTCGTAACTACTTGAACTACTACTCATCTTAGCGCCTTCCCGGTTCCTTCCTCGGCTGATTGCCTCGGAGATAATTGGTCACCGCGACGCCAAGCGAGACTAATTATTAATCTAAGCCTCGGAGCCTACTTTTTCTCCTCCATTTTCCGGTTTTTGTTATCCTTCCTACTTCATTCTAACATACTCGAACATTTTATTTATAAGTAGCTGTTCCATGCTTCACTTTCGCTGAGAATCTTCCCGAGAAAGGCGAGATTGTTGAGAGATTTAGCGCCTGTTTATTTCTTCAGGCTCCTTTGACTCATCTCGTAATGTAGAGCAGCCAAATCAATTGACGGAATATTCTTCTCTCTTTTATTACAGAGACCAAGATTTTACAGACATGCATGTGATTAAAACATTATATAATGCACTAGTTAGGAGTCATCTCGAATGCAATGCACAGGTTTGGAATCCGCACGAGGTGAAATATAGTCTTATATTGGAAAAGATACGAAACAAGTTCGTAAGGTATTTATACTGGAGACAATACGGAGTGTATCCTTTGTACCCTCTAATGTACCCCACCTTGTTCGTTTTGGGCATGGTGGGATATTATGAGCTACGCGTGAGAAGGGAGATTAGTATGGTGACACATATGTTTAAGTTGATTCGCAGTGTAATAAACAATATGGAAATGCTTAAAATAGTGCAATTCTACGTTCCGAATAGATACGTGGAGCGCCGAAGGCAGCCGCACCTTTTGGAGGTACCTCTCGGACGGACCAACTTAATGAACAAGTCTCCGCTGGCACGCGCGATACGCACTCTGAATTTGATCGCGGATAGGATAGATATCTTCCAGTGTACTCAGTGTGAATTTACAAAGGTTGCTGTTTATGTAATAAGTTATGTTGCAAGTAATATAATAATTAAATATATAAGTGTTTTTCTATTGTATTGGGTACAAACCTGTAAAAATAGAATAAGTTGTTTGCAGAATAAATAAAAAAAAAAAGATCCAATTCGGTTTGCTAAAAATATCTCTCTTAAGGTTATCTCGATAGTATGCTCAGCTATTTGTTTGAGGACCTGTTGCGAATGATAGTTTTATCTCTTTCAGAATAACGGAGAAGCTGAAGTATTCATGAACAACAGGTTTAGAAGTATGCCCTGTGCTGCTCTTTTTACACGACTGACCAATGTGTGTTGAGTTTTTGCGTTCATGTATGTTTGTATGTATGGGAGATTCTTTATCCCACCAAAGTCAAGAACGGCTTATCGGACAAAGACGTATGAGGTGTCTTTAGATTCCTTGCTTTCTTTTGAGTGTCATAGGGTATGTGACGTCATCATAAAAACAAAATGGCGGACTATATACGCAATAAAATGCAGATTAAATAAATCTGAGTAACCTAATAGAGTGGGGTATCAAAATGAAGAGGTTTAAAAGAAGATTTCAAAAATGTTAAAAACTTGTATGTTTCAATGTATTTTGTGACGAAAAGAAATGAATTGTATAGCAGTCAGTCGTTTTGTTTTTATTTAAAACTAGCTTTTTCCCGCAGCTTCGCCTGCGTCAAGAAGTAGCCTATATTCGACCCCGGGCCTACAACTATATTCATACCAAATTTCATCAAAATCCGTTTCGCGGTTTGACCGTGAAAGCGTAATAGACAGACAGACAGACAGACTTTCGCATTTATCATATTAAGTATGGATTATTGTTAAGATCATGTGCTCTGAAACACTCAGATGAAGAAGAATCCTTCTTAGATTCCCGTTAAATTGCACAGAACCCATAGTTGTTGGGTTCTGCGCAGTTAATCGGGAATCAGCAGGGCCATAATTCAAGTAAGTCACACTCCCAATGTATTTTACGAGAACTCTTAAATTATTACTCTCGAAAAGCAGACTCATTCAAAACTCATTTTTCTCAAGAACATAGTTTCGAACAAAATACCCCTTTCTGGAAACATGTCGCTTAAGTTTTCAGGGGCGAACTTCGAACATCATTCATTAGTAAAGGACGTGCTCCACTTAAAGCGACAGAAAATTGATTTTGATTCGAACTCCGAGGAAGTTAGTTAAAAGTTATTTCACAGTTTTGAAGCGGGTGAAGTTGCTATTAATGTCGCAGTTAAAAACTTAGTAGGTACTTGTTAAGTGTCAATTATTAGTTTGTGTTAAGTGGAAACTAATTATTTTTCCAGTTTTATGTGAATTTCTTTCCTAGTTAGCTACGCTATAACAGTAGGTAATTATTTTTTCTTGTGTACTACATACATATTGATATTTGTAAAATTCTACGTGAGGTTTTGAAGTAATTATATGTAGTGCTGGTGCTATTGCGCAACATGTAAGTCAGCAGACTCAAATATACTTATTTTTCAAAAGAAAAATAGGCAAATACAACTTATTCAATTTTTAAGGATAAAATAAATCTTGCATATTTAAAGATGAGTTTCCACTTTTGAAACTTTAACAACGTAAGTATAGAATCAAACTTCATTCGAAAACCTTTGTCACCAGTATCAATTTACATTGTTACCAGCACAAAATGAATGAATGAATGATATTTTAGTGTGCACAACTCTTACCACCATCACCACGAATCACTCTCGCTCCGTCGATCTGATGAACCGATATAAATCAGAGCCGTACTTAGGAACAATGCGGAACGAGTGTGTTAAAAGCGCGATTTGTTATCTTTTGTGCGGTCCTGAGTTCGTGCCGCATTGTGGAGTGCTGCGGATGTCTTGAGTAGTTTCGTCCATCGTTCTTTTGTTTACATTATTGGTGTGCATAACTCAAGTTGGAGGTTTGTATATATGCGTGCTGTAAGTGCTCATAGGTTATTTCTGTCAGTAGGGGGTTTTGATATACATGTTTATGGATTCGTAATAATTTCTGGTGTTTTCAGTTTTCCGCGAAAATCAAGGAGTATATAACTTGGACGTGTGTATCATGGTACCGTCAAACGAAAGTGTTCATAAGGCCGACATAATCTAGCTTTGGTCTACACAGAATGAATATTTGTTGTTACATACTAATCGGATCTAACAGACGCCGGAAGACACGCGGGCATTTTTATCATGTTCAATAGTTTAAATAAAAAAAAGGTAAAAGGGCTACGGATAAAACACCATAAGACATAACAAAATTAGAGTGGTTATTACCACACCTGAAATGTTTAGATAAACACATATCATGATTAAGAAAAAAGCCAAATAGTTTAGAACTTCAAGTTTACCAATTGAAAACATGCATCTTTTGATTCAGTATCAAATCAGTTTAAAAAGTTACACAAACATTTCAAATAATGACACATAAGGAGCACCGAGACAGTAACAGTCCAAACATAAAATTGCACTTTGAATCTCCCCTCTCTGATTGACGTGGAAAACTGATTACATTAGCCAGCACACCAGAAAATGCCGATAAAAGGAATGCGTTGAGCATTGAATTCATTGATATTAATTTATCTGTTATTTGGACAAAAGGAAGTTGGAATGTCTAAAATCAGTTTTTGTTTCAAAGCTGTTATGTTAAATTCTTTTCTTTTTGTCGCACACATGTTTTTATAATTTATTATCATATTGCTTTTTATTGAGCATTGAGGAAGCGAGTGAGGTCTGTAAGGATGATGTGTGTTTTAAATGTGTGTTCTTTTGCTTTTTGGTGCCAAATAAAAATATGTCTATTATGTCTTAGTCTCTTTAAATTTTGACACACACAAAACAGAACACAACGTAATATATATATATAATAATTTAATTATGTGGAATGTGAATAGTGAAATTAATATTATATTAGGATTAGAACATTGTAGCAGGAAACCTGACGACTTAGTAGTAATAAGATAAAAAAAAAATATACCTACTTAAAAACCAGGGCGCCTATACTTTTCTACAGAGAGCATAACAAAGATCCTCGAAAATAATACCCGAAAGAATAATACAAGAAAATGAAAATATACAGTGCCCGAATAAGTAATCAGTCAAAACTCGACAAAAGCAAGGGGGAAGGACCCGCTTTGAGACAAAAGGCTGTGGCATGACGTCGTGTGTACTTCCTACAGGGGCCCGTTGTTGCAGAAAGATGGCTAAATATAATAGGTACTGTTTCAAAGACATGTAAATGTTCGACTAAATATATTGTATTGTTATTGCAGAGGAGTTTAATAGTCGAGCGCGATGCGCGTGTCCCTAGCGAATGTGTAGAACCATGACTTACAGTTAACCCTAGGCTGTGAAGCTTTACAGCTAGTCACACCTGAGAACCGAACGAGTATAGTTTACTACGGAACTGGTAAAAAAATATGATTAAAAATCGAGATAAATATGCTGCAGTTAACCAAAAATGTATCCCGTATTTCATAATTTTGCACATTTTTTTATTTCACTTTGTCCTATCTGAATTTATTACGAAAGTCCTAATTCTCCATAAGACCTAGATAAAAGCAGGATAATCTTACATTGAATGACTCATTAGACGCTATTTAGCGTTGAACCCTCGACCACTGTATGGCATGGTATGCGTGGTTGAGTCCGGAGTACCTTTTTTTTTCATTTCAATTTGGCTCTTACTTTCGTATTTAGCCAGTAACAAGTAACAGTTTTTTAATAAAGTTGTTTGATTATACAAATATAAAGTCAAGTCAGTAGTTAAGTCAAGTCATAATCAAGTCGAGTCAGAAGAGTCGGGCTAAGTGAAGTGGTAGAAAAACTGCACTTAGCGATTTTTAGGAGCTTTTGGCAACAAGCAAGGAAATCACATAAATCGAACACTGTATCACTTACCAACACTCACGCTTGTTCTTGAACACTTTGCGAATAATAATCCACCATTATTATGCACAAACACTCAAAAAAACACAAATTTTGGAAAATAAAATACAGCGCCGATACTGCTTTTCACAGCTTCCCGCCAAAAACTCCCGGAGTACCTTAGTCACTTACAAATGCCTGTTGATAGGGATCGTAAGATTGTTGAACTCCGATATAGGCACCTACTTTAAGGTCTCTTCAATTTGTTTTGTTGAGAGCTTAAACAATGCACCAGTAGTACTACTAATATTCTCGGTAAATAACGAAGATCGATGGACCCAAAATTTAAGTAAAGAGTAAAATTTTAAAACCTACACACTAACAAGACAGACGTTTGAAATTAACTTTCGACTAAGTTTGGACGCATAATAACTTTGAAATAACTATGGATTTGTGTAGATTCTCCTTGTAAATTATCTCTTGTACAAGGTTTTACTTTGGCTACGCAGCACGGACGGGAAAACACGCTCGCCTGCGTACAACGAGTCATAGATAAATATTATTTATTTACAGCTACTCACTACACTTACAGTTTCCCAAGACGTATAGTGAGTTAAATAAGTTACACAATTAGTTGATAATTGACAAAAGACGAATACATAAATATGTTAAAATAGAGAATTCCCAAAGCCTACGATGCACTTTCTACGAATAGTAAATGAGGCCATATTGCTTCCTGCGACATTCCGCGGAAATGCACTTGTCAGGCGTCCCGTCATGTGTCCTTTGTGTTTCCCAGACGATCCAGGATCGTGATTCGTTTCACCGTTGTGTAGTAAACCTGTTGTGTGCACCCTTATAATGTATAAGAAATATTCTTGTAACCTTTTTTACGTTTCCAATAAAAAGTTGTATAGCACAACAGACGAACTTAATGCTAAAAGCATTATATAACATAATTTGTTGTAGGTATTTTACGAAAAGTAAAAAAAAAAACTCTATTAAATTTAATTTACATAGTACAATATAAATGAATGAATAATTATAAACTGAATAAATAATTTAAATAGTAGTAATAAAACATAAGTATTCCTACTTACCTTCCTTACTTATTTATATGTCTGTCTGTTACGTTTTCACGGCCAAACCGCTGAACGGATTTTGATAAAATTTGGTATGAATATGTTTGAAGACCCTGGGTCAAACATAGACTACTTTTTGACGCAGGCGGAGCTACGGAAAATAGCTAGGGTAACATAAAACATGAACACAGTTTGTATACAAAAGGAAGGCCTTATCGCAAACCTATTATGAAACCTTCTGTTAGCGGCTTGAATTTCTCAAATCGCCTCATGAAACTAGAACTTACAACATTTACCTTTACTGGCAATAAGCCACGAAAGAAAGTAGATTCCTTTAGAAAAAGGCTAACTATACAGAACTTGGTTGCAACAAACTGCGATTAGTAGGTATTGTAATTCCCCTTCCTATTGTTGGTAGTTCAACAAGACCGTTCGCGAGTTAACGTCGAATCTCTTCCACAACATAAACCTGTGACGATAAATGATAATTATTTTATTGTTCAAGTGTTTCGATGTAGCCGAATAAGATACAGATATCATGGGGTGTGGTCTAAGTTATAAGTGAACAGAGACAAGTAATGAGATTTCTAGTTACATATATTACTTATTCATAATAATTTTTCATGTTCTTTTATTCATATTATTATATTTATATTTTAAAATACATTTTAAATATCACTAGCAAACAAAAAATAACAATATTTAAAATATACAAAACATCGACAGCGGAGTTAGACTCAAGCTGCCGGTGGCTCCAGGGAGAGGATTTATCTCACAATACGGGCCGTGTCCAGAAGTATATATTTATGTTATTTTTAATGCATATTCATTATTGGAACTAATATTACTTATTACTAGACTATACTGTGTTTGTCTTTTTATCTGTCTGTTGAATCTCCTTCTCTAGTTTTACCAATCACTGATTAAAAAAAAGTATATTTATATTTACACATTTTATTTATTATCTCTATAAATACTTGCTTCCAAATTGTGTAAAAAAGTTTGAAATATTTAGGTCTAGAAACAGTATTTTTTACTTTGATAGGAAATATGTCGGTTAACTTTGACACACGTTATAGCACTTCTACCTAATCTTATTAATCTTATTTCTGTGGTTTATCCATTGTACATACTTGTAACATGTCGAGTAATCTATCTATCTATCTATCTATATCGAAAGCGAAAATCACTCACTCACTCCAAATTCCATCCCTAAGGGGGTGAAATAGGGGTTTCCAGTTTGTATGAATCTTTGTCATTTTTAAAGTGAAACACATGTTTTTTTTATTTATTTTAGTAGTTCGTAGAAAATATTAATGCATTTATTAGATTTTGAAAATTACATCCCTATAGGTGTGAAATAGGGGTTGCATGTTTATATGAAACTTTGTCATTTTTTAAATCAAATTCATTTATTTTGCTTTGTAAAAAGGTATACAATGTTTTTCTGTCCAGTGTATTCTGTCTGCTAGAAGACGTGCAAAATTATTTTTAACATTAAATTTAATTATATAATATTACGATGTTAAAATCAAACAATAAAAAATTTGTCCATAATAATAGATGAGTCTAAAAATTATTATTATTGTCAATAAAAATTCTTGTAATTATACTATCAAACTTACCTAGACAATATAAAAAAAAGGAATTTTCCTAAGTTTCGGGAATTTTGAAGCGAGACACATGAAATTGTAACTTTATATTAGTAGTTAGAAGAAAATAATAATGCATTTATTAGATTTGAGTAAATACCTATTTCAGGATTTGCATTAACCCATAAAAGAGGAAAAGGTTGTGTATCATTGATTGTGTTTATTTTAGCAGGGGGACTCCTTTTGTAAGGGTGCACTAAGCAAGAATTTTTAACTACGAAATTAACAGTAATATAATATCAATCCCTATTGGGATCCGATGGCGCAGTAATCTTCTAAATACATAAAAAATCCTTAGAGACCTGCCATAAGTAATATAAGTGATTCAAAACTCATTGGAAATACCTTTGGATCAGGCGGGCGAAGCCGCAGGCAACAGCTAGTTTTGTATAAATTTGTATTTTATAACTTAGACCACCGCCTACTGTCTCTCTGCCTCAATGAGCACGGAGGCAGGGCAAGGGGAATATTTTAGGGTCGCCCACGAATCGGACAGTTTAATGCGACTTCTGATGTTTTATGATAATATTGCAAAGTTTTCCACGAAAATTGAATCGAGAAGTCGTTAGCGACTTAGATATCACCGTTGAGACTTGGATGAGCCCCGTTTTTGGTTTTTTGTAGATTTTTGCCTAAGAAAGATAAAATTTAATTTGATTTTAGTTTTATTTTCAACTAGCTGTGCCCGTGACTTTATGTACTTTTTTTACTTATTAATAAGTCATTGCAAAGTTTTACACAAAATCTTTGATGCTATTAATATTTGACATGATCAGGATGTCGCTATGTAAATATTGCGACGCAATACTGTTTGGCATGAAAGAAAACAACAAACAATCGTGATTTGTATATGAACATCATTCACCCATAAACTCTTTCCAGACCTATAAAATCATGATTCGGGTATTTAGTTGACATTTGCATGCCTTAATATGAGGTCAAATACATTGAGAGACATAACTGTTTTAAAGAACTTCCTGGACTCTGTTTTGACAAATAAATGATTTGATTTAATTTGATTTTGATTTTGAAAGAGCCCTAATAATTAAAGTATACTTTTTTCATTCATTTTATATTCGATGTACAGAATTGACCTTTCTACGGTTTTATTACATTTATAGAAATGAAATGAAATGAAATTGTTTATTTTCAATATAGGATATAAATATCACTTATTGACGTCAATTTACTTATATTAAGTTTACCACCACCAAAGCGCAAGTGGAGAAGAAGCGGCGCCACAAACTCCACTGCAGCATTTTCTTCAAAACGTCAATTTACAAATAAGAAAAAACTTTCCTTAATTACCTAGTTAAATGAACGAATTCACATGTTTGTCAACATTTAGCACAATGGTTATTTCAGATTATTTATTTTTATTTTATTTTATTTTATTTATGTATATATATATAGATGTACAGAATTAACCTTACAGTACAGTTTTATTATGTAGATGTAGATTATAGAATATTGACAGTGAGGCAATGCTGAAACAGTATACCAGATACCAAGGCATTCGTCGATTGACCCTTTTACACCAGAATGAGCAGCTTATATGATATGAATTGAATGAACCAAGAGAAACGGACATCAAATGCACCTTGAAGGGAAGGGATTTTAAAACAATAACAGCAGGGCCTACAGGGTCGATTGACCGAGACAACTTCTTCATAATCTAGCAAACAACTCGGAGGAAAATGCTGAAATTATGTGACTTTGACGACTTACCTACTTTACTCCGCTTATTATTTTGCTATTAAATTTTTATCAGGGAAAATTTAAAAAATCTTTAAATGATGATAACTTTCTTTCCTGAAGTCCAATTTTGATGAAATAAAGATTTAATGTTGCCCTGAGCTAAGAACAATCAAAATGTGAAAATTAAATTCAAATTTGTCTAGTAGTTCCAGAGATTTGCGTGTTCAGACAGATAGACAAGATTGATATAAAACATTTTTTTGTAATATCTTATTTATCTTAAGTCGTTCCCTCTTATTTCCTACCCAAATTCATATATGTACAGACTCGTCGATTCTATTCTTTAATTATAGTATAGATAGTTAAAGATAGATTTTCTTAACAGCTTAAAGAAATTATCTTAAAACTGCTACTTTTTTATCTTAAGGTTGCATTTTCAGCTGATAGTTTAGTCTGCGCCCGGTCAACAGGCTCCTTACTGACTATATTGAAAATTTTAAAAAATACCCAAATTAACCCAAAAAAAATGAGCGATTGCTCCTTTGAACTTTCTGACATGCCCGGCGTATCCCGAATCCAGCACGTTAGATGATTTATACACAACTACAGATGTAAACATAGATAATTTATTTTGGTATTAACAAAAACACACAAATTATAAATTTTAATAAAGATTAGGCATGAAGAAATGATTGAAATTATTGGTATGTGTACGTTACAGTAATCCAAAAAAGATTTAATGAAACCAAAGTTCTGTGAGTGAAACTATATACATATAATGTATGAATGTGTAATTGTGTATATAAGTATGAGTGCAGTTTCGGGCAAGAGTCTTGGGCCTATTTCTTCATAGCGTCCCATAACTCTTTATAGACATCTCAAGTTCCACAGAATGGCGGTCACACGGCGAGTACATTCCGAAACAAACATTTATGGTTCACATCAAACGCATAAAAATTTATTTGTGCTCATTTGAATTTCATCCGTGCCGACGTTCATACATTTATTATGTATGAGCTCTGTCTTCCCTTGTCCCTTTGAAGCCTATGTACCTACTTGCAGTTTACGCCGTGTTTTTGTGAATAAACGGCCATTTTATTTTCTACCAGAAAACTGTTTATCAGTCCTTCCCTATTTATACTCTATATTTATACTAGCTGTTTCCCGCAGCTCCGCCTGCGTCAAAAAGTAGCCTATGTATGACCCCGGGGCTTCAACTATATTCATACCAAATTTCATCAAAATCCGTTCAGCGGTTCGGCCGTGAAAGCGTAACAGACAAACAGACAAACTATCGCATTTATAATATTAGTATGGATTCTTAACCATATTCAACCAGAATTTGTGGAATGTCTATGTAAATAGTCATCACTATCTAGAGTTTTCTATAGTGCAGATCCCGGAGTTCAATAAGTCGAGATTTCTTTTTTATGATCCCTACGGCTGAAAAGACTAAGATACTGCTGTCCGTCTGTCACCAGGCTGTATCTCATGAACCATGATGATTAGATAGTTGAAATATTCACAGATGATGTATTTGTGTTGCCACTATAACAAATAGTATTTTGGGGTCTCGTATACAACAGACATGATTATTTTGCGCATTTAATAGATACGGGATCATTCGTGCGCGTGTCTGACACGAGATAAGTTTTAGCAATAAAGCGAGATAAATAGAAGGAATGAGCGGAAAAGAATTGTAACAAAGTAGAAACATGGCTCTCTTATAGCGATTATTTAGATGATAAAATACTCGAGAAGGTAAAACCAAACTACATTAACATACTCATATAACCTTAAACTAGTTTAATCCACATGCAAGGAGCAATTTTACATAAATCCGTAACGGCGCCACGTCGCCGCCAGTTCCCATGGCGTGCGTTCGCAGGATTTATTAGACGGCTGCCGGCACCCGGCTCCCGGACTAAAAGCGTGGGCGTGACGGCGTTTCGATACAAGAATTACGCGGTACAAACGATAAAAATTTAGAGGGAGACAAATTCTAAGAGTTTACTAACGTCTCTGCTAATGTTGCAAGTATCCATAAGTAGTCAAGGAACATCAGTATTCTTAATATCCAGAGATAAACACCCTGGTGTTAGAGTTTATTCGAAACCAGCCCCTCGCCCTTCACGCGGTTCCTTTTCCGACCACCAAATGGCAGTTCCGAAGCAAGTTTTGCCTATGTAATCTACCCTGCAAACACTAGGACTTTGTCACTACAAATATCCTGAAAAATAAGTATCAACATTGTTCCTCCGATCTTCTTCTTCTTCTTAGTAAGTCGACTCTGGCATTTATTAAACTTTTGAGGATCAAAACTCTGCCACTACTGACAAGGCATTGTGGGTGGCTTCGTAGAGGTCCCTGAGCGTGCAGGTGGCTGGGCACGCAGGACAGGACAGGAGATGCGTCATGGTCGGAAGAGAGCCACCACACCGGCAGGCTTCTTCTAAATTGTAGCCCAACAAGCTTTCCTTGCTTCGGCCTACTAGAGTCCGGAATCTGTTCAAAGACTTCCAACACCGCATTTTGAACGCGTCTTCACAAAACAAGGTCTTAAGTCAGCCGCTAAAAACGCTATAGAAGTGACAAATTTCTGGAGAAACAAAATTTAAAGATTGAAACTTCATGAATTTAGACATTTAATGTTCTTTTCTTCATGCAGACGTATTGAAAATAATCATACATACAAATCTAAAGACTCAATCACTATTCCACTATTCACTAATTACAATCTCATTGCAAGTCAGCCCACGCTATTTGAAAGCCCACGGGAACATGGCATCCATTTGTCCCCTACAGATCGGATCCCTCGGGACTCCGCATAATTCGGGGTTCAATGGATAATGATGCATGCAAATGATGCATAATGTGTCTGTTTTCTGGTAGACGGGATAGGTAGGAATATTTGCGGAATTGTATAGACTTTTAAAATTCATAATTGGTAAGATTGGTGTTTGATTTTTGTTGAATGGTATTTATATAAAAGCTTAAGTACAGAATAGAATGAAATAGAAATAGCGTTTAAAATATGACGTTGGGAGAAAATGGAGAGGATCAGTATTTTTTTTTTTTTAATTTAACTTTTTGTAGTTATCATTGCAAATACTAGAACATATTATTTTAGAACAATCAAAAGGATAAGGTAAATTAAAGTGGAGGTTTTAAAACCTACAGAAGAGGATAGAAAGAAAATCACACATTTTGTATTTTGTGGAATTGTTATGTGTGTACCTACATAGTTATATTGCATATGAAGGTAGCTATAAATTCATTTGCAAAACTGTCGAATAAAGGTTCGCTACCGGTACACACGCATTTAATAGTAGCGACGAGGATGGGATAACGAAAAGAATCGAAATACTAACCTAAATACTAATATTATAAAGCTCAAGTGTTTGTTTGTTTGAACGCCCTAACCTCAGAAACTACTGGTCCGATTTGAAAAATTTAATTAGCCTATTTATCGAGGAAGGCTTGAAAAATGTTTCGAAATCGGGGGACTTATATTCCTTATGAAGGCTTCCGTTGCATGCGCTGCGTAAACAGTTAAAGTTTCGCATAAATCATGTATAACAGAATTGTTGTCCTTTAAAAGTTATAAAAAAAGTCCGCGACAGCATATTTCTAACTATTGCAGTTACGTAACAAAAACTACTTTTTCATGTTAAAATTTGCAATAATATCGCCGGCACAAACTAGGCCACATTATTTGTTTCTCGGTATTTGTAATAATAAATAATAATATTAATCCTCATCCAAATAAATTATTTCATATTCAAGACTGTTTTAATACCTGTAGATTACTTTTTGAACGAATGAAATCGGACATTCCATTCCAAAAATATTATGGATTTTGTTTTGTGTTTCAATCCATTGGCGTGGCGCGGACCGCAGTACCCTCTTGCTTACCGAGCGTGGCGTCAAATATGACAAGGGAAAAACCAATGGTCATCAATCTAACTGTACAGTCTGCGTTCCGAAGGAAGGTTGATGTTAGGCAGGCGGCCAGTCGTAAAACATCTATACATATAATAAAATTGTAACAGGTCGATGTCTGCACTCCACGATTATTATCAAACACTGCTTCCGCGTGATCCAATGTTTCGATTCCCACGGGAAGCATACTTTTTTTAGTTGTTTTCAGTTTGGTTTAAACATTGCAGGCTTGAATCTCCAGATTGTTTGATAATAATGACGATTCCGTGTTTCGGAAGGCACATTAAGCCGATGGTTCCGACTAACATTTGGTGATCGTTAAAGGAGCTACATGTGTAAAGACGCCGAAAGGCGGTTCCGAGAAACTCTGACACCAGGATGTAAAGGCTTGTTTGGCTATGTTACCCATTGCCGTCTGTCATCCTTATGCCCTTTACAGGGGACTCAGACCTATAGAATCATGATCCGGGTGTGTAAGTTTATTTGACAACCCTATTTTTGGAAAGTATGAATCACACAAAACTCGAGAATTAGAATTTTTATTTGATGTCGAATGTTTTGAATTTGCTATAGTCGAACCATTTTCATTCGACTCACCGGTGTGAGTCATACATATTTAAAAATAGCGATAAAGCTGGTAGCTGGAGTGCAATTTTTGTATGTGAATCTTTTAAATATTAATTGCATCAAAGATTTTGTGTGAAACTTTGCAATGTTGGACAATAGATTACAAGTACTAATACAACAGCAGGAGATTGGTAGCATCCTATAGAAAGGAAAATATGCAATTGAACGTTACGCGGACGAAGTCGCGGGCACAGCTAGTTTAATATATTGAGATAGCCAGATATACCTACATTTGTATGATTGTATCTGTGACTACCAATATTGACTAAAGGTATAAGACGTCCATAAAATATACAAGAGGAGGCTGTTTTTTCTGACATGGCTTTTTAGCCTCCCCTCGAAGACGCTTGATATAATCCATTAGATTGTCAAGCAAGATTGATATAACAAGATTGGTATCAAGTATCAAGAATGCATCACTGACGTCGTCTGTGATCTTTAGTAAGTTCATTTACTGTCTTTTTCATCCTAGCGCTTTCTCGGTTGCATCCTCAGCTGCTTGCTACGGAGCTCAGGGTCCGCTTATAAAGTTGTCATTTTGTGAATGAAATAAATTTAAAGAATTCGACGGTAATTATTTTAATGAACTCAATAAAATTTCGAATTTAAAGAATAAAAATAATGTTATAATACAAGAAAAGACTTCTTTTGTAACCGGTTACAAAACACAGTTACGTAGGAGGCCGAAAGGGAATTTAAATTAAATTTACTTTACAAACTACTTTTTACATCATTGACGGTCTTTACATAATAATGTGTGAAAAATGGTTACTGTATTCTTCCAGATAAAAAGCGTCACGCGCGCGTAGTTGATCCAGAAATAATATTTTCACGCTGTTAAATTTCCATGTCGATGCTTCCAATAATAGTATATTTGGAATTTTTAAAAGGGTTTTTTATCATATTTTTTATTAAATTATACTATTTTAATACGGTTTTTATCGCGTTTATTACTTATTTATTTACACCTGACGTTTCAAACACTTTACAGCGTTCATGGTCACAGGCAGACTAAGTTAACATTTGTCTTTGATGTCATAAGATTTGATTTCAGGCGGTAGTTTGTAATCTTATATTTTTTGTATTATTAATGAATAACAATCGCGAAAACATAAGAAATCATTATATTTTTTATTTCAATATCATATTAATATTATTCATGAATTATGTTTTTTAGATTAGATTTGTTTTGTTACACAAATTCAAATCAAAAACAAAGTTCACAAAGCAGACAAAATTTAATCCACTTTCTAATCGAGATTTATATTTTCGTTTCAATTCTCCAAATCGAGTCGAGTAAGCACCAATTAAGCTCTATAATAAGTCAATCGCCTTCAGGAATTTTAGGAATTTCGTTATTAGGGATGGATCAATTTTAAACGGACTTTAAGTAGGATGCTCTTTGACTGTAACAATTTTAAACGGTCACTTTATGCGTTATTAACTGTCGATTATTCTTTTTCATTATTATTTCAGCGTGTTTTCCAGTTTCAGAAAGTACAGAGTATGGTTCAATACGTAGTAAAAAAAAAACTAAATCTATGGGTTTAATCAAGATCCTGGATATAATTGGGTATTACTAGTAGCATCTGCCGTCTGACCTTTATAGGGAAACTAGAAACGAACAATGGTATCTTGATGTGGTCATCCAAAGGTACCTGATACAGCCTTACGACTGTCATCTAGCAACACGAATAGCTATTTAGGTCCCGCTGCTGGGTAAAAGCCTTACATCTCTGTTTCCATACTGTGTTTATTACTCTTTGTCAAAATCTCTTAGTTCGTCTTTCCATCTTTTTCTAGATCTGCCTCTTTACCTTCGCTCTTTTGAAGTCCACTTCGTAGCAACATATAAGCACCTTTCGAGATGCATCCGATTCTCGTGTCCCGCCCAATGCGAAAATGTAATTTATTATAAAAAAATGCACTACTGGCGATCAATCTAAACTCGCTTGCCGCGCTCGCTATCACTTCAAACAAGCTATTGTTACGTACACACATGCCCCACACGGCTACATAGGGCGCACTGTAAGTTTCCGGAACTGGCCACTTACATAAACAATATTTAAAAATTTATTGCAACATTTGAAAATAGAACTCTTTGGCTGTAGAATGCAGTTTGTTTCATCTGACTGTCTTTTGTTTTTACCTTGTGGCGCCATTTAAAAAATTGTGTGTCTGCATCAACATGGATTTAACTCGGTAAAATTTTCGTAGTATGATTTTCTACGATTTTAAGTGTAATTTGACAGCTCAACAGAGCATCGCTCGGCTTGAAACAGCTTTTGGCAATGAAGCACCATGCAAGACAACTGTTTATAGCTGGTTTGCAGAATTCAAGCGTGGTCGTATCAATCTCAGTGACGAATCTCGCGATGGTCGGCCGTCCACCGCTGTGACCAACAAAAACATCAATGCTGTGCGCCGTATGATTGAAACAGACAGGCATGTGACCTACCATGAAATTCGCGCATCCTTAGAAATAGGCATGAGTCAAATACAATTAATCCTACACAAACATTTGGGTGTGAGAAAGCTGTGCTCGCGGTGGATCCCACACAACTTGACCCGAGGCTCAAAAAACGGACCGCGTCACTTAGTGCTGTGCCATGCTTACCAGATTCAACGAAGGTGCGTCAAATTTGGTGTGGGACATAGTAACAGGTGACGAAACATGGATTTATTGCTACGATCCCAAAACAAAGCAGCAATCGAGCGTATGGGTCTTTCAAGATGAGCCGAAACCAACCAAAGTGGCGCGCGTGAAAAGTGCATCTAAGCGGATGATTGCTTCTTTTTTTAATAAAACTGGACACGTGGCTACTGTTGCTTTAGAGAATCGTCGTACAGTGAATAGTGACTGGTACACGACCATTTGTTTGCCGGAAGTTATTGACGAACTCCGTAAAAATAACCGTAAACGCCGTATCATCCTGCACCACGACAATGCTAGTTCTCACACGGCCAGACAGACAAACGACTTTTTGAAGGCGAAAAATGTAGAACTCATGAGTCATCCTGCATACAGTCCCGACCTGGCACCTTGTGACTTTTTTCTGTTATCAAAAATTAAGAACCAATTACGCGGTCAACGATTTTCATCACCAGAAGAGGCTGTCGAGGAGTATGAAAAACACGTTTCAGAGGTCACCACAGAGGAGTGGCACAAAAGTTTTCAAAACTGGTTTCATCGAATGAAAAAGTGCATAGACGCCAAGGGAGATTATTTTGAAAAACAATAAATTAATTTTGTACCTTTAATAGTATTTTTTCATATTCATTCCGGAAACTTATAGTGCGCCCTACGTATCAAGCTCCTCAAAAGTAAGAACAGTACAAAGTCTCCTCGTCGAAAAGCAAGACGAGATTTCTCACAGAAAATTACTTGCAAATTGATACCTGCTCGGAAGCAATTAAGATTTACTCTGGGTAGAATAATGATGCAGTATAATATCACAATTTTGTACTCATCTTCAAGGGACTGGTCGTGTAGGGTGCAGGGGCCAATTAACCAATTTAGGTTTTGAGACAGAGATACTTTTTCTTTACCATGTTTCCTCACTTATGATGTGAGAAAATCAATTGTTATTGACTATTCTAGTAATTTTTATTTGATAATACTTTCAAATACGGATAGGGATTTTTCTGAAAGAATATACCAGTTTTGATATGCAATCATTATTGTTTTTTGTTTTGAAATAACTAATTTTGTATAAATATTCGGATATAAAAAGTCAAATTACAATTTTTGAACACTTATCATGAACAGCAAAATGCCTATTACTTCCTCCTTCCTTACTTTGTGCTATTACATCGATCCAATCGTTTAAAAACATAGTTTCGTTGATAGGCTACGGTGACCACTTACCATCAGGTGGGCCGTACGCCTGTTTGCCTACTTATTTGTAAGTATAAACATAAAAATAGTTGAGCAAAATTAGAGCTAAATTATATCTAACGTAAAATTAAAACCTTTATTTAAGTAATCATTAACTTAGCAAATTTCCCCGCCGCATGTTAAGCGGTACATTTCTTCAAATCTTGCCTTAAAATAATAGTTTAATGGAAGAATAACAGCACCACAAGATAAACAAGATGGCTGGTGTATTTTAACTGCACTTTCCACGAGCTTTCTTCACAATGATCTGGCCTATTACAGGTCTCTGAAAAAATATGAAAAGTAAGTGAAAAATGAAAACTTCAGATGCACCCCTCCATACTTCAACCCCGCACCCCGCTGTTTCATTGTCACACTACCCTCCTACTGAGCGGAAAATGACAGTCACAAAGCCTAAAAAAATAAACTCTATTAATACACTCGTAACACTCTGCCTACGTGGTCTATTTAGTTTTCTAGGTTAGAAATTATGATTCAGAGGTCTTGGATTTAAACCCATGACTGATGGATGAAGCGTCCACGGTAATAGTAGATAGATTTTCTGCTTAAAGATATTTCAGGCGGCGAACGGAAACAAAAATGGCACATGTTTCATGTGCGATTATTTTCCGTGCTTTTGTATGTTATGTAATTGTGTTTTGTACAATAAAGATATTAAAAAACGAATAAACAAACATGTTTGAAGACACGTTCAACCGTTGGCACCTGCTGCCACAGTACTATTTAAAGAAATGTTATGTTGTGAAACAGAGAGATATTAAAATTTTCTTAGAATGTGTAGGGCGCTTCGATGGATGCTTGAACTTGTTGCACTGATTGTCGGCTAGGAGAATTGATGAGCAGTTTATGGGAATTTTAGTTAAATTACCTGAATATTTCCGTAAATTTGGAAAATTTACAGTTAAAGGCGTTTTTGTCCTGATAAGTTGCAAAATCCTATATTCACGTTTCTCGTTAGTAAGACCTTTTATTTACAAATTAACAAAATATATACCTAACTTAACAGTAACTTAAATAATACTTATTGAAAAGAAAATAATTCGCACGCCTCGGAGACGTCTCTGGAGATACAAGAGCTGGCGCCTATTTTGGCCAGTGCATTAGTCTCGCCATACAACGAGGGAACGTCGCCAACTTCCAATATTTTATTTAATGAAAAATAAAATTTGATGCCTTTTTTTCAATCTCATATATTATATTGCCCACAGTGAAAAAAAAAAACAATGTCATTATGTACGTAGGAAGCACTAGTCTTTTCTGTTCAATTTAATCTTTGCCGCTCACAAAGGGAGGATATGTCGGAAATTTTTCAAAAGTTCTCTGCTTCCTGCTTGTGGATTGTATGCAACCGAGTGAAAGAGCAAATTTTTTGTTCAACTCCTGTCTCCAAATAATACTGATAGTTAAGCGTTTTGTACACGTTTTTAGGGTTCAAGACATCAAAGGGTAAAACAGGACTTTTGGATGATAATCATCTCGGTAGTTGCGTGGTCCAGTGATTAAGGCGTTCGCCTTCGCCCCGGGGGTCGTGGGTTCGATTCCCACGGAAAGCATACTTTGTTTAGTAGTTTCCAGTTTGGTTAGGACATTGCAGAATAGAATCACCGGATTGTCTGATAATAAAGATGATTCCGTGTTTAAGAAGGCACGTTAAGCCGTTGACCCGGCTTTCATTAGGTGGTCGTTAAAGGAACCAAGTTAGAGGCCGAGAGGCGGTTCCGCACAACTCTGACACCGGGGTGTACATGGTCGATTTAAAATGTAACCTACACAAAATGATGATGATGATCTCGGTAAAGGTTACATCATGAAAATTGTTCGATATCGAATAAAAATTCTTCATAATCGAACAAAACTTATTCGATTCCCCAATTTTGCTTGAGTTACACTTCCAAAAATAGTACTCCTGAGACACTGCTGTATCATATCAATTATTATTAGGCATTGTCAACCCTCTATATTTTTTGGGAGAGATTTTGCGGACTTTTTATTTTTTTAACCAGAGAGACGATAGCTTATATTTAAATCACAATTTGCGACTATGATAGGTAACTACTTTTAACACAAAAAATCATATCAATAAATCATGATATCAATAAATTGGATCCCAATTCGAAAATCGTATCGCTACAATATTGCTTTATCAATCTTAAAATAAAACTTTCCCCATTCCATAGTCCATATACTTCGAAACAAAAAGTCATTAACACAATCAAATGTCAAAACTCTCTACTGGTAAGTCTTTAAATAGTATTCTCATTGTTATAAGTTAAAACTTATGCTTACAATACAAGCCGACAGGACAAGAATGACGAAGAGGTAGAAACTTCAAAACTTCCGCATTCGGATCGTAGACTCAACGATATCGCATGCAATGGAAGTACAAAATAGTTCTTGTATTATTTTTGTTATGATAATCTAATGAATGAATGAATGAATGGAAATTTATTTGCAATAAACATTGTAAATAGACACATCTAGCTATCCGCGTATTTGCACAAGTACTTAATACCAATTTTTTTGTTGACAACACCATATTTTCAGCTACAGAGAGCTTTTAAAATTCAACGGGGGTTGGTATCGGCTGTACTTAATACCCAGAGCACCTGAATAATGTACCTGGTTGAAAAATCTACTATAGTGTGTAAATTACAGAAAAATTGGTTCAATAGTTAATGAGAAATAACTAACAAACAAACGTACAAACTTACTCACGCAATTATACCTTCTTCGCTTTTTCTTCCTTTTTGTACAGGCTAATTACCCTTTTCTTGTCATTTCCTCTCGTGGGTCTGCTGGAAGAAATTTATAAGAAATAAGCAGCTCTCTTGTACTGTATTTTTCTCTTATGTAGGTATAATCATTTTTTATTGTGTACATGAAAAAAGTAAATAAAATAAAAGTCACAGATTTTTTTGTACAAATGTAACATTTTATTGATTCCTAAAATGCAAAAAAAACGATTCTATCGTGCTTAAGATATTGTCAAATAAAATAAATAAAAATCTTTTATATCAGACTTTATAGGGTATTAAAAGATAAAAATCTGTCTTTGAAATATGCAACAGCGTATAATTCCTAAACCTCAATTGTGATTTAAATTAAATTTAAAACTAAATTTGAAAAGAATAAACGACGAAATTACATCGAAGGCCGACTCTTTTGTTCTTAAACACAATTTAAATCTTGTAAGTTTGCCAGTAAGCCAAGCGGAGCATGAAAGCCAGTCTTAAAATTCTCCTTCTTCACAGATATAATTGAATTATGGGTTTTAATACGGCTGAGCCACCAGACGACCTATAGGGTTGTCGGTGACTGTGGCATTTCATTTTGTTAAGTTTATGTTTTCTCCTGATGTTTATGTTTGTTACTAAACTGTTTGAAGGAAAGTTAAGTTTTATGAGCATTTTTGTAGAGTTTTTATAATTTCATATCGATTTTTGTAGCCCTGGATGGATAGATTTAAATGTCCATACTTAAGTTATAAGTGGGAAAGTCTGTTACGCTTTCACGTCCGAACCTCTGAACAGATTTTGATGAAATTTACTATGAATGTAGTTGAAGACCCGGGGTCAAACATAGGCTACTTTTTGATGCAGGCGGAGCTGCGGGGACCGAATAGTTCCTGGATGACGAATTATGAATATTTCTAGTATTTTAAAAGGTAGTTAGGTTTTCTTTACAAAACATTTGTTTCGTTAACACAAGCCTCGAACTTAGTTTGAGGCTGGATCAATATGTGAGATTGATATTTATTTATTTATTCACAGCTACTCACTACACCTACAGTTTCTCAAGACGAATTATACACCGTGAAATTTTAGTCGTTTTGGATCCATCGTCCAGTGACTCCATTCATGCAACTGAACAACTTTCCCCAAGATACATGAGTCGAAATATGGAGTAAATTTTTGGACCTCCCATACAAAATGTCTCATTAAACGTAATGAGACATTTTGGACGTAATTGGACAGTTAGGTCACGACCTAACTTACTATGGGAAGTCCAAATTTGGTATGGTTGTTTCGAGCTATGTTCTTTGGGGGAATTTGTACGGTTGCATGAATGGAGTCACTGGACGATGGGTCCAAAACAACTAAAATTTTACGGTGTATTATATACGTGTTATTTGATTTATTTGTATTAATCTATCTCTGCAGGAAACTGCAAGATAATGTTTATTTGAATGTCTGAAAAATAATGAGACAGGTAATAAAATTATCAGCCAGCCACACGCACAGACGTTAAAACACTTCGAATTATCAACAGGCCATTAAATTTCCAAAGAGTCTAATAAAAATGACATTGGATTTTAAGTGACAATAAAAGTCTGCTTAAAAAGAAAACTGCAAGTTTACCACGGTAAGCTATAAAATTTTAACTGCGCTTCAAAATTTGTGTTTTACTACGTCATTGCGATGTAGAAAATAATTTTTCTGCGCAGTGTCTAGATTTATGTTTACGAGGTCTGAAATTATTATGAGTTGTGTGATTTCAATTTAAGTTCGCTCAAATAAGTAAAACCTTTATCCAATAAATACTTATGTTAATTATATCGATTCTGTAAATGCATAATGATATAGTTGCTGACTATAAACGAGCATTATTGGAATGTACCATGCTATTAATATTTGATCCACAAAATAAAGAAGACTAAAGATAATTTTTACTAAAAGGCCAGGTAGTTGCACGCGAACTAGAGAAATCACAGTAAAAATTAGATAGGTACCTTTTTGCATGCCAAATAAGTAGTTGAAGGTCATCATTCTTGCATAAAATAAAAATTATATACACTCTCTGATCACCATGCCCACATCTTGTATTTTATGAGAAGATTATCCTTTTTTTAAAAGAATATTTCAGCAATTCGGTAAAAACACATCCCTATTTATGCCTATATTGTCTATAGCCCCATGCCTAGAACACGTTTGACACCAATCAACGATTTAAAATATCAAAAAATGCAAACATTCAAAAAATCTAGTTTTAACTTTACAAAATATCTTTTCCATTCAATTTTCACCCACATGCTCGAATATTTTAGCTACCATTGTACTTACCTACTTGTATTCTATTAACAATTCACATTCATAACAATAATAATAACATCAATTTGTCTCCGAAGAACGTGCTTCAGACAAATTGTGCTAATCACCGCACCTTTTGTGCCAGGATGCTCAGTTTGTTCCAATGTTTGCAGTTTCAGTACAAAGTTAGCCCACGTATCGGATAAGGTACAGTTGTGAATGTTACTGTATAACGTAATTAATAATTACTACTAAAAGTATGTGTGAGGAGAGAAGATAAATCCAAGTTACAGCGAATAGCACACTATTTATTATTTCTACTTTACAAATATAGACTGTTAAGGATATACGAAGAAATATAGATAGGGGTCGTGAGATCGAAGTAGGCACGAGATCCAGTCAGGCAGCCGCTATGAAATAGCCAGCCACTTAACTTCGAGATGACGAGATGATCCGAGAAGGCCTTCTGGTGGACGCGCGCAGGCTTATATAAGGCCCTCGGGGTGATGCGGCGCGGGGAAGCGGGGAAAGGCAGCCGTTGATGAAAGCACGACGTCACAACTGTAGGATGGAATCAATAATAACCCACCTAGTTATTTTTGAAGGCTGGAAGAAATCGTAATAGCGATAAGACCGCCTTTTTACTCAAATGTTTAAATGTATTTCTTTTAATTTTACTTTGTGATTAGTACAATAAAGTGCACATCTATCTACCAGTACCGAAACGCTGCAGGCAACATTGACAGTTCAGTTGCAAAAGTTCTTTTGTTTAATCTCTTTTGTTAGTTATTGATAACTATTTTCCTAATTTTAAAATAAAAAATCACAACAAAGTCAGTTTATTTTATAAGTTACATTCACTAAATAGAGTAGTCTCTACAGTTTTTGTAGGCGCTGCGTTACTATAACTGATTTATACAGAGAACGCGTAAGTTTTAAGCTACAAAATCTTATAACCAATGCTTCCTTCTTCAATAACCGAATTGTACCCGTAAATTTTCCAATTTATGGTAGCGGTTTTTTACACTTTACTTAATTATATTATATATGATGTATTATTTTTAATTTACTTGATTGTATTATTTGCGGTCACTATCAAAATCGTACCTTATCCATAACGACCAAACTTCTACAGCATCGATGACGGTCGATAGCTTCCAAGAACTCACCAACTATTCAGATGATCTTTATGAATATTATACTTAGGTATGTGGTGGCTATAAAATGGAAATTTGCTTACATTGTAATGGAAGTTTCATTAAATAACTGTTTGCAACCCTTGAAATGCGAAATTGAACTGCGATCACTATTTGAGTTGAGCGTTTTAAAAAGAATAGGTACGGTCAGCTGCAAAAGTACCTGACAATCTGAAGTACATTTTGTTCTAAAAATAATGCATTCACTTTTGCAACTGACTGTACCCATGGAGCAATTACAAAGAGGAGATACCGTTTGAAATGGCGTAGTGATGTGATCATTTGCGCCTCGCCAACACAAAAGTGGGCGGAGCTTGTCATTGCTCGTGCTCCATGGCTGGAGCCACGGCGGAAACCAAGAACCCCGCACGTCTGCCTTCCGCCGCGTGTAGCCTCACAAATACTTTCTTACAAAACGCTTATTACGGCATCTCCTCTTTGTAATTGCTTCGTGACGAAATCACGAAAAATAATTACCTTAAATAGAAAGTATAGGTATACCTTTCTTTTTAGTAATGGGTTTTACAGCCATGGATACAAGTCCTTTATATAATAGTATTTATATATAGTCCTACAGTGTGGTTTCGTCAAGTCCTAGTCAAGTCTAGTCAGAAGAATCAGGCTAAGTGAATTGGTAGAAAAACTGCACTTAGCGATTACTAGGAGCTTTTGGCAACAAGCATGAAAATCACATAAATCATGCACTGTATACACTGGGAAGTGTCCCAAAACTTACGCTTGTTATCGAACACTTTGCGAATAATAATCCACTATTATTAAGCACTAACACTAAAAAAACACAAATTTTGGAAAATAAAATACAGCGCCAATACTGCTTTTCACATTTTCCCGCCAAAAGTCCTATAGGTATACCTAAGCAAAATGAATTGGGTATTCTACTAATTTTTATTTCTTCTTTTATATCAATATTTTTATTTCCAGAAACAGAATTATGAAAGAATTTTTGTAATCCGTTCAAAAATAAATAAGTTATAAGCCTTTGAAATTCGGTGGAAGGGGAAACTGTCAAAAAACAAAAAAAGGATGCACTGTGTGAGCTGTGACGTCACTGCCACTTGGTTTCGTGCGTACAAAAGAGATAGCAAGACGTCCCCACCACGCTCCCACTTTTCT
This sequence comes from Euzophera pinguis, assembly GCA_947363495.1. NCBI lineage: Eukaryota > Metazoa > Arthropoda > Insecta > Lepidoptera > Pyralidae > Euzophera > Euzophera pinguis. Next base: position 3,171,292 of record OX376158.1, read on the forward strand.
TTTAGAGAAAACTTTAAAATCGAATTACTGTCTTAATTAACAACCAATTTTGTTATTGTTTTCAGAATCGGTTACTTTTTAGTGTATATTTTGTTTAGTATAACAATATTAACCAAGTATGAATACAGTCAAGTAGCCTATTGACAATTATTTTATAATATTTAGTTAGTCGCTTTAATCACCGAATCACGCCCCAAACACGGAACCCCCGATCACTACAGCTTTGCAGGCAAAGTTTTGGCGATACATCATATTTAGCCGCGATCAATCAGACAATGTCGCTCGGCCATTAGTCAATTAGTAGTGATTGATGGTAGGCCGCTTAAAACCTGTCTAAATGTGTGACATCTATTTTGCAGTTGAAGAGATTATGTATACAGTTGTAGACTCATAACATAAACAACATTATTTACATCAGTTTACAATTATTAACATTATAATAAAAAATACGATAAAAGAGAAAAAAAAACACAAAGAAAAAATTAATACATAAAACCACCCCGTGTCGTACCTGGCCCAAAAGTACCCATAACGCCAGCAGTTATTGATAACCTTAGAACAAGATACGACACTGAGTGGTTATCTTTGGTATTTACAAACATGCGACGACCTAACTCGTTTATAAAAGCCCTAGCTTCCGAACCCCAAGCACCCGTGGTCTCAAAAGCAACAGACACAAAAATATAGGCTGGTTTAAGACAGGCATATTTTATGTGTTTTTTGCTTAGCAGCAGTGTCAGGGCAGCAGTCTCAGCAGCGGACCCCGCAGCCCTGACACTGTCTGTGAAGCGGCGAATGTGCTGACGCAAGTCGCGTCCCACAACAAACATCTTCCTTTGTCCCACGGTATCAGTGTCAAGCCATCAGTCCGCTTGCCATCGGTACGGCTCAAACCTGGAGGTTCCAAAATAGACGGAATATTAGCGTTTATCCTGGCTCTCCGTATAATGTCATTTAAGGAGTGATGTCTTGAAAATCTACCGGCATACCTTAAACAGCTCAGGCCATGATACCCTTTCACATCAACAAGAGCTCCATAGATGCATTGATGCGGCTCACAAACATCAGAACTAATCCTAAGAGCAGCTGCTATTCGCACAGTGTTGTCATCCATTAGAGTTCCTAAATGAGGAGATGGCAACGCATGTAGCCAAACACCACACTCCCAGGTCAAAACAGCCTTAATTCTTGCCAACTCAATGCCTGTGGCATTGGCTACTATGTTATCTGCAATGTTCTTGGCAAGAATATCATCCCACTTACTTTGAGTTTGCGGCTGGTCGGGCATATCCTGCTGACCAACGTTCCTAACTTGACATTCGGCAAGGGCCTCAGTTACAAAAGGCAAAGATAACTCACCACCATTTATACATAAAATACGAGTGACAAGTTCAATAACCCCATGAGACGAAGCCAAAAATGCCGGCAAGCCAGTGTCTTGTACCCGACGGATACCCAAACCACCATGTCTGACAGGCAGTGATGCCTGTCGCCACTGGTCTTCACTTAAGCGGACATTTAAAATTGTTTCCAGTATACTCTTGAGGTTCGAGTCAATGACAGAAATTTCATGGGGAAAAAGCCATATCGGAGCCGTCCTCAAAGTGTAAGTCACTTTGGGCATGGATAAACAACATCTAAAAAGAGTCAGTGCGACATGTACTGGTAAATCTATAAGCATGTTTTTAGAACTACGAATAATATAGGAGACAAAATAATATAAACTAAAATTAAATTAAATATAAAAACTTAAAAATCAAAAAAACTGGTGTCCCTGTGGCAAGGTTCCAAGAACGCCAGCCGCATTCCCGCGCTGAATAGCAATTGCTATTCTTTGCGCGAGATATGAGCCGGCCCTCCTGTCACCAGCGACGTCGACCAGTCGTGGGGCCAAAGTTTTATAAAAAGATTTCATGTTGGGCACTGGTTCCAGCGCACTAGGCATATTGATAGTGGCAAGCGCCCTTTTTATTATTTCATTTAAAGAACCGTGGTGGAAGAACCTGCCAGCACTTTTGAAACAGTGCAGTCCATGAAGGCCTTTACTGTCGACGTTGGCGCCACAGAGACACTGATGGCGTTCGACAATGGCAGCTCCTAGCCGAAGGCCTACGGCGATCCGGAAGGTGCCATTGTCGAAGATGGTTCCGAGGGCGGTTGAAGGTAGGGCGTGAAGCCATTGACCTGACTCGGCTACCGACACAGCGAGAAGTCTTGCGTGGTCATTGTTACTGGTATAATTTTGAACCAAATAATTATAATCTCTCTGTACCAACGGATCATCCCAAAGTTTTTGACGGAATGGTGCCTCCGGGATACTTTCGTTGGGGCAGAGAGATTTCCAGGCTTCAATTGCGTCGTTGCAACAGTGTATCTCAGCAGGAGATTGTATTTCAGATTTCAACATTTTTCTCAAGTGTTTGACACACTGTGCACCGACGACAAAAAAGCTGGGAGAGCGACACTGGAAATTTTTCGTATAGGCATACGAAATATATAGGCATGCCACCATATCTAATTGGTAAACAAGCTTGCATCCAGGTGTTTTCCTCGAGGTTTAAATTTTAAAAAAATTCCATGGCAATTTTAAGCGTGGCATCTAGGTGTTCCAAAAGGTAAGTATGTTTCCAGATTGGGCATGCTCTTATAATATATGTGAATTTAGGGACAAATAAGCAGTATTTCAAGATGGTGTATGCAATATGGGAATTTAGTAGGCCCAATCTGCTGACGTTATCAGAAAATGTTTTGGATTTATTATCTAAAAGAGGCCTAATAGTTTCGTCGAGTAACGGAGCTCCGGAGGTGAAGTGAGTTGTTTTCTAAAATTTTGATTCCTGGTGCAATGTTTTGGAAATTTTGAATTATTAAGTTTCTATCCAAAATATTAAATTTTTTTGATATAAATAATTCACATTTACCCATGTTTATGTCTAGATTTATTTTCCGAAAATTATCAATAACTCTAATCAAGTCGTTTCGTACTGTGTCGACTTTACCTCCTAAAGTTCCGTCGTCCAGGTACCAGACATTTAATTTGGAATTTAAGTTTGAAATTATGGGGTGGATTCCTAGACTGAATAGTGCTGGTCCTAGAGGGTCACCCTGCTGAACGCCTACTTCTGATGAAATTTCTGAATCAAAATAAAATAATTTAGAAGGACAACTATAAGATTTTCAAATGTAATTATATATTTCCGGACTATGAATAAGGGCTTCATTAAGCAGGGTTGACCGGTCAATAGAATTGAAGACATTTTTGACGTCAATTTTGAGCAGTACCTCAGCTTCGCTGTCTTTTTCTAAAAAAGTGCGGGCTGAGTGTACTGCAGCTTCACTACCTCCACGACTACCAAATCCTAGTTGTGTAGGTTGAAATAGATTTTGAAATTTTGATGACATTGTTCTGCAGGCTAGTTTTGATGCTAGCCTGCGGAAAGTGCAGCCGATAGCAATAGGGCGCACACTTCCATCTTTCTTATTGAAAGCGCAGAGGCTTGCTCCAAACAGTAGCTCTCTGAATTCTTCTGATATATGTCCAGTGAATAAAAAATTACAAAATTTGGTTATGTCGTTCAGCAATGCCCTACTGGCGTCGCCAGCGGACGCACCAATCAGATCTTTGAGATGCTGAGGTGTCAGTCCGTCGACGCCGCTTGCAGAGCCATTGGGGAACGACATTATGGCTTGTCCATATTATTAATTTTTTTTTGTAAAATGTGATTTGACAGACCTTTTGTTGACAATTTGTCTTCTATCATTGACTGCTCTTACGAATAATATTATTTTTATTAATAATAGCAGAAGGAATAGCCTCTGGAAAAATGGGAGCCCCGAGCAAGTTAAAATCCGCCTTATCCACTATTCTCATATCAGGTAGAAGGGAAGTAATGTTGGTTAAAATAGAGGGATCAGAACTGCAAGTGAAGAGCTCACATTTGCTTGTATTTAACTCGAGACCTAGTTCCTCAAATCTAGTAATGATGTTTCGGAGATCGTTTTCAATATCAGAAGGAGTTCCTAAAATGACACCATCATCGGGATACCAAATATTAAGCGGAGAGTTTAAAGAAGAGACAATGCCATTTAGAGCCAAACTAAAAATTAGAGGGCCCAAAGGGTCGCCTTGTTGCCTTAGAGGACAAACAAGAAGAGCCAAAGAACAACCGGCTAGGTGCTACGTAGCACTGGTGCAAAAAAGGATACAAACTAGGGACATTGTCCCGAATTTCTTTTAGGAGACAATCTGTCTCGATACTATTAAATGCATTTTTTGATACTAGTAAATATTTTTTTTTAGTAATAATATACATAATTAAAATGTGAATAAAATTATATTATGACTACAAAAATTAACTAGATATTATTAAATAGGCATATATACTGTTAAATGTAGCAAAAAAGAAACAACTATTTAACTTGGAATCTAAAAACGTGTTTGTATGAAAACCTCTTTGCACGGAGACCTTTTTTTAGTTCTTACGTAGGTTTATTTTGGAGGCAACGGCAAAACAAAATCTTTGAAAATTCCGAGTGAATATTGTTTGGTCATAAAAGTATTCTAGAGGTGCAACTCTCAAAGGAAGAACTATTAAAATATTCGTCGGGATAACTTAGCACTAATTTCATAGTTGTAATACGATAGTATACTAAAACCATCGGCAGGGAATTCACCCACATACTCTGGAAGCAAAAGTATCCCGCACTGTACGCTTTAAGAGAAATTTTCTTTCGTGTACTCTGGTATTGTAGAATCAGATCTCTGCTACGGTTTTCCCAAAAGACTCAACATGGGTGTTGACGACACGTCGTAATGAACGGCTCACGCGGCTGTACCTGAAATCAAAGTAAAATAATATTAAAATTTATGTAAAAAAAAAATGTAATACAAAAAGATAAATACTTACCTGATTTAACTGCAAACGTTTCTTGTTTTCTGAAAGTAAACCAATATAAATTAATTTCATGTATAGTAACTGCATAAAATATTCTGTAATAGAAAATAAGTAAATAAGTAATTAACTTACCTTTTCACGGTTGTTTTGTGTATGATGTACCTGAACAATTGTTTGTTATTTCTTAATTTATGAGTAAATGATTCGAAAGCCTCGACGGAGGTACTTGTGTGTATGCACATATATATATTGACAGCTATTTGCTATACGTTCAAATACGCGGTGATTGCTAAGTACCTACCTACAAACCATCGTGCCATCTGCTGCCCTCTGGCGGGAGTGAGTTTGTTCTGCTCTAGTCTCACCACATCGATCGGCGAATGCACACGCATCCGCGCATACATACTGGCTGCGCCCGTCGATCCTTCTCGAAATTTGTGTTTAAATCTCCGTGTTTTACTTCACCCGATATCCGTTACAATGGGGTTTTTCAAAAAGGGTGCGAAAAGATTTCTCTATGGTCGGCAACGCACACGTGGCGCTCCTGGTGTTACAGGCGTCCTTAGGTAACGGTAACAGCTTCCCATCAGGCCTGTTTAAGAAGAAAGAAAGAAGAATCTTCTAAATAGTAAACAAAAGAAGGAAGGTGACTCTAAGCCTGTTTGAGAAGAAAGAAAGAAGAAACTTCTAAATAGTAAACAAAAGTAGGAAGGCGACTTTGGGCTCCGAAGTAAATAGCTGAGAAGGCAACCGCAATTCTAAGGTGAAGAAGAATATTACACGACCCAAATACTGACTATAGTATTTTAAAGTAAAAAACTTGGTAAAAATCCCTGTGATAACACAATGTGCATATTAAGAACATGGACAATTTCCCCAACCCTGTTAAATTAAATTTTTCACCGAAGCCCAAGCGAAATGTTTCGAATTTTTCCTTTGACATGAATGACAACATTGGAGTGTACCTATACTGTGCAGGTATTGGTCTGCCTCGTGTTGTCGTAGCTTTAAAACATGTCTGGTATGAGTACGACCCGTATTTGTTGATTAAATTCTGTCGTTCTGTATTTCTTCTTTTTACGGCCTTAGTTGGATAGATGATACAGACAGCTACAGATGAATCTAACCTCTCACTTGTGATAAGAAGTAGCATTCATCTGCTGACGTCTGTACCAATGTATCAAAATCATTAAGAAAGGAACGTTTTACTTGTTTTCGATGCTCTTTTCTAATTAAGTTGTTAAAATCAATAGGCTAGTTTCCTAAAAAAAATATAATTAGTCCGTCAGTTAGATAATCAAAAAATATTGAAGACGTATGTATTTTTTTCTTTTGAAAGTTAAACAAAGAATGGTAAAGATATGGCGCGTTAAAGTTCGGTGTGACGTCACAGTGTGCTACACTTTTTCGCAATATGTGACGTCACGAGCCCCACTCCTAAACTTTGATACATTATATCTTTATAATTTATCGCTCAATTGACAAAAGAAAAAATACGTCACTAATAAATATATTTTGATTCCCTCAATGACGGACTAATTTTAATGTTTGTCTTTTGACCCTGGAAACTAGCCTATTACCTAATCGAATAAAGACTGCGAAAGGAGGTTCTTTTACCCCCAAAATACTGCCTAACATGAACCTGCTACGTCATGGAAGTATTATTGGAATTCACCACTTCATGAAATTGGCGAAAGTCACTCAAAACGAAACCTATGTATGTCTCTTGGTTGTCGGTAGACTCTTGAAGTAGAAATATTCTATTCTTATGTGAAAAACCACAAGGCAAATTATTTTCTAACACATAAACAAATTTTCAAACGTAGCACTTTTATATAACCTCACAATTTTCGCACAAAATGGAGGTTTTCGCATGGAAAATAATAAAACATGGCGCCTTTGCCGTCAAAGAAGGAATTCTCTTTAGGCAGTCGAGTGAAAATGATGGAGGCGTGCTACAACCAGATATTTACATGGAATTAACGGGCCTACAAAAGGTATTTGTTTTTGTGTTCGCGATTATTTCTTTGATCAATTTGTTCAGTTACATTGTCATGAGAAAAGAATCTAAGGATATACAAAAGAAACTGTTCAAAGTATCGTAAAAGTGAACTAACGGCTGGTATTTTCTATGCATTTGACACTAAATTCATACAAAAATTACTTTCTTATTGGAAAACCCCTTAATAAAAAAAAACAATATGTTCATTTCGCAAGCTTGGAACAATAATATTAAATTTAAAAAATATTCATTGCCAGCCACCGTTGACAAAGTAACTTCGCCAGTCACTAAAGGAGGTTTCTACACATTATCATATTTAGTTTTCATAGTTTTACAATAGATCACCTACCAAGAAATCTTAATTATTATGTATGTATTATACCATTGTATATCACATATATATATGTAGTATATTATGTAAGTACCATAAGTAAGTTTATTATCATTCCAACATTGTGTATTTAAGTAACTATCTTTACATTCATAATACCGACATAAGAATCTCTGTTCTATCCAATGGTTGACTGTTAGATAATGCTTTTAGCATTAAGTTCGCCTATTGTGCCATACAACTGTATTATATGCAATAAAGTTTAAATAAATGAGAAATACTAATTATGCAGGCAAAATAAAAAATTTGGAAAACTTAAAATTTTCGATCAAGAAATTATAACAGACTCTTATGCATATTCAAAATTAATCTCCTAAATCTATTATGAATATCTTTGTTATTACTGGCCACAGCTCGTATCTCATTAAGCCAAATATCCAGGAGGCGTTAAATCACACCCTAATCTGCCCTCATCTACTAGCCAACTCTATTACTATTCACATAGTGCAGAACTAGCAAAAATTTCTTATCACTGACACCAGGGTGAATGTCTTGGTAGTTTATCAAAAGAGTCATCTTCCTTGCGTTCCGGGTAGGTTCTTCTTAGTACCAGTAGGTTGAAACTGTCGCATTATTCTTGCACCGTTGTCAGAAGATTTATTTACTTTATGTTTTGGTTTTATACTAATAAGTCAGTGTTTATGCACATTTACCAGACTTTTATACTTTACATACATATTTTCATTAAATAAATAAAAAAATGTAAATAAGTAAGAGAGACACGATATAAGAACTACAAGAATGCTTATACGCTATTATTTATATGTTTTTATTGTACACATACAAAATTGTAAAGCACAATAGTTGGTGATGGTAAAGTGTGAATATTAAATCTCAAAAAATCATCCAGCAATCATCCAAATGACTTTTATACAATGGATATGCAATGTATTAGAATACGCAGACCCTGTAATATACCAATATCTAATTTATATTTTCAATATCAAATCAATATAATAATTTTTGCAAGACAGTGAAAAGCGATATCACAAGATTCGGTAGTTATTATACGAGACGCAGCTTTAAATCCTGATCTTATACCTATGTTTTAGAATTGTGTACCAAAGGCTATAGGAATTCAATATTGTGAACTTTCTTAGACCGCTACGATAAAGGCCTGCGAGCCTAGTGTGTGTCGCTAGAAAGTACCAAATCGTCAAATCTTTTTTTTAAATGAATTCTCTCATTGTTTTTCTTATCCGATTGGCGACTGTGAAATGCTGCACTGAATTGGTGATTTTTTTGTATGTAAATTGTGCAATAAAGTGTTCATTCATTCATTATGAAAGAAGAAACTGAGGCAAAAAATCAACTTCATTCTTCCCGAGGAAGACAAGAAGTGAAATAATGCGGAAGGTACAGAAGGCACAAACCAAGTCCAGCCGTCCCGGGAAGGGACGCAAGATGCCCGAAACGAGATAACCTCAAATCTAATTGAAATACTGCCGAGGCGGCGGCTGTCTGAGGGTAGACGCATTAGAGCTCTCTTTATTTAATTTAGATTGGATTTGCAGAATTATTTCATGTTAGCTAAAGATTTTTGTGCTTTACAGATGTGAGAGACAGCGATTTTTCAAGAAAAATCAACATGTACTGAAAAAAATCTCTGTATTTTGATATGATTTTAATATAGCAACTTTACTGTCCCCATTTATAGGCATGACGAATAATTCGATATCATGTTTAAATGAAAGGCCTCACTATAATAATCACCATGGTAAAAAAACGGGTCGAAAAAACTTAAACTGACTGAAATATAACGGAGACCTAGCGGTGACGTCACGTCTAGGTAATTTACAAGGGTGAGACTAAAATTTGTTCGACATCTACCTTAAATATTGCGTTTAAGTAAATAGTTCCTAAATGAAAGTTTCATAATTTTTTTTTTTTTTTAATTTTGGACTTTCCCATCGATATTTAAATTCTTATATAAAATTGCCTGTGCAAAATTTCATAAATGTATGCCATCGCATTACTTTTCCAATTTTTGAACCTTGTCGTCTACCCAATTATTTTCAAAAACTTTTATTCAAAATCATAAAAATCTTCAAATCTTCGTTCATTCAGTCGTGTATTGAATCTTATAACAAAAATGTTTTAAACACAAAACCTTTCTCAGAAATAGCTCTTTACCTTTTTTAGATTGTGTCTTCTGCATGATCCTAGCGCTTTCCCGGTTGTTTCCTCATCGGCAAAGAAAAGAAAGCGGACCCTGGGCTTTTTCTTGCTTCAACGTCTCCACTTCGCCCGGTCTTCGGCATCCTTGACAAAGAATCCATTGGCACGCAGATCCAGATTTTTTAGATGGTGTGCGATTTGATTTTTTACAGTTTCAAATTCAGTTTGCTCTTATTTTACATTAAATGTTCTAGACATGTCTTGCCTTGGACCACCGTCCCGGTCAGTAATTAGAGAAGGAACTTCCAAGTCATTAGTTCTCGACCGTTACACCACTAATTGCGGTCCAGGTTCTAATCCGGCAATGTTTTTGCACAATTACTTTGATTATAACGAACAATTTAATTGTTCTTCTTACGTTCGATTAATCGGGTCGAACAAAAGAGCTAAGTACTTTTAAGTTCTGTTAGATATTTTGTACAAAAGTCTGCTTGAAAAGAAACGAAATTTAAAAATTTTTGTTTTCGTCGAAGTAGTTCAAATGCGTGTTATGGTGAATAATGTTCCAAAATTAAATAATAAAATAAAATAAAAAAGCCCTTTATTTCTACTACCATACAGAATGTCTTAAATACAAGAAAATATCATAAAACAATTTTATATATTTGTTATTATTAATTGATGTCTGTTAATACACAAATTACCTATGTCATTTTGTTTTATTTAGTCTTCTTCACCAGTACAGGTTCGTCAATTGTGAGATTTCATTCACACATATTAGTATTAGATTATAATCAATTAATTCTAATCAATGTATATTAAATCATAATTAGTTTTCGGTAGTAATCACCTCTTTGGCGTAGGCCTCCCCCAAAGTTCTCCAATTATTTCTATCTCTGGCCTTCTGCATCCAGTCCTTCCCCACTTTCCTGCCAAAAACATCTCTCCATCTCATTTTTAGTCTACCTCTACTCCTTTTGTTATTCCTCGGTATCCATTCGGTCACTCTTTTAGTTGGTCTAGAATCCTCCATTCTGCATATATGTCCTGCCCATTTCCATTTCAGTTGTCGTATTCTATAACTAACATCTGTCACGCCGGTTTTCCTTCTAATATTTTTGTGGTTTATTTTATCTGAAATTTTTTCATCCCCAGCATGCTCCTTTCCATTTTCCTTTGACAAACAGCTAGTTTATTCTCACCTTCATTTGTTAGGGACCAGGTTTGGCAACCGTAAGTAACACATGGTAAGATTGCTACCTCGTACAATTTTCTCTTTATTTGTATATTTATGTCCTTATTTTCATAATTTCTCTTAAGCTCCAGTACTTTTTCCATGCTAGAGCATTTCGTCTTATTATTTCATTCTCAGTCCTATCTTCAAAAGATACTGTTTGTCCTAGATATATATAGCTTGGTACATATTCATTTTTGTTTTTTTTTTTTAAATTGAATATGTATCCAAAATTAAAACTTACGTAATAAATAACTGTCTATATTCATAATGATACTCATAAATAAACGAATTTTGAAAAATAAAAATATCACACATACTCGTATGCAAAAAGCATCGTAACCCTACAGAGTCAAATGTTTCTTTATCAACTTCAGCTTGTATTGGGTGAAAAGTATGATATGGATTTTCTTTAAAAAGATAAATTTCTTTACCTTAGTTTATATTTCTGCTTGACCCAAAAATTGGCTGTTCGATGATGCTTTTAGCATTAAGTCGCCTATTATCATATCAATTATATATTTTCCTATGGAAGTGCTCTAGGCCTTTATGTATGCTTATTTGGTGTATATTATTAGGAAACAGGAAGGACTTAATGGCCCACATTGGCCAATACATGTTGGCTAGGTTTTCCTATCACATTTGCCTCAGCTGAACCGTTTAGTAGTGTGGCACTAACTGCTATGGTCCTAAATACTATACTAGTAATACTATTCTAAACGCACAACAAATTGTAACGTAACTAACATGCTTGGGAGGTTTGAACACTACAAGAAAATCAACATAGAGCTTGTTTCATCTAAGAATTCTAACAAAAGAATAAATTTTCAGCACATGAAAGAATTCCTGTTTTCAAAAACACCACTATAATATAAATTACAGGAAAACCAGGGTTCAAAGTCCACCCATTCATTTCAAGCCCCATTCGGTCTTTGTCTAATAAGATTTGTAGTTGGTACTGTATTTACTCCTTGATGCGTATCTTTGGTGTGAATAGTCCTTTGGAGTTGTAAGGAAAGAAATAACAGGCGCCGTCGTGGTCGAATATAAAGGTAGGTCTCTATTAGGAACATTCGAGAGGAAAATGCAATAGTTATTTGTCCCCATCTTTTTGTAATTTATATTGTAGCAATGGATGTAAGAAATAGACGTATGGCACACTGAAAAATAGCAAAGTAAAGCTTATTTTTAGTTTATTTCTCACGTTAATGATTGTAGCCTTTTACAATCAAAACTGGTTTGTAAAATAATAATAATAGAGTTTTTAGAATTGGACTGGTGATTATAGAGATTAGTTTAAAACCGTTACAATAGTTTTAATGTATTAAGAAGTTGTTTAAAAGCCTTGGATATTCCGGAGGTGAACAAAGGTCAAGATTTAGAACAGTCTGAACTGAGCACTCAGACAACCTAGGACAGACCTGTCCTGTCGCAAACGTACGAGGCGGGCCGAACCCGAATAAAGAGATAAGGCACGGAAGATGAAGTTCGCTCATTCAAGATTATTATCACCATCATAATAATTTCAGCAGCAGTCAGCCCACTGATGGACATAGGCCTCTCCCAATGATTTCCAAAAGGACGCGAATGCGCACTTAGTAAAAGTTAGGAATGGTTTTATCTTACGAATGTTATCGGTATGTACACCTCACAACCAAAAATTAAGTTGATGAATACAGGATACGTATTACCCCGGTTTCCAAATACTTTTGTTTGTATTTACAACTCTCGGTAGAAATATTCAACTTTTTGGACTATATAATTGTATGTTTGTAGATGAAGTTGTATTACAGGATTTTTCAATAGTTTGTAAACATTGTTATTAAGAAAAAATTTTGTTAAATGTGCTAATCTGCAAAAATGGCAGCCTAGTCTTTGTGTTTCCCTTTTAAAAATTTCCAAAACGGCTGATACGCTGACTACAAATTAAAAAAATTTAGACCATTCTTCCTTGCGCAAATGAAAATCATAGGGCAAATAATACGTAAGTACGTACGTCATAGACGGCGCTAGGAAGATCCGATCAACGTCCCAAACCAATCTTAAGTCATACTTTGTAGTGTAGAAGTAACGTAAGTTATTGATAAGTATAATAATCTATTTTCCACCGGTTCTGCTTTCGTCAAAACGTAGCCTATGTTTAACCCCGGGTCTTTAACTACCTATATATACAAAATTTTATCAAAAGTGGTCCAGAAGCTTAGCCGTGAAAGCGTGGCAGACAGACTTTCGCATTTATAATATTAGGATGTATAATTCATTAATGAAAAAAAAGTCTTTAACGATTTGTTTAATCAATACGTCTTAATATCGTTTCTGTTTACATGACGATTTGACCCTGCCAGAAGAGAGAAACTTAAATACAGTTATACTTAAGCTTTCTTTAGTGATTTGAGCAGTATTACTACAATTTTGCGGGTGCATTAGGAAGCCTCCCCAAGTGATGATCAGTCGACGTCCGGCACATCTGAATAGCCAGTACTCGGTAACGCAGAGTCTGGTGAACCAATAATCCCTACACCACGATGGTAACTCCTATCCTATCCTCTGCTTCATCCTAACGTGTATTCCTAGTTGCGTCGTAAGCTTACACTTCGCAGCCTAGGCACCGCTGTAAGTCATGGCCCTAGATTTGGGGGCACAAGTTTTCACAATGGAGCGACTGCCGTCTGACCTCCGTAATCCTTTACAGGGAAACCAGACATACAGGAACCGAAGTGTGTTGGCGGTCAACACTGTCAGAATTTTTTTAGGCTGCCTAAAGGCATCTGACATAGCCTCACGACTGCTATCTACGTGCGTTCTGAAGCACGGAGGAGCCGGAAATAGAAAATGGCGACCAATCCAATAATGGTCACGCCTTGCCGTCGCTTGACACTGGCATTCGCCACGGATATGACGGGTCGACCTCGATCAGCGAGCTCATCGAGAACCTCAAATAGGCGAGTTTCCTAAAAAAATATAATTAGTCCGTCAGTTAAATAATCAAAAAATATTGGAGACGTATTTTTTTAATTAAACAAATAATGGTAAAGATATAGCGCGTTAAAGTTCCGTGTGACGTCACGGTGTGCTACACTTTTTCGCAATATGTGACGTCACGAGCCCCCACAACTAAACTTTGATGCGTTATATCTTTATAATTTATCGCTCAATTGACAAAAGAAAAAATACGTCACTAATATATTTTGATTCCCTAAATGACGGACTAATTTTAATATTAGTCTTTTGACGCTGGAAACTAGCCTATTTTCTACACTCTATATTATATGGTTTTGAGTCACTATTCACCAGTAACCGTAGCAGCAGTGGGTGTATGTAATTTATAGCCACATATCGGAAACGCCTCCACGCTGTAATATACTGTTGCCACTTCCGCCGTGCCAGTGAACCGAGTTCTTTAGGGAAAGCACGGGGTAATAATCATAAAATAATTCGCTTCTGAGACTCCGAATTTATAAGAATTTTTGGTATTTCGAAATATCTTTATACGTAAAACTTCTATCCCTCATAGTGTAAGTCCGTCATGGTATTTTTATTGATACAAAATTTCATCCAAATCCTTTCAGCTGTTCGGCCGTGAAAGCGTAATAAACAGACAGGCAGACTTTCCCACTTATAATATTAGTACGGAAGTATGGATTCCTACGGGATGTTTCGTTAGGACATTGCATTAACCTGTTTGTCCAAAAATCTGGAGTGCTATTTTTGAAACTGCAAATCACGCAAATTCGGCGAGTCGAATGATTTTTGTTCGAATAATTTAAATAATAATGAAAAGTCTTTCGTTATCGAACAACTTTTCTTCGACATGTGAGTCACACATTTTAAAAATAGGCTTTCATAACTCTCTGGTGATGGAAACCACGTTAGAACCAGTCTCCAAAAAAAAACTGTTCTCAGGGTGTGCAAGGCAAACAATAAGCTAGTTTCTAGGGTCAAAAGATTAACATTAAAATTAGTCCGTCATTTAGGGAATCAAAATATATTAGCGACGTATTTTTTCTTTTATCAATTGAGCGATAAATTTTAAAGATATAACGCATCAAAGTTTAGGAGTGGGGGCTCGCGACGTCACATGATCCGAAAAAGTGTAGCACACTGTGATGTCACACGGAAACTCAACGCGCCATATCTTTACCATTCTTTGTTTAATTTTCAAAAGAAAAAATACGTCTTCAATATTTTTTGATTATCTAACTGACGGACTAATTATATATTTTTAGAAAGCTAGCTTATTTGATATGAATGAATGCATAAGCTGACTTACTTAGAAGAATAATGAAACTAACAACTGATGATAAATTAATCAAAATCTTAATTACAATTACTCTACCTTTTAACAGTCGGTAATAAAACGATAATAACATTGTAATAAAATTGGTTACTGATAGAACTCGTCAAGTTTTAACTGTAACTCGTTAATTGAATTGAAAACTCTGTCTTGTAACTTGGAGGTAACCGATCGTGAACAATGTCGAAGGATCTTAAATTGTTAATTGATAAGACTTTAATTGAAAAACTTACGTTTTGTAGATTTTCTTGCATAGACCAATCGACATCCATACTAATATTATAAATGCGAAAGTCTGTCTGTCCGTCCGTCTGTCTGTCCCTCTGTCTGTCTGTTACGCTTTCACGGCTAAACCGCTGAACGGATTTTGATGAAATGTGATATGAATATAGTTGAAGACCCGGGGTCAAATATAGGCTACTTTTTGACGGAGGCGGAGCTGCGGGAAACAGCTAGTAAGTACCTAATAAAATCAATACATACGAAAGTACGCCTTCATGGTTTTTGTTCGATATCGAATGAATATATTCATTCGACATATATGTCATACATTTCAAAAATAGGGCTCCAGGACCTATTTTGTTTTTTTGGTATGTTGAATATTGACATTATTGATGAAACTAGATCAATGAATTAAAGGTACTTTTTTCAACTTCTAAGAGCCTGCAATGGTGGTGAAAGTTTGTACGACAACACACAAACTATACCAAGCAGAGCCATGGGAAATCCATACTAAAACATATCCATACTAATATTATAAATGCGAAAGTCTGTCTGTCTGACCGGGGTCAAACATGGGCTAATAAATAAATGAGTGACGTCTCTCTTTTATATGCAAACATTATGTAGAAAGGCGTATGTTACTCACACGTTGCCCAACCTGTGGATTTTATGGCCCTTACAACCTCACTGTCAAATCCATTTTCCTCAAATCGGGCGCTTTTTAGCATGGTTGCCATACACATACTTTTTCTACACATCTAAGGCATTTCTCTGATAAATCTAGTAACCCGACTACACAAAGCGAGATAAGGCGGCTTCACACGAGCCATTAATATCAATCACTAGCTCCTGAAACCCTGTCTATGGGATGATAAGCATTTCAATGGACCGCGACGGTTTTGTCGCTGAAAGGAACTGACAAACTTATTTTGAGACCCTTTGGATATTTTTTGGTGGTGAAATTCCTCTGCCCTAGTTTTATAAATTTGAAAGTTCATATCTTTGCAGTTACGTTGTAAGAAAATCTTTTAGATTCATAAACCTCGCATGTTCTTTGTTTGCGGGTCGTATTTTTCGTGAAAATAGTTGGTTAGTTTTTCTTTTATACCAAACATTATTTGGAAATAGATCAATAAGTATAATTTTAATTCAAATATTTTTTGCAAGTATCACGGACACGTTGCCGACCCTAAAGTTATCTTGTCACGGTATTTCAAAAGCCCTTATGTTTAATTCACTTGGATGCAAACTGTGGTTGTTTATATTTTGCTACTTATAAAATTGAATGAGCTGTACAATACTCTACATTCAATATAAGTGAGTAGAATCGCATATTTATGTGTCTCGGTGTTTGAACATTAATAACGGTCAATGGCGCGAAACAGCAATTTATGCAGAGTACAAGCCACTGAATGTCTAGCTTTGTCTTATGAGACGACGCCAGAATCTAAATAATAGAGGAAATTATATAGAAGCTATAGAAACCTTAATAAATAAAGCACTTATCAGAATGTTTTTTAATGATTTCTTATGTTTTCGCGATTGTTATTCATTAAATTAAAGCACTTTACAGCGTTAACGCTGTAAAGTGTTTGAAACGTCAGGTGTAAATAAATAAGTAATAAACGCGATAAAACCGTATTAAAATAGAATGTTTTTTGATTTCATGCTTATTTATCGACTTAAAATATTCAAGTTAGATTTTAAGAGTAAGTAAAGAAAGAAAATAGTGTACTTATTAAATAACTTGCAATACTCAAAGCTCAAGACTGGCGCGGGAAAGGTGTCAGACCTGGAAAAACATGGACAGACGATCTTAAAAGATCTTGATAAAGTGTAACTCTACACTCAATAGCCTGGCCACGGGGAAACTCGCCACGGCGATACAAAAGTATTTGTTTCAGTGCAGTAATGGTTACTACTCCTCATTTTGCCTCGCTAGTCACCAGTTCCCGCGACTTTTTAGTGCATTTGTTAGGTATTTCTTGTGGCGAATTCCCCCGTGGCCAGGCTGTAACATCAACAAATGAAGATGTATGGAAACAAATGGTGTTTGCCCAAATAGCTAAATAAAAAACAACTTGCAATAGGTACTGTTGGATAAAACTTGACAATTTTTAGTGTGTATTTGCAAACCACACAATATTTTTAACAATTATTAAAATGCCAATTGAGTATGGTCAGTAGTCAGTACCCTTCACCTGCGCGGAAACCATATTTGGTTCTTAACAATGTAATTTTTATTGTTATCAGCATATATAGTTTGCAGCAAGCAAGGGTAATTTACTAAGCAATTTCCATTAACAGCTATTTGGTATGCAAGTGTACCATCAGCGTACGGTTTAACCACTATGCTGCCATCTTGAGGTCGACCACAAGACGCAACGAATTAGCAACAGATATCTTATGCCACTTGCATGCCAGTGGCATTGTACCATGTCTAAAGGATACTCGATTTTATTTACTTATTATCTTTTTAACCTATAAAACAGAAGTTGTCAAGTCAAAACAGTACATATTGTAAGAATCGCATTGGTTCTCAAATACGTGTCAGTACTTATTAGGCTGAGAGGCAAAGTTTAGATTGTCAACTTAGAAAACGTGCTGTTGATTTTACACGCAGTTTGAAAACATATCATAATTCATATTGTTTGGAGATATTGTTTGAATAAATTACAGTTTTGGATCCTAGTTTCCTTAATAGGTAGGAACCTTAGATGTAAGATATGGTAACTATGTACAGAAGCATGCTTTTTTTATACTATTTAGTAGGCAAACAGGCGTACGGCCTATGCTGCCTAGTTACGTATCATGAGGATTAATAAATTACTGATAAACAATTGATTGATAATCGACTTAAGGCATTAAAATCACTCTATAACTAAAACTTTTGAGGTGCTCGTTAGTCGAGCGCGACCCGCGTATCCGTAGCGAATGCGCGTGTCAAGCGACGACGTGACGCGGCCACTATTGGATTGGTCGCAATTTTAGTGGCATTTTCTATCTTGAGCTCCTCCGTGCTTCGAAAGACACGTTAAGCCCCGGTTGTTATCGATAGATACCAGTCGTGAGGCTGTGTTAGATGCCTTAGGTCAATCTGAAAAATTTTGACAGTGTTGGCCACTAACACACCTCAGGTCATGTTCCTGTTGATCTGATTTCCCTGTAAAAAGGGTTACGGAGGTAAGACGGCAGTCGCTCCATTTTAATTACCAGTTCCGCCAAATCTATGACCATGACTTACAGCGTATCCTAGTACTTATAACAATTGGAGGACTTAATGCTAAGAGCATTCTCTACCAGTCAACCATTGGGAGAAACAGAAAGATAGTTTTAGAATATTCACAATGAAACAACCACTTGGTAACACGTTATTTATTGGAATGCTTATACATACAAAGATACGACTACCGCTTTATAATTGATATGCATACCCTACAATCCTCCACCCTTATTTACTAATAAAATAACAATTTATTTGTTTATATATTTAATTACAAAAGGTATGTTGATATAAACCCTGACTTAAAACAATGTTAGTATTTATTAATTTAGTGCCAGTAGGAAACACTGATAATGAAGTGATATTTATTAACTTAAAAAGAAAAAACAAATAAGTCTATTGAATATGATCTTAAGTTAATTATTACTAAGATAACTTAGGTACAATAAGCTTGCTTTTTATTTAATCTACACTGCCGTATTGGTCTGGAGCGGAAAGGTACAGCGGAATTTGGCACACTATTATTATTAGCTGTCTGTACATCACTAGACACAACATCTGACACATCTGCCTTTTCCCCTTCCTGAATCACCGGCATGGCCTCCGCCTCCGCGCTCTTACTAGAAGAATTAGGACGATAATAATTACTATCATGGCCTATCTCCTCTATAGCAGTGGATACTTTTGCTGTATCGCTACTAACGAGTGAGGGTTCCGAAGATGATGGTGGTCTAATTGGTAAACAAACAAGGGAATCTCTTGATTTCCGTCTTAACTGATCTACGTGCCTATGAAATCCTTTACCTGAACTATCCACGATTTTGTAATCGGTCGCACCATAAGCTTCTACAATTTTCCCTGCAATCCATTTATCTGGTTTATTATACTGGCGTAACCAAACTTCCTCGCCAGTCGTTAACGACCGATCGGAATTTGGACTACCTCGTAATTGTCGATTCTGGGCTATGTATACTTTGTTATCCCGATCTGGCTTTAACCTATCTAATTTAGTTCTTAACCGTCTCCCTAACATAAGTGTAGCTGGACTTTCGCCTGTCGTAGCATGCTCTGTATTACGATAATATAACAAAAAAGTATGTAAGGACTCGACTATGTCTGTTTTCTGGCGAGAAGCCTTTTTAATAACTTTTTTAACAGTACGTACTGCATTTTCAGCAGCGCCATTAGATGATGAATGGTATGCAGCAGAAAATAAATGGTTTATACCATTGTCCCTACAATACTGTTCAAACTCATTACTCGTAAACGGTGGTCCGTTATCAGATACTAATGATTTTGGTAAACCCCACCGCGCGAATAATTCCCTAAGTTTTCCTAAAGTACTACTGGCTGAAGTGCTATTTACGGGAAACACTTCTAACCATTTAGATCGCGCGTCGACCCCTATGAGAAATAACTTACCCAAAATTGGACCTAAAAAGTCGACATGGATCCGTGTCCATGGTTTCCCTGGCCACGGCCAGTGATGCACGGCACTCCGCGGCGGCGCGTCCACTTCCGCCGCGCACACGCCACACGAACGACACATCGATTCCAAATCTTCGTCTATTCCGGCCCACCAAACGTAACTTCTCGCCATTGCTTTTGTTTTAACAATACCCATATGTGGTTCGTGCAACTCTTTTAATATTAATTGTTTACAAGATTCCGGTATGACTAGCCTGTGGCCCCACATAATACACCCTAGTTCTTCATACAATTCGTTCTTTCGGTTGAAGAATGGTTGTAATCCTTTAATTTCAGAAACAGACGGCCACCCGTCTCGTATGTAACTTAAAATCCTACTTAACACAGGGTCACGTCTAGTTAAGTTAACAATTTTTTTGTAATCCAAAGACATCGCTTCCTGAGCAAAATGTAAGTACGTTTGCTCTGGTACTTCTAATTTTTCGCCCCGCGAGGACACTACTGGCAACCGTGACAAACCGTCAGCGCTGTTTTTTGTGGTATGCACGTATTCTATATCATAAGTGTAAGCTGACAAAATAACTGCCCATCTCTGCAATCTACTAGCGGCCATTGCTGGTATGCCATTTTTATTACCAAAAATACTAACTAACGGCTTATGGTCTGTTCTTAATAAGAATCGACGTCCATAAAGATACTGATGAAATTTTTTTAAACAGAATATTATAGCAAGGGCTTCTCTGTCAATCTGAGAATAATTCTTCTCCGCGTCAGTGAGAGAACGCGAGGCATACGCGACAGGCCGCTCGCTGGCCGCTTCACCGGACTCACCAGGTTGCAACATAATCCCGCCTAGGCCTCGCGCGCTGGCATCACTTATTAAAATTAATTTACTTTTAGGGTCATAATGTCTAAGTACTTGAGCCCCCGTTAAAGCTTGTTTAATATTTTTGAATGCTTGTTCACAATTCTTGTTCCATCGCCAAAAATTGTCTTTTTTTAACAATGCATATAATGGTTCTAATATCGAACTAATATTTTTGATAAATTTAGCGTAAAAATTAACTAACCCCAAGAAAGAGCGGAGTTCAGTAACGTTATTTGGTCGAGGCAACTTGACTATAGCTTCTACCTTCGAGGGATCCACTTTAACGCCATCTTTTGAAATGATATATCCTAAATATTTAACTTCGTCCATCATAAAAACGCACTTATTTTTTTTAAGTCTCATTCCGTGCGATTGTAACCGCTTAAATACTTTTTCTAATGCCTCTAAATTTTCTTGCTCATTTCGACCGCCTATGATGACGTCATCCAAAAATACCTCAACAAAGGGTATTCCTTTCAATAAATTCGTCATCGTGCGTTGAAAAATACCAGGGCTGGAAGACAGGCCGTAAACTAACCTATTGTACATAAAAAGACCACGATGCGTATTGATAACAGTATACCGCTTAGAATCATCTAGGACCAATTGATTATAGGCCTGAGATAAATCTAATTTTGAAAATACTTTCGAACCATTTAATCCTACTAAGAGATCGTCAATTCGAGGCAGAGGATACCTATCGACCAGTAAGACAGGATTCAAGGTTACCTTGTAATCCGCGCATATGAGTAGACCACCATCCGCTTTACTCACGGGCACCAAAGGCGTCGCCCAGTCTGAGCTCTCCACGGGTTCAATGACCCCGTCCGCCAGCATCGCGTCCAGCGCGGCATCCACCCTGTCCTTGAGCGCGTAAGGCAGAGGCCGAGCACGGCAGAACACCGGCGCCGCGCCCTGTCTCACATACAGCGATACCTGGCCTCCCGTGTACCTTCCCAGTCCTTCGCTAAATAACTCCTTATACCTGTCAAGAATAACATGTAATTTTTTATTTTTGTTTATAGTTTTACATTCCAAATTATAATTTTTCGTAATTACTGGTACCCTTATTTTTAATTCGGATAACCAATGTCTTCCAAGTAAAGACGTGGTTCCGTCCTCGATGACAAATAGTTCAAATTGCTTACAATTATTCTCGTATGATACTTGTGGTTTTACTACACCCTTTGGTGAAATTTTACTACCATTATAAAATTTTAATTGTAAGTTACACTTTTGTAATTTTAAATGTTTAAAATATTTTTCATATGTACTACTACTTATGCATGAAATAGCTGAACCTGTGTCTATTTCCATACACAATGGCTTATTATCAATAATTACTGTCAATCTTACCGGTTTGTAACCGTTCAAACTGAGTTGGTGAAACTCCTCCACTTCGGAAGAAGAGCTTTCCTCTTCATTCACGACATTGTAATGCACGTCACGTTTGCTCTTGTTTCGGAAATAATTGCCAGACGACTTATCATTTTTCGGGCACACGCGCCGTAGATGACCAATTTTTCTGCACTTGCTGCATTCAAAATGTCGGTAACGACATCCTTCTTTGTAATGGCCACGAACGCCGCACGCTTCGCATGTCCTGGTGCTCCAGGGTTGATCTTTTTGCCAGCCCTGCCTGCCGGCCGGCGCGCCCGCAGCCGGCGGCGGCGCTGCCACCCGCGCTCTGTACCCCGCGGCTCGGCCCCGGGCGCCCGCAGCCCCCAGCGCGTGCACCGCGCTGTCCTCCGCCGCCGTGCCCGCCGACTCAGCGGCCGACGATGTCAAGCCGCTCGGTTCTACCGCCGCCGCGATTTTCTCAGCCGCCTCCAACACGCAAGCTAATTTCATTGCATTCCCGAATGAAATTTCGTCTTTAGAAAATAGCCTTTGTCGAATAATATCACTCGATACTCCGCATACGAATTGATCCCGTAGGTTTTCGTCTAAATTATTCTTGAATTCACAAGTCCGTGATAGTTTCTTTAATTCCGCCACATATTGTGCAATGGATTCGCCGTTGTTTTGTCGTCTTAAACGAAACCGATAACGCTCCGCCAGTATAGAAGGTTTTGGGTTCAAATGCGTTTTAACTAATTCCACAAGACCCGTGAAGCTATAGTCCGAAGGCTTTTTAGGACTAGCCAAATTCACCATGAGTTCGTAGCACTTGTCACCTACAACCGTTATTAATGTCGGCACTTTAGCGTCATCTTTCACATCATTCACTTTAAAATACATCTCCAAGCGTTCACAATAAACGTCCCAATTTCCGGAGTCCAATGCAAATTCGTTAATTTTTCCGATGCCCATGACTGCGTATTATTTCAATTCTCGTCGCCACTTTAGAATATTCACAATGAAACAACCACTTGGTAACACGTCATTTATTGGAATGCTTATACATACAAAGATACGACTACCGCTTTATAATTGATATGCATACCCTACAGATACCAGTCGTGAGGCTGTGTTAGATGCCTTAGGTCAGTCTGAAAAATTTGACAGTTGTTGGCCACTAACACACCTTATGTGATGTTCCTGTTGGTCTGATTTCCCTGTAAAAAGGGTTACGGAGGTAAGACGGCAGTCGCTCCATTTTAATTACCAGTTCCGCCAAATCTAGGACCATGACTTACAGCGTACCCTAGGCTCCGAAGCATAAGCTGACGACGCAACTAGGAATACACGCTAGGATGATGGCTTATTATAAGGCAGAAAGTCAAAGTTTAGATTGTTAACTTAGAAAACTTGCTGTTGATTTTACATGCAGTTTGAAAACATATCATAATTCATATTGTTTGAAGATATTGTTTAAATAAATTACAGTTTTGGATTCTAGTTTCCTTAATAGGTAGGAAGCTTAGATGTAAGAGATGGTAAGTACAGAAGCATGCTGCCTACTTACGTATGATGAGGATTAATTAATGACTGATAAAATATTGATTGTAAATCGACTTAAGTCTACAATTTCCGAAAGGTCTAGTTACGCATTAAAATCACTCTAAGTATACTCGCAGGTAACTAAAACGTTAGTGATTGTAACTATTTTAAAGTATACCGTACAATAAAACCCCGTTGCATGATATAGCATCAAACGAAAAATCAGAATGAAAAACCCAAACAAAATGCATAACAAATCTATTCAGTTCCAGATTTATGATAGTTTGTAAAACAAAACGCAACAGAAGTTTACAATACATGCATTATTCATTTCGCAAACCGAGACTTACAAAAACTTGCGACTTGATGATTGACGACCAAACTAATTCTTTTTTTTCGATTCCTCCCTTCAGATTAGGACGCCCCATTGATCTATCGTAAGGACGAGCCCAAAGTTGCGACGAAATGGTACCCTTAAAATAATTTATTTATTAAAACTTTATTGTTCCACAAAGTACACATATACTTATAACAATTGGAGGACTTAATGCTAAGAGCATTCTCTACCAGTCAACCATTGGGAGAAACAGAAAGATAGTTTGGCGCAAAAAAGTTAAGGGGGAAAAATGTACTACTTATAGAGCAAATTTTATCAAAACCTTAAGCTACGTAAACATACTTAAAACATACATAATGTTCGTATAAGGGCCGAAGCTACAGTCTTCTACTAACTGCAGAACAAATTATTTGTGTCAATTGTAACAAAATATCTTAATTGAATGAAAAGTTTTGAGACAAAAATTTGATGCGCATAGTTTTGGCCTCATCTGGTATTGACAAAAAAAGGACACATTATTTATTGGGGGTTGAGTGAGAGTTGAATATATAATTAAACCTAAAAAATAGAGTACATCGTTTCCTAAATAACAATTTTGTTCATGTATAGAGTATTTCATTTATTATATGAGCAAAATGTACAATGGCGTTGGGTCCATCCTAAGTTGAAATCATTGGGCTCACTGACAGTGCTCATGGTAGGGGTGGGTCCAAGACGGACATGACTACGCTTTTAGTTCCCCTAGCTGTCAATGGTTAATGTACCCATGGTGCCTAATCAGACACTGATAATTTTCTTTTCGATATCGCGGTCTTAATTTTTTTGGACATCTTTTTGTTGGAATTTCGGTTTAAAAAGTCCCGCGGAAAAATTGGTAAAAAGCGTACTTTTTACCATGATACACAAACAATACTTACAATGAAGTTTTATTTTTGAATGTTAATATTATCTATCAAAAGAAGAAAAAAATTTTTTTTTTTTAATAAGATTTAATCTAATTTTAAACGATAAGTCTTTGTGCCTCCCTGGTTTTGTTAAATAATGTGTTTCTGTTTTGGTGCTTAAAGAGTATTGCTGTTGTATTGTTAAACTAGTAACAGAAATTCACTCAAAAGAACGTGTTTGTATAATAAAGTTTAAAAAAAATGTTTTCATTTGTCTTGTTCCTAAAACACTAATATTAGGTACTTCAGTAAGTTATAATGTGTTTATAAGTTAGTTTCAAAATAGTAGATACAGTTGTAAACGCATCCATAACATATGGACAAACTTCAGTTTTAATATGTTGATTAAGCTAAAAAAAAATATATATTTTTATTTGGTAAATGAATAAAAAAAGTAATAAATAATTTGTTAATTCTAGCTACATTACTTACATACTCTTTGAATTTTTTATTCAACCCTCAAAAGTTTAACGTTTTGTTTAGGAAGATAAAAGAAATACGTAGTTTCGTCCGATTTAATATTTCCTAAACTAGCTTCAATGGGTTGGAAGATCCAAATGGGATGTTTGGCGAACTTTTCTGACTGAAAAGAAACTTTTAAACGTTGTTATTTATCGTCCAAATTCTTACATTAATCTTCTTCTGAATATTTATGAAACTGGCAGCAGTTGATAAGTTGTATCTCTACAATTCAGTTACTTTCGTAAATTGTTCTAAAATTATTTCTGACAGGAAATGTAAATTTTAGGTCGATTAAAATTCAAGAAGAGACGTTTATTTTTGGATAACAAAAATTTTAAAACATGAAAGGATGTCTCACTTTCATGATAAAAAATAAGGCACTTTCTTCGGGTTTATTTTGAGATACTATATTATCACGTGAGATAGGTCTCAAATTTTACCTATAATAATAATTTCATACTTTGCATTCACAGGTTGTGATTTATCGGCCCTCCTCGTACGTTTGCGCTAGGACAACCTGTCCTATTTTCGAAATGTTTTGTTGAGCCTATACCAAATCTTTAGCCAGCAACTCACACCCTGTTGCAGGTTGCAGGCTCGATTAAGTGTGAAAGAATGCGGATTACCCTAGATTGCTTCCTAGATCGTGACGTCTGTAGGCTTTTGCACGAGCTACGATTTTGGTAATTGGCAAATTCTATTGAGAAAGGAACGTTGGTTTCAATGTTTTTTGGCAAATTCATGGCAATAAACACAAAAGAAATAAAACATCACGATTTTACCCCCTAACACTCCACTCCTCGCTCCATTGTCCCGAAGATTGTCCCGACCTGTTTCCTACAAATCTCTACCCGTCACTTGCATTACTGAAAAACATCGCAGACGGAATGAAAAATGAAATTCAGACAATGGCATTGTCGGTGACGGCCATTCAGCATTCTAATGGCTTGATTCCTAATCAGCCAGGTGCGGGCTTAATTGGTTGAGTAATTATAACCTCAAATTTGGTTTGTTTATTGTATTAAAATAAAATGTTTCTAGGAGTATGGAGAACTCATTTTCGTTGAGCAATTTAAGATATCAGAAAATAGGCGAAGTTTTTTTTATTCACGGCATGATTGAATAGAAATCGTAGATAATCAAGCGTACGAGAATCTCTGCCTTACTTACTATAGAAGCGTAATTTCAAGTAAACTGATATGTATTGTTTATTTTCGATTAGGCAAGAGTAACAAACATCGACCCATACCCAAAGCATATAAATTTATAAGCGTATCACTTCTGGTTAGGGTTGACACAATATTGGTGTCTTCTTTGGTGTTCCAATAAAATACAAATAGTCTTGTCTTAAATCTACAAGGAAGGGCGTAACGACCGACATTTTTGATATATTGTCACTAAAGTATACTTACCTAGTTATAAAGTGTGTGAAGAGGAAATTTTTATTTTTTTTATTTTCACCACCCATTTATTATTTTCACTCATTAGCAATAATTCCTCCTCCTGCCGAGACCTGTTCATGGAAATGTCAACTATTGATATAGCCGAGGACGGGTTTTGGCAGGAGCACCACATGACATCAATCCCGCGCAAGCCTCTCAAAGGACCGGGGTAACTCGTGAATTCCAAAAGGAGATACAATAATAATAAAAACTCTTTATTGCACCAAGAACTGAAATACTATTAATTTGCTTTTTGAATAGCCGAAAAAAAATTATACCCATATTTTTCAAATAAAATAAAAAATTGACGTTTCATTCAAAGATATATGTTTGAAACATTAAAATATTACAAGGGAAATGATTTTCACATTTCATTTATCTTCTCTGTAAATCCTTGGTATAAAATTCTAAACATAATTTCTCGAGCTTTTTTAAGGAGTATTTTTTTTATTTGACAACTTTTTTATCGGGTTGTTTATTTACTTGTGGCAGCCCTATTCCGCATTATCCAGTGGAGATTGTATCGGCGAGTCCCGCGTAATTGCGATGCCGGGCGATACCAGTCTGGACGTTTATTGATTGAATGCATTTTGAGGATCTGCAGATTCTGGTCACGCTTGACAAACAACATTAAATACCGTGTGGTAGCTTGGAGACATAGCTTTGTAGTTTACAAGCTGTTTCCAGCAGCTCCGCCTATATCAAAAAATAGCCTATGTTTGATCGGGTCTTCAACTACATTCATACCAAATTTTATCAATATCCATTCGTTGAATGAAAGCGTACTAGACAGACATAATTTCACACTTATAATATGAGTATGGAAATATGAATATGGAAAGCAGTTGCGTACCAGAAGACACGGAGTCATACGCATAGCCTACGCTGGACTTCGGGTCTTCAACTATATTAACATCAAAATTCGATTCGCCGTGAAAGCGCATTTGTGATATTTTAGTGTAGATTAGCTTTTCCGTACGACTTCATCCATTTAGGGACGATTTTTGGAAAAAAAAATATCCTTATTATATCCCGGGTCTTCAAGTATGCCCATGGTATGTCCATGCTAAATTTCAGATATTCTTTCGCATAATATTAGTATGGATTTCAAAGTGTCCTGTACTGTTTTGTGCGATAGCAATGTGAAATGACGGATTTTTAAAAGAAAATTATATTCAGGATTTCTTTTTGTTTTTTGATGAAAATCATTCGGATGCACCGATTATGAATGACTCACAGATTATGAAATCAAAACCATTTCTAATTGCACTTCTGCTAGTAGCAACATCAAGTATCTAAAATGGTTGTAAGAGGTTCAATTACGTTTTTCTTAAAGTGTTCTCAAATGCAATGTGGAAAAATGTCAAAGGCATTAGGAAAGTCGCTCACTGTAACGTATTTCGTAAACTCATCGTTTATAAACCGTTTCCTTCTAAAGTGTGATCATTGCACGGGTCATCATAGACTGGACTCCCAATGGACATTTGTTGGACTATTATTCCTATTTACTGTTCTTGAATGTTTTAAGTTTATTGTTAAAAACTTTAAAATGTGCATACATAGGGCGCACTGTAAGTTTCCGGAACCGTTGGCCACTTACATAAACAATATTCAAAAATTTATTGCAACATTTGAAAATAGAACTCTTTGGCTGTAGAATGCAGTTTGTTTCATCTGACTGTCTTCTGTTTTTACCTTGTGGCGCCATTTAAATAATCGTGTGTCTGCATCAACATGGATTTAACTCGGGAAAATTTTCGTAGTATGATTTTCTACGATTTTAAGTGTAATTTGACAGCTCAACAGAGCATCGCTCGGCTTGAAACAGCTTTTGGCAATGAAGCACCATGCAAGACAACTGTTTATAGCTGGTTTGCAGAATTCAAGCGTGGTCGTATCAATCTCAGTGACGAATCTCGCGATGGTCGGCCGTCCACCGATGTGACCAACAAAAACATCAATGCTGTGCGCCGTATGATTGAAACAGACAGGCATGTGACCTACCATGAAATTCGCGCATCCTTAGAAATAGGCATGAGTCAAATACAATTAATCCTACACAAACATTTGGGTGTGAGAAAGCTGTGCTCGCGGTGGATCCCACACAACTTGACCGAGGCTCAAAAAACGGACCGCTTCACTTGGTGCAGTGCCATGCTTACCAGATTCAACGAAGGTGCGTCAAATTTGGTGTGGGACATAGTAACAGGCGACGAAACATGGATTTATTGCTACGATCCCAAAACAAAGCAGCAATCGAGCGTATGGGTCTTTCAAGATAAGCCGAAACCAACCAAAGTGGCGCGCGTGAAAAGTGCATCTAAGCGGATGATTGCTTCTTTTTTTAATAAAACTGGACACGTGGCTACTGTTGCTTTAGAGAATCGTCGTACAGTGAATAGTGACTGGTACACGACCATTTGTTTGCCGGAAGTTATTGACGAACTCCGTAAAAATTACCGTAAACGCCGTATCATCCTGCACCACGACAATGCTAGTTCTCACACGGCCAGACAGACAAACGACTTTTTGAAGGCGAAAAATGTAGAACTCATGAGTCATCCTGCATACAGTCCCGACCTGGCATCTTGTGACTTTTTTCTGTTCCCAAAATTAAGAACCAATTACGCGGTCAACGATTTTCATCACCAGAAGAGGCTGTCGAGGAGTATGAAAAACACGTTTCAGAGGTCACCACAGAGGAGTGGCACAAAAGTTTTCAAAACTGGTTTCATCGAATGAAAAAGTGCATAGACGCCAAGGGAGATTATTTTGAAAAACAATAAATTAATTTTGTACCTTTAATAGTATTTTTTCATATTCATTCCGGAAACTTATAGTGCGCCCCACGTATTTGCATAACAAAATAGGTAATCTTGAAAATTAAATTATGTATATAAATGAGCAGAATTTGTTTAATGATCTGATTTAATCATCTAAAAGGGAGCGAAGAACACACCAGGTTATGTCCAGACCGTCCATCAATAAAACATCTCCATATCGCCATTATTGTTGCGATTTTATTTCTTCAACAAGTCCTACTGTGCGAAAACCTTAACTTTTGAAGGATTAATATTAAAGTACCCATTTTGCGGCTTTCTCTCCATTGAAAGGTTCAAAGGGAGGGAGGTACGAACGACCTAAGATCTGTAATTAACAGGTTCCATAGACACTTTCAATCAGAGGCTTAGCATCAAACAATTTTGCTTACCATAATGACGTCACGATGACATAGGGATAGGGTTGCCACTCTGTAATTACCCGGAATCAGGGTAATTCGGGACGCTGAGTACAGTAGGCTTTTTGCTCGTTAGTAGTAAGTTGGGGTCTGATTAGTGGAGATTATAATGAATTATTCTAAAAAATAATTTAAAAAAAAAATGATTGTTGAACTTACACTTCTGGAATAAACATCACATCATAAAAATATTATTATAAAAAAAATATACAAATTTTGGGCACTTTACCACAAATTTGAACTACATAATATTATATAAGCCCTTAAAGCTTACAGATAGTTCAAATCAACTACAATTATAGCTTTTTGTCCCCTAATTAACCTTACTAAGGTTAAATGTATTGGAAGATTTGGAACTCCTAAGTTAACTGTAAATTATTTGACAACTCTGTACCTACCTACATTTATGCAAAAAGGAACTTGAACTATATTTACGTATTATTCCTACGCCCTAAAGTCAATCGGAAGAAATTTGCGCTAAGTTCGCCTTTGTGCCTCAATGTCTTTATTTTGAAGATATGTTTCTGTAATATTTTTCATTACTTGTTAAATATTATGTAAGCAAGCACATTTTTACACTCTACAAATAAATGTCCTTTTTATGCTTACGTATATGACATATTATTTTTCGTTTAAGTTCATTTCCAGATTTAGTCACATTATAGAGCCATTGTCTAGCAATTTCTCAATCTCTTAGTATTTCGAGTAGTCTTAGTTTAACGCTGACAAAGTCACCCGACCCGCACGCACCATTGAGCGCGGTTCGCCGCGTCATCTTTGCCCAGATTACAGTAAGCGAATGGATTTACCTCGCTAACCTACCTTAACTATTGAAAAGCGACATCATAATTTGTGACTTATAAAGCGTAAGAGTATTTTAAACGCCATAGGATTTATTCAATGCGCCATCGTCATCATAATGCGACTGGTTCTAATGGGATCCGTAGCAAATTATTTTTCCTATATCTCATTATTTTATGGCGTTTGTTAGTGGCTTTCCTTGTTATGTAAGAAAAGCCTTGCTTCCCGAGTAGTGTTATTGAATCATGGACCCTGTTTTTGCCCTTAGGATCATCATAGAGAAATACAGAAGGAAGAATTTTTGTACAAAGAATTTTTTAACACATTTGCTCATAAAGTGTCTTTTATTTCAATGTAATTAGGTCTTTAATGGGGGTTGTAAACAACACGTTGTTTATGTTATAATCGCACGACTTGTATAGTAATAGTTTTCACATCGTCACGGTATTTTTTTTTTATTTACGTCAAGAGGTTTTTAGTCTCAAACCAATTCAGTGTTGTTGCAAAAAATATAAACTATTTTAGGCATTCTTTATGCATTCGCCTTCTGCTCGTGCCTATCTATATACCGCCTCGTAAATAATGACCAACTTCGCACTCTTGTGTCATCATCTACTATTACTTAGTTACTGGACATCTAAAGTACATAGGGACTATTATTAATTAATAATAAATTAATTTTGTACCTTTAATAGTATTTTTTCATATTCATTCCGGAAACTTATAGTGCGCCCCACGTATTATATGTAAATATAATGCCTAAAATATATTTATTTACCAATACATGTTTCCCACAGCTTCGCCTGTGTCAAAAAGTATCCAAGTCAAGTAGTATGTTTGACCACGAGTCTTCAACTGTATTTATACCAAATTTCATCAAAATCCTTCTAGCGGTTTGGCCGTGTAAGCGTAACATACAGACAGACTTTCGCACTTATCTATACTAATACTAGCTTTTTCCCGCAGCTCCACCTGCGTCAAAAAGTAGCCTATGTTTGACCCCAAGTCTTTAACTTTATTCATACCAAATTTCATCAAAATCCGTCTAGCGGTTTGGCCGTGAAATCGAAACAGACAGACAGACTTTCGCATTTATAATATTAGTATGGACAGTATGGAAGTATGGATTTTTGACCCCGGGTCTTCAACTATATTCATACCGTAACAGACAGAAAGACAGACAGACTTTCGTATTTATAATATTAGTATGTTGGTATTAGTATTAATTGTTTGTTTGAACGCGTCAATTTAAAGGACCACTGGTGTGATTTTAAAAAATATTTCAATATTGGATATACTATTTATCGAGGAAGGCTATAGGCTAGGACGAAGTAGAGACGAGCTGCTAGTAATATTTTATTTTTTTATTTTATATTAGATTTTCATTGGAGCAATAAAGAGTTTTTACTTAGGTACTTATTGGACATCCAGGGTGATTTCTGTCGTGTCCTAATTGCTCATAATAAACCACGTTTACAATGGTCAAGGGCCAGTCGACCATAGCTACAAATAAGCCAGACAAATGTCGCAAAGCGCGAATTAGCCAAACCCCTTCTAATTGCGCGCCACCCCTACAAGGGTGCGAAGGCTTAGCAATTATGTTGCTTTTTTTTACAGCCCTTATTGATAGCCTGGGGTTTGGTGTAACTAGAGTATAGGGGTTGTCACAAGGTTTCGTATAGGTAGACTTTTGAACTTATATATTTAGAACTTAAAGGCATCATGTTAGTAAAAAAATATGCAGTTTTATTATTTATGCCTGTTAAATGCTAATTAATTTAATAGTGCATTGTTGTGTGTTTTTTTAGTCCCTAAGATACTTTGAGGGATGGGTGAAATAATATTGCATTATTTTGAAGAATTTCGTGCCCACTGCCATAAAATATAAATATCTACTAAGTTTATTAAAAATAATTCAATTTGTTGATTCCTTGATTAGTTACCGTTATGGTTGCTATCCATATCCATACTTCAATCTAATATATAAAAATCAATTGCTGTTCGTTAGTCTCGCTAAAACTCGACAACGGCTGGACCGATTTGGATATTTTTGGTTTTGAATTATTTGTGGAAGTCTAGGGAAGGATTAAAAGGTGAATATATTTGGAGGCGGTACGAAATTTGCCGGGTCAACTAGTACTTAATATTATAAATGCGAAAGTCTGTCTGTCTGTCTGTCTGCCATGATGCACGATGCTGATGAAATTTGGTACGGATGTAGTTGAAGACCCGGGATCAAATATAGGCTGCTTTTTGACGCAGGCGGAGCTGCGGGAAAAACTAGTAGTTAATAAAAAAAAATTTTGAATGTTTCTATAGAGATTATATTTTAGTTTTAATTTTTATTAGAACTTATTTTGTGTCTGACTGTTGGTCCTCATTTGAAACTTTCCGGAGTATTGAACGGAAGAGTACAATGCAAACCTTAATCAATATCCACTGTTAGAATAAAAATAATGTGTTTTATACTTAAGATGAGCAATTAGAGAAACAATCCATCCATTTAATAGGCTAGTTTCCAGGGTCAAAAGACAAACATTAAAATTAGTCCGTCATTTAGGGAATCAAAATACGAGTATATTAATGACGTCATTACAAAAATACGTATTTTTTCTTTTGTCAATTGAGCGATAAATTATAATGATATAACGCATCAAAGTTTAGAAGTGGGGGCTCGTGACGTCACATGTTGCGAAAAAATGTAGCACACTGTGACGTATATTTATTTTGTTTAAGTGGATTAGAGTTAAATAGAGGATATTATAGTCTTTAGTCTTTGGTAGCTAGTTATTAAAATTCGGTACAACGTGGACGAAAAAAAATTCAAAAGTTAAACAGAAAATCAATCACACATACAGACAAGCAATTCGCACACTATTATCACTCTATCACTACATGTCAATGTCCTACACCCCATTTGATATTTTCGCTCACCCCATTAAGTATAGATACTTACAAACATTCCACAAACATATTCGTTACATGGATCATCTTAATTTGAACTCTATTTCACTACAAATAAGATACAAGTAAGATGGAAAAATAAGCTTGTTATGGTAGCTACGATCGCAATTTAAGTAGTATGTGACATTGACCCGTAGGGAGTAAGGAATGATTCATCCCTTCAAGGAATTGAGGGAAAATGGAAGACAATTGAATGGTTGTCTCATGGTTGTCTGGTAACTGTTTCTTTTTTTATTTGTGGTATTAATGATTGAAACCACAAGTTGTCTATGAAAGTTCAATGTTCAATGGTTGTCTGGTAATGTTTTATTTTTATTGTGATATTAAAACCTCAAATTTTTGTCTATGCCGACTACATTTACTTTGAGCGTAATATTGGGTTTTAAAAATAATAGGTAAAGCCTTTTAAGTTATATTCATAATTGACATTGAGGTAAGATTTTTTTTTCAATGTACCTAATCAATTTTATTTCTTGGTCAATCAAAAAGCCGCTTCCTTTTTTTGAGTTTCGATTGACGTATTTTAAATAAATTCGTAGACAAAACATGAAAATTTGTAAATTTAGTAATTATCAGGACCATTGATCTAGAAAATACGATTTTCTGGCGTAAGTTCAAAGAGCTTATAATTTGTAGAGTTGAGAGTACCAATTATAAATTTTAATTAGAATCCCTTGTTTAGGTATTTGTTTCTTCAAAAATATTTTTTAGGATACTTAGTACAATGTAGTGTCACTTTGACCTCTCACGAAATCCAATAGAGAAGTATTATGGTTATAAAATACTAGCTCAAGAAATAAGTAACCAAAAAAATAATAGACCTTTAGACATCTTTGAGCTTAATACGTAGACGATAGAACCGACGTTGTTACAGTGTATTGAAAAACAAAAAGCAACAAAAAAGAATCCACGCTAGCCGCTAGCTAACTTCACTATGCAAACTAAAATTCAAAATTCGAACGCTAAAGTTCACGTAGACATTTACAAATTGGTGTCCCGCGCGTCACGCGACATCACTCACCGTTCAGTTCACTAGTTCACTCATTATGAATGACTGACTCACTCTCTGACTCGGCGCGTGCCAGCTTGACGCTTCACTTGTTTCATTGAAAGACTTTTTTAGTAGAACGTGCTCAACAGCGATTTGTGATTGTAATGACGCAGATATTTATTGATTGTGTGAATTCTTCTCATTTGTATTTTCCGATCTTATAGAAGCGAAAATAATATTTGCAATTTAGATCTAAGTTGTACACTTTTATTTTGTTACTTATAATAAACTAGCTTTTTCCCGCAGCTCCGCCTGCGTCAAAAAGTAGCCTATGTTTGACCCCGGGTCTTCAACTATATTCATACCAAATTTCATCAAAATCCGTTCAGCGGTTTGGCCGTGAAAGCGTAACAGACAGACAGACAGACTTTCGCATTTATAATTAGTATGGAAGTATGGATATGTGTTGTTTTATAGCCCGACCAGGAAAATAGCAACCTTGGCCATAAAAGAATTAGAACTAATTTATGTTACTGGCAACTAGGTATTCAAGTAACATTCCGTCATCTCAATGTCATCTGCCAAAAAGAGACAGGAGTGGACGTTGTGTTTTTTGTGATTATCAAATAAAAATATTTATCAAATTAGTAAAAATAATATATAGTCATGAGAGAAAAGTGATCTATAAGATGTTAATATATTTGATGGGAATGAAAACGAAGGATTGATTTCTATTTCATTAAATGGAATTGTCAAAATGTTGTTGACATGATACATACAACAAGTTGCCGCCTAAAGGCGACCAGTAGCGACGCCAATGCAGGGTTTTTATTTTCCTGGTCGGACTATACCATGGAGTAATTATAAAGAGGAGATGCCGTTTGAAATGGCGCAGTGACGTGATCATTGGCGCCTCGCCGACACTGCAGTGGGCGGAGCTTGTCATTGCTCGTGCTCTATGATTGGAGCCATGGCCGAAACCAAGCACCCCGCACGTCTGCCTTCCGCCCCGTGTAGCCTCACAAACGCTTTCTTATAAAACGCTTATTACAGCATCTCCTCTTTGTAATTACTCCATGGACTATACTTATTATTCCAGATCGATGAATGTAATTCCGTCTCTCTGTTCGATTGGGTTTAAAGTTATGGGAAGAAACTTTTAAAAGGCGCCTTTGGTGTGCGTGCATGCCTACAGTTTCAATAATCATGCCTTATCTCATTGAGAAAGGAACGTTTATCGGTTTCAATGCTCTTTGCCATCTTACCCTTGAGTCCAAACAAACACCAACAAAACAAAACCACTAACTGGCAAAGCCTCTCAGTCTAGAGTGAATATTTGGACGGAGAGATACCCTTCGGCCTCATCTCTGCCGTTATCGGAGTGCCTCCCTCCTGGACATGACCTGCCATGGCTTACTTGGAGGTCTTTAAACAGACTCCGGACTCTCGTAGGCCGAAGCAAGGAAAACATGTTCAGGTAAGGCTACTGCTCGTAGGTGGCCTGCCAGTGCGGTGTCTCTCCCCAAACCATGACGCATCTCCTGTCCTGTCCTGCGTGCCACCGACAATGCCTTGTTGGTGGCGGAGTTTTGGTCCTCTGAAGTTTGATAACAGCCAGAGTCGACTCGCAAAGAAGAAGAAGAATGCTCTTTGCCTTATCTACAGACTGTGTGTTCAAATCATGTTCTAATATGCATTATTTTTTCTTGGTGTTAAGAACTGAACCTTTTTAATAGTAAATAGTTTGTATAATATCTTTTAATTTTTTTTGTTGGTTATCATGTCACGTACTCACAAAAATACCTGCGTGTTTTATTTTCCAGTCCAAATATTGTCCCTAAAATACTAGTTTATTACACTTGGTTTTTAATTAAATATTTTTTATTTCGAATTTATCAAGTCGACGACCATGAATAATGAATAATAATTTTATATCTTTTAAGTATGCAAAAATGCTAAAAAAACATTTAAGAGTAGAAGTCACACAGCAAATACGCGTGTCAAGCGTAAGACGCGGCCAAGTGTACTTACAGTATATAGTATGTTATATGAAGTTGAAACTAATAACATAGCTATTTAGCAGTTTATATTTAAAAAAAAAAATGTTCTTAACATGAGTATGCTATTTGTCGACACAAATCGGTTAAAGATGACTTCGCGCATTTTATAAGTTTTTTTTATCTGTAGAGCTATAAATAAGTGGATTGAACGCGACGAATATTGTCGCCATTTAGTGGCGCACTAGGAATACACACTAGGATGAAGAACGAGTAAAAGTCACATAACATTAAGTCCCTTATTCCCACTAGTTTGCTGTTTAAGTCATGTCAAGTACAAACCCATCACATACAAAAAGAGACTATCGTGCTCACACATTCGACCAAAATAAATGACGGACTCAGGACTCAAATTACTATCCTTATCTCACAACACGAGGCTGGCGCTTCTAATTCCACTATTCTCTCACTTCTGATAACAACAATCTCATCACAACACTATGATCACAGACTTGTTAGTACGACACGTGACTAGCACGTGCTTATAGCAAAATGAACTAATTGATATATTTAGCCCTAGTTCGGCCCTGTTTTTATGTATAGGGTGTGCAAATTATTCCATAATTGGAGACCGAGTTTAATTGGTATTGTATAATTAATACGTCACAAATTGGCAAATAGTCCGATACTAGTGTAAATAATCAATGGAATATTCAATTTATAACTGCATTTGTTTATGTATGTATCTCATGTATGAAGAAAGAGTTAAACAACGTTATTAAGTAAAGATATTGAGTACTATTTGATTTAAAAGCACCACCCGTTAGGGTTTTTTTCTGATCATGGTAAAATACAACAAGCAGAGTTTTAAAGTTAAGCAAGTGGTCTGTCAGTAAAATAAAAAATTCTTGTAAGTATTTAGAGTATCTAATGCTGGAAAATAAGACATAAAGTTTTAGCAGATTCCTAGATCCCAGATAGGGTCTATGCATTTTGAACTTAGAGTAAGAATTATGAGGATAGGTCGGGCTACCCATATTTTGGGTAAAACAAACCACATTTATTCTCGAACCACATTGTTCCCAAAACTATTAAGTATATTTAGTTTATAAGATTCTCGCAATTCAAATAGAATAAATACTAAACTAACATTTATCAAACAATATCTTCGAAGTAGAAATATGTCACGAACACCGCTGACAAAAGACACAATGCTCAATATAAACCCCAAACGGCTTTATCTCCAATACTTCAAAAGGACATAAACTGATATACCTAAATAATTTATCGACGTCTCAGCGAGTCCTTTTCGTAGACCACAGCATTTCTTTCGACCAGATGGGATTTTCATCGACACAAATCTGAGAGCCATCTGTGCTTGAAACCCTGTGACGGTGACACACTGCCCTAAAAAGAAAGAAAAAAGAAAAAATGTTCATTTGGACGAAAGTTCTATAAAGAGTAATTGATTTTATTGATTGAATCACATATTGGTTAGTGCTTTCCTTGTTTCATGAATTTGGAATGTTATATTTGTGCTTCATTTAAAACGTTCTGTTTATTTTTCTTTCTATTTTTTTTAATGGTTATTGTTCCTCGTCATTCAATTTGTAGCTGCTCAGATGCAAATAAATTCATTTTCAGTCTACTCGATGTCTCTAGGACAAATTTTCTTTAGACATAACGTGTTGCCAAACAAGAAACAGGAATTAAAATAACAGCAAACATACATTCAAAAACATGTTTGTGTTTTTGTCGTATATAACGTATTTACCACAGCTATTAAACAAAACAGTGAGGCATTTAGAAGTAAATCACGCTACAGCTTAATTAAAAATATTTAGTCGTTTATACAATTTTTCTCTTTTGAAATGTACAGTCCGTCTGTGTTCGACTGTAAACAGCAAGCATTTGGCAGACATGAGGCACATTTGAAAAAAACACATCATTCGAAATTATGTAATTATTGAAGAGAATCTCCAAACAGCATAACAGTGTGTCTCAAATATTAGAGGTCGTTAAAATTCAATTGTGCTGACCCCCGGTGTAGATGTAATATCTCTATTGAGCGATAATTGCAAATCATTTGCGGCGAGGGCGCGGTTATATGGTGAAATGCGTTTTTTCCCATAGACGAAATCATTACGTTCTCATTATAATCTCAAATTGAATTGTAACCCCCTGTAGTTCGAATTCATTATTTGAATTTGAATATTTGTGTTCGGTCGGCTAATTCGCAAGACTAAATAAATTCATAATGATTTCTTATGTTTTCGCGATTGTTATTCATTAAATTAAAACTATTTTAATACGGTTTTTATCGCGTTTATTACTTATTTATTTACACCTGACGTTTCAAACACTTTACAACGTTCAGCGTCAGGTGTAAATAAATAAGTAATAAACGCGATAAAAACCGTATTAAAATAGTTTTAATTTAATAAATAAATTCAATCAACATATCAGTATTGAATTTAATTTTCTGTTTTATTCGACATTGTATGATTTTTTCTAATTAATTCAATCAAATATAAAAAATATAAAAAATCAAAAATATAGTATGTTTCGGTTTATTAGCACGTTCAGTAGGGTCAAACTAAAAGTTCTTAGAAAATCAAAAACTGAGCACACTAGCAAGTTATTCCTTTTATTACATCTTTTCAAAATAGTGTCCTTTCACGTCAACACATCTCTGTATTCGATGGAACCACTGAGAAAAGCACTTTGCTCACTCGTCTTTACGGATCTCTTCGACGGCGTTTTGAAACGCAGCCACTGCTTCCTAGGCGTCCATACAACGTTTTCCTCGAAGTTTTTCTTTTATTTTTGGGAATAAATAAAAATGGTGCAAGGTGCGAGGTCGGGGCTATATGGCGGGGGACCTAGTAATTCCACGTTTGATGTCGCCAAATAGTCGATCGTTCGCCTGGCGGTGTGCGACGAGGCGTTGTCGTGGTGAAGGAGGATCCTACTGCGAGGTCGTTTCTCCCGAACTTTTTCCAAGACAAGTGGCAAACAATTGTTAGTATACCACTCTGCAGTAACTGTTTTTCGATCCTCTGAAACAATTGTCGCGTAATGTCCGGTCCTTCCGAAGAACGAGGCCACCAACTTTTTTCCCACGCTTCTACCTCTCTTCACTTTAGTTGGCAACTCCTCGGAAGGAAACACCCACTGAGCAGACTGTCTTTTGGTTTCGGGATCATAACAGTAAATCCAGCTTTTGTCACCCGTAAGTTTTTGGGCCTCGGTCAAATCGTGAGGTATCCACCGGGCACAAAGCTTCCTGGCCGCTAAATGTTCATGCAGGATTTTGTGCACTTGGCTCATACCGATGCCTACACTTGCCCCAATCCGCTGCTAGGTCACTCTTTTGTCAGTCTCTATCATACGCCGCACTACACTGACGTTATCTTCAGTCGTCGCCGTAGAAGGCCGTCCCTCACGCAGATCATCGGTGAAATTAGTGTGACCACGTTTGAACTCATTAAACCAGTTGTAAACAGTGGCACGAGATGGAGCTTCATCGTGAAAGACCAATCGAAGTCTATCATAACTTTCTTGTTGACTTAAATGACAACGAAAGTCATCAAAAATCATTGCACGAAAATTTTCTCGCGTTAAAATTAATGCTGACGTGACACAGACAATTTTCAATTTGCCGCCAAATCGTAAAACAAATGACAAATTAATAAAATACATACTCAATAATATTGGCAAAGAGTTCCATTTTCAAAATTTTAACTTATTTTTTTATTATACTGTTTACAAGTGGTCAGTTCTAAAGACTTTCAGTGTCGCCCTCGTAGTTCAATCTGTGAGGAGCTAAAAAAACACTGGCGTTCTTAAATTATACGGTGTAATGTGAATTTTCTTAAATTTCTTTTCATTTTAATAGAATTTAATTAAACACACCAGGGATGTAATTCGAACAAAATCAAATCAGCGGTTAAGCAACAGGTTAACAGACAGACAAAATTTCGCATTCATTAGTATGGAATTAAAGACATTCCACTAAATCACAGATCTCCTCATGTCTTTACAAACTTAAAATAGGTAGATTCTAATAAAATAGGTATGCGAATGGTGTATGTAGGCCATTTATCAAACATATTTCGTCACTAAAGTAGACATATTTCCGAACGATAACCGTAAACTTTAGTGGGCTACCACTGTATATATATGAGCGTTTCTCTCAAAGATATTAGAACAGGGGGAAGATAGGTGCAGCTACTGAATTTTAAAGACACTGAGTTTTTATTGCACACCAATTTCCAAATTCCAAATTTCTGATATAGGGGATTTCATTATCATCATTTTAGCTGCAGTGAGTCTACTGCTAGAAATAGACCTCTTCTAATGATTTCGAAAATGACCGGTATATTTTGATCGCAATCTCTCGAAAAGTGTATATACAAAATGTAAAATGTAAATGCGATCAAAAATCTATTGTGATGACTTATGAGCGAACCCAGGCTTCAATACAATACTTTTTGGGATACAATTAGAAAATCAATGAAAGTTTAACAACTCCGACATTAAGATAGACGCATCCAGTGCCTACTCTACAAGTTATTTCTATATCTATGGTTTTATTCCTCATAAAAGCTTTATGTTACTGTCTATTAGACAATATTAGGAAGTCATGCGTGAACACGAGATGGTTTTTACTTTTACTCGACGTTCTAAAAAGGAGTAATTATAGAATTTTGTTTGAAATTCGCATAGCAGTACTTCTTCTATGTAATTAAGATAGCATCATCTAAAATCGGGTATTAAGCATATTTTCTACTAATTATGTGTAATAAAAAATTGAAAAACAAACCAAAAAAGCTTTTCGTTGTATCTTCATATATATTTTTATTACTTACCATATTTAGATTTTGTTCAACTGTTTTTAGTTTTTAAGTTTCTATTCGTCCATCCCCTACAAGGAATATTTCAATTAGTTAGAACTGCAATACGAACAAAGATTTTAATTTAGATTAGCCTGATTCACTGACGATGGCAAATATTATGCAATGATGGTTATGAAATAGATATCTATATATATAATAAAACTGTAGCCGGGCCGAATTTGTACATTGAATATTTTTTGGAAGTTCAGGACATACCTATGGATATAGATGACAAATCATATTTTTTTTGGAATTTTAGTTTGTCTGTCTCTCTGTATGTGCACGTATCACAGGAAAACTACTGAACCAATTAACTTAAAATTTAGCATGAACCTACCTTATACACCGTGTCAACATCTGAAGTACAATTTATCCCGGAACAATATACGGAACCCGAGAAATTAGCAAAATTGTTCTACGAGGCGGTT
Source organism: Euzophera pinguis (assembly GCA_947363495.1). NCBI lineage: Eukaryota > Metazoa > Arthropoda > Insecta > Lepidoptera > Pyralidae > Euzophera > Euzophera pinguis. The sequence goes on from OX376158.1 coordinate 3,213,352, forward strand.
GATTGAAAAACTACTGCACCAATTGAATTGAAATTTGGCATGAACCTATCTTATGTACCGGGTCAACATCTTAAGTACAAATCATATAGGCAAAATATAGGAATCCCGAGGGATAAGTAAAAAATGTATCTACTTGGCAGATAATTATGATATTTGAAATGCGTGGAACCTATGTATGGGAAAGCGTTTAAAATATATTTTAACCAGAAAAAGTCAAAGAGTCCCGAGGGATAAGCAAAATCTTACACACCTTCGCCTCCACCCGGCAAAAATAATTACATTACATTATGGGCTTTAATTAGTGCACTTTAAATCTTATTTTACAATGACAAATCAAATTTTAACTTTTCCTTTTTATTTGCATTGACAAATCAAATTTTAAATTTTCTGACAAGTTACTGCTAGCGGTAATTGAAAACAATTATTGCTAGGAAATCAACAACAACAATTATTTATTGTTAGGAAATGCTTTCCATGGGAATCGGGTTATTCACTGGACCATAGGCTTCCCCGATTTGAAATCTAATGTAGTCAAGTATCTGACTATGGATTATAATTACTCCTTTTCAAGGAGAATATCCTTTTAATATCTGCTTGAGCTTTAGAACCCAGGTACGCTTTTTTAACCATTTTCCTTTATTTGATGGTACTGATTATTGTTGCGCCCCATTCAGCCATCGAGCTAATTTCAGTTGAATTTAGTTTTTATGATCTTCTTCGTTTTTTTCTAAGTTTTATTAGAATATGTTTGGTGTTGTGATTTATTTTGATGTCAGTAGGCAGATCTTTGGATTCACTGATGTGTAATTTAGTTAGCATTGTTTCCCTTGACACTTCTCTTTGATCACGGGAGCGAAGCCACGGGTAACATAGCTAGTTTACTTATAATTTTTAAGGGTGCATTTATTTAACTCTAAGCCTGTGGTCCGATAATAATCAGTCCTTCTGTGGCGCTTCCGGCATTATTTTAAGCTGCCTGACGTAAAAGCTCCTTGGGAAGGAGGTTGTTCATTGAGCTCTCGTCTTTCGGCATTCACGGAAAGAATTTAAGTGAAACTTAGCAATCTGATGTAAGTAATAAAATAATTGCAGAAGAAACTGTGCATAGCGAACACTTGAACATTTAGAATGACGACCTAAAACTACTTCAATGGGTATTTCAAAAGATTTTTGCAGAATTATAACAGAAATTACTATTAGTCGCAACAACTAGTAAAATTAGTTCAATCGTAAACTCCAACGTTTAAAATAAACATAAACATAAAACTAACATTTGGATGCAATTAAATTTACATATTAAGCTATTTCAACCAATCATGGAAATTTAACAATAGTGTTGCCAGCAATTTACAAATAAACGCCAATAGAGCTATCAAAGTCCATTAAATTTAGTAATTGAAAGCGGAAAATCTATTCACAAGCCAATTGGGGTATTTAATCATACAGTGACAATGGGAGTGCCAGGATCTAAGCTTCACACGGCCGTTTAAATAAATAACACATATAACTATGAGCCATAGACTTCTTACGCCTAAACTAGTCATATTAATACAACTCTTAAACTACAAGCACTTAATAAATTATTTTGCGTGCTTCCGCCACCAGTTAGTTCATGCAAACTATTGCCGGCCGGCACCCACCCACTACTATTAGTCCCAACATGCCCGCCACCACTAGCTTGCACATGCAACACGTGTTTCGCCTCTACGCGAGGCATCTTCAGGCACTAGACCAAGCTGTTAATAGTCCGACGTATAAACGACGAACTCTTAAACTGCCTGCAGTGGTTAAGGCGTTCGCCTTCGACCCAGGGGTCATAGGCTCGATTCCCACGGGAGCATACTTTGTTTAATAGTTTCCAGTAGGGTTAGGACATCGCAGGCTTAAATCACCTGATTGTCTAATAATAAGAAGTCCTATACTCAGGAAGCACGTCGAACCCCTAGGTTCTTTTGTACTTCCCCGTGCCTTACTCACCCACAGCTGGGTTTCTGAAGAAGGACTGCATGAGCTTCAGAACATCACCTGGTGCGAAGTGCCTGTAGTCCACTAGTTTCGGATGCGCTGTTCCGAAGAGGTCCATTCGATTGAGCCGCAGTGACACAAAATGTGACTCCTCTTCCTCGGCACATGCCCTACACTCAGGGCTTTCGACAAGTTTCAGTTTAAAGAGATGACTGTGGTTTTCAAAGTGTCCTGCCAGTGCTCATGTTAGAATCCTTGTCTGTTTTCTGCTGTACTTACAAATATTTTTGTGCATTCCGGTGATTTCAGCACCAAGCCTTTGAGTGTGTAAGGCCACTCTGTAAGTGCCATTCGGCTTTGTGTTTTTCTTTGAATTTGCTTCAATAACTGTGATTGCTGTTCCATATGCCAGCCCGACTAAGGGTTCTGTAAGCGGAACAAAAGACCCTTCTCATGCCAGTTCGTCAGCTTTCTCATTTCCTTCAATCCCAACGTGACCCGGTACCCAAACTAGTCTCAGCTAGTTCGACCTACCCAGTTTATTAAGGAAGGTCACACAGTGCAAGACCAGTCCGGAACAGATCCTGCTGGAGCCGATAGCAGCAAGAGCCGACTGTCAGTGAGAATATAGATGGTGTGGTTTTTTAAGCCTTCTTCTAGATTCAGTTTAGCACAGACAGCAATCGCATATGTTTCTAATTGAAATACAGTAGACAATTGCCCCATGCTTTGATACAGTTTTCTGTCCTTCCAGGTTTTGGAATAAACGTCACAATAACTAATCTCCACGCTTTTGGAATATGTCCTAATGCTATGTAGGCTTTGAACAGTCTGCATAGATGTGGACTAAGTATGGATAATCCTTGTTGCAAGAATATTGCAACAAGGATTATCCATACTACACATACATAAGGTTCCCACGGCCCATTTTAGTTTTTGGTCATCTACCACTCTCTTTGCCACTTCCCAGTCTCTTTTAAAGGTTTTCACCTCACCAGATTCCAGGAAATTAAGATCTTGCTAATCAATTGTTGTTTCAATACAACTTAGAAAGTGAGTATTGTACATCACTCTCAATGTTTCCTTACCAGTTTCTGTTAGCAACCTGTTTAACCGTCGACAATGGATTTGCTTTAGTAACAGAGACTGATTTAGCTAGTATATGTATGTGAGTCTTGATAATGTCTTATATTCGTTTATCATCTAAATCAAAAATCAGTTCTTAGATTCTACGTGGGGCGCACTATAAGTTTCCGGAATGAATATGAAAAAATACTATTAAAGGTACAAAATTAATTTATTGTTTTTCAAAATAATCTCCCTTGGCGTCTATGCACTTTTTCATTCGATGAAACCAGTTTTGAAAACTTTTGTGCCACTCCTCTGTGGTGACCTCTGAAACGTGTTTTTCATACTCCTCGACAGCCTCTTCTGGTGATGAAAATCGTTGACCGCGTAATTGGTTCTTAATTTTTGGGAACAGAAAAAAGTCACAAGGTGCCAGGTCGGGACTGTATGCAGGATGACTCATGAGTTCTACATTTTTCGCCTTCAAAAAGTCGTTTGTCTGTCTGGCCGAGTGAGAACTAGCATTGTCGTGGTGCAGGATGATACGGCGTTTACGGTTATTTTTACGGAGTTCGTCAATAACTTCCGGCAAACAAATGGTCGTGTACCAGTCACTATTCACTGTACGACGATTCTCTAAAGCAACAGTAGCCACGTGTCCAGTTTTATTAAAAAAAGAAGCAATCATCCGCTTAGATGCACTTTTCACGCGCGCCACTTTGGTTGGTTTCGGCTCATCTTGAAAGACCCATACGCTCGATTGCTGCTTTGTTTTGGGATCGTAGCAATAAATCCATGTTTCGTCACCTGTTACTATGTCCCACACCAAATTTGACGCACCTTCGTTGAATCTGGTAAGCATGGCACTGCACCAAGTGACGCGGTCCGTTTTTTGAGCCTCGGTCAAGTTGTGTGGGATCCACCGCGAGCACAGCTTTCTCACACCCAAATGTTTGTGTAGGATTAATTGTATTTGACTCATGCCTATTTCTAAGGATGCGCGAATTTCATGGTAGGTCACATGCCTGTCTGTTTCAATCATACGGCGCACAGCATTGATGTTTTTGTTGGTCACAGCGGTGGACGGCCGACCATCGCGAGATTCGTCACTGAGATTGATACGACCACGCTTGAATTCTGCAAACCAGCTATAAACAGTTGTCTTGCATCGTGCTTCATTGCCAAAAGCTGTTCCAAGCCGAGCGATGCTCTGTTGAGCTGTCAAATTACACTTAAAATCGTAGAAAATCATACTACGAAAATTTTCCCGACTTAAATCCATGTTGATGCAGACACACAATTTTTTAAATGGCGCCACAAGGTAAAAACAAAAGACAGTCAGATGAAACAAACTGCATTCTACAGCCAAAGAGTTCTATTTTCAAATGTTGCAATAAATTTTTAAATATTGTTTATGTAAGTGGCCAGTTCCGGAAACTTACAGTGCGCCCTTAGTAATAATACTTTGTAAATATTTCCAAAATAAAAAATCTCTTTTTTTTCTCGGTCTTAATTCAAGTGATTTTTTTTTAAATTGTATCCATGATCTAACCAGTCTATTATTTTTATACGTCTCCACATTATACCAACGATGTATATATAATTTTACTATGTAACGAAACACGACCGACCACAGCAAACGAATCGAACAATAGACGACAAAACAATTTAACAATGCTTTTGTGCTATAAATAAATTTGAGTAATATTTGCAGCCATTTACGAAATAGTTTTGCTGCGTGTAAAATTAAAGCATTTTACTGTTTTGTTTAGTAAATGTTGGTCTATTTTTACAAAATTTAATTTTATAATCTATACCAAACGGACATAAGTTCTACTCTCTAAACCCTAATTATGTTTTTCTTATATTTTCATATAAATTTTCCTGATTTACAACCACTTTATTTTTATTTTTTAGAATCAATTCTTGCCAACGTTGATCCGCAACCTACATACATCCATTCTAATATTATAAATGCGAAAGTCTGTCTGTCTGTCTGTAACGCTTTCACGGCCAAACCGCTGGGTGGATTTTGATGAAATTTGGTATGAATATAGTTAAATACCCGGGATCAAACATAGGCTACCTTTGGACGCACGCGGAGCTGCGGGAAACAGCTAGTTATGTATATATGTTATGTTATATATATGTTTTGGTGCTGATATGATTGATCTTTACCATCCAGTTTGGTTAGGACTTTGCAGGCTTGAATCACCTGATTGTCTGATAATAAAGATGATTCCGTGCTTCGGAAGGCACGTTAAGCCGTTGGTCCCGGCTGCCATTTGGTAGTCGTTAAAGGAACCACGTCAGAGGCCGAGAAGTGATTCCGAACAACTCCGACATCAGGGTGTACATGGTCAATAGACAATGTCACCTACACGAAATGATGATAATGATGATCGTTACCATAACTAAATGTTATTTAATTTCACTCACTATTAAAACCATAATATCTAGGTATTTGTAGGTATACCTAGTGCACCCTGTTAGCGAATTTACCATTACTTATTGAACTATAGTAACCATATCTGTTCTGTTTGCAGTGGTTAACTTTGTCATGGTTCTACTCGCAACGTGACACAACCTGTGTTTAACCCATAGATAAACATCCCCTATAGATACCGCATCTTTAATAACAATTCATTAATTCATTCATGTCGTGTATATTCCAAGTAAAATTTTGACGTAATTCCTTTAACGACCACCAGAGTAGATCTTTATCAGTAAATTAGAGCCAAAGAATAAGGCAAAGAGTGATGATGGGAGAAATACGACGATTAAAGTTTTCATTCTCCTGTATAGACGAATAGATAATCAGATATGTTGTGACATAGTACATAGCGCGACTTTAGTTGGTTAGTTTATGAACTATTTCACATCACTCTTGTCTAGAGACGGGCACCTTCCGGGAAATTTTCTCATTTATTCACGGAAACTTTAAAAATTCCCGGGAATAAATGGATTTAATATTTTCCCCCCTTTTCTTCCCCTTGCATTTCATTTTTTTCCTCTTGATATTCTTCCCGCTGCCCATCTCTACTCTTGTCTGTTTGAAAGTACGCAAAATCAGTCAGTTACAATTTGTCAATTGTATCGCTCTCACTACTTGACACATAAACGATTATTTGCAAGCATCTAGCTACTTCAATCAATATTGTTAATTCAAAGGGAATTCTAAATCTCACATCTCTATTACAATTTATGTCAATGATTGTATCACCGTGTATCATCCGTTCTCTCATTGTGTCCCGATGCACTGTGATTGATTGGACTAGGCTATCATCATGCGTTCTGCTATTGGTTCGCTCATGTTTACCCGATTGCGCTGTGTACTAATGCCGGTGATACGGGTTTACGTGCTTTACTCAAATTGAATTGTACCTCTGCTTTCTCATTACCATATATGATTGTACTAGTTTTCGTTAAGGATTTTCCTAGCGGGGGAAGTTCTCGTCATAATTTATATTTTGTGGAAACTTCGTGGTGTGTTTGTTAAGTTACTACTGGGATAAATCTTCGGTCAGGTTGGAATCTTTCTTTACTTTGATCTTGGATTTTAGTTTCTACTATAAATCCGTTTATTTAATTACTTATTTTAAAACACACAAAGAAAGTTTTATTTATTTTTTATAAGGAAGACCAACAGCTTATATCTATACAATAGGTAACTAACTTAAGCAATTTACAAGCTAATTATAGGTCCTCACAGATAGAACTAAAGTCCAACTAAAGAACCAAACATAGTATACACACTGCATTTTTATAAAAAAAAAACATTAGTTGGAAAGTTTTTAAACATATAAGGCCTATTTCTGAATCACTCCAACTATTATAAAAAATACCATTTTAAGAGTTATTCTTGATGGGCAAAGGCTATTTAATACTGTTTTTAATAATATATCTGACAACTTCATTAAAATACGCTTCAAGCCTCCGCTTAGTTTAAAACGGAATTTCCTTTCTTCGTAACAAGTCTCTTTTAAGAATTACCTACTTTTTATTACGTTAACGCGATCTAAGCGTCTTCCTTGCGACGAGCAGACATCAAAGCCGAAGTTAATCCAATAAGGTGCATTGCTGTCCCCTAGAATGAGGGGCTTTCTTAATCAACAGGAAATATATAGCATTTTATACTACGAGGATAATATCTTAAAGTGTAGCTGATGAATTGGGATCAAATGTTCTTGGGGAGCGGGGGAAATATTTGATCTTCAATTTTCTCAATCGAAAATATCTACACGGTAAAAATATATTCACAAGTAAACTAAATGAAAACGTCTTGCATTAAATTTGTCATATGAATTATGTAAAAGATTACCAATTCGAGTGTTAGGTAAAGTATTGGTCCTCCGACGGTTGGACAAGCCGGTCAAACCACGTGGCGTAAGGGCTATCTAATCTCTGTCGAAAATTTGCTGATGCATGCTGATGCTTAAAAGTCTCTTCCTCAAACCCTTTCTTGTGTTATATTATAGCGTTACAAAAATGTATACAACTTAAATGTACCTAGTTCTTATTAGCTATGTAAATAACTTAATTCTTAGAACCTCGTGTAAACATAAAAACAATCTTCTACTTAAAGTCAGAAATTTTCAAAAGAATACTAACAAATACAGAAAAATATCAAGAAAGAATGTGTAAATGGCATGGAAATGGTTGTTTATCGAGTCACAATGAACCAATAACTGTCGTCAAAGCCATTCCAATCAAGAATGAAAAGAGATTGTCGGTATGACCGCAGGGCTGAGTTATAAGCGGCTGGTGTGATATTTGTTTATATTAAGAGGTCTGATATATCCAGCCATCCAAAGCGGCCCGTATGTAATCCATTTTAGAGATATACCTCTTCCATATTCTTTCAAATTTGTCTTTCTCATGCCAATTGCATATATATAATACTGGATGCCCCCTCTATCTTGCGTATTTGCCCATGGTTTTCACTCCTGATCTGAATCATCTTACTGGTCCACCTGTCTCGGTTCCCCCGTGCTAGGGATATCCAGAGATTTTAATACACGGTCTGTCCCACTAGTCATATTGAACAAGTGGAATTGTTGTTCTACATTTTTTCTTCCACCCTAAGGTTTGACTGGAAGAGATCGCTCTAGCGATAAGTGCGCCTTTGTTGCGCATTTTCTTGTATATTTGTTGTGTTAACGTTTTGTTTTGGTGCAATAAAGAGTATTTATATTGTGTTATATTGTAATGGTTGTGTCATACTAGACAAAGATTTGCTTGGTTTCATTCTCACTTAATTATTTCTGACACTAAGTAGCAGTGATTGCATTTTTAGCCATTACTGGATTTTTTATCTAACTCCTCTACTCGTAAGCGTCGGAGGGATCGTCAAGCCTCTACAAAACCTCAGAAGCGGATAATGTAAGGAAAACAAAATCTTGGTCACACTTTGAGAAATCCGCAGTATGATCTTTTACAGATCATCACGAAGATTGTCGGAATGCGCAGAGTAAAGGAACGCAGAGATGTTATGGCTTGGAAACACTACACACAAACAGCTGTTCACACTAAACATGGACAAACAATATGAGATGAAAGGAGCTGATAGCCAACATTCAGTGATGAAGTGGCATTGGAACCTAAAGCGACGAATGAAAACACAGTAATTTTGTTGTACCAAATATTTATATTTTTTAATTAATTTACTTTTAAATTTTGGAAGATTATCGACTATTTATACATGGTTGCTACAATATAGTTCTAAAAAGTCCTTTATATATCTCAACTGATAGAATTATCTTAATCTAATTTTGAACCAACAAAATGATAACCTCAAATTGCGGACTCTTGTAGCTACGTACATGTTACAGTATAAGTGTTACGATGCGATGTGTATTGCTGAGAGAAGAGTGCACTAATTCATCATCATCATCAAAAATAAGTATATCTTTTCTTTCTTTCAGATGATGACTAGTCAAATCTAAAAACACAGTAAACGCTTTCCGCTCGTCGCTTGACACCCACCGACAATTTGGCGCCGTGAGTTTGCTCCGTCCTCGATTTTCCTATTTTTCTCTCTTATCGCTATCCGAAGTCGGCCATTGAATTATCTTGTCAGGCCGAGATTAATGAGGTTATGTACAGATGTCGAAGCGATTTTTCCGCCGCCACCGCTTTTTAATTCCACCAATATTCTTTGTCACGTCTCGCCGATGAAAGAAATTTAGCGAAAAATGGTTGATTGATGTTGAGTTTGATATAAGTATTGATTTTTATTTAGATATTTGATTCTGTAAATTGTCTTATTTTGGTAGAGCAGCGATTGAAAGTGGACCAAGGGAATCTCGAGATGATTTCTTTGTTTTGCACTCCTCTTTAGAACTAAGAGCTACAAGGAAATTTAATCAAATAATAACTTTAGTGCTTAATACACGCAAGAATGTCAGGCTATGGAAATCAGCTCAAGTTCAATCTACTAATCCTAAATATTTCTATTCCGTGCTTTCAAACCTTAACATATGAAGGACCATGAACAGAACACGGCATTATGTAAAATTCTTTGCATTCGTCACAAAGAAGCGCTACGAACCGGAGATAAAACTCGCAGTTTTGTTTTATGTAACTTTTTGCCCGCGGCACTGTCTGCAGTCCGAGGTTTTTCATTTAACCACAACATAAGTTTTGCAGAAGATTGTTTTGTGTTATTTTTATCTAGAGTGATAAAAAGTGAACTCGTATATTGTTTTTATTATATGGTAATCAAATTCAATTAAATTTATTAAAACGGCTAACTCGTTCTTCCAAACAAGAATTGATAATTCAAACTAACTTAAATTACCTAAGTAACCATAAATAATACTGTTGTTATTATTAAATTTACATTCTGCCTGCTTTGCTTATATGGCAGTTTAGAAAATGTAGTATCGTCTGATTAAACCAATAAAATAATAGATGTGATCCATAAAATGGTAGAGTTAGCACTAATCAGCCCACACTAACTATAAGCAAAAGACACTTAGTGACGAAATCTTTGAATTGTCAATGAACTAACGAGATATCTTGAAAGCATTAACCTATTTTAATATGGTTTTAATTGCGTTTATTACTTACTAGCTTTTTCCAGCAGCTCCGTCTGCATCAAAAAGTAGCCTATAATTGACCCGGGTCTTCAACTATATTCATACCAAATTTCATCAAAATCCGTTCAGAGGTTTGGCCGTGAAAGCGTTACAGACAGACAGACTTTCACATTTATAATATTATTGTAAGTATGGATTTATAATATTAGTATGGAAGTATGAAAGTACGGATATGAATATGGAAATCGATGTATGCATTTATTTACACTTAACGTTTCAAACACTTTACAGCGTTCATGTTCATGAACTCTGTAAATTGTAAGTAATAAACGCAATTAAGAATGAAAACTTTCAGCATATATATACAATTCCCGGTGATAAATTTATATCGGCTTTTCTATTTTGCAGAGCGTCATCTCTGTCACACCTACCTATTTGGATCCTTTTGCGCTTACTAACTGCCGTATGTGTATACTGTTGAACTTGACATTCTGCCCATCTCTCCTTTATGTTGTCATAGTGAATGTTTTACGGGCAAAGTTGCACTACCAGCCCGGCCATTTGAATATGCAAACTTGTAACAAAAACACTGGCAGGTAAGTGAAACACGTACGACTATGTGGAACGAAGTTTTATTAATTAAAACTTGCAAATTTGTTGCCGACTGAATATGACGGTTAGATATTTATTAGCGAATTGGAAGTTTGTTTTTTTTTAGGAAATATTTATTGGATTTTACGAATAGATTGGTAATCAAGTTTGTGATTCCTAAAAATTATACTTGTGTTATTTTAAACTTGAGTTACTTACATATAAGACCGCTATGAATTGATTATTTATGTATTTTAGTAAAAGTTGTCAGTTTAATAATGAATGAAAGAACCTGAGAATAGCAGATTCGCTTTATCAAAATTCTGGCCTGTACATTGTTCACCACATCCAATGTATTCTTAAACATAACCTTAAAGGACGTCCTTCACGCAAACTTATTGGAGGACACTTTAAGTCCTCGAACTTTCCTTGATAATCACATTCTTAATTGGTTATTTGAGCAAACTCCAATAGGGTACGACACAAAGAACAAAATTTGGAAATAGAATAAAAATAAAAAAAGTACGTAGATATTTAGGCAAAAAGTGGCATAAAACTTATTTATAACCACTTTATTTCAATTCGAGGATGCTTCAAAATACCAACCTTAAATTTGACAGTTCGATACTCACCTCCAATGAAATATCTCCTTTAGTGAAGGAAGCTAGAGACGACTAATCATACCAATGAAGTAAGGTTGAGTCGAGTTTGAGTGAGAATATGGGTGTTACGCCTTTTCTGAATTGCGACTAGAAATTTCTAAACGTAGCATAGATTAAAAATTGTACCCACGAACCATGAAAATATTAAAACCTAAAATATACTTTTTAAGAATGGTTTTGGATGATTATGTTGAACGCCGCAACCTCCCGCGTGTATTTCATAATTGATTAGTTTTTTTTTATACAAATAGGCAAACAGGCGTACGGCCCACCTGATGCTAAGTGGTTACCGTAGCCTATGAACGCCTGCAACAACCGAGATGTCACGGGCGCGTTGCCGACCTGTCCGCTATCAGCACAGCGACCCCTCTGGAACCTGGCGGCCCTACTCACCAGCAGGAACACAACACTGCATCACGGTGTTATTTGGCTGCGGTCTTCTGTAGGGTGGAGGTACTTCTTCAGACGGACTTCTCCTTACAAAATGTCCTACCTCTCTTTAGTTATTTAATTTTCAACAATAAAATTGATATTATGATTAAAATAAAACTAAACTAATAAAAACCTAAAACTAATTAAAACAGATTTTTTACAAATTGTACAGTCCCGTTAACGTGGCACCTTGCGGTCGTGTACCAAGAAGACTGGCAGCATTGCCATATAGAATGGCAATGCTTTGAACAAGGTAATTACCAGCCCTCTGGTCACGGGATACCTCTATCAGCTTTTTCGACAAAAGCCGAAAAAGCTGATTAGCCGATGGACCCCACGGTCCCAAAGTTTATACCCCAAAGGGCGCAAATATGTAGTAACTACTAATACCAGCATATTTGCGCCCTTTGAGGAGCTCTGCCTCAGCTGCAGCAGCACCAGCCTTCAATTTGGTGGCCTGAAGATGGGACGGAGCAAGCGTATCGATGCAAGTTGCGTCCCACACAAGCGGCCGACCCAATCTTCAGGGCATCAAAGTCATTCTATCTGGTCTTTTACCATCCTCCCGAGTCAGGCCGTTTGGTTCCAAAATTGCAGGTTTGTGGATGGTGTCAAGAGCCCGATAGATGATATTGTTTAGGGCAACATGACGCCCTAAACGGCCGGCGCTCCTGGAGCATGAGAGTCCGTGATATAGATATGTAGTCTGTAAATATACTTACTAAGTACTCGATGAATACTTATCAGTCGTTGATTTCTGAATGCTGCAAATACAAGGCATACTTTACCAAATACAAAATACATTTCACCTTAGGAGACACGTTGCGGTTTATGTAACAAACAAAATCGATAAACAAAACGCAAATCTATTGAGACGACTTCAAATCATTTTTTAAAAACCATTCAAGTTTCTAAATCAATACGGAAGTTTTTCAACACTCCAAAATAATCTCCCAAGCAAATTACAGAGAAAATCAAGTAAACACCGTCCCTCGCTTTGTTTATCCGTATATTTTTTCTCAGAAACCTCTTAAAAGCAGCGTCTGTCACGTTTCACAATTGATGTTTTTATTTTTGTTTTTTTTTTGTTTTAGAATTCGTCGATTTCATTTGCAACATTTCTTGACTGTGACTCAGACGGGACACAAATTGAAATGTATTTTTATTTTTGTTTCTATAAAACATGTTATTTCAAAAATGCCGCATATAGATTATATAATTTTGAAAACATATTAAAAGTACTTTGCTTCGTAATTAAGTGTTATTTTCTCTACGTCGTCATTTAATTTATTATTGTATCGATGTGGCAAAGGCGTAAGCTGGTAGAGACCACTATTTTAATTTTTCAGACGAATAAAATGTAATAATTAAATTAAACTGCAAATTCTAAAAATCTCATAAAATTATTTTAATAATTAGAAGCTTTATTTCTTTCAGTAGAAAAATAATCAAGCTTATTTTGAAATTATCATCTTTACACTATTCTATAGCCAGATTTTCAACAATTTAAAATTAATGTCGTGTATGAGTTCCTAAGCAAGGCCTAATAAATGGAAATACCTATTTTTCTCTACAGTCAGTTGTTTCTGCGAAGTAAATTGTTTCCATTGATTCCTTTATACAACTTGAGTCAATAAAGTTTTGTTTTCATTACGCACTTTTATTGAATTTATTTTTAGGATACCATTTCATTGTTTTCAGAATAAACGGTTTTTTTTTTTATTATGGAATTAGGATTCGGTGACAAAACTGACACTTGACTGTATTCATACTTGGGCAATATTTGCATACGAAACAATTTGTACAGTAAAAAGTAACCGATTTCGAAAACAACAACAAAATTGATTGTTAATTAAGGCAGCAATTGGATTTTAAAAGATTCGCAAGAAGAATTGTGGGAGAGTGGTGGGGACGTCTTGCTATCTCTTTTATACATAGGGCGCACTGTAAGTTTCCGGAACTGGCCACTTACATAAACAATATTTAAAAATTTATTGCAACATTTGAAAATAGAACTCTTTGGCTGTAGAATGCAGTTTGTTTCATCTGACTGTCTTTTGTTTTTACCTTGTGGCGCCATTAAAAAAATTGTGTGTCTGCATCAACATGGATTTAACTCGGGAAAATTTTCGTAGTATGATTTTCTACGATTTTAAGTGTAATTTGACAGCTCAACAGAGCATCGCTCGGCTTGAAACAGCTTTCGGCAATGAAGCACCATGCAAGACAACTGTTTATAGCTGGTTTGCAGAATTCAAGCGTGGTCGTATCAATCTCAGTGACGAATCTCGCGATGGTCGGCCGTCCACCGCTGTGACCAACAAAAACATCAATGCTGAGCGCCGTATGATTGAAACAGACAGGCATGTGACCTACCATGAAATTCGCGCATCCTTAGAAATAGGCATGAGTCAAATACAATTAATCCTACACAAACATTTGGGTGTGAGAAAGCTGTGCTCGCGGTGGATCCCACACAACTTGACCGAGGCTCAAAAAACGGACCGCGTCACTTGGTGCAGTGCCATGCTTACCAGATTCAACGAAGGTGCGTCAAATTTGGTGTGGGACATAGTAACAGGTGACGAAACATGGATTTATTGCTACGATCCCAAAACAAAGCAGCAATCGAGCGTATGGGTCTTTCAAGATGAGCCGAAACCAACCAAAGTGGCGCGCGTGAAAAGTGCATCTAAGCGGATGATTGCTTCTTTTTTTAATAAAACTGGACACGTGGCTACTGTTGCTTTAGAGAATCGTCGTACAGTGAATAGTGACTGGTACACGACCATTTGTTTGCCGGAAGTTATTGACGAACTCCGTAAAAATAACCGTAAACGCCGTATCATCCTGCACCACGACAATGCTAGTTCTCACACGGCCAGACAGACAAACGACTTTTTGAAGGCGAAAAATGTAGAACTCATGAGTCATCCTGCATACAGTCCCGACCTTGGCACCTTGTGACTTTTTTCTGTTCCCAAAAATTAAGAACCAATTACGCGGTCAACGATTTTCATCACCAGAAGAGGCTGTCGAGGAGTATGAAAAACACGTTTCAGAGGTCACCACAGAGGAGTGGCACAAAAGTTTTCAAAACTAGTTTCATCGAATGAAAAAGTGCATAGACGCCAAGGGAGATTATTTTGAAAAACAATAAATTAATTTTGTACCTTTAATAGTATTTTTTCATATTCATTCCGGAAACTTATAGTGCGCCCCACGTATGCACGAAACCAAGCGGCAGTGACGTCACTGCACACACAGTGCATCCTTTTCTTGTTTTTTATCAGTGTCCCCCTCCACCGAATTTCAAAGGCTTATAACTTATTTATTTAAGAACGGATTTAAAAAAATCTTTCTGTTTTCAGTTTCTGGTAGTGAAATGTGTGATATGAATGATAAAAATAAAAATAAATTGAGCTGAATACCCAATTATTAATTGGCCTCTTAGGGATTTCTACTAGAAATCAAACGCCTCATTTTGGAATTTAACGTGTTGTGAAATATTATGTTAAAAAAATGAATTACTGTGATATGTATCCACAGAATAATTTCTAATCTATGCCCACTATACCCAGGTATCAAGTCCGAAATCTAGATGGAGTGACTGCCAGACGTTAGTTAAATTTGACTAGAACACCCGTCTAAGATATTTGATTCACACAGATTATCAATATTATATTTTTGAATTAATAATTGATGATCTGTTTACTACAGACGCAAAATTTAATTTAGTAGATTTTTTTTTAAATAAATCTGTTTTCATTTTTAATTAATATTGTAATCGTATCTAATTTTTACAACAAAAAATAATATAATGATACGGATTGATATTACCCAAAATAAGATTTATTTTTGTTTTATTACACAACGGAAAATATAAAAATCCTTAAACCAAGATTTGCTAAACACTGCAAAATTCAAAAGCCACAAGAACGGTGTAAACGTTTAAATTAACTTCCCAAGTAAGTAAACTCACGTAAATAGGTTCTCCTAAAAGCTTCATTTACCTCAATTAGAATGAGCGGGAGTTATATCCTGGTAATAAACAATGGTAGAGTGTAGTTAAAATCACAAAGAACGCAGTGGAAGGGAGTGAAGCCTTAATACGTACAAATGGAGGTATTTGGTGGACAAAAAGAGAACTGTAATTGATTTAATTTGTCGCGAGTCAAAATGGTGAGGTGTTGAAACTGACTGCGACGGTGTTAAGAGGAAGAGTGCAAAAAAATCAGGGTTTCATAAAAATGTTAGTCATTTGGAAAAATTACTGAAATAATGTTTGACCTTGATACAAATCAAGTGATTAGCATTAAGTCCGCCAATTGTATTTTTACTTGTGGTACAATAAAGTTTTAATAAATAAATTATCTGACAGGGTTTGTATGAGAGGTCGAAAAAAATTGTTTTGATTTTTTTTTATTGTAAGTAATTTAATTTCAGCAAATAAACATTTAACTTGTAACTTAGTATTTTAAGGGGATGCTGTTAAAATTAACGTAACATTTAATCATCATGAGAGTATATGTGAGTCAGCTTATCAATTTTTTAAATTTGAAAATCAATTATAACTAAGTAAAAACATTAAAAATAAAACTGATTTTTTGTGATGTTCCGTATGCTTGGATGTTAATCTAATAAGCTATATTTGGATTGCGGTAGGAGTCTCATCCGTAGCAAGCGCCTTTATTCTCCATTTCAGCACGAAACTCAGATTGAGTTGAACTGGATTTTCGTGTTTAGAGCATTTTTTGTAGGAATTGTAAAAAAGAACTAAGAAATAATGTGATTTCTGTGGTAAGTAGGCTTGTATGGATGAATCAAAAAAATGATGGTTTTGACCAATGGCCTCAATGATGCACCCTATGGGAAAACCTGAGATGACCGCAAGCTTCCCCTTAACTAGGTGCTCAAATGATTTCACCGTGGTACCATTTGTTTTCATTAAAACGTGCGCCGATCCGAGTGTCGCTGAGTTTTATTGCTACTCGTTAACATGATATTTCCATACTGGATTGTCATTTGTTCTATTGAAACGTATACTTAAGATAATTTTCTCGCTATATCGCATAGATAGGTGCTACAAGAATCGAATAATTTGAAACTGTAAAGTTTTGAATAACTCAGTTAAATAGTGTTTAAAATAATAGATAACTTACGTTTTAATTTATGTTTATAAGAGTTTGATTTTAGAGTACATACCTGGTAAAATACAGTTACTAAATTATAACCAGGTTTCCGATTCTTGTCTGTATTGCCTTAATCTATGGTTTTGCCTTAAGCACAGAATTAATAATAGTACTGACGTACCTAAAGTAAGTAAATGAGTACGATTTTCGTTTAAAAAAGTCAGAACTATTAAAACATCATTTTTTCACGTATCTCATCCTGCTATGAGCTGATTTAGCGGTAACTCGTAGGGTTACTTTTTATAATTTTATTCTAAGTTAACAAACATTACTACCGCCAACCTCTTGAAAGGTGATAGGTGACCGAAGCCATAGGAAGCCTGCAACACCTACTGAAATATTACATTTGCATTTTTAATCTGTGGCCAGAAATCCATTTCTAAAACACTCCACGCGTTACCTATAAACGAAATTGCCTTTAATTAAAGGGGATTGAATATCTATACTACCTATAGTTTAGTATTCTGAAATCTGCGATCATACCCACAACCAAATTTAACGTAAAACCACAGTCTGAAACTAAAACCGCTCACCTAGACAGAGTTCCATATAAAATTCATAACGTTTAAAATTTAGTAACTCGGGCGGAGCCAGGAGCGAATACTTATAGCGTGGAAGGTGCCTGAATACCAAATGCGAAAAGCAACGTGATGTCGCATTTTGTAAGGAAATTCCCGGCTGGATTTCGTCTTGCCTGTGTCACGGAGTTCATACGGGAAATTTAAACGTATTATTAACCGACTTCTTAAAAATGTTATATTAAAATCTTAATCGTATCAAAATTAATGATATCGTATCCTTGCCCTTAATCAAAACTTAATTCTATCATAACAGAAAATCGATCATTCATTAACTAATAGGCTTCATGCTCTGCTGTCTGAGATTTTCGGGAATGCCTTTCGGCTTCTGACGTGGTTTCTAATAACAACTTCTAAATGTCAGCTGGTACCAACAGCTTAACGTGTCGTGCCTTAACAGTGATAATGAATATTCACCATCCATAAAGGTATTTCTAAAGCATTTAAGGGTTAAAAATACGACTGAAATCCCAAAAATTAAATCAACGTCCCGCCCACTCCTCGTATGCACTTGAGGACACAAAAAGCATCCAAAACCGCCGCGACTGGAAGAGCACAAAGCACCGAATTTATCGTTCGCCTACCGTATAGTACATACACAGATATCTATACAATATATAATCTGGATGTGGCACGCATTTTGCATACTATTGACACAGATAACACAATAATGCCTACTCACCGTCAGGCAATCCTACATTTTACCAACCACACTAAAACAACACTCCTTTCTGCAATATGATCCAAATAAACTTCAGGACATGACACAAGGCAAAAATACCGCAACATTTTCCTCCTTCTACTCCTACCGTGGACCATTCCTGTACAACAAATTTCAAAAACTCTCAAATATATACTCCCTCTATAAATATAGCTCTCGCATGCATCCCTTAAATAGCTATCATTAAATCTCCTTACATAGGTACTCACTCAACCACACTCACACAATGCGCTCACATAAACACATTTCATAATACTTACATCACACACTACATTAACACAAACATACGATTAAAACAAGCCATACTAGTTAAAAAAACCTTTCATTCTATAAATTATTATTTTATTTTATTTTATTTATTAAGTAAACTGCAACCGTAAGAACCCGATAGTTTAGTATACCGAGGGAAGGCCTAGTTACCTGTAGCACAGGTTCTTTAGGGGACCTTTTTTAGGAACTAGCTTCTTCACAAAGAGTACGGTGTCACATACTTTATAAAACAAAATTGTCTAGTTAAGTACCTAGTATAAGCTCCTATTAGACTAAGACGCGATTATGGAATTGCTAAGATCAGAGAGATATACTTATGCATTTTTGCAACTCGCTCTTTTTCCGGTCATATTTCTTCCTTTCGGACCGGTTTCGTTGAATATTCTTTCACTGTACAGGCCATTCGGCTGTGGAATGTTTTGCCCAATGACATTAAAGAGACCTCAACAAAATTTGCCTTCAAGAAAAAGGTTCAAACTCATCTAATGAATTCTCTCTAATTTATAAACCAGAATCACAATTTCTCTGCATTAAAATTTTTAAATATATATGTATGTATATTATACTTCCTATTTGTGTAAATCTATGTATGTTTATTTAGCTGTAGGGTTTTTTTTTTTTCTGTAATATGTTAATATCACACGAAGGATTTTTTGCGCCGCTTTGTATTTTCTCTGTTTTTCCTAATGGTTGACTGGGAGAGAATGCTTTTAGCATTAAGTCCGCCAATTGTATTTTTAATTGTGGTACAATAAAGTTTTAATAAATAAATAAATAAATATTTGGTAGACTCTACATCTGCGATCGACAGTCGACATTAACAATGCCACTTGTAGGTACCACAAGTATGTGTGATGTACAGAAACTAAAGAGCAGAGTTCCTACCCTTGCCCTATCATATTCAGTAGTATCTAAATCTACGATCGACTGTCCACGTAAACAATGCCACAACACCGCACAACTTTCCCTTTGCGGCAGATAATGTTCAGGTGGCTCGCCAGCGCGGCCCGCTTCCGATTGTTTTGAATACCACTGGATTACGACACGGCTTAAAAACTTAGGTACAAAGTAAACATGTAGTAGTAAGTAGATATTTCAATGTAATTCCCGGCCATATTCAGTAGTATGTATATCCTCGACCGACTGTCCACATAAACAATGCCACAACACCGCACAACTTTCCCTTTGCGGCAGATAATGTTCAGGTGGCTCGCCAGCGCGGCCCGCTTCCAATTGTTTTGAATACCACTGGATTACGACACGGCTTAAAAACTTAGGTACAAAGTAAACATGTAGTAGTAAGTAGATATTTCAATGTAATTCCCGGCCATATTCAGTAGTATATACATCCTCGACCGACTGTCCACATAAACAATGCCACAACACCGCACAACTTTCCCTTTGCGGCAGATAATGTTCAGGTGGCTCGCCAGCGCGGCCCGCTTCCAATTGTTTTGAATACCACTGGATTACGGCAGGTTTCAAGTTTTAAATTCACATTGTGGGTGTTCACGTGTGCTTTGAGACAGCAGATTAACATATTTCAATGTAATGTAATATATTATCATATTTTCTTTAAACAATCAAACTTTTTGAAATCCACGATTAAACCCAGGTAGACCGACCGACCCATATATGGGATTTGTAAAATAAAAAATTCTACCTACATTACTTGATGATTTAAATGTAAGTTACATACATTTTTAGAAACATTATTAGTTGCCAGTTGATAAAATGTACAAATAACTTTGTGGATCGTATAGTTTATCTTCTTTTTTGTCAAGTGAATAAATTTAAATTGTCAATTATAAAACATGTCTTCAAATAGGTAAGCTAAGGTAAGATGCTAACTAATATTTTTTAAATCTTATATTAAAAATAAAAACTACAAAACATAACCAATTAATATTGCAAACAAAGTTTTAATAATTTTGTTTTCTGCATCTTTTATATCATCATTAATTTCTTAATCCCATATATGGGTCCGTCGGCATAAGATGGCACAACCTTAGTATTTAAATTTAAAAAAAAAAAAATGTGGTTGATGTAATTTCAACAAATATCATTACATTGCATACCCTTTTAATCAAAAAAAAGTATATTGTAATGAATGTGGTCCAATATTTAACATTTAATCCACCAAATTACCCTAGCGTCTTACTGTGGAAGGTTCTGGAGAAGAGCGTAATATTTCCAAAATTTGATTACCTACTAGGTTCTTACTTACAGGGGCTACATTCTCATACAATAAACTGTAATAAAAAGTTACTGAAATTAAAAAAATCATGATATTTTTTTTAAATTTTTTGCATGATGTGTATCATGAACTCCCATACTAAAAATATTTTTAAATTACTAAAAGACCTTTTTTTTAAATTAAAGTCAACAATTTTGCTTTAAAACGTAGATTAAACTTATTTTTATTGATAACAAATGTTGTACTAATATTTTATTGATTCATTCAAAACGTTTTATAGAAAAAGTAAAACGGAGCGCTAGTGCCGACCGACCCATATATGGGATGTCATTTTCCAGCTTTTCCAGAAAAGTTAATTTTTTTTTACTATTTTTCCTAAGGTACTAGGGGCATTATAAAACAAATACAAAAAAATTGCATCTTTCTGCAAAGAAAAAAGTTTCAGGCTTATCTGGGTTAAAGAAATACACATCTAAAGAACGCTCCGTTCATCTTTCGCGGGTCATGTAGCTGACTGGCAATGTAATCGTTGTATAAAAAACTAAAATCAGGTTTATACGATTTCATAGCTAATTTTTAGGGTTCCGTAGTAAACACAAGGAACCCTTATAGTTTCGTCACGTCCGTCCGTCTGTCTGTCTGTCTGTGCAGAAGCACATTCATGACAGAAGTCTGTCCTAGGTTTTTTCTTTTATTTGCCTACATAATACCTAAGACCAATATAACCAAAACTATTAGACAAACTGTGTAAATTTTCATTTCTATTTTCCCATTGATGACACATTCCAACAAGTACTTTCCTGTATTCCTCTCATTACTGGCAGTACTGCCAAAACCTCATTATTTCGCTCACAATCAATTTAACCCTATAAAACACCGTGACCGAAAGATGTCCCCCAAGTCCACCTTTTGTATTTTGTTTTATAAAGTGCAATAAATTCTTTAAATAAATTTCTACGTTGTTACACTGGAGTCTCAATTTAGTAAAAGTGAGAAGGTGTGGAAAGAATGGCCTTCGGTCTGCAGACGAGACTCACCTAATCCGACAAAGTGCTTAAAGTGAGAAAATAAGGATTAAGTTTTAAAAGCCGCCTTTTTCGCACAGGCTGGGGCACAAGAAACAAACGAATCAATGCTATTTTTAAGTACTAATAAAATTGTAATGATTAAGCATTATTGTAATTTATGGTATTATATGTGTGTAAGCATGAGCATAGTCCGAAGATGGATACCTAATATTATCAATAGTAACTCGAAAGACTTTCCGTCTAAAATAATAAAAGAATATAAGAACTTTTAAAAATATTGTAACCAGTAAAGCTGCATTTGGGAACTTTTCGATACGGAATTAACGGACATCATGAATGTTGTATTTAATTTGTTATAAACATAATATGACCGGGAATGACGGCAATAGGTTTTACTCCGGATAAAAGAGCATGAATATTGAGCCATACGATATGATAAATTTGATCTCAATGGTACAAAGTATTAATAATTTAATACGTCAATAAAATTATCTAAGCAGTCCACAATTTTTGTAACAAGTTGAGCAATTTCGCTTTTTAACTGGACCATAGACAAACAGCGTACATACGTCAATCGGATCGAGCTCTAAATAAATAACAAGGGAACGTTCCCAACTGGCGCGGCGGCCCGGACACTTTTAACTTTTTTAATAACAGCCTATCGCAGATAAGTACGTACCTTTATTTGATGTCCTGTTTTGTAATCACAGGTTTAAGTATCGTCTTGTGACAGTCGGCCAAGTTTTGAATTTAGAATGTAAACAATTACATACTGGCCAGTGTGACAATTTCTTTTCTAAAATTACAGGTTTGTTTTCTTTTTTCAAACTGTTCGAGTATACTTACTGGCTGTGATTTCTAATAAAAGTATGGAATAAAAGGAAAACAGAAACTTTCATGATTTAAACTTAAATTAAAATTAGCGGTTATACGCTAAAATCTATTGATTCAGGAACGGGCCTTTTAAGACGAACGGGAGAACAGAAATTTCATAATTCTATGCTGAAAGCGAAATATATGATTATATTGATCACTCTTCAAAATATCTTAGTAAATATTAATAGAAATAATACTTATATACTAACAAAAATGTATTGCTTTAAGGTTCATCCATATCCATACTAATATTATAAATGTAAGTCTGTCTGTTAGTCTGTTACGCTTTCACGGCTAAACTGCTGAACGGATTTTGATGAAATTTTGTATGAATATAGTTAAAGACCCGGGGTCAAACATAGGCTACTTATTTATGCAGGCGGAGCTGCGGGAGGCAACTTTCGCATTTATAATATTATATTATAGTATATAAATACTGTGGAGTATGGAGGTATGTATAGTATAATAGTAAGTATAGTATGAACTAGCTGTTTTCCGCAGCTTCACCTGCGTCGAAGTCTATGTTTAACCCCGGGTCTTCCACCTATGTTCATACCAAACATCAAAATCGGTTCAGCGGTTGGACTGTGAAAGTGTAACACACAAATAAACAAACTTTCGTACTTATAATATTAGTGGATATTGATGTGAACTTTCACATGACATTCGTGTATGATTTTACATGCGGTAAAATAGTAAATTCCTGCTAGGCTCCGCAAATTGATCAATTAGCTAAAACTTATTGCGGTAAATATTACATTTCAACTGCAGTTTATTATTTTCCGAAAGTTGATCAACTAACTCGTAAATTGATCAACTTACGATTCTTGTTATTTTCAGGTGACATATACATCAAACAAAATGAGTGGTTAGTATAATTTATACTCATTAGAATTTTCATATTATCATAGATTTAGTTTATAAATCTTTCAAACGTTTCCATTTGTTATGACAAAGACAGTACGCCTAAATAGGCGTTAATTGAAATCAATTGACCACCAAAAGAGAAGGATTGGCCTTATAGCCAACAATTTTGCTGAATGGTACTCGAGGATTCAGAGCACTAGATTATCTATTAATCTATGGTTCAATCGTAAAGTGAAGTGGTTTTTTTACGTATTAGGTATTATATCAAACAAAATGTGCAAGTGACCCGTGATAAAGGGATCCATTGCCCAGCCGTTGGTCTTACTCTTCATAACTAACATTATGAATGTGAAAGTGAGTTTGAATGTTTGCTACCACTTCGCGCTTCAGCTGCTGAACTAATCTTCCTGAAATTTAGCATACTTGTAGTTAAGAGAACTAGAAAGGACAAAGGCTATATTTCAACCGGAATGGAGGACTGTTCTGAATGTATTTATTCAAGTTCGAATGTGAGAAAGTAAATAAAACACCTCATTGCTCCAAAGAATCACAAACAAAGAAATGTTGTCTGTTACAAAGTACTAAAATTTTATTGATATATCATTAAGTAAACATATAAAATTTAAAACTAACTATATTATCTAAAAATAATAATTATAATAAACTAAATATAATCTAAATTAGTAACTTTTGACCCTGGGCAGAGTTCCCATCACGCAGGCAGCATTCCCGCATTGAATAACGATGGCTATGTCCTTTAAAAAAATATCATAACATCCGCATTAAATACATTAATTGAACTAAATAAATGGCTAAGTGAAACCTAACTTAGTAAATATGTGAAAATAGTACTGTTCATTTATAATGATATAATATCCCCATAATTTGCTAGTAGGCGCCGTACTTTATAATTCAGAGCCAATTTAGGGCTGAGATTGATAGAGTGTTTAATACTAAAGTCATAGAATTTTCAGACGCAGAAATAAAATTTAAAGTTTTCACTATTCATTTTAAGTTTTAAACAGGCATAGTTTTTAATCTTTATCAATGAATCGTTAACTTAAATATAAGCTATTTGTAGTAACTTAAGTTTATAATTTTAAAAAGTGCCTCTCGCGATATGTTTCTTTTTATAAGTTTATGTTTATTATATTGTGAATTAATAAACATTTCCAATTCATTTAAGGTCGGTTATAACTATTTAAAATAAATGGTTTAGTAGATATTGAGCGTAAAATGTCTTACAACGAAAAAAAGTACCTCTGCATGGCTTTCTCATAATACCTCATCCTACCACCTCACCTACCCAATGATAATACCATATTCTTAAAAAGACTCTGGTTAACTAGCAAATTTGTGGTTATTAATAATTTTTTTAATGAAAATTTAGAAGAAATTTATTTAAATTTATAAGACAAGACTATCCTTCTACCAGTTTCATGTCTACAGTAATTACCACGTTCCTCGTCCGTCCTTTCTCATGTCATTCCTCTGGAATTGCAAATAGGACACTAGTTCCTGACGCATATTATAGTAGGTGAAATTAGTACGTACAGTGAATATTAAATCAATCAGTGGGGAATATCTTTATTTAACAGTAAGTGGTTATTTTCATAATTATTAGTGGTATGTCAACGGACGGGATAATGTAAATTCTAGCATTAAATTTAATAGTTTCATTCAATATTTGGAATTATTTTAATATACTATGTGACTCAACAGGCGTTGTCCTGTTTTTTTTTTTCTTTCATTAGAACCTTACAATAAAAAAACATTACAAAAAAACAATAAGCTAAATTGTTCAGTCCTTTCACGCGTGATGCGATGACCAAGAGAAATAGAGACTAATTTTTATATTATAGAAGAAGATAAAGAATAAAGATAATATATAGATTACTAGGTTTTCCCCGCAACTCCGCCTGCGTCAAAAAGTAGCCTATGTTTGACCCCGGGTCTTCAACTATATTCATACCAAATTTTATCAAAATCCGTTCAGCGGTTTGGCCGTGAAAGCGTAACAGACAGACAGACTTTCGCATTTATAATATTAGTTTGGAAGTATAGATTTGACTACTTATTCATGGAAGTACTTATTCCATTACAGGTATGGTATGGTATGGTATGGTAGGGTATTCTACTTTTATATTTCTTAACAAACATTTTTCTATCAGAAACAGGAAACAATAAGATTTTTTTAAATTCATTCAAAATAAATAATTTATAAGCCTTTGAAATTCGGTGGAAGGGGAAAATGTCAAAAACCAAGATAAGGATACACTGTGTGTGCAGTGACGTCACTGCCACTTGGTTTCGTGTGTACAAAAGAGATAGCAACACGGCCCCACCACACTCCCCTTTTCTTCTTAAGAAAACTTTAAAATTCAATTACTGCCTTAATTAACAACCAAATTTGTTGTCGTTTTCTGTTACTGTTACTTTTTAGTGTACATATTATTTTGTATGCAAATATTGCCAAAGTATGAATACAGTCAAGTAGCCTATTAAAATATTGTGTTATATGCGATTAACATAATACTTAACATTGCCTTCTATTTCACGGTTATGATACTAAATTGGTAATAAAGCCACATTTTTAACACAACATTAAAATTTTTGCTATCGTTACTTAGAGCAATAGTTTATTTTCTTTTTTTTTTTTTTTTATTAAATTTATTAAACGGAGTGGTATTCAAGAAAGATAAGATAAGGTATTGGACATCCAGCTGCTAGGTGGGTGGACGATATCGGGAAAATAGCCGGCATCAACAAGATTGCGATGGCCCAGGGTAGACTTGGTTGGCGTAGACAGAGGGGAGGCTTATGCCCAGCAGTGGGTTATGGGACGCTGATTATGATAATTTAATAATGATATAATCTATCGTGCATTTAATTTATCTTGTACCTTTGTTTTTAACACCTTTCTTTCCAAAGTTATTCAATTCTGTGTAAATTTAAAATAACATTACTTTTTTGACCATTTTTTTAAAGTTCCTGGCTTTAAAATCAGCTAAGAACTCGACAGCGTAAAACGTTTACTTTGAAATCTCTTAAAACTACTATATCTTTCAAGTCAAGGTAAAATACAGTTAAATGAATGCAAATGGAAGTTCAGTCAAGGCGACCATCCTGCCCATTGAACTAGAAGAAGTGTGATATATGGCGTAGAACCGCTTGTGACAGCATACTGGGGCGTACGTAAATTTAATCTATATATGTTTAGCTTCAAGCTTAGGTATTAGAATTTGCAAGTTCTATAAAAATAAGCATATGTAGTCATCAAATAAAAACATAACCGAACTTCTGGTTTATTCATTTATTTATTAAAAATTTAAAATAGATAAATATTTAATTTTATTTATTTTTTTAAACTTTATTGTACAAATACAATTGCAAAGCAGCAAATAGATCGCTATTTTGTCCTTCCTTCGTGTCTACCAGTTGCTTCCTCAGCTTTTAATCATGATCCTAGATTTAGTAGTTTGATTCTTACATTGGAGCGACTAAAATTTCATTTCAAATACAAATCGTTTTCAGTAATGAGAAGTACTATCCCTAAGGGATTTGAGTATGAGTGCGAAACCACAAGTATAAACTAGCTTTAAAATCTTCTCTTAGATAAATAATGATTAAGATATCATAAAATAAATAATAATAAAATAAAAATGTTGTTAATGCCACACAATTACAAGTTTTTACAATTAGGTACAATAAACATATCAATCAATCAATCAAATCATTTATTTGTGAAAACATAGGTAGTACATAAAGGTGTTAGTGTTACAAAAGAAGAAAGAAATAGAAAATATTAATAAAGGAAAATATGAAAAGCGTGTAGCAAAGGAATGCCTCAGCTTGTGTTACCCTAGCCTCGACTGGAGTAACGCTGTTTTTCAGGCATCCTCACTCCCTGAGGTTAAAGTATGGGAGATATAGGTGGGCGTGAGTTCATTTTCACTAGAAATGAATTCATATCAGGTAAATAACCTATCAGATATGTACCAAGCTGCCCCATATTACTGATAGTCAATATTTAATGCAAGACGCCTGAGCGGATACAACCTTAAAAGGTTTCTTGGGAGGTTCATTCAACTTGCATGCTCGACTATAAAATATATCGGTTAAATAACATATATAGTACGAATCCTGAATCCCGTAATCATGTTAATCTTTTATCACAAATATTACAGACTGTTGTTTTTAATTTTCATTTATTCCTGAAAGCCTATGGTACGCTTTTCACGGATCTAGGAACGGCAATATTGCTTTTAAAAAGAAGCCACATCCATCCGATTTCTATAAATATTTCAATCAATCAATCAATCATTTATTTCATTGTGGATCATATGTTGTACAAGGTGGAAATAGTAACATTTGTTAGTTAGTCAGTTCATTTGTTTTCATTGCAGTCTACTACTAATAACATATCTATCGAATACGGGAGTCAGACAAATCGTTCGTGTAAATAATGCTCAATCTCGTTTTAAGTGTAAATTAGGAGATTAAGAGATATTAAAAGGTGAAATAAAGCGTAAATAAACCAAAGCCATAAAGATAAAAGATAGAATGATGATGACATACAAACTAAAATTCGAGCGCAAAATAGCTCAGTATGACGAAAGCTAATAGTTTGTATTTGTAACTATAGCTGGTTGCAGTTCGTAGCATCTCGTAGCGCTGGTCGTAGCGCCTCGTAGCGCTTCGTAGCACGGTCGTAGCGCTTCGTAGAAGAATATACCTACCGATTTTGTGTTACCATCATTTAAAGGAACATTTTACTTTTCGATACTCTTTGGTTATTATCGTTTTGCCACGAATAGGGCACAAAAATTTAAAAATATATATATATATATATAGAAAACCCACTATCATAAATTTGAGACATTTTAAAATTGGGTCGAACATAACCCGACAGGGGACACCATTGAAAATAAAAAAATGAATACCGGCTATCAATTTTGTCGAAACCGGCGGGTCGCATTATTTATGAGTTGCCATATCTCACACTTCAACGCCAGAATACTTTGTATGTTTTGGAGATAAATTGCGGTGAAAGGTGTAAGGTAAATCATGTTAGTTCCTTTGGGCTTGGCTTTCCTTTGGTGTTCAAAATATTTTAGAGAAAGTACCGTGTATGCTATAATTTTATGTTGTTTTAAAGTTTTAGGCCACGCCGCCTCCTCTGGGGCCTGGTAGAAGGGGCGCAACCTAAAATAGCTGGCTTGACGTCGCAAAGCAGCATATGCGTGCTAATGGACTCTCTATTAAGGATGATGAACACCGGGTGAAGTGGAGACATAAAAGCAGGAAAGCCTACCCTGGGCTCCAAAATGAAAAGCTGAGGATGCAACCGGGAAGATGCTAGGATGATGATGATTGTTTTAAAGTATTAATTTGTATTTCAGAATAATCAATTTACGGATTACGAAAAAAAACACTCCTTGAAATTGCTTTTGATAGCGCCTTTATAGTCAATTGTTACGTTACTAAATATTAAGCAACAAACATAGACTGCAATTTTTGAAGAATTTAAATGATAAATGTTAACCGACATTGAGAATCAATTTTCTCCATAAACTTTGCCCAACAAGAGTCGAGGGCAAAAATTAATAAAAAGATCCATATATCTGAGGCTGGAATTTGAGGTACATCTTATACATCATTTTGTTGTAGTTACCTATAGCAAATAAAAATAGGTAGAAATGCCATGTGGGCGTTTTCTGTGTGCCAAAGTTAAGTCTCGCCAAATTAAGCTAAGGCTCGAGAGGTTTAACAAACCGACACATAGCACTTATATCTACTAAGGGCCGAATTCACCAACATTATTCCTATCCAAGAGTAACTAATCTAAGTATAAAAAATCGATGGCGGCCATTTTTATTCTAAAGACAGAGTCCATACACCGGAATTTTACATGGATCAACAGCATATTCTCGGGGTAACTGTGTAATGTAAACTTCATAATACGAGAGTAAATTGCGTCATTATCCTTGGAATAAAAGTTATCCGATTTTGGTGTAATCGGCTCCAATCTTACTTCTGTGGTTTTTACATACTATTCAAATATTATAACCTACAATGACCCATATAAACAGATGTGGTATGAACGTATTAGTCTTAATATACAAATTTGCTATGCTTGACGGACAGGGGCTCTCTTCAAAGGATATAAATAAGCTTAGAGCACAGATAAGAGGCCTCATAATAATAATATGTAATTTCATGGTTTTATATTGTTAATGAACTGTTAATTTTGTCAATCCATACAGAACTACCGCCTATTGAGATCCGCATATCTGTTGACATTGTTTTGATATTCTTTAGTGAATGTCTTTTTCCCCCCCATTCATAAAATTAAACAAACGTTCAATGAGACCAAATTAACTAGTTTATATGTATGTATTTAAGGGGGTAATGTTTACTAAAGATTGAGAAAGGACACGTTTCGATGCTCTTTGGTAACTACCAATAACGGAAGATAACAAACGAGGAACACATAGCCGAAAAGTAAAATAGCGTGTTCATAGTGTAAATTAATCACAGATTAAATAATTTCAGAGAAATGAATTTTTATGAGTGAATAATGCTTGTCCCTTTTCACATTAAAACATTTGTGCAATAAAGCAACAACAAATTGGTCATAAAAATTTAACAACACATTTATCGGCATCCCGAACAAGTGTAGCCAATGAAATCGGCCACTGTTAACTGAATCGCAAGCAATAATTGGTCTTAATTCATGGACCAAAGAGATAAATTTGCATAATTTCCGCTCGAGGGCACTGGAGAGAGTTTTATGGGGTCTGCATAAATGAATGAGGACGGTATATTTGGTTTTGATGAGTATTCTTTGTTGCTCAGTGGTTACTGTGGAATATACCACGTCTCTGCTTGTGGATATCGTAAATGGCGATTAAGAAACATTGAATATTTAAATTTTGTCATCCTTTTCCTTGCCAATGAGTTCTTCGGAATTCTCTCACACTCATGAGATGAAAGGTCTATATTTAACTTACTACAATAGTGTAAAAAACGAAAGAACTTGACATCCGATAAGAGATGGCGCCATTTCTTGAATCTTTCTCTCGTTGCCAAGTTCAAGGGTTCAAAATCCTGCAGTACCACAGCACTAACGCGATATCTAATGAAAACAATCGGCAACCAAGGTGGTCATTCTATTCTTACACTATATATTTACTTAGCACAAATTTCGTTTGCTACATAACTAAAACTCATTGGACAAAACAAACTCTAACCTAAGCAAATACAGAGATACATCCATTTTCTCATTCATCTGCAAGCGACAAAGCAAACAGGCAGTGGTATTAGCGGCCATTGTGAGGCGTCAAGATGTACGCAATAAGTAAAAAGTAAAAGGCTGCATTGCAAGCGGGGAGGGCCCTTGTTTGCGGCGAGCTATCAGACTATTGAGCGGTGTATTCGAGTTATTGTCGATGGTTTCGATATTCATATAAGACATGAGATCGTATATTCCTGAAGAATTGAACCATCTGTAATGGGTATCTTTGAGCCGGGTGCGCCCTTCGGAGTGGTATTTTTTTTGGACCATGATAGTTTAAGTGATTGTGTTATTATAATTAAATAATTCTGTAGTATAGCCAGGCTCCAGACGGGTCGCTGTGCTGATAGCGGACAGGTCGGCAAGGCGCTCGTGACATCTCCGGTGAAGCAGGCGTTCATAGGCTACGGAAACTACTTACCATCAGATGGGCCGTGCGCCTGTTTGCCTACTTATTTGTATAAAAAAAAATTGTACAAATATTTATTCTGATGCGTCTGCAACGTGCCTATAACACGTGTAACGTGCATAATATTAGATTAAAAAGCTATCCGGACAAAGCTACATGGTGTAAAAACTTGTTATAGACACAGGTATAATTTTCAATTCAATTCTTCTTCGCCCTAACGCGTTTTCCAGTTGCGTCCTCAGTTTACGCTTTAGAGCCTAGTATACGCCGGTCTTAGATTTAGCGGTAAGTAAGTACTGCTTATTACTATTAGCTGACCCTTACAACCCTTTTTTACAAGGTAACCTATTACTGTAGGCTCAAACTGAAATTCAGTATGTTTATATCAAAATTTGAGCAAAAAATATGACGACTATAATAAGAAAACCCCGCAAATCGTCGATTGTTTGACGTCGGCATTAAAACAGCGAAATGTCAATATTTGCCAGCAGTACTGAAGGGCCGAGGGCGTAATCCCTCCTATAACAAACTACGAGAGCACAAAGGTATAGCCTTGAGTGCACTTGTTTAATATTTCTATTTTAACTTTCACCTAACGTAACCAATTTAGCTAATTTTTTTATTAATTTAAATAAATCTCGTTAATTAACAAATTAAAAATGTAATGAATTGATTTCTAATACGTCAAAATTGAAGAACTTTAAATTCCTTTTACTTTTTTAAGAAGAATTAATTGAAACTGAAAAAGCCAAATAAATGAATGAAAAATTATTTATTCGAGTGACCAGGACTCATATCATAGGTTAGTTAGTATACTTATAACTATGTTAGTAACTAGGTACTATGTTACTCAAATACATTAATTTATTGTGTAGGCCATACCTGCACCATCCCCCCAGCTATAGTGCAGCAATGGTTTACAAAGTGGCAATTCAGCCTGCCTGCAATCATTTGCAGGATGCCGTTGTTGCTCTCCCACACCCGGCGCGCGGCGCACCAGAGACGCGCACCTTTTTCGCATTGTTGCGTAAAAACAATCCAATCGTGCGACCCCGAACATCCCTGATGCTCTACAGAAGCGAGGCAACCCCAACAGCATCCTGAAAGCCTTGTGGTACTGCACGCGAAGGGCGTTGTAAGCAAATATTAATAAGCTCAAAATAATAACATTAAAATTAGTCCGTCATTTAGGGAATCAAAATATATTGGTGATGTATTTTACATTAACTTTATTTAAACTAAGTATATCAAACCTAGTCTAATTCCAAAAAAATATTTCCATATAATTCCTCTGATATGTTTTTTATTAAAATTATGCATAAATGTAAGCACCCATTCTTTTCCTTCTCAAGTTAAAATGGGTAGGATTCAAAATTAGTTTACGACTGTTTTGTCGCTTGAAGAGTATTTAAAGTTGTAATTCTGTAGTCTCTATATTTGAATCATCCTTGCTTAGCAAATACTAGAAGATTTGCCGATGTCTCCGCTTTTGTGCGTTCCTCACTCAAAGCCGTCTTTTGTTCGCCCTCTCATTAATAAATATTATGCAAATTGCGGCGACAAAATATATTATTTTGTGTCTAATTCGGCAGCCGCAATGCGGGGTATTTTTTTCATGAGATAATTCTTGTTAAACTATTTTTGTCGGTTACATTGAGATTTTTTGTAAAAATTTATGAAATTAGATTTAATTTATCAAGATTTGCGTATTATATGGCTAAGTAGACGGAGGTTACATGTTATTCAGATAAGGGTTGTGCAAAATGTTGACAAACATGGGAGTTCGTTCATTAGCCTAGATATTAAAGGATAAAACCGTATTAAAATAGTTTAATTTAATGAATAACAATCGCGAAAACATAAGAAATCATTATATTAAAGGAAAGGTTTTTCTCGTTTTTAAATTGACGTGATTAAATTGAGTGGAGTTTGTAAACTTAATATATGTAAATTGACGTCGTGTGTCGTTGAAGTAATATTTATATCCTATAATGAAAATAATTGATTTCATTTAATTTTATTTCAAATGAGCTAGATACTTCAGCGGGGCATGCATATACTTTTCCAATGACGTAAAGTCTTACAAATTTTTTTAAAGAACCTCACAGCCAGTTTCATAATATTTACCAGATAGGACTTGTCTACAACCAGTGCCAACGAGACAATCTGGCGTGTGGCACAGTGCCCACCTGACTAGACTAGACTTACAATGGTCTGCTTAGATCTAAACAGGCTTGTTATTTAAGTAACTTTGTGCTCATTACTCGTGTGTACCGGACACACGCGAAGGTCGTAGTCAACAATCATTTCTGTTATTTACCGCCTTATTTCATTTAGGCGCAGAATTATTGATAGTATATTAAGGATAGGTTTTGATACTCTTTGTCTTATTTACAAATTTAATTAATTACGATGATAATGTACATTCGGTAAGAGCCGGCCTCGGAAAACATACTGCGACCAAATCGCAGACATATTAAAAAAGAAAGATGTCAGGAGTACTCGTAATCTACGAGCGTGTATGACGAGAGTGATGAGCGTCGAAGAAGCGAGGGAAGTCTGTAAGGATCGTAGCAAATGGAAATCTGTAGTCTCTGCCTACCCCTACGGGAAAAAGGCGTGATGGTATGTATGTATGTACATACATTGTTATATTTTGTTGTAACAATGTTCTTTCTGTACAATAAACTTTAGAACGAGAAATAACATTGTTACAACAAAATATAATGCAACAAGAGACGGACTTATCCCTAATAGTGATCTCTAACTGTCAAACAGTCAACAACAATGATGAAAATGTTTTGTTAAAATTGTGTTACAATTTTTAAATATACATATATTTTTTTTAAATAAACTTACTTTATAAGCACCAGATGGCATTTACTCAATTGAAAATTAAAACTTCGAGAAAAGGATGATACGGCCGTGCCGCTTTTATGCTTGACTTGGCGGATATCACGATTCCATTAAATGTGACGGTGATGAAAAAGCTGTAAGGTAAAGAAAACATAATTCTAGACTTATTTTAACAATTTGTAGTCGATGTAAACCTCAAAAACAAAATAAACCAAAGAGGCAATTTAAGTCATAAAACAAACGAGGGGCCGGTTACCGTACAACTATAACAATGAAACTATAAAATTATAAATCCCAATGAAGAATGCTTTTGCGTGACAATAAACAGTGCGTTCAGTTTGGAACCTTTACCAAATCTTAATTCAACATCATACTAATGGTTGCTTGGTTCATGGTCATCATCATAATTTGTAGGGTTACGTTCGGCGTATTCGGACAAATGTTTGTTTCATGGTTCTCCATTCTTATTTTTAAATCATGATCATACTTTACTTTATTCGGTATAGATTTACATATGCAACTCCTTACTCTGTCTTTAAGGGAGAATTCATAGATTAATAATTGGTCTCCGCTGCGCTACGACTAGATACCGTCGGCATACTACATAAATTCGCAACTAAAACCATGCCGAAACCGGCATGGTTGCGGCATACCCGCGTCAGTCATGCCGCGACCGATGAGTGAGTTGGATGTCTAGATAAATATAAAATTTAATGTAAAAGTAGACGCAAAATGTGCAGTTTGCGTAGTCAAACTGTGTAAGAATAATACTAAAAGAAATAAGGAAGATACTGGTATTACATACCATCAATAAGTATTGTATTATTTCGAAATATGGACATAAATTACTCACGAAAATAATATAACCCTAAAATATGGCGCGAAGTACCGCTCGGTGCTCAATGTTGCCGTGTATTAAATAATCCCAAATTCCCCGAGGTTTCGATTTTTATTATTTAGATATTTTGTTTTTTAACTCCCGACTCCAAAAGAGAGATGTTGTAATTTTGACTTTTTCTGACAATTTTGTCTGTCTTTAACATCTTATTTCTTTAATGCTGATCTGGGAGAAAAGTTAATACGTGGAATGTACTACTGCTTCTCTTCCCGCGCAGACCATATAAGCCGGCCGAGGAAGTGGGCGAAAATCGAAGAACCATACCTATCAGTAGGCGATGCGACTAGCAACCTATCACTATTTTGATTCCATTTCCACTTTACGCCGACCAACATTCTAAATATGGCCTTTAGGTAGTTGGTACCTAATAATCGAATTTGGTTTTTTGTTTTAAATAATCTATGATATCGAAAGTATTGATATAATTAATTTAATCGAATTTTGACAATTAATCGATTATTAACTGCAATATCAAACAATTAGTCGATTATTGAAATGGGTTGATATAAATTATATCGATTTAATCAAGAAAGGTAATCGTTTATATCAATGGTTATTAATCGATTATGTATCTGTAGTATCGATATAATCTAATCTGTAGTATTGATTTTTGAGAATTTATGAAAAATAATCGATTAATGGATTAACAACAATACCAAGCATTTCAGGCACCGATACTATAAAGATATACCGGAACTCGGCGGCGGGATGTACAGCGGGCATAACACAAATCATCGTCATTCAACTCATACAGAAAAAAAATACAGAAATGTATTATCAATAGTATCAATATCGATACTATCGATATATGATCACTATCGATACCTTAGATTATATTTTCAACTATCAAAGAATCGATTATTATTCGATGTGTAATGTATTTTCCGGCAACACTACTGTATGGAAAAAGGCCATGATAATGTATGTACAAGATGTTTACCGCAGCTCCGCCTGCGTCAAAAGGTAGCCTATGTTTGACTCCGGGTCTTGAACTATATCCGTACCAAATTTCATGAAAATCAATTCAGCGGTTTAGTCGTGAAAGAGTAACAAACATCCATTAATACTTACAAACTTTCGCGTTTATAATATTAATAGGATGTGTATGTCTATTTATTTATCTGTATTTAAACCCGGGTTACAACTAAAAAGAGGTCAGTAATCAATTAGCTCCAAGCTAAATAGAAAATTAAAGTAACGTTTAACATACTGTACTGTGTAATAATAAATCAAAAGAAAGTTTTTCTGCAATTTTAGGATTCAATATTAGAATTATAAAATAAAGTAGACAAAAACTAACCATTTCCCCTACCTTATCTCCGAAACTATCGATTCCAGAATTTCGATTTATAAATTACAAGAAAACCTATGAGATAATTTTAAATTTGTTTAGGAGGTCCAAATAGAGAAAAATAAAAAATAGTACAGAACCCTCTACACGCGAGCCGACTCACACTTAGCCAGTTTTATTTTAATTTCATTTTAAAGGTTTTTCTGAGCTACTTTTTATAATATGTACGTAACAAGACCAAAAGCAATTAATATTTTTCCCATTGGTCGGGCACCAGTCAAATAGCTGGCAACACCATAATCGACGCTAGTGTGCGTCTTTGCACATTGTTTTACACACACTTTCCTATTAAGTGGCTGCATTCTGGAAACTGATTTTTCTTCACAGCGCGGTATCTAGTCGAGCGCGCGAGACCAATTATTAATCTATGGGGAGAATTATTCTTCTGAGTTTGCAGAATTGGCTTTGACCTAACCTATCTTAATAAGTTTATCAGACTCGTTTAGATTAGATTTAAAAGTCACACAACTCGTCACGTGACCACTCAACTGCCTCTGTTGTCCAGTGGTTAAGAAGCCTTTGATCGAGAGGTCGTGGGTTCGATTACTACGTGAAGCATACTTTGTTTAGTTATTTACAGTTTGGTTCGGGCATTGCAGAATTGAATCACCTGATTGTCTGATTATAAAGACGATTCCGTGCTTCGGAAGGCACGTTAAGCTGTTGACCCCGACTGACATTTAGTAGTCGTTGAAGAACATCATGATCCCATTGGTCTGTTTCCCTATTAAAAAGTGTTAAGAAGGACAGACTGTAGTCGCCAGCGACGTGCTTAGAGATTTTTCACAGGGTAGACAGAAACAAATTTCAAGAGCCCTTACTTTTTATTATTTTCTTTAGGTACTTATTACCTAAATATAAAATCTTACGAATGTTTATCTATTGAAATAGGTTGACAAAATAATATTTTTTTTATAATAAGTACTAATCACTGGTAGTCGCTTCAATGTAATAACCAGTACTGCCAAATCTAGGATCATGATAAAAGCGTACCCTGGGCTCCGAAGCGTAAGCTGATGACGCAACTTGGGATACACGCTAGAATGAAGAAGACAACTCATAACGTGACACGAAAAACGCTGAGATGGAGTTTCAAGTGGAATAAACCATCGGCTGAAAGCACGCGAGCACAAACAACAGGTTGCTTTGTTAGCTGAGTTTTATGTGAACTTTATTTATTTACGGCACAATTCGACGCAATTTCATTGAATAAATAAGTTATTAAGTTGTTTGCATAATATTTTTCACTTTGTAAGCAAATTGGAGGTTGTTAAAAATTATTTGTAGTAAAATTTTGTGAAATTGTTTTAATAACTTAATATTATTTGTTGTGCAAATTGTACCGAATACTACGGTGACATTAGCGTATCTTATTTTGGATTCATATGCTCTATACAATACAAATACTTGTTAATGCACCAAAATAAAACGAATAATGAACATTAACGACTCATGAGTGCGGCTGTATCATTTCTACTTACTCTTCTTCATACTTAATTAATTAAGATGTGTTTCGCGTATAATTTTCTCAAATGAATTCAATGAAAAAAATTTCAATCTTTCGTGGGTTACCTATGTACGTACGAAATCCGCTGTCGTGAAACACGCGGCTGCGAAAATTTGGTATAAATATAGTTGAAGACCCGGGGTCAAACATAGGCTACTTTTAGCGCAGGCGGAGCTGCGGAAAACTAGTCAATCATTTCCAAGACCCACCCAAGCTCCATAACCGAAGGAACATGAAACCTCAACACTTCTCCAATACATTCCTCAATAACTTATGAAGCCTTTTCAGTTTCCTATTTGTATTTCCCGTTAGATGCCCGACTTGTAATTGAATTACTTGGCTTACTTGGGAATAGAGTTTCTGAAGACCTAGTCCCTGCAGAAATAATATAAATAACATTATTGATACGTGATTTTGCCGTTTTAAGAAGATCAGATAAGTAACGAAAATTTAAAAAGATACTAAAACCGACTTCCATTCGTTTACCGGGGTCATCTAGAAGATATTTAGAACCCAAGAGGAAATATGTACCAGGGTCATACGTCACAACTGGATAACATGCTTCGGCGAAGAATATAAAGGCAACAGAGTCGATTGACCTGTCTGATATCAGGGCGTAAAAGATCGATTGATAAGGCCCACACCAGATATGGTATGTTTAAAACGCTGGCAGTATTATAGGGTAAGAAAAAATTTTTTTTTTATTCCGTTTGCCAGTAGTACAATGGCCATGACGTTTTCTTCTCATACCAATCCTTTAAATATAGCTTTGGTTTCGTGGTTGGATTGTCCTGCACTTACGATAGGTGCGTGCGCGCTAAGGCGCCCCGACGGCTCTTCTATACCAAGCTAATTTGTGAATACCCCAAATATTAACAAAACAATGATTCTCCACCCCACTTCTGTCCCATTTCCTAAGCTTTGGCAAATTTTCTGCCCGTGCCTTAGAAGCGCTGCCATATCGGCTATGAACTCGAGAAATATTCCTACGGATTCCTCACCGACTCGCCTCGCATACCTGCCGGGAATACTATCGGGAAATGCAGTTGCCGTCTGAACTGTTTCAAACAAGCATCGATCATTGTTCCTAGATTTTCTATACAATTTAAGAAAAAAGTGTTTCTCCGTATCAGAAATCAGATTTGTAGTGTAATAGAAGCTCGGCGGAACATGACTCGCAAAACTGATGCGTTTGGTCTAATTTTAGAAACTCTGTTTATTTGTTTCCTATATGTGCTTATGTATTTCTTTTTCATGGCGATTTCCCGGTTGCATCCTTAGATGGACGTCTCCACTTCACCCGGTCCTCGGCATCATTGGCAGAAAGTATTACGCATCCAGCTTTGTCTTATTCTTGTCGAGTCCAAATAGCTGACTCTTCAGATTATCCTTAGATATTAGATATTGGTTTGTGACATCAAGCCAACTATTTTTAGGTGCGCCCCTTCTACCAGACCACGAAGGAGGTGGATTACTATTCTTGATGTAAATACCATTGGACTGTTAGGTAATATGAAATAACCAGGAATCCATTTTATTGCAAAGTATGTATGACCCACCTAAAATCGGTCAGTCTTTATTTTTATTCGACATATTTATATCTCTTTCGATATCTAACGAAAATCTATAAAAAATAGGGCTTCAGAATAATTATAATTCTTGTTGCAAATGTTTACAAAATAAAACAAAAATCTCCATTGGCCATGCAAAACAACAGCTTAGTAGCGGAAATAGCGAGGATTAGTAAAACATGACCTCTTTACGGTCACACGATTAGAGGTTAAGCGGATTATCTGGCCCGAGACTGAGGATTATTGCCTAAGAACTTTTGGGCGCGAAAAATATGTTAATTTATTCCACTGATCGACGTAACATCACAATACAACAAGTATTTTTAGTCTGATATTTTGAAAACGATTCAAGTTTATATTCAAATAAATAAAATTTTACTGGACCTAGGGCTACGAAGCTATTTATGCGGGAAAGCGTTTAGATGATTGCGTCGTGAACTCACGAATAGTCTTGTCAATTTGTTAAAAATGTTTTATGCCTGAAAATCAGAATTGTATAGAATTCATGTGCCAGAAATCATTTTTTCTGACGTTTTCCGTGACGATATCTAGCCATTATAGACACCTAAGTGTATAGGGTCAATTGACTTGGCAGCAACTAAGTAAGATTCAAAACAGTGCGTTTATACTTACCATACAATATTATGAAACGGATACTAATTTTCCTGAACATGTCTAAGGCTTCCTTTACTTACAACTATGAATACCATGATCAGACGAGACGATTATCATATTTCATTTGAACACCAACATCTATTTACACCCGACAAACTCGAATTTCAACTTTATAGCTTTGGCGATAAGAGCGACATAAATAAGATTAGAATGAAAATTGATTTCGGTTTGTAAGGGGACTAGTCTTAAGTCACCCCAATGTAATTCCACCCTTAAGTTTGCGGTTTGTCTCATAGACGTCGAGGTATTTACTGAAAGTATTAGCACATTGAATTTTACTGTTTCCATTACAGTACTTTTGGTCGTTAAAGAGTCCTTCGTGATTGTATCTCTCCAAGAAGGAGCTCAATCGATTGAAACTTTGTAGTACATCTAGGAACATTGGTTAAGATTGAACATGACTTGAATTCTTCATTGCTAGTGGCCAACACTATCATAGGCAGACTGCAGTTTTCGACTAAACGATTGGTTGATTTTTTTTATTTTGTATGATACTAAATAAGCTTTTTTGTTTAATTATATGCTTCTTAGTTTGAAAAGTAGCATGAAATTTGTATTTTTTTAGATCTGTGTTTCTCCATAATGATTTGCGTAGATTTATGTTAGATTCGATGAAAACTTTTTGCTTTTACCGAGAATTTTCATATGTAAAATGTCCACCATCCATACATTATAAAGGATAAAGATGATGATGCAAAGATAAAGAAAAATCATTCTAGCATTTTCTATGTTGTTCTTCAGAGCCGCTTTCTTTTACTCGCCAGATCATCGGAAATTTATTTATAGCGGACAGGTTGGCAACGCGCTCGTGTGGGCCGTAAGCCTGTTTGCCTACTTAGTTATATTAAAAAAATATCTCACCATTCTAATGTGCTCATTAAAATTTTGATTTATTATTTTCCAACATGACTGGCAGAGAATGCCTTGAGGCATTGAGTCCTTTTTCTAAGATTAAACAATTAAATTCTAGATAAGTTCTAAATTTACTAAACCACACACTCACTAGTGTTTACTAAAATCCTCTTCCTATAATTTGACGATTCCTACGATTCGGGTGTTGACTTGGCACGCTGTCTAAAGAGGGGTTGATTTAATGTTCGACGAATACTGATTTATGCGTCTGCCACTCAGGACTTTACGATCTAACAGAGTTTTGGCAACCTTTTGCCTTTACTGAACACATACTGCGTTCATTGCGTAAATGATACAGCTTTCGTGACATAAAACAAAAGAGTAAAGCCGCTAAAACGCTACCCCGTTGGCAGGGTCTTGCCGAAGTGCCGACAGGGCGCCCTGTTAATCTCAAACTCCGACGAAATATGTAACGCATACTGGAGTACTATTTTTGAAATATGTCGACTTAAAATTGTTCAATATCGAAAAAAAAATTATTCGACACTCTAATTTTGCGTAATTCACACTTTTCAAAAATAGCACTCCTAGTCTATATATCGATATTCTCAAGCACAAAACACGATGGGTTTACTAACTTACGAGTACATGTTTTCAAATATCCTTAACTTAATTAAACTGAAGACGCTTCAATTAATCCTGTTGAGACAATTTTCCACTTCACAAGCGACGAAAATGAAAATCCTACTGCGTCTTACCACTATGTCATTGCGCGTTTGCTGTTCTCTATTTTGTAAGTAATCTAAAAAAAAGCGTGGATGCTTTTTGCGAAAAACGTATTACATACGATATGTCGATAATTGCGATTGACACGCTTGATTTTAACATATATAATTATTATTAATATGTACCTATCTTTTTTATCTTGTATCAGTATAATAAATATTAAGTTAGCTTGATTTGAATGCAACTGCATCTTTAACCAAATCTCAATTGCTTTGTGAAATGCATCATGGGATTTGTTTATAGATATTTTTTAGAAAATGTTAAATAAATAAATAATAAAATACATCGAAATAATCATGTAGAAGCAACATTGAGAAAGGAAAGAAACTTTGTGTTAGATTCCCATGCTCTTTGACAAGAAATCATGTCGGATTGATTTTTGCGTCTAACGCAGCACGTGAGAAGAAATACCTTCAATAACTAGCTAATTATTAAAAATAACTGACTATGACTGCTATTCAATTCATATTTTTTTCGTACAAACATAAATTTTATTATGTTCCTTTTTTTGCACAAAAATACATAGAAACTTATAAGTTATATACATTTTTGAAATCTCCTTTTAAACTTCTTCAATTTGATACCCCACTCGATTAGGTTACTCAGAATTTTTATTTTCAATCTGCCTTTTATTGCATAAATAGTCCGCCATTTTGTTTTTATGATGACGTCACATACCCTATGACACTCGGAAGAAAGCAAGGAATTTATAGACACCTCATAAGCCGTTCTTGACTTATGGTGGAATAAATAATCTCACATACATACAAACATACATGAACGCATAAAAACATATCACTCTTAGACACTCGTGTAATAAAAACAGTGTGCGTCGAAATCGCAATGCGTTTTCCGCAGAAAACAACTGCACGCGCTTGCGACTTTATGGTAAACTAGCTATTTCCTGCAGCTCCACCTGCGTCAAAAAGTAGCCTATGTTTGACCCCAGGTCTTCAACTATATTTATAACAAATTTTATCAAAATCCGTTCAGCGGTTTGGCCGTGAAAGCGTAACAGACAGACTTTCGCATTTATAATATTTGTATGGATATTTAAAAATATATATTCAAAATTTTGGCCTTGCCACAGAATAGATAATAGTACTATGACCTTACCCAAATGTTGACTATTAGATCATTTCGCATGGAGTCCTACTTTTGAAACGTGTGAAACGTATAACTCTTATGTCGAATTAATTATAACAAGCTTTTTCCCGCAGCTCCGCCTGCCTCAAAAAGTAGCCTATATTTGACCCCGGGTCTTCAGCTTTATTCATACCAAATTTCATCAAAATCCGTTCAGCCATTTGGCCGTGAAAGCCTAACAGACAGATAGACAGACAGACAGACCTTCGCATTTATAATATTAGTATGGATATAAAAATATAATCGTTCCACTCACCAACTAACGATAATCATTCGTTAACCAAATTAATTAAACTCACCGATTGTGCCTAAGTCATACATTCCAAAATAGGGCTCGACATCATCCTACAAGTACATCTTTAAATTTCTAGTTAACAAAAGGAAAATATCACTAAGCAGAGACTTATAATTAATCTCGGCAAATAAGTCTTTTGTTCAA
This sequence comes from Euzophera pinguis, assembly GCA_947363495.1. Classification (NCBI taxonomy): domain Eukaryota; kingdom Metazoa; phylum Arthropoda; class Insecta; order Lepidoptera; family Pyralidae; genus Euzophera; species Euzophera pinguis. Next base: position 3,256,626 of record OX376158.1, read on the forward strand.
TACAATGTTTTCCTACTGGTCCACGCTTTACAATAATACAAAGCATTTTTTTAAAAAAACGCAAGCCACTGTTACAACTGTGTACAAACTGTTTCTATTGGAGCTGAAATAGTGCTTTCAGCTTCAGTATTTTCCTGCAAACATTCATAAACTAATATTTGAACAGAAAGATACGTTACATATAGGTAACGTTAAATAATAATATTTATTTTATATTTTATTTTATTTATTTATTTACTTTATTCATGTACACAATAAAAATGTAAAGGATTATACATAAGAGGAAAAGAAAGTACAAGGGAGCTGCTTATTTCTAAAGAAATTTCTTCCAGCAGACCCAAGAGAGGAAAAGACAAGAAAAGGGTAATTAGCGTGTACAAATAAGAAAGGAAAAGTTTTAATAATAGGCGGTTCCGAAAAACCAAACCCAGGTGTCGGAGCACCTGGGTGCACAGGGTTGACTGACCATATAACTAACTCGATATGAATGAATGAATAATTATTTTATTTTATTTACTTAGGATTTGTTGTTAGGTATAGCGGCAACAGAAATACATCATCACAGATTCTCAACTGTCTAACTATGCGTTTTCATGAGATACTTACATGCTGAAAGACAGACGGACATCAGGGTCACCGGAGAGAATCCTAAAGACACATCTGACATTAGTTTTCATCTTTGTCCCGCATACCTATGCTATGCCTGTGAATGGGCCACAATAAGAGCGCTAATATTTTTGATTTATTCCTTTGATCCAGAACACAAATAACGTTGCAAATTTGCATAATAAATGGGGCAGTGGTGACAAATGGCAACAAAATGGTGGACGTTTCTGTGACAAGTGTAGAGGATTTTTCCAAAGAAAAATGTTGCCGATGAAGGTTTTCCATTGTGAGCGCTGTTGTTGTCGGATTAAATTATTACGTTTACAAATTGAAATGCCTGCCTTTGTTGGGAAAACCTTTTTACCGACTTCAATAAAGAGGAGGATGTAGGAACACTTGTATGTTCGTCAATCCGTTAGCGAATTTAGCCCAATTTCAATGATTTTTTATAGTCGGTTAAACACTTTTTATAACTATATGTTGAAATCCTTGTACACAATAGACGCTAAAGCTGATTTTTATATTGAATTTAATAAACAAATTGGGTTAAAATACAATAAGCACACATAGATTTTAATAACACGATGAGAATAACTGCTTTTTGTGTTATAGACCTCTAAATGATATATTGTTCACTGATAAAGTGTGGTTGTAAAGCTATAATTCAATGTGTGTAATCATATTATTCGTCATGAGATATAAAATTATAGAAGTTTACAAAAGGATATCTTTAAAAATAAAAGTAAGTACATGTTCATATATTTAGTATAATTTCAATAATTAAACAAATGAGTTAACATTGTCTAAAATGTTACAACTTGTAAGTTTAAAATTCTGCCTTCATAAAAAAAATATAAGTACATAACAAATATTTCAGTACAAAATCCTTCTACTTCCACGTTGACACTCTAACTTGACAGCTCAGTGTAAAAGTTTGCAGACTTTCGATTAATCCGAAGCACCCTCGTCGCTAAAAGCTCAAAACTCAATCCCTTGCATCAAGCATTCAAGTGGCGGCAGCGACAATAGCACACACCTGACGTCTTAGCGGTTGGGGCAAGTCATAAACTGAAACTTTTTGAATTGCACATTTGTGATTATCAAATCCACCGGGGCTCGGAGGAATGGACATGCCCGAAGATACTGACTCGAGGTCGAAATGGAGGGGCATATCTAAGTCTTCTATTTTATAGCGGTCTGTATGAAGCGTCTCCTTTTTTACGACGACTTATACCAAGATGTATGTACCACGCGGTGTTCGCCTGTACATAATCCTTAGTATCTTAACGTTATACCCGTTGTACGGCATTTTATAACATTTGCTATAGACTCATGGAGATCTAGTTTAAGACCCGAAGAAGGAAATAAAGTTTTTTTTTTGCGATATATAAATTTCTACCAGCGAGCCACGAGCAACAGAAAGCTACAAATGCATATTTTTAATTTCATTTGTAAGTTGTATAGACCGTTTCACGTAAAAAAAGGCAGCAATTAGTGGAACTATATATTTTATCAAGTAAAAATTCCACTAGTCGAAGACACTAGCGCCACTCCCAGCGTTCTTTTTATGTGACGCGACTGATTTATGTTAGATGCTTGAATCTTCTGACTTACACCATCACCATCCTTTGTTTAGGGCCTGCACTTAGCAAGGGTGACACAGGTGCGTTCTCCTGTCCCGGCCAATCAAGGGACGACAAATTGTTAGACACAGCCCTTTGATGACGTTTGCTTATCGGAATGTAATGGTAAGGGCCCTAAGGTCTTACACTGATGTATGAATTCCGATAAACAAGGGTTAGATGGCTTAGGAGCACAGGTGAAATGCTAAACTTTGTATACTGGTTCGCTATATTAGATACTTGCTTTTACCCATTTCTTCTCCCGCGGAAAATCCTAAAACATGTGTTTACTATCATATTTATTTTTTCGTTATCATATTTGATGCGAATGAAAACGAAGGATTGATTTCTATTTCATTAAATGACATTGTCAATTTTGTTGTTGACATGACACATAAAACATGTTGCCACATATAGGCGATCAGTAGCGACGCCAATGCAGGGTTTTTATTTTCCTGGTCCGGCTATACTTGACATGACTGTAATATATTGTTTCTAAGACAACAAACAAAAACTTATTATAAAAACCCTACCTTCAGTTCAGTTCTCAACACTATGAGATTCACGCGACCCCGTCGACAAAGATTAACATACTATTTTCAGAACTTTTCCAAACAAAACAACAAAACATAGTATGCCTATTGAAAATGTATGTTATCTGCTAAATACTTCCTCTTTCCGAGTCATTTTACAGCTCGTTTGCTATTCCGGATACCTACGTGGATTTGGGAATGTGCTAGATAATAAAAAAATAATGGCAAGCGCTCGCTATGTGAGTGCACTGCTCATTCATGGAGAATATTTCATGGGCCGTTTTATGGCTTTGAGAAATAAAGGTACCAAAAACACGTGTACAGTGAATCAGTAAAGTATACCACTTTACACAGTGGACCGTTGTACTTTGCTGGTTGCGTTTTATGATACTTATGATAGATTTCCTGAGCAAAATTGGTAAATAAATTAATAATTAATTATAAAGACTACCTTGACTCCCCTGAGGGAGCCAAGGGGGAAGACAAAGTCTACAATACGGACATTACCCACCTTATCTACAAGTTTGTATCATTTTCTCGTTACCATTTAATATAATATATCTTGTACATTTTATATAACAACTAGCTGTTCCCGCAGCTCCGCCTACATCAAAAAGTAGCCTATGTTTGACCCCGGGTCTACTATGTTCATACCAAATTTCAACAAATTCCGTTTAGCGGTTTGGCCGTGAAAGCAAGCGTAACAGACAGACAGACAGACAGATTTTAGCATTTATAATATTAGTATGGTTATCGTTAACAATAAAATTAGCGGTTAACTACTATGGAGCAATGAACTTATTGCTAAGCAACATCTTCCAGCCAACCTTTGTGTAGTATCACCATTGAGAAAGGAACGTCATTTGTAGGAGAGCAGACGCCTTCAGCTAGACCCTATATACAAAATAATCTTCCGTTTTTTGAGGGAGTTCGAGGGGCAGGGAAACCTGCACACATGGAATTATTGACGTGCACATTAATGCAACATTACATATGTATAAATAAAATGTATAGCAACGAAACAAACACATAAAAAATATTTTACACATTCTTAAAATTTGCACACTTCAATAAAATTTTTGCGTATGCATACTGATTATATCTCACATCTGATACCATTATTACGTCAAAGTGATTGACTCTTAACTATCGATAGAGCAATAGTTATCGATAAATTTCGAATAGAGAAGTTTTGAGGTTTATGGAAGAAAAGTAAGAAAATTCAATAAAAAAAATATACATATATATTTCTAAGAAGTATATAAAGTAGCATTTATTTTTTAGCTTTTTATTATTTTACATGTTGTATTCTGTGTTATTTTTAATCCTTCGGGAGTCCATGGTGTCTTTTGTATATATTCCCATAAGTCTTCCATTAAGAGTTATATGTAACAAGTTGCATAATTTGAAGCACACTCTAGTTTTTCCACGCTTTGCATCAAATTCCCATAACTTCATATTTTATTTCGGTTCATTTTATTTTCATTTTACTAGCATTCGCTGGTACCATATTGTATTATATGTAAGGTCCGTAACAAAAGAACAGAGGTGTCAGTAGAGACAGTAGAGAAAAATGATTTTCTATACACAAATAGAGGTTACATAAATATTATTATCTATCTACTCTACGTAGTAATAAGTACCTCAGTTACACTTCTTTCAACAGCTTCATCTATTGCAGAAATTTTATCGACATTTACATATTTAGTTAACAACACTAGGTAGTATTTATGGTTTTTATTGACAGTAGTCAGATTTGTAGCTCAGCCGAAATGACATTTGAACTGAAAAATAGATTATGAAAAATAAATTGGTAAACAAATCCAACAAATGACGTTACTATAAAAAACAATATTTTGTTTCATAATGTGATTAAAAAATGATAATATTGCTATGAATTTACTTAGATGTGAAATGTAACTCCATCTTTTTATTTGTTGAAGTCCCAGACCTCTTACTACAACATCTAACTGAGCAACGGAATTATTTTCAGAGATGTATTCACGTTGGCAGGTGGGCTCAATCTATTTGTAAATCCGAGTCTAACTTGTTTTTATCCTTGGATATACCCATTGATGCCCACCACACATACATATGACGGCAGAGGGGGTTGATACGCTATGCGTACTCTCCTCCTAAAAATGACATTTCTTTCTCAATGAGACTAGATAATACTACAGTAAAAATATATACAGTCCAACGTAAAACCTTTTTTGAAGCCGGTTAAAAACTATCGAAGTATTGTGCTAGAAAACTTTATAGATGTGGGAACAGTTACCTAATATAAATAATTGTATTTACTAACTTACCTAACACAAGTTTGCATTTAAGGTATATAGAGTCGATATGATAAGGGCGCATTGTCACCAGTAGCCATAATTGACTATATGTCGCATTAAAATTGTTCGCTTCGCCCTTTATAATGAATGAAACTCATTCAAAATCACTCCTCTCACCGATTTCTCGTGAGACATACTTTCAAAAATACCACTCCAGAAACGGAAATCGGCGTTTATAACACTAGTGACGGTGTTCAGAAAATCAGGTCGATTTTAAAGGTATAAATAGCGAGACCAAATGCAAATGGTCGCTGGTTAATATTAAATTATCATCCTTAATTAGGCGCGATGAATCAGAGAGTTCCCAAGTCCTTGTTTTCAAAATTATTTTAATGGAATTGAGTCAAAACACAACATACCAAAACAGATTGTCATTTTCATTGTGCCATCCATTTCCACTAACTCCCCCTCCCCCCACATCCTCAGCGAATGGGTAAACACCAAACTGAGGGAGACACTCAATGGAAATATCAATCGTTGTAAATTGCGCCCCTCGGGACCTTGAATGCCAAACACAACTTGCCTAATGATGCATTACTTAGATTCAATGCTTTTCAATACTAGCTAGCTATATTAATCGTTATGAACTGAATTTAGTGGGAGTAAAGTCCAATTTTGAATGATATTTTTGGTGGTGTCAAAAGCAGGTGTGTATCTTAAAATGTCAAAATCTTTTGGTAGGGTCTGGTGGAAAGACATTTACACTTCAGTGCATAATATACAGATTTGTCAAAAAGTCGATGTCGGAATATAAAATCAACCCATGCTACAACAACAAGCTATACTAAGTAAATAGCAGTGGCATGCTTCTCTTAAAGAGTTTTAGTCATTGTCTGCCCTGTGAAGGAAATGAATGAATGAATGAATTAACACTTTATTGCACCATTTACATATATTTAAGAAAAGATACAGCATTGAAACCAATAAAATATATTTTTTCACAAAATTATAAAAAAAAAACTCGTGGCAAGGTTTGTCTACCCTATGAGAAGTATCTGTGTCTATAAAGTGGATTTCGTTTATGCAATTGGTTCTTTAATAACCATCCAAAAATTTCACCATTTGTTATAATAGTCCAAACCGTTTTTCAGTTTTTATTAGAATTTTCACAGCACTATCCAAGTTAACTTGAACATTTTTTATTAAAACAATCACTATTTAATCTGCCTCTGCAATAATAAAGATTCATGATCCGTCCAACTGATAAATTCTACAAGTTTTACAAGCAGCAACATAGTTCCCATGAATCAAGTCTTCAGGAGCGCGAGGAACGCCCCGATATCTAGATAAAGTTTATTGCACCTTACTACCACATAATGGACTGCAGTTACGAGTTCCCGATTACTGCTTAATGGTATCTTAGTTTACGGTACACGTCGATTTCTATTCGAATCTATCCAGGCTGCGAGAAAACCTTTTTCTAGTTTTGATAATTACTTTGATAGCTCAGCGACCCTAAATTGATGTTGGTCTCTGAAACGAGTTTGCTAATATTATTGATTTAATTTACCTACTACCCTACAATACCCTAGGCCAAATATAATGAAAAAAAAAAAAAGTCGTTCAACAGGGTTGACCAAACACTGTCAGCTTAGCTTAAATAGACAACCCAAAGCCATATTACACAGCCGCCAAAATACTTTGTTATAAAGTCACGGGAGATCGTATCGTCAACAAAATATTTTTTTTCCCCTGAGGAATATTTTATAATTTTTAGTATCAAATGTCTAGTGATTGATCATGATATTTTAATGTAAATTCTCGCTGGTTCATCATCATAGTATCTACGGAATCTGATCCTACGACGGGCCCTTTCATAGTTGAAACCATTGTGTAGTATATATTATAGGTAGTAAACAAAGAAAGTTTCTAAGGAATATGAATCATTTAAAGTATCAATTTAAATAATTTTAACTTGAATTTTAATTTTTACTTTAACTAAATGCAGACGGCATCCCATTGTACTCGTAATTAGATCTTAATTACTCTTTAGGTACATATTATCTAACAAGCTTTTTCCCGCAGCTCCGCCTGCGTCAAAAAGTAGCCTATGTTTGACCCCGGGTATTTAACTATATTCATACAAAATTTCATCAAAATCCGTTCAGCGCTTTGGCCGTGAAAACGTAACAGACAGACAGACTTTCGCATTTATAATATTAGTATGGATACATAATATTGGAATTCTATGTAACCGACTAATATTTAAAGAATATACGTGTGAAGTTAGTTATTTTTGAGCATCTGTGTGTTTCACTTCGTGCCTATCTCGCCCAGAATCACAATTAGCAATCAAAACCAAATCAATACATACACTTTGTAACACCAATGATCACAAGGAACTTGTTACTTACAGGAATACAAATTGATCTTTAGTTCGAGTCCCTTAGAGATGGCATAAATTTGGTACAACGAGCCCTACTCATCAATCAGATTAATGTTTTTAGGTCAAAGTTTGCTGAAGTGGTTCCCACTGACTTATGTTAATGGTTAGTAGAAACCAGATGGATTTCATTTGATTTGTTACGAGAAATTGAGGTTGATATTGAAACTAGTGTAGCTAAACACTGCTCTGTTCTCGTCCCCGTTGGGAAATATGGAATATACATTCTCTGCCAATAGAAGATAAGCTAACAACCCAAGTGATTAATTCCCGACGAAGTATTTCGTATCGTCACACTCCGAATCGTAAATGGCTACTTAAGCAAATTCTTCAAACTGGTATAAAAATTCTTTCGTAGAGAAAGAATTTTCAAATATACACGAATGCATTTAAAAAATTTACACTAAAAAGTATTAATTTTAATATTCTTCCTTTAGCGGAGAATTTTTTATTTGACACGTTAGGGATGCCATTTTGGTAGGTACATTCCACCGCTAATAGAACAGAAATACAAAGTAAATCATTACTTCTGTTAACTATCTCCTTAATTGCCCTCCAAGCACGGATAGAGAAGGAGTAGTCTATTCTTAAGCCACGAGAAAGACTTACTTAGAGAAGGAGTAGCCACTTAAGCAAGAGACCACTCGGCCTCAGCTATACTTACCTAGGTACTGTAAATTCAGATCGATAAGCCCATGTTAAATTCTGTATTCCGTATCGGACATGAATCGGCATGTTCGTTGCAACGTACTGACACGCATGTGGTAAAACACATACATATATAGCAACCGCATATGTGTTTACAAGTGGATACAAAGGAGGGTTTGCCAACCGTACTATAATATATAGTATTGTACTATATTTCGGGTCAGCGTACTATATACTGTTGAAGAAATATATAGTACGCAAAAATACTCTATTTTCAACAGCGAATTAACGAAGAAATCCTTGTTTTTTTTTATAAAGGTGAATTTAAAAAAGCTATTTAAGTTTATCTTTTTAACACTCTTACGTTTATATATTGCCATAGAAATAAATAAATAAGTGAGTGTTTGGTTCCGAACTTTTCAATGTTAAATTGACAACGACAAAATATTTTTTGGTAAGTACGTTTTAATTTAGTTATGGAATTTTGGTAATTATGTCATTATTTTCAATTATTGGTTGTTTCTTAAGAGAAGCTTAGGGCCTAAATAAAATAAAATATGTATGTAAGAGAACTAGAACAACGTGTAAAGGATAAGGGCTGTCTATACCAAAAATGTAGCAATCATTAATTTAGTAAATCTCAGAAAGTATTATACAAAATATTGTTAAAAATGCAAGAAGTGCACAATAGTGTAGTTTTATATAAATAGATAAGTAATTCAATTCAATTCAAATTGTTATAAGGGAATTGGTAGCGGTTATACAAAATTATACGCATTTTCTTCAACCTGGTTACATCCTCAACTTGCTTCAGAGCCCAAGATCCATTTTCCTACTTTTACGTCTACTCTTCGTCATCCTTGACAGATAGTCCATTAGCACGCATATATTCCTTTTAGACGTCAATTCAAGCCAGCTCTTTTTGGGCGCTTCCCTTCTACCAGGCCCCGGGGGTGGCATGGTAAAGCACTTGTTCCCAACACATAGTTTTCGTAAGACGTGACCGTGCCATTGCAGGCGATAAACTATTCCAATACTGTTTATATGGCATTACAGTACAAACACTTTACAGCGTTCATGGTTGCAAGTAGGTTAAGTTTGTGATGCCATAAGAACACAAAACTACAACCACTAGTTTTTTGGGATCCCGATTCACGCAGTATTGGCTCACATTGTCCATGGGTCTTGCAGTCTTCTGCTGAGTTTGATAAAATTCTTATTTAAAATAGTTTAGACTCCGGTATGGTAGGCTCAGAATGTAGCTTGAAAACACGCTAAAATGCAAAAGAGTATAAATTTGCTATTGTAAATAGAATTCTTCGAGAGTTGAATAATAGTCATGCCGAGATAAATGCGCCTTCAGCGCCGTGCACACGAATATTCAATTTATGTCAATCGGCGAAATCTGGATGGAATTCTGCCAAGTAGGATCAAATTCCTGTTTGGGATATAGCTGTTATGGGGACACACGTTCTAGGCATACTAAATTTGTTTCGGGGTAATTGTGTGGTAAAAATCTTTAGTCTAGACTCAAAACTGAATTTCTGACGCAATCGAATCTATACATATAATAAAATTGTAACAGATCGATGTCTGTACATTGAAGATTTTTAGGAAAACACAATACGAGGGGTCATTATTGGACCATCAGAAGCCAAAACAATCATTTTTAGAATGATTGTCTGTCTGCTCTTGCTAATTAATTACTACCAAATTCTTATTTTAGGGTAACCAGTTATAGAAAATCTTAAGGACAAAATTCGAAGGCAATTTGAACGGGTACCTGCCCGCGACACTAGCGCCATAAATCGAGCCACTCGCTACTGTCGTCGAAGCTGCAATATACGAGAGTTATAGGCCAGGAAATTAATTCTGTCGGCGCAAGTAGGGTTACGCGGGAGGTGACACGGTATCCATACGTTTCGGTGCATACTTAAAATAATACTAAAGACTCGGTGCAGTGTTGTATCTTATTTTGGTCAATATTTCCCCGTTTGTTGTTGTTTCTCAACTGCTTAAAAGAGGAAAATTCAGACAATCTTTTTATTAATGTGTTTACAAATCAGAAAATATGTTGAGTTATGTCTAAAGAAAAATGGTTTGTTTTAAAATGATTTGTACCTACTGTGTGGCTGGGGCTAGGCTGGGGGCTAATTTGTAGTACTTAGTGGTATATTCTCAAAAAAAAACCTTTAAAATAATACTTCGAGAGACACATAACAATTATTTAGAAACAGCTATAAATCATTCAATTGAAAATTAATATTAATCGTTAAAAGTAAAGAAGTTAAAAGCGCATTATGTAGAGCAAATTATTTTTAATTAAAGGAAAAAACGCAACGACTCATGTTCGCTGGCTTTCTGTGAAGTAAGTGGTAATTGAAATGATACAAAACATTGCATAGATCTGCATGGAATGGAAAACCTAGAGCTGGTCACCCCACACGCAGCGGCAAAACGAAATTGATTTTTCCCATAAGCTGCTTAGGTAGTATCTGGGGAAATAATAACTACCTATCCTATGGTTTGTATCTATCATACAGTATTGTGTCACAATACAATTACAAACAAAATCTAACTTTTCTTATATTTTAATTATAAATGAATAGTAAAAATATTTTATTTGTATTTCAAAATTATATCATATCATTATATCGAGTGGGCTACGTGGTCAGTTGACCCTGCACAACTAGGTGTCAGAGTATTTCTGAACGGCCTTTTGCCCACTGACATGATACCTTTAACGACCACCAGATGGCTGCCGGTACCAACGGCTTAACGTGTCTTTCAAAACATGGCATGTAAAATGGTTTAAACGTATTTAAATCGCATTTCTTTTACCGTGAAACGTACAGAGCAATAAGATATAATATGGAATTTCTTAGTTACCTTACTATCATTAAATTGATAACCTGTTAGACTATGGATCTAATAGACGGGAAATGCGAAAGAGAAATATAAAGAATATATAGGATATGCGTATGTTAGAATGAGATAGAGAGCGAGACCATTTCATATACACAATAATGTCCTATAGTAGCCTTACGGATTTCTTGACAAAAACAAATATTTAAATTATAAACAAAGTATGTAGACGTTAGTGTTAAAAAAGTGTTCAGTAGAAGCGCATAATTATATTTTCATGTGCAGTGCCTAAATGTAACTCAAGTAACAAATAAAACCCACATAATTTCACATTTTATACATAAGTACCACCAAAGTTTATCACTGTATAAATCCATGATTTCATAATTGTTTCGATAGTTTTTCCGCACTAATATATAAGAAATATCATGCAGTTTTATCACATGATTGTGTAAGATGCATAAGAATTCAAATTTTGATAAAAATAAATACGTGAATTTCCACAATTTTTAACCTAATTCTTGAAGGTTAGGGATTGACATCGATGCTGTCTAACATCATATCGATAGTATTGCACCCAAACGCTAGGAAGGAATAAATACCTACCTACTGGTATCAAACGTGCCTATCTATTTAAAATTCAGCAATCCGACACGGTTTATGAAAAAAAGTCCGCTACGAACGCGGGTAAATGATTCTCGCGTCTCTGAGATAAGTCGAATTCGAGAATTCTTGAAAAAACATGCTAGATTTCTACTGAAACCCCCGTGTTCTTATTCTCATTCATCTCTCGTAATTGTAATATTACAATTTCTATTAAATACCTACCTCTCAGATTTCTATCTAATTTAGATATTTGCGAAAAATGGCTTAAAATTGTTGGTAGAGAAGAATGGTTTTCCAAAATTATATTCAACTATATGTAGTAAACACTTTCAATACAGTCTTCACTAGAGCGAGAATCGGCCACTGGTCTCAAAATTATAATAAAGTTAATTAATGTCGACCTATTCGAAGTCGAGTCGGAGTGCTCGTTAAAAATAAAAATACTAAAGTAGCATGTTTATTAAGTATATAGAAAAAAATTCTAATTTATCCAAAAAAATACTGCATACTTAATTTGGCAATGTTCTCACGTTAAGTAAATCGATCATAGTAATGTCGACATAGCTCGGCTCAGCACTATTTGACAGGGCACACATGTATGACACACACACACAAACAGTTTTCAAATTGGTCTCGTTTCTTTTACTAAATCAGCCAATCTATTGACGTAGACAATTTTTTTTTAAATCTATGGATAACCATGTCGCTAGGGTCTGCATCAATAAAATCTCATTTTTTTCGACGTACAGAGCGCGTTCGAAACCGCGACAAAAGGTTGTCGATTTTAAAAAGCCCTATAAAAAGTCTATGTTCCGGTATGTTCACTGCATACAAGGCCACTAAGACAAGTCTTACAAGCGTGTTTTACGGATATGAGCTTGGAAGCGAGACTTAAAGTTGTGGTCATTAGCAGCGAGTGCTGATGCACATTGTTAGCACTAGCAGTCTCGCTTGCTAATGAGAAAAGAAAATATTATGATAAATACTTGTAACATATTATAATTTTTTAACTTCATCACAGTAATCGCACGTCTTTTAAATTAACAAAAATTCAAACAAATTTGGATTTTAGTCTGATATATCGACTTTTAACTTGAACTTTCGTAACAGTCCAAAAAATCTAAGAGCTCTCTTACTACTTGCATTTTAATTTACAACATTTCATGGCCTAAATCATAGAATCAACCCATGGCATTAAATAAATTATCTCATGAAACATGCCCAAACTAACCTATTCACCTGGTCCCACACGAAACAAAGTAAGTTATCGATTCAAGTGAAATCTTTCCCGGCCGTATATCATCGATGGATTGCCCGAGAATTCCCATTAGCCGAGTCCCAGGCGCCGCTGCGCCGCTGAAAACTTGCAAATATCAGATTTATGGCGTCATGTTCTGTTAGGTGTAAATGGAACATTTTCAATCACTTATGAGACTGGCTGAATTTATAAAAAAATAAATTTGCATTGATATACCTATTCCAAATTTTAAATATTTGATGAATTAATTGACTATTAAAATAAATAAAGTTCTTAAAAGATTTATCTAGAGTCGGCAAATTACTTGTGCTTTTTTTCATATTTTTGAATTGAGATCCAGCTAGAATCTAGTGTACAGAATAAGATGGTCACATTTTTTACCAGTATAACAGTAAATCTTTATTTGACCGGGTGTAGTTTTTAGTCCCTGTTGTAATCTACGAAGGGAATGTACAAGCATGATTTAATTTTTATTATTTCATTGGCTACGCGACCTGTTCTTTTTTTCTCATATTCGTGGCGCTGATAAACTAAAATATAACCCAAAAATTAAGTTTCAAGTAAACAATTTGTATTAAAACATGCCCCAGTGACATAGTTATTTCGGTACAAACCCCCACAATGTAACTGAAGGCCGGTTTATGTAAGTTGCTAATTACTTGATCAACATTCCTCAAAGGCATCCCTTTGTCTTGCCCGGCTCAAACTTGTGTCCTTTGTTGCTAATTATTATGTAATTATAAAGTGGCGCCATCTTGTGTCGAGATTTTGTACTTCTTTGTGGATCGAGATTGTTTATAATTTTCTTTAAAAAAATTATGAGAATACATATATATATATATATATATATATATATAGCTGGTATATATATATATATACCAGCGAAAATATATATGTATACTAGCGAATGTCCTAGCTTTCATAAATAATTGGTTCACTTGACAAGTTCCTTACATTAATGAATAATTAGATTATTCGATTTAGAATGTACAGAGAATACAATTTAAGAAAAGCGAATTTAATATACAGGCATTAAGTTCACTCATCATAATCCTAGCGTGTATTCCTAGTTGTGTCGTCAGCTTACGCTGCGGAGCCTAGGGTACGCTGTAAGTCATGGTCCTAGATTTGACGGAACTGGTTATTATAATGGAGCGACTGCCGTCTGACCTCCGTAACCCTTTTTACAGGGAAACCAGACCAACAGGAACATGAACCGAGGTGTGTTAGTGGCCAACACTGTCAGAATTTTTTGGTAGTATAATTTTTAGTAGAAATATTAACACTTACACTACATATCTACACTAATATTATAATGAGGAAAGATTTGTATTTTTGTGTGTATGTTTGTATATTATAAACTCAAAAACTACTGTGTCGATTTCAAAAAATCTTTCACCATTGGAAAGCTACATTCACCCTGAGTAACATAGGCTATATACCGCAGGCGGAGCTGCGGGATAAAGCTAGTTTACAATAAATTGATAAAAGATTAAAGAAAAAATGAAAAGTTCTACTTATTATGCAGTATAGAACGCGGCTATGTATAATATCACGAAGCTATAGTATAGTACTGCCAAGTTTATAGGACGGGTAGGTCGCTGGGTAGCACCAGGTGTCTCGCACACATGGAACACTTATACTAATCTACGTAGACAAATAACATCCCAAGAAAACCATACGTAGACTTAAGAAAGTGAAGATACGGCAGATATAAAAATAATGAGTAAGAATATTTTACGAAAAGAGGAGTTAAAATTGCTTTTATCCTAAATTTTTATTTATGAATCGGGTAAAGCAAAAACACTGTTTTCTCGTATTGTGTATTTATTTATTTTCATTCAGGTTATTTAATTCATATCCATAATTAATACTACAGTCAGGATTTATCCCTATAAACCGTGACGAATTTGTGATAAATTTTCAAATAATATAACCATTTACATAAAAATACTCTGTGCCTAAGATATACTGCGATGGCTCAGCGACCCAAAGAGGATCTTGCCCTCCGACACAAGATGTCCACTGTTCCCTGTTCAGCGCAACTAGTCGGCTATTTGCAGGGCTTCCAGGTCTCTCACGACTTCGTCTCACCAGCCTAAGATATGAATGTTATTTATTTATTCGATACTAAGATGGCTGGCTCCCTTTAGCATATCCCAAGACTGTTTCACAATAAATTCTTATTTTAAAAGTATCTCTACGAACATTGATCATAGAGATCATTTTGAAATAAGAATCTACTAGATTTAATCTAGTGTAAAAATCTCACCAATTCAAAATATTTGTAGGCACACAAATGCAAATTACAAAGCAATAATGCCAACATGATCTCAATGTTACTAAATCATCTTTGTAATAGAGCAGCACTGATAGGGAATTTCCTCTCGGGAATGGACAAAGGGGTCATGCGTCATAGAGACATGATCTCAGTTGCAAATGTAAATTAAATCAAGCGTTGTAATTTATTGTTGTTTAGTTTAGAGTTGGAGGAGAAAGAATTGAAACAGGTATTAAGTTGTCTATGTGACAGTCTTCCTCATGAAGGTGTTCAAATCTTTTCGCCATAGTCTGGAATGGTTTATCAATGTTAGTATTGCTTCAAGATTTCAGTGTTGTTGATAAACTCTGATATATACTTAAAAACCGATACTAATTTCTGAGAATAACTTCTCTAAAACATCCATTTGAGCAAGCACTAAGTATATGGTTTCATTATTATCTATCACATCACATAATATTGATATAAACAAAATCTTAAAACTGGTCTCCTTTTTCATCTTAGTATATATTTTCTACAAATGGGTACAAGAAAACTTACATAAATAAACATACTATAACTTTGAACTACTTACAATATGCCTACGGCTATTTATCGTATATCGTACTAGTTTTGCCGAACTATCGATAGTTTCACTACCGATTGTTTTAATTCAAAACCAATACCATCGAAAGTATCGATATTATTGTTTTCCCTCAAACCAACGATAGTGTATTGCAACGCAATCAATAGTAGACTATCGAGCGGCAAGTACTAGAAAATAAAAATGCAAGTACTAGAAAATAAAAATATGAGAGCTATCTAGTAGTCTTTAGCTCTGCAATGTTTACCTCAAGGCGGACCCTTCAGTTAACGAGTTACTTGGGAACAGACAACACACGCAGGTGGCCCTACATGTTGCAACACGTTTCTAATTTTCACAAATTTCACCGTTGTTTTTTCTTGGGAATTTGAAATGTTTTGCTAAGCAAATAAGTTATTTTCTTACTTATTCATTTGAAGGAAATAAAGAAAAAAAAATTATTTGGTACTAAGTAAATATTGTTAACTACAGTTAACAGAATTGGGTACCTACCAAAAATTTCCCCGCTCAGCATTTCGAGTCAAGCGACCCTACACAACCTGGTGTCAGAGTTTTTAAGAACCTCGTCCTCTGATGTGTTCGTTTGACGACCGGAATCAACTGCTTAAGTTGCCTTCTGAAGCTCGAAATCATCATAATTGCCTTAGTGGTCCTCCAGTTATCCGTTTGTCTTTGGTCTTTAGGTCCCGGGTTCAATTCCCACGGGAAGCATACTTTGTTTGTATGGTTGGCGTTGCGCGCGCTGTTGGTGGCGCACAGTCGTCCCAATCTGTCCTTAACACGTTATAGTAGTAAAGGGCGAAGGCAGGTGCGGACGAGCGACAGCGTAGGCAGCTTAGGTTCAGGCGGCACAGCTCCAGGCGGCGTAGCTTATGGCGGCACAGCTTCGGGCGGCTCAGCTTCAGGCGGCTCGGCACAAGACGGCTCAGCTTCAGGCGGCTTGGCTCGAGGCGGCGCAGCTTGAGGCGGCGTGGCTGCGGGCGGCGTAGCTTGATGCGGCGTGGCTTCGGGCTGCTTAGCTTCGCTCCGGCTGCCGAGGACGACGTCGATGAGTGGACTGTATGAGGGGGGGGGGGGAGGGGGCGGGCCAGCAGGATGAGCGAGGGGCCTATCTTCTAATCCGCCGACAATCCGAGCAGAGGTCCGATCTCGACGACTCCGAGTAGCAGGGGTCCTATTCCTGAGATCCAGGGGTCCGATTCCGAGCACAGGGGTCCTAGCTTCCGATCCGACCGACGATATTCACTAACACTTCACTTGAGCACTGGAGCAGGGATCCGGGTCCGAAATTAAAGATCACTTGTATTCACTTCCTTTATTTCGTCTTCCTTAGTTTTCTTCCATTCCAAGTGTTCCGAGAGCCGAATTGATTCCAGTACTGCCGACTCAAAATCGCGTCGAACCTTATTACCTCGCGAGTAAAAATCTGCATAGCCAGTTCTATTTCGTAACTGCGCCATCTATCGGCAGTCGTGGAATCTTGTGTTCGGCTCTCGTTACGGTAACGCTTTTTGATTCTCGGAATGTGAGTTTACCATATTTACTTAAAAAAGACCTTGGTTCTCGTTATGGTAACGCTCTTCGAAAATCAAATAGTGCTACTTACAATTACAAAATTAATTCTTATAAAATACCTTAATGCTAAAAATAAGAAACCCTATGCTATATTTACACTTATTACCCTATTCTAATAATAATCCCTTCATTTATTTGACCTTAAAAATTACCTTATCTACCTTGATATACATAGCAACTTAACTATATACTATACTAATTAACTCTATACAAATCAAGGTGAGTAGTGTTTTCAGTCACGTCGCTAATAGTTCTCCCCCGCCGTGCGTAGCGCTCCATCTCGAGGTTGCGGCGTGGCTGCTGGCACCAGGATGACGACTCGCTGCGTTGACCGTCGTAGCGTTCCTCCCGGTGTCCGCACGTCCAGAATTCTGACCCTTCCGTCTGGGCCTGGATATACCTTTTGGACTTCTCCTCGCGGCCATGTGTTGCGGGGCAGCGAGGCGTCCATAATCAAGACGACGTCTCCGACTTGAGGATCCGTAGTCTGTCTGCCATCTATTTTCCTCGGCTTCAAAGTGGGCAGATACTCCTTTAGCCACCTCTGCCAGAAGTGGTCGGTCAGGCGTTGCGCGGTCCTCCAGTTTGCTCTGCCAATGAGGTTCCCATCTTCAAACTCGCCCGGCGACGTCGCTCCGCAGGATCTTCCGAGCAGGAAATGGTTTGGTGTCAGGCTTTCTTCATCGTTGGGGTCTATGCTTATGTGAGTGAGTGGACGGGAATTGACGACATGTTCCACTTCAACCAGTAGCGTGTGGAGTACTTCTTCTGGTGGTGATCGCGATTGTAGTACGACCATCAGTGCCGTCTTCACCGTACGGACCATTCTCTCCCAGGCGCCTCCCATACTCGGACTTCCAGCTGGTATAAATTTCCACCGGATTCCCTCTTGAGCTGCTGCTTCTTCCAGTTCTTTGTTGGCCCCGACGAAGTTTGTCCCATTGTCGCTGTAGATAACCTTCGGTGTTCCTCTTCTGGCCGCCATTCTTCGTAAGGCCATGATCATCGAGCTCGTACTAAGGGAACTTGATAGCTCGAGGTGAATAGCCCTTGTGGTTAGGCATGTGAAGAGAGCTCCCCAGCGTTTTTCAGTTCTTCTCCCAATGGTCACCTGCATCGGCCCAAAGTAGTCCACAGCTGAGCAGGTGAAGGGGTGCTGATGATGCTGCAGGCGTTCAACGGGGTGATCTCCCAACGGTGGCACTTGCGGTATGCTCTTATGCACTCTGCACCATTGACAGCGGTGTATGAGTGCCCTTGCTGTTGTCCGTAGGCCCAGGATCCAATATTTTTGCCTGACTTCATTTATCACCGTTTCTGTATTGCCATGATAAAATTTCTGGTGATAGTGTTCAATGATTAGGCGGCATATCCTGTTCTTGCCGTCTAACACCACTGGATTCTGCTCTTGGTTCTCAATCGTGATTTTCCTTGTTCGCGTTCTTAACTTCAAGATGCCTTGTTCGTCGACATACACGTCGATTTTCTTGAGTCGGCTTGAGTTTTCCATTGGCTTCCTATTACTCAATTTTTCTATTTCTCTCCGAAAACTTTCTTGCTGACTTTCCTTAATTAACTCTTCTCTGGCTTTATTGAAGTGTTCTTCTTCAATGATTTTGAAATTTCTCCCTGGTTTCATCGGAGGAAGCTTTACGAGTTGTTTCCTCTTTACTGCAGGTTTATTTTGTTTCCATGCCTTGTCTTTAGCTGCGTTGACGATTTCCTTGGACTTGTTCTTCTTAAGTAGATCGATGAACTGGAACACGCGCGCCGTACTTCTTAGGAGTCGCGTCCAGCTGGAGAAGCGTTCTGGATCTGGTATACGACGAGGAGTTGTGGAGACTGATGCTATTGTCTGAATATTCTTTTCCTCCCCCGTGTCGATGATCTTCCCTTCGAAGCGGTTGGCGGGCCACTGCTGCTCCTCTTCGTAAAGAAATGTAAGCCCCTTGAACCACCTCGCGTTCCTGTCAAATTCAGTTGGCGTCCCACGAGTTGCGTCGTCCGCTGGATTCTCTTTAGTAGGCACCCATCGCCAGTCTCGCGGGCTAGTTAACTCTTCAATCTCCGCAAGTCGATGAGCCACGAACGTCTTGAATTTTCGCGGATCTGCTTTCAGCCACTGAAGAACAGTGCTTGAGTCTGTCCAGAATATCTTCTTTGTGATTTCTAAGTCCGTTTCTTTCTCGATTGTAGCTGCCAGTCTGCTTCCTAGTAACGCAGCCTGGAGCTCCAGTCGCGGTATCGAGACTGGCTTCGTGGGAGTAACTTGCGCTTTCCCTGCGATCAACGTAACGCGGACACTTGGTTCTTCTGTTCTCCAAAAGACGACAGCAGCATAGGCCTCTTCACTCGCGTCGGTGAAAGTATGGAGTTGCCCTTTCCTCTGATACGGAGATAAACATCTGGGTATCCTCAATTTTTCGAGAACTGCAACCTCTTTGATGTACTTGAGCCACATTACTTCTTGCTCAGGTAAGATCGCGTCGTCCCAGTCGATCTTCGTTCGCCATATGTCCTGGATGAGTTTCTTCCCTTGGATTAAAACAGGTGCGGCGAAGCCCATCGGGTCGAACGTAGACATGACGGCGCTGGCTATTTGTCTCTTCGTTGGTATCTTTCCTCCAGTCAGAATTTCGCGAGGTGTGTTGCGAAATCCGACGTTGAATGCTAGTGCGTCTTCGCCAATTATCCATCGTAGTCCGAGTGTCTTCTCTTCTGAGGAGAGTTCTTTTATTCCCTCTTGCGGTTGATCTTGCAGGCTCTTCAACACTTCAGCTTCGTTACTACCCCATCCCCTTAAATGGAAACCCGCTTTTGCATGCACGTACTGCACCTCCTTTGATGTTCTTTTGGCTTCCTCGATAGTTTGAAAGCTCTGGAGGTAATCATCCATGTAGTGATTTCTCTTGATAGCTTTCACTGCAGCTGGACACTCTTCTTTAAAGTCTTCCGCATTCTTATTCATCACGAAGATAGCTGTTGAGGGTGATGACGTCGCTCCGAAAATTACAGACTTCATTCTGTATTCTTCTGGTTTTCCAGCCCGTTGACTTCCTCGCCACAGGAATCGTAGGCAGTCCCTGTCTTCTTCACGTATCTGGATGCGCAGGAACATTTCTTTGATGTCAGCAACAACAGCGACGGGCCCCTCTCTGAATCTTACGAGAACTCCAAAGAGAGATTGAAGAAGATCGGGCCCCGGCAGCAAGACATCGTTGAGACTTTTCCCTTCGAATTTTGCAGCTGCATCCAGTACTATTCTTGGCTTCTTTTTGACAGGATGTTCCACCACAAAATGCGGCAGGTAGAACGTTCTGCCGGGCGTCGATGTAGATGGAGCCTTTTCCGCATATTCATTCTTCACCCAGTTGTTAATTTGCTCTTCGTAGGCTATCTTCAATTCTTGACTTCTGTCCAACTTCCTTTCGATGTTGTTTAATCGTCGATGCGCTTGACCGTAATTTTTCGGCAATGTTTCTTGCTCGCTCTTCCATAGAAGTCCTGTTTCGAATTTCCCATCTGGCAATCGTCGTGTCGTTTTCTCCAAAACTTCCAATGCTCTCCTGTCAGAGTCGTTGCTAGGGCGGTTTGGTTTCACCCCAAGAGCCTCGATATCAAAGTATGCTCGTACCAAGGCTTCTGTCTTGTCCTCTGCTAGGCGGCTGTGGTTGACGAACTGGACAGGTGTGTTCGCTCCAGTGTCGCATCCATGAAGCACCCAACCCAAGCTAGTGAACGAAGCAACTGGTTCAGACTTCTTCCCTTTGACGATTCTTCTTGTTACGATGAGCTCCCAATTGTCTTGCCCAATTAGTAGTCTTGGCTCTTCTTTCTTGTAGACTAGCTGACTTCTTAAACTTTGGAGATGATCGCATCTTCTCAGGACTTCTTCATTTATTTCTTGCTTCGATAATTTCAAGCCATCGATTGTCCTTACTCTCATCGACTGCTTATACTTGCGATGAGCTCCCTTAATCCTTATTTCCACCTTTCGAGAATCCGTCTTCTTGAAGCCTCTTCCTCCGACGGTTTCTATTGTTATAGACTCAGCTGTTCCTTCCGCACCAATCTTCTTGGCTATAGCAGAGTCTATGAGTGAAATGGTGGACCCTTCATCCAGCAAGGCCAGCACACGTGCTGTTCCCTTTGGCCCGTAGACGTCCACTGGAATCATCTTCAAGTATGCTCTTCCATCGCTTGTAGTGTGCACCGATGTGATGACTTCACCTGTGGGCTCTTCCTTATGTACCACGTTGCAGCTGGCTTCGTCCCTTTCTGGCTTCTTAATTGCTGGAGGTGTGTCTGAGTGGAGACTAACATGATGCCATCTCGAACATTTCTTGCATACCGGAGCCCTGCATCCTTGTCTTGAGTGCCGAAAACGAAGACACTTGAAGCATAGTCTGAATTTCTTCACTATTTCCCATTTCTTGTCCATATCTGCTTCTTTAAATCTTCTGCACTCGTAGATCCAATGCTCTGCTTGACATTCTGGACACTCTGTCTTCTTGCTTGGCTGCTGATTGTGTTCTTTCTCCTGAACTGTATGGACACTCTTCCTTATTGCGCTCTTCTTGGCATCCCACGATACTTCAGGAGGGGCGAAGTCACCACACATGTCAGCTTTTGTGTCCAGAAAATCCCTTATTAATATGAGCTCCGGCTTCTCTTCATCTCGATGGCTGTGATGATACATAAACCATCTGTACTTGATGTTTGCTGGCATCTTGTCCACTAACGCCTTCATTGTTTCTGGCGAACTCAGGTACTGTTCCTTTCCAAGTGCACTGATTGTTGCCACAGAATTTCTGACGTGGCTAGCAAATGTGCACACATCATTCGGCGTCTCTTGCATCTTCGGCGTACTCTTTAATTTATCCAGCTCCGCTAAGGCTATGGCTCCTGGTCGTCCAAAGCGCGCTTCCAATCCCTTCATTACTTCTTGCGGTGTCTTGGCAGTGAATAGGAGACTCTTCACTGCTTCCCTTGCTCTCCCTTGAAGAGACCTTCTCAGACGCGCCAAATTCTGCACGTCGGTGAAGGCGTTCATGGTGTCTTCGAAGGATCGCTTGAACGCTAACCACTCTTCACTTGCACCGTTGAAGTTTGGAAGCTCTATCATTTGTTTTGATAGGCTGTGCTCCGATGACTTCTCTGACATCTTCTTGATGACTTGAGCCAGTTCTTCAATGTCACTCTTCTTTTCCTTAGGTGGAGTAACCTTCACAGTGTTTGCATGATCCAACCATTGCTGCACATGCATCTGTGTCTGCTCTTCATGCACGAAGTCTTCTTCTTCCTCAGAATCCAGTTGTAGCAGCTCCAGTTCAGCTTGAGCCACCTTAGATCTGGCTTCTGCTACTTCTAGTTCCCTGCGGGCGAGTTGCATCTTGGCTTCTAATGCAGCTCGTTTCGATGAACGCACCGACTGTGTTTCTATGTTCGGTCTTCTTGGGCGCGCTCCTGTGGGCCTCGCACTCGTTCCGGATTCCATCACATCAGGAACTGCAGGCTGTCCTTGGCGGCGCTTCTGGGATTCGGAGATGCGACTCAACAACTCGTCGTGTTGCTGAATCATAGCGCGCGTAGTTAGAGGCGTGAGCGGTTCGCCAATGGTACCGGAACGCGGCGCGATGTACCCACTATTGACGGGTGCGGGGGGTACTGGAGGCGCAACGGGCGCGGCGAGTTCTCCCTCCACAAACATGACCGACGCGGCACGATCCCCCATAGCGGTGCGGGAGGGAGACGACTCGGCGGCGCGGGATGGCGGCGGCGTTCTTCTTGTTATCGTCGATCGGGTCGAGATCCCTGTCCCGGTGGTTTCTGTGTCGGCTGGCGTGTTCATGCTCCAATCAGTCGAGGCGGACTTTCCAGCTGTGGCGGTTGTCGACCTGGTTGTAGGCATCCCTCTTCCTTGATCCGGCTCGAAGGACCAACTATGGTTGGCGTTGCGCGCGCTGTTGGTGGCGCACAGTCGTCCCAATCTGTCCTTAACACGTTATAGTAGTAAAGGGCGAAGGCAGGTGCGGACGAGCGACAGCGTAGGCAGCTTAGGTTCAGGCGGCACAGCTCCAGGCGGCGTAGCTTATGGCGGCACAGCTTCGGGCGGCTCAGCTTCAGGCGGCTCGGCACAAGACGGCTCAGCTTCAGGCGGCTTGGCTCGAGGCGGCGCAGCTTGAGGCGGCGTGGCTGCGGGCGGCGTAGCTTGATGCGGCGTGGCTTCGGGCTGCTTAGCTTCGCTCCGGCTGCCGAGGACGACGTCGATGAGTGGACTGTATGAGGGGGGGGGGGGGGCGGGCCAGCAGGATGAGCGAGGGGCCTATCTTCTAATCCGCCGACAATCCGAGCAGAGGTCCGATCTCGACGACTCCGAGTAGCAGGGGTCCTATTCCTGAGATCCAGGGGTCCGATTCCGAGCACAGGGGTCCTAGCTTCCGATCCGACCGACGATATTCACTAACACTTCACTTGAGCACTGGAGCAGGGATCCGGGTCCGAAATTAAAGATCACTTGTATTCACTTCCTTTATTTCGTCTTCCTTAGTTTTCTTCCATTCCAAGTGTTCCGAGAGCCGAATTGATTCCAGTACTGCCGACTCAAAATCGCGTCGAACCTTATTACCTCGCGAGTAAAAATCTGCATAGCCAGTTCTATTTCGTAACTGCGCCATCTATCGGCAGTCGTGGAATCTTGTGTTCGGCTCTCGTTACGGTAACGCTTTTTGATTCTCGGAATGTGAGTTTACCATATTTACTTAAAAAAGACCTTGGTTCTCGTTATGGTAACGCTCTTCGAAAATCAAATAGTGCTACTTACAATTACAAAATTAATTCTTATAAAATACCTTAATGCTAAAAATAAGAAACCCTATGCTATATTTACACTTATTACCCTATTCTAATAATAATCCCTTCATTTATTTAACCTTAAAAATTACCTTATCTACCTTGATATACATAGCAACTTAACTATATACTATACTAATTAACTCTATACAAATCAAGGTGAGTAGTGTTTTCAGTCACGTCGCTAATAGTTTGGTTGTTTCCTGTTTGATTAGGACCTTGCATGCTTGTACCACCTGATTGGCAGATAGTTATGACGATTCCGTACTTCGGAAGGCACGTTAATACGGTGGTACCGGCAGCCATTTGGTGGTCGTTAAAGGACGTCAAGGGCCGAAAGGCGGTTTCGAAAACTCTGACTATAAGGTGTACAGAGTCGATTGGCCATGTAACCCACCCGATGTTAATGTGAATTAACCACGTTTTTTCGCGCGAATATAAGGTTCGATGGAGTATTTAATTTAAATATATCATGCTATTCAATTCCAATAAACAGAGTCATCACGTGTCTAATTAAAAGAAGCAGGGGAAAAGGAAACGTCGTTTGTTTCCAGCCAATAAAAAAGGCGCTAAATTAAAACAAATAGTGCCAGCCAATCAAAATGAGGGCTCTTTTATACTCGAAGATTTTTTGTTCAAATGAAAAAGATATTTATTTTACTTATAATTATTTGGCAGTACTGCTTAAACAAGAAAGTGGCTGCCCTCTTTCCAGCTAACATTATACATTATACTATTTAGTTGCCAAACAAGCATGCGGGCAGCCTGAGAAATAATCGGTAACCACAGCTTATGGACGCCTTAAGGAAAGGAAATTACAGTAAACTCTAAGCATGTAATTCTACTTTAGATTGAGCAAGAACAATTCTTCAAAAAAATCTTGATATTTTTCCTTTTTTTAACCTAGGTCAAAGTTATCCATGTGTCAAGTTTATCTTCAAGTCAAGATCTTGACATCGTAACCAAAATAAATGTCGTATCAAATAGTCTTGCCGTATAAACCGTCCTTAGACTGGGTCCACGAAGGCAATGACGGGCAAATCCTGGAGGAAGCTAGTTTGCATCCAATAAAAACGGTTAAACTACACGGTCCTACTAATTAAACGTTTCCTTCAGCGAGTTTTCTCTACTTTAAAGTTAAACTAATCTTTTTCAGCTGCTTACATTTTAATGAAAAAACTTAGTTGCTGTTACACTGCCTCATGGGAAAGTAGACTACTAATTTCTGATACCTAAAATAACCTGTTTTCTGACCCTTAGGTTGACTGAAAGAAATTGCAATAGTGATAAGTCCGCCTTTGTGTTGTTTATATTTTTATAATTTTTGAGAATGATACAATAGAGAGTATTTATCTATCTATCCACACTAATAAATGCGAAAGTCTGTCTGTCTGTTACGCTTTGCCGCTGAACGGATTTTGATGAAATTTGGTATGAATATAGTTGAAGACAAGGAATCAAACATGGGCTACTTTTTGACGCAGGCGGAGCTGCGGGAAACAGCTAGTCTATCTATATTTTTAGGTGTGATCCACAGTACTAGCTATTAAGTACATATTTCTAAAAGAGATGGGAAATATTGCTGTAGTAAATTACTTTATTAGCGACGTGACTGAAAACACTACTCACCTTGATTTGTATAGAGTTAATTAGTATAGTATATAGTTAAGTTGCTATGTATATCAAGGTAGATAAGGTAATTTTTAAGGTCAAATAAATGAAGGGATTATTATTAGAATAGGGTAATAAGTGTAAATATAGCATAGGGTTTCTTATTTTTAGCATTAAGGTATTTTATAAGAATTAATTTTGTAATTGTAAGTAGCACTATTTGATTTTCGAAGAGCGTTACCATAACGAGAACCATGGTCTTTTTTAAGTAAATATGGTAAAACTCACATTCCGAGAATCAAAAAGCGTTACCGTAACGAGAGCCGAACACAAGATTCCACGACTGCCGATAGATGGCGCAGTTACGAAATAGAACTGGCTATGCAGATTTTTACTCGCGAGGTAATAAGGTTCGACGCGATTTTGAGTCGGCAGTACTGGAATCAATTCGGCTCTCGGAACACTTGGAATGGAAGAAAACTAAGGAAGACGAAATAAAGGAAGTGAATACAAGTGATCTTTAATTTCGGACCCGGATCCCTGCTCCAGTGCTCAAGTGAAGTGTTAGTGAATATCGTCGGTCGGATCGGAAGCTAGGACCCCTGTGCTCGGAATCGGACCCCTGGATCTCAGGAATAGGACCCCTGCTACTCGGAGTCGTCGAGATCGGACCTCTGCTCGGATTGTCGGCGGATTAGAAGATAGGCCCCTCGCTCATCCTGCTGGCCGGCCCCCCCCCCCCCTTATACAGTCCACTCATCGACGTCGTCCTCGGCAGCCGGAGCGAAGCTAAGCAGCCCGAAGCCACGCCGCATCAAGCTACGCCGCCCGCAGCCACGCCGCCTCAAGCTGCGCCGCCTCGAGCCAAGCCGCCTGAAGCTGAGCCGCCTTGTGCCGAGCCGCCTGAAGCTGAGCCGCCCGAAGCTGTGCCGCCATAAGCTACGCCGCCTGGAGCTGTGCCGCCTGAACCTAAGCTGCCTACGCTGTCGCTCGTCCGCACCTGCCTTCGCCCTTTACTACTATAACGTGTTAAGGACAGATTGGGACGACTGTGCGCCACCAACAGCGCGCGCAACGCCAACCATAGTTGGTCCTTCGAGCCGGATCAAGGAAGAGGGATGCCTACAACCAGGTCGACAACCGCCACAGCTGGAAAGTCCGCCTCGACTGATTGGAGCATGAACACGCCAGCCGACACAGAAACCACCGGGACAGGGATCTCGACCCGATCGACGATAACAAGAAGAACGCCGCCGCCATCCCGCGCCGCCGAGTCGTCTCCCTCCCGCACCGCTATGGGGGATCGTGCCGCGTCGGTTATGTTTGTGGAGGGAGAACTCGCCGCGCCCGTTGCGCCTCCAGTACCCCCCGCACCCGTCAATAGTGGGTACATCGCGCCGCGTTCCGGTACCATTGGCGAACCGCTCACGCCTCTAACTACGCGCGCTATGATTCAGCAACACGACGAGTTGTTGAGTCGCATCTCCGAATCCCAGAAGCGCCGCCAAGGACAGCCTGCAGTTCCTGATGTGATGGAATCCGGAACGAGTGCGAGGCCCACAGGAGCGCGCCCAAGAAGACCGAACATAGAAACACAGTCGGTGCGTTCATCGAAACGAGCTGCATTAGAAGCCAAGATGCAACTCGCCCGCAGGGAACTAGAAGTAGCAGAAGCCAGATCTAAGGTGGCTCAAGCTGAACTGGAGCTGCTACAACTGGATTCTGAGGAAGAAGAAGACTTCGTGCATGAAGAGCAGACACAGATGCATGTGCAGCAATGGTTGGATCATGCAAACACTGTGAAGGTTACTCCACCTAAGGAAAAGAAGAGTGACATTGAAGAACTGGCTCAAGTCATCAAGAAGATGTCAGAGAAGTCATCGGAGCACAGCCTATCAAAACAAATGATAGAGCTTCCAAACTTCAACGGTGCAAGTGAAGAGTGGTTAGCGTTCAAGCGATCCTTCGAAGACACCATGAACGCCTTCACCGACGTGCAGAATTTGGCGCGTCTGAGAAGGTCTCTTCAAGGGAGAGCAAGGGAAGCAGTGAAGAGTCTCCTATTCACTGCCAAGACACCGCAAGAAGTAATGAAGGGATTGGAAGCGCGCTTTGGACGACCAGGAGCCATAGCCTTAGCGGAGCTGGATAAATTAAAGAGTACGCCGAAGATGCAAGAGACGCCGAATGATGTGTGCACATTTGCTAGCCACGTCAGAAATTCTGTGGCAACAATCAGTGCACTTGGAAAGGAACAGTACCTGAGTTCGCCAGAAACAATGAAGGCGTTAGTGGACAAGATGCCAGCAAACATCAAGTACAGATGGTTTATGTATCATCACAGCCATCGAGATGAAGAGAAGCCGGAGCTCATATTAATAAGGGATTTTCTGGACACAAAAGCTGACATGTGTGGTGACTTCGCCCCTCCTGAAGTATCGTGGGATGCCAAGAAGAGCGCAATAAGGAAGAGTGTCCATACAGTTCAGGAGAAAGAACACAATCAGCAGCCAAGCAAGAAGACAGAGTGTCCAGAATGTCAAGCAGAGCATTGGATCTACGAGTGCAGAAGATTTAAAGAAGCAGATATGGACAAGAAATGGGAAATAGTGAAGAAATTCAGACTATGCTTCAAGTGTCTTCGTTTTCGGCACTCAAGACAAGGATGCAGGGCTCCGGTATGCAAGAAATGTTCGAGATGGCATCATGTTAGTCTCCACTTAGACACACCTCCAGCAATTAAGAAGCCAGAAAGGGACGAAGCCAGCTGCAACGTGGTACATAAGGAAGAGCCCACAGGTGAAGTCATCACATCGGTGCACACTACAAGCGATGGAAGAACATACTTGAAGATGATTCCAGTGGACGTCTACGGGCCAAAGGGAACAGCACGTGTGCTGGCCTTGCTGGATGAAGGGTCCACCATTTCACTCATAGACTCTGCTATAGCCAAGAAGATTGGTGCGGAAGGAACAGCTGAGTCTATAACAATAGAAACCGTCGGTGGAAGAGGCTTCAAGAAGACGGATTCTCGAAAGGTGGAAATAAGGATTAAGGGAGCTCATCGCAAGTATAAGCAGTCGATGAGAGTAAGGACTATCGATGGCTTGAAATTATCGAAGCAAGAAATAAATGAAGAAGTCCTGAGAAGATGCGATCATCTCCAAAGTTTAAGAAGTCAGCTAGTCTACAAGAAAGAAGAGCCAAGACTACTAATTGGGCAAGACAATTGGGAGCTCATCGTAACAAGAAGAATCGTCAAAGGGAAGAAGTCTGAACCAGTTGCTTCGTTCACTAGCTTGGGTTGGGTGCTTCATGGATGCGACACTGGAGCGAACACACCTGTCCAGTTCGTCAACCACAGCCGCCTAGCAGAGGACAAGACAGAAGCCTTGGTACGAGCATACTTTGATATCGAGGCTCTTGGGGTGAAACCAAACCGCCCTAGCAACGACTCTGACAGGAGAGCATTGGAAGTTTTGGAGAAAACGACACGAAGATTGCCAGATGGGAAATTTGAAACAGGACTTCTATGGAAGAGCGAGCAAGAAACATTGCCGAAAAATTACGGTCAAGCACATCGACGATTAAACAACATCGAAAGGAAGTTGGACAGAAGTCAAGAATTGAAGATAGCCTACGAAGAGCAAATTAACAACTGGGTGAAGAATGAATATGCGGAAAAGGCTCCATCTACATCGACGCCCGGCAGAACGTTCTACCTGCCGCATTTTGTGGTGGAACATCCTGTCAAAAAGAAGCCAAGAATAGTACTGGATGCAGCTGCAAAATTCGAAGGGAAAAGTCTCAACGATGTCTTGCTGCCGGGGCCCGATCTTCTTCAATCTCTCTTTGGAGTTCTCGTAAGATTCAGAGAGGGGCCCGTCGCTGTTGTTGCTGACATCAAAGAAATGTTCCTGCGCATCCAGATACGTGAAGAAGACAGGGACTGCCTACGATTCCTGTGGCGAGGAAGTCAACGGGCTGGAAAACCAGAAGAATACAGAATGAAGTCTGTAATTTTCGGAGCGACGTCATCACCCTCAACAGCTATCTTCGTGATGAATAAGAATGCGGAAGACTTTAAAGAAGAGTGTCCAGCTGCAGTGAAAGCTATCAAGAGAAATCACTACATGGATGATTACCTCCAGAGCTTTCAAACTATCGAGGAAGCCAAAAGAACATCAAAGGAGGTGCAGTACGTGCATGCAAAAGCGGGTTTCCATTTAAGGGGATGGGGTAGTAACGAAGCTGAAGTGTTGAAGAGCCTGCAAGATCAACCGCAAGAGGGAATAAAAGAACTCTCCTCAGAAGAGAAGACATTCGGACTACGATGGATAATTGGCGAAGACGCACTAGCATTCAACGTCGGATTTCGCAACACACCTCGCGAAATTCTGACTGGAGGAAAGATACCAACGAAGAGACAAATAGCCAGCGCCGTCATGTCTACGTTCGACCCGATGGGCTTCGCCGCACCTGTTTTAATCCAAGGGAAGAAACTCATCCAGGACATATGGCGAACGAAGATCGACTGGGACGACGCGATCTTACCTGAGCAAGAAGTAATGTGGCTCAAGTACATCAAAGAGGTTGCAGTTCTCGAAAAATTGAGGATACCCAGATGTTTATCTCCGTATCAGAGGAAAGGGCAACTCCATACTTTCACCGACGCGAGTGAAGAGGCCTATGCTGCTGTCGTCTTTTGGAGAACAGAAGAACCAAGTGTCCGCGTTACGTTGATCGCAGGGAAAGCGCAAGTTACTCCCACGAAGCCAGTCTCGATACCGCGACTGGAGCTCCAGGCTGCGTTACTAGGAAGCAGACTGGCAGCTACAATCGAGAAAGAAACGGACTTAGAAATCACAAAGAAGATATTCTGGACAGACTCAAGCACTGTTCTTCAGTGGCTGAAAGCAGATCCGCGAAAATTCAAGACGTTCGTGGCTCATCGACTTGCGGAGATTGAAGAGTTAACTAGCCCGCGAGACTGGCGATGGGTGCCTACTAAAGAGAATCCAGCGGACGACGCAACTCGTGGGACGCCAACTGAATTTGACAGGAACGCGAGGTGGTTCAAGGGGCTTACATTTCTTTACGAAGAGGAGCAGCAGTGGCCCGCCAACCGCTTCGAAGGGAAGATCATCGACACGGGGGAGGAAAAGAATATTCAGACAATAGCATCAGTCTCCACAACTCCCCGTCATATACCAGATCCAGAACGCTTCTCCAGCTGGACGCGACTCCTAAGAAGTACGGCGCGCGTGTTCCAGTTCATCGATCTACTTAAGAAGAACAAGTCCAAGGAAATCGTCAACGCAGCTAAAGACAAGGCATGGAAACAAAATAAACCTGCAGTAAAGAGGAAACAACTCGTAAAGCTTCCTCCTATGAAACCAGGGAGAAATTTCAAAATCATTGAAGAAGAACACTTCAATAAAGCCAGAGAAGAGTTAATTAAGGAAAGTCAGCAAGAAAGTTTTCGGAGAGAAATAGAAAAATTGAGTAATAGGAAGCCAATGGAAAACTCAAGCCGACTCAAGAAAATCGACGTGTATGTCGACGAACAAGGCATCTTGAAGTTAAGAACGCGAACAAGGAAAATCACGATTGAGAACCAAGAGCAGAATCCAGTGGTGTTAGACGGCAAGAACAGGATATGCCGCCTAATCATTGAACACTATCACCAGAAATTTTATCATGGCAATACAGAAACGGTGATAAATGAAGTCAGGCAAAAATATTGGATCCTGGGCCTACGGACAACAGCAAGGGCACTCATACACCGCTGTCAATGGTGCAGAGTGCATAAGAGCATACCGCAAGTGCCACCGTTGGGAGATCACCCCGTTGAACGCCTGCAGCATCATCAGCACCCCTTCACCTGCTCAGCTGTGGACTACTTTGGGCCGATGCAGGTGACCATTGGGAGAAGAACTGAAAAACGCTGGGGAGCTCTCTTCACATGCCTAACCACAAGGGCTATTCACCTCGAGCTATCAAGTTCCCTTAGTACGAGCTCGATGATCATGGCCTTACGAAGAATGGCGGCCAGAAGAGGAACACCGAAGGTTATCTACAGCGACAATGGGACAAACTTCGTCGGGGCCAACAAAGAACTGGAAGAAGCAGCAGCTCAAGAGGGAATCCGGTGGAAATTTATACCAGCTGGAAGTCCGAGTATGGGAGGCGCCTGGGAGAGAATGGTCCGTACGGTGAAGACGGCACTGATGGTCGTACTACAATCGCGATCACCACCAGAAGAAGTACTCCACACGCTACTGGTTGAAGTGGAACATGTCGTCAATTCCCGTCCACTCACTCACATAAGCATAGACCCCAACGATGAAGAAAGCCTGACACCAAACCATTTCCTGCTCGGAAGATCCTGCGGAGCGACGTCGCCGGGCGAGTTTGAAGATGGGAACCTCATTGGCAGAGCAAACTGGAGGACCGCGCAACGCCTGACCGATCACTTCTGGCAGAGGTGGCTAAAAGAGTATCTGCCCACTTTGAAGCCGAGGAAAATAGATGGCAGACAGACTACGGATCCTCAAGTCGGAGACGTCGTCTTGATTATGGACGCCTCGCTGCCCCGCAACACATGGCCGCGAGGAGAAGTCCAAAAGGTATATCCAGGCCCAGACGGAAGGGTCAGAATTCTGGACGTGCGGACACCGGGAGGAACGCTACGACGGTCAACGCAGCGAGTCGTCATCCTGGTGCCAGCAGCCACGCCGCAACCTCGAGATGGAGCACTACGCACGGCGGGGGAGAACTATTAGCGACGTGACTGAAAACACTACTCACCTTGATTTGTATAGAGTTAATTAGTATAGTATATAGTTAAGTTGCTATGTATATCAAGGTAGATAAGGTAATTTTTAAGGTCAAATAAATGAAGGGATTATTATTAGAATAGGGTAATAAGTGTAAATATAGCATAGGGTTTCTTATTTTTAGCATTAAGGTATTTTATAAGAATTAATTTTGTAATTGTAAGTAGCACTATTTGATTTTCGAAGAGCGTTACCATAACGAGAACCAAGGTCTTTTTTAAGTAAATATGGTAAAACTCACATTCCGAGAATCAAAAAGCGTTACCGTAACGAGAGCCGAACACAAGATTCCACGACTGCCGATAGATGGCGCAGTTACGAAATAGAACTGGCTATGCAGATTTTTACTCGCGAGGTAATAAGGTTCGACGCGATTTTGAGTCGGCAGTACTGGAATCAATTCGGCTCTCGGAACACTTGGAATGGAAGAAAACTAAGGAAGACGAAATAAAGGAAGTGAATACAAGTGATCTTTAATTTCGGACCCGGATCCCTGCTCCAGTGCTCAAGTGAAGTGTTAGTGAATATCGTCGGTCGGATCGGAAGCTAGGACCCCTGTGCTCGGAATCGGACCCCTGGATCTCAGGAATAGGACCCCTGCTACTCGGAGTCGTCGAGATCGGACCTCTGCTCGGATTGTCGGCGGATTAGAAGATAGGCCCCTCGCTCATCCTGCTGGCCCGCCCCCCCCCCCCTCATACAGTCCACTCATCGACGTCGTCCTCGGCAGCCGGAGCGAAGCTAAGCAGCCCGAAGCCACGCCGCATCAAGCTACGCCGCCCGCAGCCACGCCGCCTCAAGCTGCGCCGCCTCGAGCCAAGCCGCCTGAAGCTGAGCCGCCTTGTGCCGAGCCGCCTGAAGCTGAGCCGCCCGAAGCTGTGCCGCCATAAGCTACGCCGCCTGGAGCTGTGCCGCCTGAACCTAAGCTGCCTACGCTGTCGCTCGTCCGCACCTGCCTTCGCCCTTTACTACTATAACGTGTTAAGGACAGATTGGGACGACTGTGCGCCACCAACAGCGCGCGCAACGCCAACCATATACTTCTATAATTGTTTTATCAAAAAATAATTCGTATTAAAGTCATTTGTTTTATTTTATCTTTAAACTCTCTATTTTTAAATTGTTTATAACTTACAATTTTGCGGACATTTTTTCAGATATTAAATACTTACCTAAATTGAACGTTTAAAATCTTAATTGAAATTGAGGGTCAACTAAGAGAGCCGACTTCACTTGAAGTTCGAACGAGCAAAAACGAAGGAGGTCCTCGATGCACCACAGATAATCAAATGATATAGGATAGTTTACTTTTTAATCTACGCAAAATCGCAGTAAATCAACTGAAAAACACCTATCCATTTATCAAAAACCGTAATTACTCTATTAATCACCTCTGGAGACCACAGACACACGAATTTGCATTATAAAAAGCTCGGAAGAATCTAAATAATAAATTGTCCATTGTTAGGCGGTCCGAGTTATCCAAGTATATATTTATTTATGCAGACAACATAATGAATTCTCCCGGGATGCGCGATTATGCAGAATTTTTCCTCTCTCACTTCTGTGTCCTTATTTTGTATTTATTTAAGCGGCTATGTGAGTTCCTGCTAAAGATTAGATATTTTTGTTTTTTTTTTTTTTTTTAATAAGAAAGTCTGATAAAACAAAAGAGAAGAATAATAAAAGAAATATTTATTAAAAGAACTTTCAGCAAACGGTGACATGTTTTTTTTTAGGTCTTAGAAATTCAACTTTGCAAAATTTTCATCTTCAAGATAAGTATACGTATTTATTTATAAAACAAATGAAAATAAAATTCTTCAATAGAGAAAAGTTACATTTTCGATAAAAGTGTGGATCAAAGATCGTCCTAAAGACGCTGCAAATCTGCACATTATGGGTGACGAAACTAAGTTTCCACTTGTACTTCATATTTTGAAGCAAAAAAAAACCAAATAGAATCAAATTTTAAATTCATATGCTGTCTAGTCTGTGGCATACCTGTGGCAACTTCATCATTATAACTTATTTTCAGTGTGTAAAAAGTCTTGGATTCCACATGGATGCCACTCTCAGCTGGATTACACATATTGCTTAAATCAGTCGCTCTGTCAATCCCCTTCAACAACTAAACCGTTTAATGAACTTCCTTCCAATCAAAACGAAGATAATGTTAGTACACTCTTTGGTTTTCCTAATAATTAACTATGCTGATGTGTGTTATCCTGATCTCAATGAAAAAAAAACTGAAAAATCTTCTGGATAAGCTCGATCGCCTTATAAACAATTGTTCCGTTTTATTTTTTGTTTAAGAAAATTTGATCACATATCTCCTTATCGCTCCGAGCTGAAATGGCTTCCTGTACGACAACGCCATCAACTTCGCTTGTCAACGACACTTTTCTCCATTCACACACATTCTCAGTCTCCGGAGTATCTAAAATGCAAATTCCAATATCTTTCTGACAGCCATGATCGGCAGCTCACGTCTTCCAACACACGACGCCTTGCTACTCCTACTTTTCGGACCAGTTTCATAGAATATTCTTTCACTGTATAAGCCATACGGCTGTGGAATGCTTTGCTCAATGGCGTAAAAAAACACCTCAACAAAATTTGCCTTCATGAAAAAGGTTCAAGCTCATCTAATGAATTCTCTCTAACATTTATACCAGAATCACAATTTATCTGCATTGAAATCTTTAAATTCATATCCATACTTCCATACTAATATTATAAGTGCGAAAGTATGTCTGTCTGTCTGTCTGTTACGCTTTCACGGCCAAACCGCTAAACGGATTATGATTAAATTTAGTATGAATATAGTCGAAGAAACGGGGTCAAACATAGGCTACTTTTTGACCCAGACGGAGTACAATAAAGTTGTAATAAATAAATACCTATTGAAATGCAGCAATTGTTCAGTCTACTGCACGGTTGAAGATTTGGAGGATGCTAACGACAGAGCGGTAAAGGTAGCCACATACTGGTTCAAACAAAATGTAATAAATTGTTAAATAACCATTTCGACTCGCAAAGAAAAAGAAGGTCGGGCCATAGCCCGATGCATAAATCAGGTACTGATTTCCAAATCTAAGACAATTTTTCCAGTGTTATTCAATGGTATAATATCTTTGCACTTTGAGCCTGAGTGAGTGTACAAATATTTACCAGTAAGAAAATATAAACTTCTAACAAAATAAGAGTCAGCACATTAATACCAACTTTCCGGAATGAAAGGAAAATGATGACGCGTTACAGAATACCACCGCCTCATAATTCAATAATGGAACTCGGAGAAATGACGCTCAACGAGGGCTAAAGAGGAGTTTACCGCTAAATTCGCAGTTTTCACGCATTTGTGCCGTGAATTTAACTCGTATAAAGTTTAACTTTTGGATACTTGATGAATTATGCGTAGAGATATTTATTTACTTAAGACTAGCTGATGCCTGCAATTTCGATCGTGCACATTATTTTTTGAAGTAGGTTCGTATTGAAATTAATTATGATTTTGTAATGCGATCGCTTTAATTATTTAGAAAGAATCTAAGCCCATTTCCGATTTTAATAACTTTAAGAACTTTGTTTTTTTTTTGCTTTTCTTAATCTATTGTTTTCAGTAATTTATTTATTTTCCCATGGTGGAACTCCGAGACTCCTGAAACGGCTGTAAGATATTTAAACTCCGTAAAAGATTAAACAGCGCCACCTACCGAAAGCCAGTGAAACAAAACTGAAATTCAGGTGAACCCGTAGACTCTACATTTTTCTAGAGTTGTTGTTATCTCCTATAATTTCAAGCAGATGGCGCTGTATGAAATTAAGAGACTAACAAGTATTTTTCGAATATATTATGAGCAAATAATTTAAAAAGTTTGGTTTTGCTAATGGCAAAGCTGGGAGACCATTATAAAGGATAAAAAAGGAAACATTCTTAATTTTTTTACTTTTCATATCATTACTTTTAGTAGCCGGGAACAATTTTTTTTTATAATTATAAAAAAAATCAACTAAGCACTAATACAAATCATAATAAATACCCCCTCTAAGCATTAACCTAACCCGAGTTTCTTGTATGGTTTTTGTTTCTCGAGTATAATCCAAGGCGTATATTATCACTGTATACTGTCACTTTCGACGACTATGGCGGAGAATGATCAGCGTAGAGGAAGTAAGAGAAATCTGTAAGGATAGTAGCTAGTGGAAATCCGTAGTGTCTGCCTACCCCTACGGGAAAGGGATGTGTGTGTGTTTACTATCACTTATGGTTCAATATAAGTGAAATCGAAATTTAAAATAAGAATTTTTAATTATCTCTTTTTCCTAATTTACAACCTGCTAATCGCGTAATGGCCAGTGATGTAAAACGTTTTCATTCATCGTTGTTTACAGTAGGCGTGGATAATTTGCATGCATGACGTCACAACTCAATGGGAGGTAGCGTAGATATTGTCTCCATTATTAGATACGATACGAAATAATGGCGTTAAGCGTCTCTACCAAAACCTTGCCAAACAATGCCAATTGACACGATAGCGACTTTCATTAAACTATCGTGTCTGGAAAGGAAATCAGAAAAACGAAAAATAAGGACTTAAAAACAAAATCCACTAAGGACGCTGTTGTCATATGAAGATCTATGAGCTACTGTATGCAGTAAATTATATTGTATACAATATAATTCAAAACAAAATATCTCTGTTGACCACATACGGAAACAAATAAATAATGTGCCTTCGCCAGAGTTTCATGTTTTTGCTTTCAATATTTTTTTTCGATGCCTCAAAAATTGTAAACGTATTAAGACACATTGTTCCTAGAAGTCCTTAGGTGCGTCAGGTGCGTGCCAACCCTCTATTTGCTTTGTGTACATGTCGTATGAATAGTGGACATCGTATCCCTATTCGTCGTATGATGCAGACATATAATGATAATTTTAATAATATTTCGCATGCAGCTCACAGAAATTTAAAAAGATGGTCATTGATCAATTAAATGGTTGATTTGTTTGATTAAATATTAACTTTTTGGTAGTAAAATTAACTTCTTGTTACTGTTTCGTGACTTTTTTTTGTTTTTTTTTTCATTTTTTTCTTTATTTTCATTTGTTTAATTGTAAGTAGGAGTAGTTGGTCGCCACAGTCGGATATGTTAATATGTGAAAAACACTGTGGGCTGCATTACTGTTAAAATTAAAAAAAGTACTAAATTTAAGTATTTTATGTAATGTAGCTGTTTGTTGTTTGTAAATGTATAAATAAATGATCATATTTTAAATTTCCTTATCCTGTATTATGCGCTCCCCTGAATATTCAAGCAAAAGACAAGCTCATAAAGATAAGCTCATAGCTGTAATTTATTTTAAAAGGCTGGTTTACCAATTTTGACTTTTTATGAAAATGATGCTGGACGACTTGACATGCATTTACGTGCTTGAAGTTGCTAGATAGCAATATATTTTTATACTGACTAATATAGTGGATGCCTAAGAAGCATGCTTTGCATTGCGTCAATGCTTTTCCACCTTTGTGACCGTGTAGAGAGCGACAATCAAACACATGAATGGCAATGGAAACGAACTATTTGTATGTTCACGTTTTAGGAAAACATACGCAAGCACCTGTTTTCGCGCCAATAGCATCTAATAATACATTGTCTGTTCGGTACGAGAAACTTGCCAATTTTTTCAGCTGACGATGTATGGGATATTAGAGAGAATACGCACTAAACGTACTTCAATGATGTTTATTTATTAAATCTTTATTATTCCACCAGTCTTACGAAATCTACGAGTATGGTAAGGCGGAAAGAAACAGACTGCACCTTTGAAAAAAGTTTTCGTTAAATTTCATCACATGCACAAAAAAGAGAGACAAAAAAGTGGAAAACAATAAAATTTGGATACAATAATTCTGATCTTCCGCTGATAATGTTAAAAAAAATATAATTGTTACAAAAAAAATCTATGCTTATACATCTATACTGTAAATACGACATAAGGCACTCATAACATTTTTATCCACCAAAGTTTGCATGGTAGAGTCCGATTGTTCAAGTATTTCTTGTAAAACTACTGAAACAAGTATGCAAGATCCCCTAAAATCGTCACTCCGATCATGTGACGAGGTGGGAGGGCGACGTAGGCAGCATCCGCCCAGTCCGCCCAGCATCACCACATCACAACACCATCGTAACACGGGATCATGGTCATAAACTATGACTAATTATTCAATA
This sequence comes from Euzophera pinguis, assembly GCA_947363495.1. Taxonomy (NCBI): domain Eukaryota; kingdom Metazoa; phylum Arthropoda; class Insecta; order Lepidoptera; family Pyralidae; genus Euzophera; species Euzophera pinguis. The sequence continues at coordinate 3,295,467 of OX376158.1, forward strand.
TTAATAATCCATGGGCTGCAGTGACCGTTTACTACCACGAGTGCCCAAAGAGCATCAAAACCACGTATATATAAACATTTCTTTCTCGATGCGCGGGCCCCACGCCTTTTTGCCTACTTAAAAGTATAAAAAATGAACGAAAAATTCCCAATGTGCCAGCTTTCTTGTCCTCAGTTCATAGCACGCTCAACCTCGTCGATAAAATTTTATCCCTGACGCTTTCCGGCGTAGAGGTTGCGTGCTTGAACGAGGCCAGGAGTGCCTGGCTCAGTGTTATTGTCCCTAATGCCGATCTACCCCTAAATCTGGCTTCGCAGCGTCAATGGGACGAGCCGCTCTGCTTACTAGAACGAAGGAATCTACTAGAGACCAGTAACAGTCTGACTGAGCGGTCTCGTCTCTTAGCCAGCTGTGAGGCAGAGGCGGTGTACTGGTTAAACGCTGTCCCATCGACTAGCGTTGGTACGTTGCTCGATAGAACTGGCTTTTGTTTAGCAGCAAGTTTGCGGATAGGTGCTCGGACTAAAGAGCCCCATCGCTGTCGTTGCGGGGAAGACGTCGTCCCCGTGGGACCGCATTTCACGTCATGCCACTCTCAATGACGTCATTCGCCGGGCCCTTGCAAGTGCCGGTGTGCCAGCAGTGCTTGAGCCTGCTGGCATTACTCGAGATGACGGCAAGAGGCCCGACGGTGCGACGCTCATAACATGGCGAAACGGGCGGTCGCTCGTATGAGATGCTACTTGTGTTGACACAGTAGCGCCATCTCACATACGAGCGACCTCCTGTATGGCAGGTGCGGCTGCGACGGCGGCGGAAACCAACAAGAGGCGTAAATATGCGGCTCTAGATGAGTCGTATATATTTAAGCCTTTTGCTGTGGAGACCTTGGGGCCTTGGGGTGCGGATGCAAAACTTTTAATAAAGAGATATCCGCACGCCTAGTTGACGTCTCTGGAGACCCAAGAGCTGGCGCCTATTTTGGCCAGCGCATCAGTCAGGTCATACAAAGAGGAAACGTCGCCAGCCTCTTGGGTACCTTGCCATCATACGACGACAGCGATCTGGGCTCAATATTTTAATTTATTTAAACATTTTCTTTTTATCGTTAATTTATAATTACTAGTTGTTCGCCGCGACATAGACCTCGCGAGTTTCACTCAATAAAGTTTAGCCACAAAAATAAAAATAAATCATCCCATAATTTAATGGGGCCATATTTAAGTTATTCTGAACCCAATAGTTGGGACTGGGAGATATTTATCATAATCCTGTGTCAGATGCCCTTAGGCATTCTAAAAAATCTGACAGTGTCAGCCAAGAAACACCTCTGACCATGTTTCTGTTCATCCCGAAGGTAGAAGGCAGTCGTTCCATGGGAATAACCAGTACTGCCAAATCTAGGAAAACGATTAACAACATACCTTACGTTCCGAAGCGTAAGCTCAGGACGCGATTGGGAAATACCCTTGGACGAAGAAGATAAATATAAGTAGACCAAGGCAAACAGAGTCAATTAACCTCTCTGTCACCAGGGTGTAAATTGACCACTGGAGTTCAAGCTACATGCATTTTACCCAAGTAATACTGACCCCAAAAATAGCATTTTAATGGCCGTGAATTGATTTCGTAGTCAGGGTCGATTAGCCTTAGAAAACATAAACAAAAATATTTTAAGATCAAGAAAGTGAATTTAAAAATATGAAAAATTAAAAAATGTTGAATTGAGTTTATTTGGATGATTGTCATCATCATCATCATTTCAGCCGTAGTCAGTCCACTGCTGGACATAGGCCTCTCCCAATGATTTCCAAAATGATCGGTTGGCAGCAGTCTGCATCCAGCGTCTGCCTGCGACCCTTTTCAGGTCATCTGACCATCTGGTCGGTGGATGTCCAACGCTGCGCTTACCGGTACGTGGTCGCCATTCGAGAACCTTTCTGCCCCATCGGCCATCGGTTCTCCGCGCTATGTGCCCCGCCCACTGCCACTTCAAAGAACTAATCCGCTGGGCTATGTCGGTGACTTTTGTTCTCCTACGGATCTCTTCAATGGATGATTGTATTATCGTTCTTTCATATGTCAGTCACACTGACTTTCTACGAATTAATGATTTTTTATATTTTTTTACACATTAAATTTTAAATTATTTTAGCTGCTGTTGTTAGAGGGGTTATTAATTATTTATATATTATTAATCCATACTCCATACTATACTATCCACTACGTACGAGTATAGTATTATTACTATAGTATCCATACTAATATTATAAATGCGAAAGTCTACCTGTCTGTCTGTTACGCTTTCACGGCCAAACCGTTGAATAGATTTTAATGAAATTTGGTATGGATATAGTTGAAGACCCGGGGTCAAACATATGGTACTTTTTGACGCAGGTGGAGCTGCGGGAAACAGCTAGTAAGTAATAAACGCGATAAAAACTGTATTAAAATAGTTTTTCTACGATTTTATTAAAGTTGTTTGTTTTTACGGAATTTGGAATTTCTTTGGAATCTCATTGAAAGTAAGTATATCCTTTCAGACAAAATAGAAATAAATCGGTTCAGACATGATGGATTTATGGAGTTATACTGTCTGTCTTCTCCATATCTAGAGACAATTGGCTAGTCAACTAAAAAATAAATTGTATATTTTTAGATAGAATAGACTATTTCGGAGATACAATTGAAACGAACAAATTCCTAAAATTATAATTATTTTTTTATTTCATTTTAAAGATTTTATAGTAATGACGTCACGCAGCTTTAATGACCATCTCGAACTGCAAGAAAGCAAAAATTACTAAGGTATTAAAAAATATGTATGTCAGTGTCAAATGTCAAAGTCAGGATGAACCGCGGGCCGCGAGTTGGTTTCTTGTTTGTTTACGATCGCCAAATATCTAGGTACCAAAGAACTTATATCTAGGTACCTACCCCATTTCTCGTATCTATTGCATATTGGCCTGTTTATTGGACATTACTGCCGTCTCTTCATCCGTTGACATTTGATTTTTCAATAATTGGACACCGATTCTTCATGAGAATGTATGAATGAACATAATGAAAAAGTAATTAGGCATAGATTAATAATTGGTCTCGCGCGCTCGACTAGATACCGCGCTGTGAAGAAAAGTCAGTTTCCAGAATGTGGCCACTTAATAGGAAAGTGTGTGTAAAACAATGTGCAAAGACGCACACTAGCGTCGATTATGGTGTTGCCAGCTACTTGACTGGTGCCCGACCAATGGGAAAATTATCAATTGCTGCGGTCTTGTTACGTGTTATAAAAAGTAGCTCAGAAAAACCTCTAAAATGAAAATAAAATAAAACTGGCCAAGTGTGAGTCGGCTCGCATGTAGAGGGTTCTGTACTATTTTTTATTTTTCTCCATTTGGACCTCCTAAACAAATTTAATATTATCTCATAGGTTTTCCTGTAATTTATGAATCGAAATTCTGGAATCGATAGTTTCGGAGATAAGGTAGGGGAAATGGTTTTGTCTACTTTATTTTATAATTCTAATATAGAATCCTAAAATTGCAAAAAAACTTTATTTTGATTTATTATTACACAGTACAGTATGATATACGTTACTTTAATTTTCTATTTAGCTTGGAGCTAATTGATTACTGACCTCTTTTTAGTTGTAACCCGGGTTTAAATACAGATAATTATATAGACATACACATCCTATTAATATTATAAACGCGAAAGTTTGTAAGTATGGATGGCTGTTTGTAACTCTTTCACAACTAAACCGCTGAATTGATTTTCATGAAATTTGGTACGGATATAGTTCAAGACCCGGAGTCAAACATAGGCTACCTTTTGACGCAGGCGGAGCTGCGGTAAACATCTTGTACATACGAGTAGATATTATCATGGCCTTTTTCCATACAGTAGTGTTGCCGGAAAATACATTACACATCGAATAATAATCGATTCTTTGATAGTTGAAAATATAATCTAAGGTATCGATAGTGATCATATATCGATAGTATCGATATTGATACTATTGATAATATATTTCTGTAAATTTTTTCTTTACGAGTTGAATGACGATGATTTGTGTTGTGCCCGCTGTACATCCCGCCGCCGAGTTCCGGTATATATGTATAGTATCGGTGCCTGAAATGCTTGGTATTGTTGTTAATCCATTAATCGATTATTTTTCATAAATTCTCAAAAATCAATACTACAGATTAGATTATATCGATACCACAGATACATAATCGATTTATTAACCATTGATATAAACGATAACCTTTGTTGATTAAATCGATATAATTTATATCAACCCATTTCAATAATCGACTGATTCTTTGATATTGCAATTAATAATCGATTAATTGTCAAAAATCGATTAAATTTATTATATCAATACTTTCGATATCCTAGATTATTTAAAAAAAAAAACCAAATTCGATTTATCAATTATCCGGCAACAATACCTTACGGGGTACTAACTACCTAAAGGCCATATTTAAAATGTTGGTGGGCGTAAAGTGGAAATGGAATCAAAATAGTGATAGGTTGCTAGTCGCATCGCCTACTGATAGGTATGGTTCTTCGATTTTCGCCCACTTCCTCGGCCGGCTTATATGGTCTGCGCGGGAAGAGAAGCTGTTGGCGCGCTTGTATACTCTGTGTGTGTTTAGCTTAGGGCTGCCTAGCGCGATAGATGTCGCTGCCGTCCACAGCGAGTTTTGAGTGCGGTCGACTTATCGACCCCCCCGCGCGAGCGCTACGCCGATCTCGGCGCTGGCGTCTTCAGTCGCAAATTCGCTCTTGACGTGACTCCACGCTTCATTACTCAACCGCCGCCGCTCGCCAAACCGCGCTTAGAACTTACGCGAATGTGAATTGTGTTTGTGTGCTTCCTTATAACTGTTTCCACCTAACACCGCACTTCTGCATGCACGCACGCTATCCCATGCATTCAACATACTGCCTCGCTTGGTGGATTGTAAGGTAAGGCCCTTTTTGCTTCACACACTGAGTTCGCGTGCCAGCCGCCACCATCTTTTTTTCCGCTTCGCACCACCAGAAGCAGTAGTACATTCCACGTATTTACTTTTCTCCCAGATCAGCATTAAAGAAATAAGATGTTAAAGACAGACAAAATTGTCAGAAAAAGTCAAAATTACAACATCCCTCTTTTGGAGTCGGGAGTTAAAAAACAAAATATCTAAATAATTAAAACTGAAACCTCGGGGAATTTGGGATTATTTAATACACGGCAACATTGAGCACCGAGCGGTACTTCGCGCCATATTTTAGGGTTATATTATTTTCGTGAGTAATTTATGTCCATATTTCGAAATAATACAATACTTATTGATGGTATGTAATACCAGTATCTTCCTTATTTCTTTTAGTATTATTCTTACACAGTTTGACTACGCAAACTGCACATTTTGCGTCTACTTTTACATTAAATTTTATATTTATCTAGACATCCAACTCACTCATCGGTCGCGGCATGACTGACGCGGGTATGCCGCAACCATGCCGATTTCGGCATGGTTTTAGTTGCGAATTTAGGTAGTATGTCGACGGTATCTAGTCGTAGCGCAGCGGAGACCAACTATTAATCTATGTAATTAGGTTATTTATTATGTTTACTTGAACAGAGATGACATTTGACATGGGTGACAAGTACGTGAAGCGCTTATTTAGCGCTACCAAACAAAAAATATTTATTCACTACCCTGTGCTGCCAACCTAAAAAATTAAATATGAATAGCCGGAAGTTATCCGGCTACGTCATACGTTAACTTTGCTAAAAAATGAAAGTCATTGAGTTTTCTGCGATTTTCTTAAAAAATACTTGCTCATCTAAAGATCTGATTAATGTAATCTGTTCCCTAAGCCTCGAAATGGTTTACTAATTAAACATTTTCATGAAAAAGTTTACTAGCCAATTTGCGGCGGCGCCCTATTTATAGACGCATTCCTTCTTGTTGTAACCATTCCTATAATTTGGCTAATATTTTACGACCGGCTGCCTGCCTGACGTCAACTCTCGTTAGGCATGCTGTTGTTTTTAGAGCCTCGTTAGCCGGGTAAGTCTTAATTGTACCCGTTGCCCGCCCGCTACGTGAAGTTGTGTTGGAGAGTTATGCTGTCAACAATTACTCGAATTGAGAACCTCGATTGTTTCGGATTTTGGAAGAATCTTGTAGGTCAATCAATTCTTCATGACCTGTATGTATATTTGAGAGATTTATTAACTTTAAAAAGCACCTTCTTCTGTTATCGTTTATTTTTAGTCCGTTAGACTATAAGGTCTAATTGATCCTTCTACTACCACCCTTGTAGATTAATATCCCGACTTCAAAATATCTTCACGATGGCCCCACTAATTTGAGAGAAAACCATTGTTTTTTTGATTTGAAAAAAAAATAATTAGTTTACTTCGACGACATCATGGCCATAATTCTAGGTGTTTTACAGTTATTATTATTACTAAACTACTCAACCAATAGCTTTAAAAATTTTACTGAACTAAACTGAAAGTATGCCTTATCGGACTTAAAAATAGTTTTTTCAATCGTTTTAGTAATAACGGTGTTAATAAGTAACAAATACGAGAAAAAACATTAGATCATCTTTTTTGGAAGTCGGTTGAATATCACTAAATCTGTTTTGATATCATTCGTATCATAACGTTTCCTACATACATTCTGATTATCAACGAAAACGGACTTACAACTTTGGAGTTATCAATAAATATTTATTTTTACATGCCAATATCTCAAAAACTACTAAACGGATTTTGATGCCAAACGAACTTAAAAATTCTATACATGCCTACTATACACACTTTGAATTATATCGAAATCGGACTAACGGCTCGAGAGATATCGCGGTATAAATATACATACATAAATACAAACAATGTGTTTTTTCCTCAACTCTATTTAGAGACCTCCTCGCTTCGCTCGCTCGGTCAAATATCCAGGAAATTTTTATTATAGTTATTTCAAAAACACTAAACGGATTTAAAAATAATATTGAGATTTTCCATGTATTTTCGCTTTCAAATCACCTACAACCTCTTGCATAGAACTGATTTCGACATTTCTAATACAATTAATTCTCTAAGTAACACCTAGACTAAAACTACTAAACCGATTTTGATGCCCAACGAACTTAAAATTCTATTGATATTTCCTACATGCCTACAAAGTTATGATAATGATTTGTCTGTGTGGGTGGGCTTTCTGTACACAGTGTGACTGATACTATTGTCAAGATTTCTAGTTATTAAAACATCAAGAAAGGCTAATGAATTATTGATCTCAGGTTCCATAGTGAATTTAATTTTAAAATTAAACCATTAAAAAATTAAACCATAGACTTGAGGATTATCAAAACGCATATAGATGCGTTTTGATAATCCTCAAGTCCTTGCAAAGGAAAACAGATTCATTCCAAGGATGTTACGTGAAGCTATTGAAATTAAAAAACATCCTAATTTCAATAGAGAGGATGGATGGCAGGTACCGCCAGCTTGGGACCCAGTCATTAACTTAATACAATCGCAAACTCGGAAGCAGACTGATACTGTGAGCCAATACTGCGTGAATCGGAATAGTTCCCAATAAAAATTTCAGGCGGTAGTTTTGTAATCTTATGACATCAAAGACAAATGTTAACTTAGTCTGCCTGCGACCATGAACGCTGTAAAGTGTTTGAAACGTCAGGTGTAAATAAGTAAGTAATAAACGCGATAAAACCGTATTAAAATAGTTTAATTTAATGAATAACAATCGCGAAAACATAAGAAAACATAAAAAAACTTGTATATTTTTAATAAAATAGATTGACCTGACAATACATAATTTATTCAAACCCATCGAAATTTTCTTCATCCCATTCATACGCCCCGCCGAATGGTTTTCGAACCGTGCAAAATTCTGGCAAAACAATGGCAGTAACATTAAACCGCAAGTTTATTGTTTTACGGCGAGTGCCAATTCGCATATCGGCGATTCGAGGATTATGAAGGTACCTTAAAACTTCTGAGCAGCAATAAAATCCCCTTTTAGATCCTCAGCTAATAGTTTTTCTAAATTCCGGGGATTTAGAGAAACACGTGAGTGTCTCAAATATATGTTTTAATTATCGGAAAACCCGCGCTTTCAAACGTTTCCGTATCCATGTTTTACTTCTTTGTCCTGCCTCTTGCATCGTCCAACAGCTGATTTCTTCGTAGCCATTCTCTTTGTTCACAATCTCCTCTTCGTCTGGTCTTCGGTATCCTTGACAGTAATTCTATTTTATACTCTGTATTGACGGCATCGTCTTGCCAAATTTTTTTTTTAGTTATAAAACGAGCCCTGGACAAGTAACTTGCGTCATCTCACTGTGGCACTCTCAGCTCTTGTTCATCCTGTTGAAGCACGGGCCATGGCATAGTCTCTTCTTAACTGAGTTTTTCTATGGTCTTTATAAAATTAAAATAAAAGGCTAAAATCGAGCATGATGCGACAAGGTTTACCAATTTATTCCCCAAACTGTTTTTTTTTCAAAATTTATTTTTTACTAAAACAATAAAGCGAACGTCGGACTAATTTTAACAAAAATATCCATTCCATTTTGGCTTGCAAATGAAATATGCATGGCCATATTTGATTTGGCAACGAAAACGTCTCGTTTCAAGATCATGCCGACAAGGCTGAGTGTTGACCTTTCTCTGATTTGAAGTTATTATAATGGCAACCAAATTATTAAAATAAATAACTTTTTTATATGGATGCTAAGTATCTATTGTGTGCGTGCGATATCTGTCTCAAGATTATTAGTTTCTCAGTCTATTTTTTTTTTATTGCGGGGAAATCTTTGTTACAATGTAAAATTATTAATTCTTAATCTTAGTAGAATGGGGGATACATTTGACTAGCATAGTAAAAGTTAAGGAAAAAAGTCTTTAGGTATTGTCTTATGAATAGATTGAATATAGACTACGCCTAGTATGTGATAAATCTAGGATATGATGTTAAGTATCTCATAGAGGGTTTTTTTCTATATTGCGTAGATATTAGGAGATCTTCTGAAGACATCTACCCAAAGATATTGTTACGAGCTCGGGGTTCGCAATTTGGAGAAAAACACCTGGTGACTCTTAAAAACGTTTATTCCCACAAGGATGGTCGCCGACGTCACTTCAGTTCACTTATCACTAACAATGTCCAAAACACTTGATAATCACAGTCACTATAACTTGCCGAGGTCGCTTGTATCACTTGTTATTCGCTCCGGATATCGCTTCTTGATCGCACTTGTAGCTCAGTTAAATTAGAACTGCCCTCCTGAGGCACCTTCCGATATTTATATGGCCCGGGAAACCCGCTCCATAAGTTTCTAGAAAGATCACAACTACTCCGGAATAGAGAGAGAGGGATACCCTCTCTCCGTTCCCTTAGTACATACTAGAAGTGCGAGAGCGAGACAAAACAATATGTCAGAGCGAGATAATCGATGTACTAGATCGTTCGCGATATTATTCCCGTATGGAAACACGCGACGATTGTACGAGAATTTTCCGCGGACAGCGCTACTCAAACTTCCGCGGACCGCATTTTATTTTTATTTATTTTTGATTTCGTAACATTGCCCCCTTCTTAGAGATGCTCGTCCCGAGCATCATCATTACTTCCGTGATATTTCGCCAAGCGGTCGATGTGAACAATCTTCATTGCTCCCCTTGGTTGACGCTGTATCCGATACGTCACATCATTTAGTCGCGTTACCACCTTGTACGGACCCTCCCACTTGGTTTGTAACTTTGGCGATTTCCCTTTACGGCGAGTCGGGTTGTGAAGCCAGTCTAGAGCGCCTTCCTCGAAGCCATTTGTATTCGACATTCTGTCGTATCTGGTCTTCATGTTCTCACTCCACTGCAACCCGTTTTCTCGAACTGCGGCGTGTATTTCTCGCATTCGGTCACGCAGATCAGAAACGTAGTTTTGAACACTTTGAGGTTCATCTGGTGAGCCTCCTGTTAGGAGGTCCACTGGCAACCGCAGCTCACGACCGTAGTTGACATATGCCTGAGTTGCCTTTATGCTTTCATGTTCTGCTGTTCTGTACGCTAGCAGGAACAGTGAAATGTACTTGTCCCAGTCCCTTTGATGGCTTTCCACTATTTTTGCCAGATGTCTCTCGATCGTCTGATTAAACCGTTCGACCATCCCGTCTGACTGAGGATGGTAAGCCGTGGTTCGGGTTTTGTTCATTCCCATAATCCTGCAAACTTCTTGAAAAACCTGTGACTCAAAATTCCTGCCTTGGTCGGAATGGATTTCCAAGGGCACGCCAAAGCGACAAATCACTTCTTCCACTATCTTGGTTGCAACTGTCGTAGCTTCTTGATTTGGTATGGCGAACACTTCCTGCCACTTAGTGAAGTAGTCCATGACAACCATGAAATACTTGTTCCCTGAGTCAGTGACAGGAAATGGTCCAGCTACGTCGACTGCAATGCGTTCCCAAGGTGCACCGACGTTGTACAGTCGTAGATTCCCTCGGCTCCTGGTATGTGGCCCTTTTACGGCAGCACAAGTTGTACACTTGCGGCACCAGTCCTCCACATCCTCCCGACAATGGAGCCAGTAGAACCTTTCGCGGATTTTCGTTAGCGTCCTCTTGACTCTCAAATGTCCACCGGACACGCCGTCGTGTACTTCCCGAAGAACATCACGTATTTTTGTTCTTGGAACCACAATTTGCAGTTGAAACTCTCTGCCGTTAGGATTATCCCATTTCCGGTAGAGTATTCCGTTTTGTACAACGAGGCTATCCCATTGCGCCCAGTACGCCTTGGAAACAGTGCCTGTCGGTGCAACTTCACTCCACTTTGGCTTATCATTACTTTGTGCCTTCCACCTGATGATGTGCCGTAGGTCATCATCATTCTCTTGCTCCTTTCTCATCGCATCGTTCTCCCAGGTCTCTAATGGTTCTGTCCGAGTTAGCTTTACTGTCATTTCTTTTAACTCCTGCCTGATACAGTGCTTACAATCTTCTGGGCAGGGTCTGCGTGACAGCGCATCCGCGTTTCCATGGGCCCTCTCCGATGATGAAGCCTCCTACTTCATCTTCAGTTCCTTCACGTCGTCTTCAAGCTTCTTGATCTTTGGGCAGTTCATTTGTAGGTGCCCTCGTTCGCCGCACCTATAGCACATGGATCCAGGTCTCTTCCTTAGCGGGGCTTTTACTTCTCTAACTTCTTCCACTACTTCGCGCACTTTGTGACTCGCGAAATGACGAATGTCATGTCTGACGGCTTCCACCTCCAAAGCGTGGGCCAGTGCATCTTTCAATGAGGCATGATGGTTTAGCCTTACTGCAGCTCTGACTTCCGAATCCTTGATGCCGTCGACGAACGCCTGCACGGTGTTGGACTCAAGCATCTTCAAATCGGCCCCTGGATACGCCTTGCGGACGAGTTTTTCTATTTCCAGCGCCCATTGCTGCAGACCCTCTCCTGAGCGCTAGACTCTGTCGCGGAGTTGAGCGCGGAAGACGTGCTCCAAAAGCCGTTCCCCGTATCGCGACTCCAGTGCCTCCAGCAGGTCCTTGAATCCACTGCCCGACGGAAGTACCTCCAAGACCGTCAGAGCCTGTCCTCGGAGTGCGACGGTGAGAGCTGTCAGGCACTGTTCATCTGTCCATCCGTTAGCAGCTGCGATGGTCTGGAACTGTTGACGGTATGCGGTCCAGGACGAGGTTCCGTCATATGGCGGCAATTTCACGCTGGGTCCGTGGTGGGCAATGACTGTTCCGCCAGATGCAACTGCTACTCCCGTTGTTTCAAGGCGCACGAACTTCTTCTGTAATGTGGAAAGGTCCGTCTTCATATTTTCCATGTCGTTCCCAAGAGTCGTGACGCGTTCCTCCACCAAGTCAACATCCTTGCGTAATTTGGTAACCACGCCACTAACTTCACCAATAGCTGACAGGAGTTGCTGTTGAGCCTTTTGTTGTTGCTCTCTTATGTCTTGTAGAAGCTTCTCCTGCATTGTAAATTTGTTGTCCAGAATTCGCATCAATTCCCCAATATCAAAGATAGACGCAGCCTGGTGAGTGTTGGGCATGGCCTGGTGGGCGTTGGACGTGTCCTGGTAGGCGTTGGACGTAGCCTGGTTGGCGTTGGACGTGACCTGGTGGGTGTTGTACGTGTCCTGGTAGGAGTTGGACGTGGCCTGGTGAGTGTTGGACATGGCCTGGTGGGCGTTGGACGTATCCTGGTAGGCGTTGGCCGTGGCCTGGTGGGTGTTGGACATGGCCTGGTGGGTGTTGGACATGACCTGGTGGGCGTTGGACGTGTCCTGGTAGGCTTTGGACGTAGCCTGGTTGCCGTTGGACGTGACCTGGTGGGCGGTGGGCGCGGCGGGAGCGGCCTGGTCAGCAGATCCAGTAGAAGTGGCTTCCGCAGCACGCTTCGCCCTCGTCTTCACACCCTCACTAGTGACGTCTTCTCTCGGAGTCAATGGCATCTCCAAATCCACTTATGACACCAATTGTTACGAGCTCGGGGTTCGCAATTTGGAGAAAAACACCTGGTGACTCTTAAAAACGTTTATTCCCACAAGGATGGTCGCCGACGTCACTTCACTTCACTTATCACTAACAATGTCCAAAACACTTGCTAATCACAGTCACTATAACTTGCCGAGGTCGCTTGTATCACTTGTTATTCGCTCCGGATATCGCTTCTTGATCGCACTTGTAGCTCAGTTAAATTAGAACTGCCCTCCTGAGGCACCTTCCGATATTTATATGGCCCGGGAAACCGGCTCCATAAGTTTCTAGAAAGATCACAACTACTCCGGAATAGAGAAAGGGATACCCTCTGTCTCGTTCCCTTAGTACATACTAGAAGTGCGAGAGCGAGACAAAGCAATATGTCAGAGCGAGATAATCCATGTACTAGATCGTTCGCGATATTATTCCCGTAGTTCGATTGTACGAGAATTTTCCGCGGACAGCGCTACTCAAACTTCCGCGGACCGCATTTTATTTTTATTTATTTTTGATTTCGTAACAATATAAAAGAAATCCCAATTTATTTGTACCTGTGTCCGACAAGGAGTGAAAGGTGGATTCATCTACCAGCACTCTCAAAGAGGATTGACGTAAGGCATGCTGCCCGCCAAAAAAAAAGACAAATCTTATTCATATCTAGTATATCAATTACTAACTTAATTTACAAACTATAATAAGTACGTTCTACAGTTGTAAGAAAATATTGTAAATGTTATGTATGAGGCAGTTATGTATGAGCCATCTATCACAGCTTTCAACTTATATTTATAACGAAAAATATATAATATGATTTATAATACTCACATTATAATAAGCACTAAAATATGACTCTAAATTTAACAAACACTAAATATTAATAGAATTTTATTTTTCAATGTACAGTTCACGACAGTTATATATTTACCACTTTTTCAACAATACATAGGGCGCACTGTAAGTTTCCGGAACTGGCCACTTACATAAACAATATTTAAAAATTTATTGCGACATTTGAAAATAGAACTCTTTGTCTGTAGAATGCAGTTTGTTTCATCTGACTGTCTTTTGTTTTTACCTTGTGGCGCCATTTAAAAAATTGTGTGTCTGCATCAACATGGATTTAACTCGGGAAAATTTTCGTAGTATGATTTTCTACGATTTTAAGTGTAATTTGACAGCTCAACAGAGCATCGCTCGGCTTGAAACTTCTTTTGACAATGAAGCACCATACAAGAGAACTGTTTATAGCTGGTTTGCAGAATTCAAGCGTGGTCGTATCAATCTCAGTGACGAATCTCGCGATGGTCGGCCGTCCGCCGCTGTGACCAACAAAAACATCAATGCTGTGCGCCGTATGATTGAAACAGACAGGCATGTGACCATGGAGTAATTATATAGGGGAGATGCCGTTTGAAATGGCGCAGTGACGTACTCATTGGCGCCTCGCCGACATTGCAGTGGGCGGAGCTTGTCGTTGCTCGTGCTCTATGATTGGAGCCACGGCCGAAACCAAGCACCCCGCACGTCTGCCTTCCGCCCCGTGTAGCCTCACAAACGCTTTCTTACAAAACGCTTATTAAGGCATCTCCCCTATATAATTACTCCATGCATGTGACCTACCACGAAATTCGCGCATCCTTAGAAATAGACATGAGTCAAATACAATTAATCCTACACAAACATTTGGGTGTGAGAAAGCTGTGCTCGCGGTGGATCCCACACAACTTGACCGAGGCTCAAAAAACGGACCGCGTCACTTGGTGCAGTGCCATGCTTACCAGATTCAACGAAGGTGCGTCAAATTTGGTGTGGGACATAGTAACAGGTGACGAAACATGGATTTATTGCTACGATTCCAAAACAAAGCAGCAATCGAGCGTATGGGTCTTTCAAGATGAGCCGAAACCAATCAAAGTGGCGCGCGTGAAAAGTGCATCTAAGCGGATGATTGCTTCTTTTTTTAATAAAACTGGACACGTGGCTACTGTTGCTTTAGAGAATCGTCGTACAGTGAATAGTGACTGGTACACGACCATTTGTTTGCCAGAAGTTATTGACGAACTCCGTAAAAATAACCGTAAACGCCGTATCATCCTGCACCACGACAATGCTAGTTCTCACACGGCCAGACAGACAAACGACTTTTTGAAGGCGAAAAATGTAGAACTCATGAGTCATCCTGCATACAGTCCCGACCTGGCACCTTGTTACTTTTTTCTGTTCCCAAAAATTAAGAACCAATTACGCGGTCAACGATTTTCATCACCAGAAGAGGCTGTCGAGGAGTATGAAAAACACGTTTCAGAGGTCACCACAGAGGAGTGGCACAAAAGTTTTCAAAACTGGTTTCATCGAATGAAAAAGTGCATAGACGCCAAGGGAGATTATTTTGAAAAACAATAAATTAATTTTGTACCTTTAATAGTATTTTTTCATATTCATTCCGGAAACTTATAGTGCGCCCCACGTATATTGTAAGCGATTAAGGACAAGAAATGAAATGATGCTTGTAACTTTAAGTACGTATATTAGATTACGAATTTTATAAAATAACTAATGAGAGACGCGCGCGCACAGTCGCCGATGCTAAGCCGAAGTTTCGTTTTGCTTGGGCGCACGCCTCATGTCCCGCGCTCCCCACACAGCTTCTACGTGCGTAGACATCCTGGGGGGCCCTTGGATGGGGAAGATTCTGGCGCAGCTTCGTCATCCAAGACTTCTTCATCGATGAGAGGGCATACTCTATTAAGGGCACGCCGTTCTATTCCTCTTATAGTCAAGAAATCTGCGACTCTGCTAACTCCATCTTTGCCCGGATATAAACGTTGAACTCGACCCATCTTCCACTTCATGGGAGGGAGGTGCTCGTCCTTAAATACGACCATGGAACCTTCTTTTAATTCCCTTTGAGGGGATTGCCACTTTGTCCTCTTTTGTAGCTCACAAAGGTACTCATTGTGCCATCTTTTCCAAAATCCCTCTCTCAAAGATTCAATTAGTTGATATCGGTTCCTTATGTTTCTCTCCGAGGCAGCAGGTGGCGCCGGCAGTGATGTAAGCGGCCGTCCAATCAGGAAATGCCCTGGGGTGAGAGGAGAAAGGTCGCTTGGATTACTGGATAAAGGAATAAGGGGTCGGGAGTTGAGCACTGCTTCGATTTGAGTACAAAGAGTGCTCAATTCCTCGAAAGTGAGACTGACATTTCCTAAAACGCGTTTTAAATGAAATTTCGCCATTTTTACGCCATTTTCCCATAAGCCCCCGAACGTAGGGGAGTAGGGGGGGTTGAATTTGAAGGTTACACCTTCTTCTGCAGCAAAATCGTAAATTGAATTCATGCC
Source organism: Euzophera pinguis (assembly GCA_947363495.1). Lineage (NCBI taxonomy): Eukaryota > Metazoa > Arthropoda > Insecta > Lepidoptera > Pyralidae > Euzophera > Euzophera pinguis. Next base: position 3,311,345 of record OX376158.1, read on the forward strand.
TGATTTTAATTCTCTACTTAATTCGTTGCTTGCCCCCACAAAATTGGTTCCATTATCACAATGAATTATATTAGGCTTTCCTCTTCGTGAAATGAATCTACGAAGGCACAGGATGAAGGCATTTGTAGAAAGTTCACTTACAATCTCCAAGTGGACAGCCTTTGTACAAAAACAAATAAATAAACAGAGATAACATTTTGTAATTTTATTACCACGTCCCCTTTTACTGGAAATCTGAAAAGGGCCAGCAAAGTCTGTACCACACACTTGGAAAGGATAACTCTGTGTAACTCGGCTGGACGGCAGCTGACCCATCAATGGCTCCATTGTTTTAGCTTTAAACCGAGTGCATCTAACACACTGACGTACAATTTTACGAGCTAATGTTCGGCCACCAATAGGCCAGAATTGTTCTCTAAAACTAGCAAGGAGCAATTGAGGGCCCGCGTGGAGCAAGCGTAAATGTTCGGCTCTCATTAACAACTTTGTCAAATGATGTTTTCCATGTAATAAAGCAGGATGTTTTCTTTCAAAATTAAAGTCTGTGTTGTTGAGCCGACCATTTAGTCTTCAGCAATGTAAGGAGACAACTGTAACAAAGATGAGGTAAGTTTCTTTTTATTTTTTATGAGTGTTATTTCTTTATTAAAGGACTCGGATTGAGCAAATTTTGTTAGGTAAGTAAGTGACTGTTGAAGTTCTATCTGTGATAATGGGCCAAATGTTTTATTAATTTTATTTTTACAATTATTTATGAATCGATGTACATATGCTAATATTCTTTTTAATTTTATTATGTTTGAATAATTTTCCATATTAATTATTTCATTTATGTTGTCATTTTCATCGTTGTTATTTATGTTTGTTGTTAGAACTTTTATTTCAGGTAATTGTATATCTACATTAGGAATGGATGGCCAATGAGATTCATCATGTTTAAGAAACTCGGGCCCTTCCCACCATTTATTTGAATCTTGTAGTTGGCGCGGATCTACACCTCTAGAAGCCATATCTGCTGGGTTCAGATCAGTTGGTACATATCTCCAAGAATTTCTAGCAGTAAGTTCATGAATTTCGTTTATTCTATTGAAAACAAATGTTTTGAGAATTTTGGGTTGCGTCTTAATCCAACTTAAAGTGATTGTGGAATCTGACCAAAATACTCTTTTACTTATATCACAACGAAGTGCTTCAGCTACCTTATGCATGAGACGTGCACCTAATAATGCTGCTGAACATTCTAGACGCGGAATTGTCAAAATGGGTTTTAGAGGTGCGACTCGCGTTTTTGCACAGAGCAACTTGACATTGAAACGACCAGTGCAATCTACAGTGCGTGCAAAAACGCATGCTGCATAGGCATCTTTAGAAGCATCTACAAAACAATGAAGTTCGCAAGTAGAAGAAGTGGTGGATAGAATATGTCTTGGTATAGATACTGAAAGTAACGCTTCTAAATTAGAAGATAATTTGATCCAAACCTTTTTAATATTTAGTGGAACTGGATCGTCCCAACCTAAACCAAGTTGCCATAGTTTTTGTAATAGAATTTTAAGTGTGACTGTACATGGACTAATGAGACCTAATGGATCAAATATTTTACAAGTGTTAGACAAAATTGTTCTTTTAGTTACCTTCTCATATGATTGGTCTATATTTATGGAAAAATTTAATGTGTCAGTATTAGGGGTCCATTGTACACCCAGAACACTAGATTGTTTGCTTAAGTTAAAAGAATCTGTAGCTGTAGTATCAGTGAATATTTGAGGACAATTAGTTCGGAATTTATGTAAAGGAAAACACGCAGATTTAAGTACATGTTTTACTCCACTAAGTATATGAGCTAATGTATTTTCATCATGAGCTCCAGTGAGCAGATCGTCCATATAACAATCCTTTTTAATGACTTCTGATACTACTGGGTCTGGACAGTCAAGTGCTAATTGTAAAAGACAACGAGTGCTCAAATAGGGTGCGGATGCAGTCCCATAAGTCACTGTGTTTAATTGTAAAACCTCAAGAGGCTTATTCTGGTTATCACGTCAAAGAATAAGCTGTAATTTACGTTGTGTATCATCGATCATGATTTGACGATAACATTTTTGTATATCGCCTGTAAATACATATTTATGCTGACGAAATCTAATTAATATATTAAAAAGTTCATCCTGTACTACAGGCCCAACATGCTAAATGTCATTTAATGATTTTGAAGTGGACGTTTTAGCTGAAGCATTGAAAACTACCCTTAGTTTCGTAGTTTCACTGTTTTCACGAAGAACAGCATGATGGGGCAGATAATTTCCAAAATCAGGCTTATTAATTCTAGTTAAGTGTCCTAAAGCTTCATATTCGTTAATGAAATCGCAATATTGTTTTTTAAGATAAGGATTATTATTAAGTTTTTTTTCAAGGCTATAAAAGCATTTAGCAGCTACTCTGTAAGAATCACCAAGTGATGTTTCAGGTTTTTCTTTTAATGGCATCATAACGGAAAATCTACCATTATCTAGACGTCGAGTAGTTTTCATGAAATGTTCCTCACATAACTCATCAGCAGGTGAGGGTGGCAATTTTGAAGCTGGAAGTTCCGCAAGACTCCAAAATTTACTAAGATTATGACTTATTTCTTTTGTAAAATTACAATGAATACCACCAGACTGTGGGGTACCTGTTAGTTGTAATGGGCCAGCTACGATCCAGCCCAATTGAGTGCTCTGAAGGGTGGGCATATAAGGACCCAGCGATAACCTTTCAGGGCACAGGATATCAAAAAATATTTCTGCACCTAACAACATGTCAACGTCGGAAGGTTTGTAAAAATAAGGATCAGCCAATTGAATGTCGTGAGGCAAGTTTAATTTTTCAGCGTTAAATAAAATATTAGGTAACTGACCTGTAATTTGAGGTACTACTAAGCAATTCAGGTTTGTATGAAAGGATGTTAATAATGAGCTGATGTTAACATCACATCTATCAGAAACAGGTACATGTATATTATTAATACCCGATACAAATAAAGAATTAGAACAACTGTTTTTTAATCCAATTTTATTTTTCAGTTTCTCCGTCATGAAAGAAGACTGACTACCAGCATCAAGAAGAATCCGGGCTATATAAGTATTTTTGTTCACTGGATGACTTTCACCAGAGCAGTAGCAAGAAGCACCTGGCCAGAAGACTGAACCGAAAATGTTTTACTGGAAGGAACTACCACCACAGTATCCGACTTTAAAGCCGTTCCATTATTAGATAAGTTATTTTCACTTTTATGCAAAAGCGTGTTATGCTTTTGGTGACATAACCTGCAAGAACCAAGTCGACATGTGCTAACATCATGTCCCTTCCGCAAACAATTCACACAAAGTTTTAATTTTTTTACTTCAGTAAACTTTTTATCAAGTGGTAATGATTTAAAATTTTCACAGTCTATTATTCTATGACCTTGATTGCAGAGCGGACACGACTGATAAGAAGAAGAAGAACTAGCCGTAACGAATGTCTTAGTGTACTTTTGATCATGTAAGTATTTTTTAGGATCATTTTTAGGGTGATTATTTCCTTTATTATTGTTATGTAATACACCTTTCTCATTTCTGTTACAGTTAGCCAGTGCGGTTTCCAAAACATCTGCCCCGCCACGAAGAAATTCAATAAACTCGCTTAAGAGTGGTAACTCGGATAGATTATTACGGTATTCTTCCCATTTGTTACTAGTAACTAAATCTAATTTTGTGGACACCATGTATATTACAAGAGTGTCCCACTGGTCAACAGGTTGACCAAGAGTAGTCAAAGCTCTTAAATTTTTTGTAACTATGTCAATCAAATACCGAATTGCCTTAAATGATTCTTTTGTAATAGGTTCGATTCTAAATAAAGCTTTTAAGTGATTATTAATAAGTATTTTTTTGTTATTATATCTCTGGCATAATAAATCCCAAGCTACATAATAATTTTCAGAAGTGAATTCTATGGATTTTATGACTAAAGCCGCGCTGCCCTCCAAAGAGGAACGTAAATAATGGAATTTATTTATTTCAGGAACAGTTTCATTTTTATGAATTAAAGAATCAAAAGTATCGCGGTATTCCAACCAAGAAAAATAGTTTCCGTCAAATGATGGTAATTTGATGATCGGTAATTTAACATTAACATTATTATTATGCGAACAACAGGCATTCGATTTAACTTCGTTATTAGAAGGCAGTAATTTAAGCAAAGACTGAGCACTTGAAATTGAAATGTAGAACCTTTTTTCAGTTAGTTCCCGTTCCCGGATTTGTTCATCTAGGATGGGGCATAAAAATTCTATTTGGGTTTGACATTTCTCAAATTCCGAAAATAACGCTTCAATTCTATCCATTCGCATATTCAATTCATTTTTCTGAGTTTCAGTAATATCTTTAGTGTTTAATCGCCCTAAGTCAGCAAGGAAATTTTCAAATAAAGTTAATCGTCCTCTAATAGAACCCCGTTGTTTAACAAAATCTTTAAATTGAATATCTTTATCCTTACTGCCTTCGGTCTCCATAATGTATAAACACTAAGATAGTAATCCTATTAGAAACAAAGTAATGAAATAGTAAAGGCAAACAAGTTATTAAGAAAAGAAATTATATCAAACCAGACAAAGAAATGCAATGTTCCGAGCGGCGGTCAATGACGCTCAAGGTCACGCGCCCAGATGCAGTGCCTGCAGTAGGTAAGTACGGCAAGCCGCACGGCTCCTAGCCTGCTAAGCAACAGGCAACAGCACAACGACGATCACGCGACTGTACCGTGCACTCGGTCCGTGTATAGGTATCTGGAATCACGGTAGTGATCTATGTTAATATTTTTTATAAAATAAAATATTAATGATCTATGAGGAGGAAGCGTTATGATTACTATGAAATTTATGAAAGTATTTATTTGTTTAAAAAGTAAGAAATAAAACAAATTAGGAAAGCAAAAATAGCTGCAGATGATTATTTCGTATTTATTTAAAGAAGTAGAATTTTAATGTATGAAACATGCACTTATCTAAGCATGATTAAGCTAGCATTTTTGCAAAAACTAAGCTAAGTGGAAATATAATGTACTCGATTTTAAGAAGCACTAAAGAAATTTAAGATTAGGTTTAAGATGTGATTTTATGTAGGTATATCACTGTTTTATGAAGTGAAAGTAATATATATATTGTACTCAATTTTAAGAAGTACAAAAGAAATTTAAGATTAGGTATAAGATGTGATTTTATGTATATCACTGTTTTATGAAGTGAAAGTAATATATAATGTACTCAATTTTAAGAAGTACAAAAGAAATTTAAGATTAGGTATAAGATGTGATTTTTTGTATATCACGGTTTTATGGATAATTTAAGGAAAAGAAAGTAGACTTGAAGCATTGGGAAACTGGCGTAAAATGCGCGTAGCTACAAAATATAATGTATCACAAAAATGTGAAATGATGTGCAATAAGCTATGATGAATTGGTGCCAATTAAGCGCTCGAGAAAGTTATGATTATGAATCTAACACGAGCGTAGGCATTTAGGTAACTAGTTAAAAACTAGCTGTAGCGTAATTAAGGCTAAAGTACATAGGTAAAGAATAATGATGTATGTAATTTTATGTAATATGCAGGCAATTGCTATGTAACACGGTAAATATCACTATTTGCACACAAATCGAAGACTGAAAAGGAAAGTTAAGTAGAAAGAAGGATAGAAAGGCACTCCCCTGATTTTTCCTTGAGAAGCCACGACGTTGCGAGTCCAAAGGTCGTCCGGCTGCTACACCTTTCTTCAATGTACCTCTTCTCGAATAGTCTCGAATATTCTTGTGGTTCCGTTTGTTTAATTTAATTCTAGATATTTGCGCATTACTAATGTCCTGTCACGGTCGCCACTTTTCTTGTAAGCGATTAAGGACAAGAAATGAAATGATGCTTGTAACTTTAAGTACGTATATTAGATTACGAATTTTATAAAATAACTAATGAGAGACGCGCGCGCACAGTCGCCGATGCTAAGCCGAAGTTTCGTTTTGCTTGGGCGCACGCCTCATGTCCCGCGCTCCCCACACAGCTTCTACGTGCGTAGACATATACATAGGGCGCACTGTAAGTTTCCGGAACTGGCCACTTACATAAACAATATTTAAAAATTTATTGCAACATTTGAAAATAGAACTCTTTGGCTGTAGAATGCAGTTTGTTTCATCTGACTGTCTTTTGTTTTTACCTTGTGGCGCCATTTAAAAAATTGTGTGTCTGCATCAACATGGATTTAACTCGGGAAAATTTTCGTAGTATGATTTTCTACGATTTTAAGTGTAATTTGACAGCTCAACAGAGCATCGCTCGGCTTGAAACAGCTTTTGGCAATGAAGCACCATGCAAGACAACTGTTTATAGCTGGTTTGCAGAATTCAAGCGTGGTCGTATCAATCTCAGTGACGAATCTCGCGATGGTCGGCCGTCCACCGCTGTGACCAACAAAAACATCAATGCTGTGCGCCGTATGATTGAAACAGACAGGCATGTGACCTACCATGAAATTCGCGCATCCTTAGAAATAGGCATGAGTCAAATACAATTAATCCTACACAAACATTTGGGTGTGAGAAAGCTGTGCTCGCGGTGGATCCCACACAACTTGACCGAGGCTCAAAAAACGGACCGCGTCACTTAGTGCAGTGCCATGCTTACCAGATTCAACAAAGGTGCGTCAAATTTGGTGTGGGACATAGTAACAGGTGACGAAACATGGATTTATTGCTACGATCCCAAAACAAAGCAGCAATCGAGCGTATGGGTCTTTCAAGATGAGCCGAAACCAACCAAAGTGGCGCGCGTGAAAAGTGCATCTAAGCGGATGATTGCTTCTTTTTTTAATAAAACTGGACACGTGGCTACTGTTGCTTTAGAGAATCATCGTACAGTGAATAGTGACTGGTACACGACCATTTGTTTGCCGGAAGTTATTGACGAACTCCGTAAAAATAACCGTAAACGCCGTATCATCCTGCACCACGACAATGCTAGTTCTCACACGGCCAGACAGACAAACGACTTTTTGAAGGCGAAAAATGTAGAACTCATGAGTCATCCTGCATACAGTCCCGACCTGGCATCTTGTGACTTTTTTCAGTTCCCAAAAATTAAGAACCAATTACGCGGTCAACGATTTTCATCTTCAGAAGAGGCTGTCGAGGAGTATGAAAAACACGTTTCAGAGGTCACCACAGAGGAGTGGCACAAAAGTTTTCAAAACTGGTTTCATCGAATGAAAAAGTGCATAGACGCCAAGGGAGATTATTTTTAAAAACAATAAATTAATTTTGTACCTTTAATAGTATTTTTTCATATTCATTCCGGAAACTTATAGTGCGCCCCACGTATACTTAGTTTGAAACATATAATCGAAGCACATCCACCAGTCAATAATATTTTCAAAAATTCAAAATTTAAACAGTTTTATTTCAATTAAATTAAATTTTCTTTCGTACAGGACATAACTTTGAAGTAAGCTTAGGTAAGGCTAAGGTAGTAAGTTTGTCATGACTTCTTAGCGGTCTAAGAAATTTAACTTTGAATGCGAAAATGCGGAACGCTTCGACCCCAGAAGAGAACAAGGATACCAAGTTTTTATTTCCATGTATGTTTTATCAATTCATTACTAAAACACTAATTTTCAGTTGTTTGTATATCCTCGTTAGAGTATAAAATATTTAGGTGTAACACTTGCATCAATAGATTGTATATTTTATTATCCGAACACCCAAGCCATAAAGATTGTATTGGCTCGACAAAGACCTATTATTTTACCTTTTGTCAATGAATTAAATGCACGGAATAAATAAAATGATAATATTATTGATTGACACTTGACATTAGCTCTTAAATAAATCGTACTGTACCAAAAAATGTATTTTGGTTCCTCAAAATCGCAAACACGTTGAGTTTTTGTAAAGTGCGTCCTTGCGCCCCTGCCAAATATTTCTGTGATGCGCTGTCCCCTAGAACTGGCAGAATAACACGTTTTTATTATTTAATAAGTGTTCCAATGTATCGTTTACTATTTTACACGTTGACGTTGAAAATAACAAGCATTAGATCCACTTTGGCCGCTATTGCATCTGTGTTTCACAACAAATTGATCACAAAATAAATATAAAAAAATTAATACGAGCCTTATCAGGGATATAGATGGGCATCTATCGGGATACACTATCATTAAATTACTGTAATAGTTAGAACAGTTCAATGTGAATTGCCATACTTAAATTAATTGAATCGATACGTGAAAGGACTTGGAAGGAACTTCACCGACATGAGCCATTAGACCCATAATATGTAGAGTTGTTATAAATTGTTTTAGTAAATAAAAATAGATAGGGATTACAGATTTTCTTTTCGTTTTAGCAAAAAGTTAATATGATTACCACAGGGAGAAGCCAATATTAATCTGAGGGAGCATATTTTATCTGTGCCAATACTTAGCTTGTTCTGCTATCTAAGCGAACTGGAATGGCCTCCATATTCATAAACTATACCAATAAACATAGTGCAGAATGCGTTTGATGCAACATTTAGTAACTTCTTACACCGAATACCTCGTCTATTCGACTATGAAGAGCTTTTTTTTTAATTTAGCATTTTTGATGGTTGCCAATTCTTGTTATCAATGTTTTACCTCATATTTCGTCTTATTAAGTGTATTCTGTTATAAAATCTATCAGATATAAAAATTTAAGAGGAAATTAAGCCCTCTGTCTATCCTGTGATATGGATCTATCGCATAATGTTATGACATTTGGAATAAACATTTTTAATGCGCGTGAGAAACAGTTTTCATTCAGTCTAATAATATTTTCCAGATACCCTTGGAGCGACCATATTGCTCAAAACAAGTTAAAAATAGTTTCTTTATGAATTGGAAGTGTAATGTTTACAGTCTGTAAATTCCGCCACCTAAGAAACGTGAAAACAATCGTAGGTGATGTGGAAATGGGTTTGCGTGTTTTTCAGTCACGAGGTTTGCGTTTGCGTCTATTTGTTTACATTTTATGCCGCAGTGGCAGCACCATCGACGGTGTTTCCGATATTGTCTCACTTGTATTTGTATGGAGCACATGACGCTTTTCTAGAGAACGTCTGCTGCGTAAAAACTCGCTTCAAAATCAGATTTTGCTAGGTGCCTAGTCTAGATAAAAGTTCGATTTGATTTCGAATCATTTCACTGTCCTTGTCCAAAATTATTATATCGTCTGTCACTCGCTGGTTAGTAGTACCTATGCCTAGATTTAGTATGTCTCGAACACATTTTTTTTTTATTATTTCGTATTGGTGTAGGAGGCCTATTTGAGATGAGCCATAGTGTCGCATATAGCTGTAAAACAATGTAAATAAAACGTCGTTCTTTTTTGTACTCCTTTATTTTTGTATGTAGGTTAAGTTAATATGTAAATAAGTTTGTAATTCTCCTTAAACTCATTATCTTTCGTGTCTTTTAGTTCATCACATCATTTGTTATCAATCTTAGCGTTATAATCATGTAACAGTAAATGCATAAAAAAGGTATACTCTTCATGTATCAATTCTTGTCAATCTAAAGAAAACCTTATGCATACACATTAAAGTTGTATACTGTTTGAACTTATGTATCCACGTGTTCGAAACCGCAGTGTTTTGAGGCCTCCTCGTGCCATATGACACGTGTAACCTGAGGTTGACCTCGTTTGTATCATGATTGGGTAAAGAGTAAATGAGAGAGAATACTTGTTCACGGGGTTGCGCAGGCGTCGCAGGCAGTGTTGCCATATAAACAGATTTATCTGTATCTATACAGATTTTTCATCACCAATACAGATTACAGATTTAGCATAACTTTTATACAGATTTTCGTAATTTTCGCAATTTTCGTAATTATTTAGTGTTTATTTATTGCCTTCAACATTTTTTTCCTGTGTTCTGTGTAAATCGTTGTCCCTGGCAACATATATCATAGCGTACTGAAGGGATTCCCCGAAACTTATGTTTCATTTCAAACATAAATTTCGGGAAATCCCTGCAGTACAAATGAATGAACGGAATGAGCAGAATGAAACGATTTGTTTGGTAGGAGTTTTAACTTCTAGTTCTCGTCGAGTATCGCGAGTCGTATTTGCACTAAGATTTAACTAACTTTCTTGTCGATTTTGTCTTGTGACTTGTGTGTGCAGTGCTACATTCTAAAAAAATTAAAATTGATCACTCTTAGTGTGAAGTAATTAACTTGTTAATATGCTCGCGAAAAAGTCACGGAATACACAGCGTTTTAATCAGACTTGGCTGGAAGAAAGCAGTTTTAAATCGTGGTTAACAAAAAGTAAAAAGGGAGAAGATTACGCATACTGTAAATTTTGTTTATCAGACCTTGCAATCGGTGGTGGGGGGAAAAATGATCTTGTGCGACATATGAAAACAACTAAACACCTAAACTCAATTCCTGGATCTTCTGCCATTCAAAAACCAGTCACAGCTGTTTTTCAAAAAGGTACGATTGCTGATGATGTAAAAACAGGTGAAGTTCTATTGGCGTCTTTTGTAGCTGAGCATAACCTTTCAATGAATGTCATGGAACACCTCCCTCAACTCATAAAAACAATATGTAAGGATAGTCTTACTGCACAAGAACTTGCGGGTAGTCGCACCAAAACCACAGCTATTATTAAATCTGTTACAGGAGACACTGAAAAAGAAAACCTAATTGCCGATTTAAAAATTCGAAAATTCTCACTGCTCATTGATGAAAGTACGGACAGAGGATGTGTCAAGCTTTTATGCATTGTTGTTAAATATTATAGAAACAAAAAAATTAAAGATGCGTTCTTTGAACTAATACCCGTTCAAGATGCGACAGGCGAAAAACTTTACGAACATCTAATAAAATTATTTACAGATAATGATATTCCATATAAAGACAATTTGGTTGGATTTGCCGCCGACGGAGCTAATGCTATGATGGGTCAGCATAATTCTGTAGCAAGCAGATTATTACAAGATATTCCCCATTTGTATGTTGTAAAATGCATTTGCCACTCATTCGCATTATGCGCGTCCTATGCATGCACAAAATTACCGCGTGAACCTGAAGGCCTTGTAAGGGATGTATACAATTATATCAGTACGAGTCCAAAACGAACAGGTCTACTAAAGGAATTTCAAGAGTTTCTTGCACTTAAGCCCCATAAAATCCTGCATCCATGCCAAACACGTTGGCTCTCACTTCGTAGTGCGGTAGTGCGGATTCTAGAGCAATATGAAGCACTCAAGTTGTTTTTTATTGATGCTGTGACGACAGATCGTTTAAACTCAGCGGATTCTATTTTACATATGCTGAACAACCCGTACAACAAAATGTACTTGCAGTTTCTTGAATTTTCTTTGTATTTTTTTACTAAATTTAATCAAGCTATGCAGTCCGAAAAGCCACAAATTCAATCGATTCATGAGCATTTGTGCCGCATATTTAAATCATTCCTGGATTGCTATATGAATAGCTCATATTTATTTGAGACTGAGCTCCACAATGTCCAGCATGATAACCCACGACACTACAAACCAATTGATGATCTTTATCTTGGCGCGAATGTTGCTGTATCGTTGTCTACTCCTAATTTGAATCCAAAGGATGTACATATATTTAAACTACGATGTCTAGATTTTTATGTAGAAGGAGCTAAACAAATAAAATCCCGCTACAATTTTGGAAATAACACCACACCAAAAACGTTTAAACTTTCTCAATCCCATTATTGTTAAACGGCGCAGTATACCATCATTGACTCACATTGCACACGCTTTTCCTAATATAATCGGACAAGAACATTTACAAACATTAGACAATGAGTGGCGACAATTGAGAATGAATGACGAACTTCTAGAATCAAGCTCAGAAGATACAGAATTGTTTTGGCATCAAGTCAGTTGTGCACAAGACTTAGATGGACAATCTTTATATCCAACTCTTCTGCAATTTAATACTGCTTTACTAAGTCTCCCTCATTCTAGTGCCGCAGTGGAAAGAATATTTTCGGCAGTAAATTTAATTAAAACAAAAACAAGAAACCATTTAGGCACTGAAACGATTGAGGGACTTCTTTTAACGAAACAACTTCTTAGTGATGAACCCTGTTATAAACTCCAAGTTGATAAAAAAATGATTGTTAAAATGAATAAAAATATGTACAAAAAATAATAAATATTGTTTTCTTAAACAGATTTTGTACAGATTTTATTAGTTTTACAGATTTTATACAGATTTTAGCGTTTTGTGTTCATACAGATTTTGTACAGATTTTTCGACCGTTTTATCCAGATTACTTGATCTGGCGTGTGGCAACACTGGTCGCAAGCTTCAATTAGCATATAAAAGGGACCTAATTTTATCCTAAAATTTTTTGCTACCGCTCGCGAGTTTGCATTGCTCGCTTGATCAAAGGCAAAGCCCATGGCCGAGGTTCGTCCCAACTGCCCCTTGCGCATTTGCCGAAAAGGCTGAGGGTTAATAGCCCTCGCCTCAAACTGTCCCTCTGTAAATTTAAAAGCTCGCAGGAGCTGAAATTGTAGGTCCGGTCAAAAAAAAAAGTCCTAAAATTAATTCTAACGACAGCAAGCAAGTAATGAACAAGACAAGTGCGCGACCCTCGGAAAAAGTCACTCCCAGTGTGAACTATACAAAATCTTTAATTTCAAAGTGCCAAGTACCCTAAAATCAACAGTCCATTTTCCATCAGTTTTTCCCTGTAATCCACGACACATAGTGTTTTAATTTTCATAAGTTTGTAAGGGATGATTTTTGTTATTGGTACAATAAAACTACTTATTACTAAAAAAGACAACGTCAAAATTCCATTCATATAATTCATTGATGGTTAATCACTTGGAAACACGAATTTTATCTGACTATTAGTTTATTGTTATTCATTCATATCGAGTGGGCTACATGGTCAATAGACCTTGCACACATAGTAATTTTTTTAATTTAAACTTATGTTTCGACGGGGTTGCTACAATCCTTCTACAAAGATGCCTGTACGTCAACCGCGAGACTTTATTGGCGCGAGTCATTGCGTTAACAATTTAATATGGCAAATTTATACAGGGTCTCTGGCAGATAATAAGTTTAAGAAAATTAAAATTTATATTTAATATCAATTTTAACTAACATCTCGTGGTAGTGGTACTGAACTATATCCTTCAAACATCGAGACGCACAAGAATTCAAAGAATGCCATGGTTAAAATGCAGTTATTTTCGCGTTTTGTTTACAAGGAATCCAGTAACTTCGCTAATTAACGAAGTAACATTCTTCTGAGAGGCCATGTGGCCGCGTGCTTGGAATATCATTTGTTAATTCATATTTCAATACACATTTCTTCATTCAAGTTGGTGTTTTTTATGTATACATAATTTCCACCGATTGACCACGATCCCATGTGGTCTAAGATAGAGTCGTCCCTTTAAAACCTCCAGATTTTGTACTGAATCTAAAATATATCAAACTCGTAAATATTTTAGTACTTTATAACAGGACAAAGCCAGAAGCGACCAGAATAACAAGTAAACAATTCTGTTTGTTTAAACATTTTTCCCCGAAAATTTGGCAATATTCAAGGGCGCATTCCAACACAAACACTGCATCTGCCAAATGTGAAAGGTATAGCTAAATATATCGGTGCAAGAGGTCTATTCTTAAATTAAATCCGCTTACGCATTCCAAATAAATGTGTTTTTTTTTTCGAATGGTGATAATTTGTATTTGGATGTCCTGATTGCTAGAAGAAACTGTCAGTCCGACGACGGTCTACCTCTAGTAGCGAAGAGACGTAAGAAATTTCATTAAATAAGTAAGTGGTTGTTTGATTTATTCAAAATAATAGTTTCTCTTTTATTTACGCAGAATACTTTGTGATAGTTGCCTTAACCTCCGATAAGTTCCTCTTTGACAACCGATATTCACAATCAGTTGCCAAAGCAAAAAAGATGTTCTTGTTACTCTAACGTGTGCTAATTCGGGTGTTTTTTTTTAAATAACCAATCTTTATCATCAAATGATTGACACGTATGCATTGAAAAAGTGCGCATGTTTGCACTCGGCCTTGTGAAATGAAAATCTAGGGCTTACTACATTTTAATTCCAAGCAAGTAATCACCGTATTGGACCATCTTGCTTACTCACTAGCGTTTGGATGGAATTATAAGATGATAGTAAGCCCCCTGAGCCTCGTGTTCACAAATTTGATATTTAGAATACGACAAATAATACGTTATCACTAACATGGAATTCAAAAATCGCGCACCAGGTCTTATCCAGTTCTATATCGGTGCACATGAAGCGTTGCAGCATGAATCACTTCTCGGAATAGATGCCATTATGAAGTTCAGCTGGGTTAAGATCGCTTTCTGAAATGTTGCGATGGATTGCATCGTGATCGCGTGGTTAGGTGAGTTAGTCATATGATGTTTGAAATATAAAACGAGCTGTACACGAAGGATTCCGTACCATTATTTATTAAAATATCCCGCTTTAAATATTTATTTTATTCTATTTTTAGTATTTGATATTAAAACGGCAACAAAAACATCGTTTGAGAAACTTTCAACTGCCTAACTATCAGGGATCATGAGTTACAGCCTGTTAACAGACGGACAAACGGACAGCGTAGTCTTATTAACGTCGTAATATGAAAACATCTTGCCATTTGGCTACGGAACCCTAAAATTATCTATTCATGCCCTTATGTTCTGATCCAAGGGGAATCGAAAGTTCAAAACCGCACAATAAACATTCCTTTCTCAATATTTTGATCCCAACATACGTCAGATACTTAATGATTCATTGCCAACCTTTAAATCAATACAGTTCAAGATCATTCTATTATATATTGTCTATATCCATGATTCTATTCACGTTTTATGGGTCAGTAAAATATAAAAGTATTATAAATGAATCACTACTCCTTTCATACGTGCATATAGGCCAAATTCAATACAAATTTCATGTGTTAAAATTTGGTTTAGTAGACTTGTCTCCCATGTTGGTTCTGACACAGAATATGCACTTCAAAAAGTGAGCACTCACCTAAAAATATTAATTTCGCAGAATGTGCATTTCTCACAAGGGACACTTTTCATAACATGCATTTCTCGAAACGAGCATTTCGCAAAATGTGCTTTTTTCTAGGATAGGTATGTTGTACTATGTAGTGTGTAACAAATACTATACACCTATAGAAAACATAGGGTTTATCAAATTAATTTGATACAACATTACTAAATTATGGACTAGATATACCAGATAATGAATGAATTTCATTTCGTAAAAGCAAAGCTCGTTAAATCTTACGAAATAGTAAATAAAATTCTGAATCCTGTAATTCATAAACCATCAAAGCCCAGGAAACTCGGTCATCGTCACGGTCATGAAAATGTTAATCATTCGGATCCGACCATTATTAATTACACAGACATTAATGCGATCATTCCGCTTGCTGTAAATCTAGATCTGTTTTTGTTGTAGTTGAAATTAATGACTGGGATTCATCATCATCTGGGATTCAGAGATCATTATCTAGACTTCAAAGTATGCGATATAAAGCTTTGTTTTAGTCCAATATTGAGCATTTCTTAATGTATGCCAAGGACATTCGACGTTATCCTTAAAACGCTAACGCCGGCCAGTGTATGTTGGTGAGTTCTTCCTGTTACCACAGAATAGATAGTATTAATGCTCTCACGTCACGTTGAATGTAAACTAAACAATATATGCAACTGCAATGTGATTTTCGCTCGATAGCTGAGCGCGGCGCGCTTATCCGTACCGAATGCGCATGTTAAAAGCAAAACGTATTGAATTGGTTTTGGTTGCCATAGTATCGAGTCGTTCCGTGCTTTTGAAGGCACGTTAAGCAGTTAATCCTAGTTGTTATCGATAGATGACATTATTTAGGCTGTCAGATGCCCTTAGGCAGCCTGACATTGTTGGCCACTAACACACCCCTGGTAATATTCCTGTTGGTCTGGATTTCCTGTAAAAAGGGTTACGGAGGTCAACGGAGTCGCTCCATTGTAATGACAGACGAAAAAGAATGTGAGATCACATATAGTTGTGCGCTACCACAATTTATTTTAATTCTTTTATTTTAAATCGTCTCAACCCTGGTTACCTCGGCACCAATCCATTACGACAAGAATGTATTTCCTAATATCAAGAGTAATATCGATACTGCTAATAGGTGTTTAATATTAGATACATTTCTCAGCCCACTCACAGCTCTTGATGTTATTAATGTAAATAATCTTAATAGATTTAATGACTTACAAACACTTGGAATGATCATTTTAGACGCCCACAATACAAATGTTTTTTTAAAGACTTAATAAGTATTAAATGTTACTATTTAACTTGTTTTTTGTTAGAGTACTAAAGTAAATTGCAAAAATGTAGTTGAGGCGAACTTTTTACCTAGCTGGACTCATCGTCATCTCAGCGCCTTCCCGGTTGCATCCCTGTTTGCTTCGGAGCCCGAGTCCCTTTCTTACTTTTACGTCTCCACTTTTACGTCTTCGGCATCCTTGACAGAGGTCCGTTAGCACGCATATCCGGCTTTGCGACGTCAAGCCAGCTCTTTTTGGACGCTCCCATTCTACCAGACCCTGACGGAGGCAGCATGGAAGGACACTATTTCCCAAAGTATGTTGCCGATTTTCGTCAAACGTAACCTTATACCATCGCAGGCGATTTTCTTGAAGCTTATCCGCTATGTCACGAACATGAAGGTTACCCCGGGAGATTTGAATGCGGTCCTTCCGCGACACTCCGCACATCCAGCGCAGCATCTTCATCACTGGTGTGTACAATGACTAATGTGTCCCATTTACAATTGGTCAGAATATATGCTGAAATATGAAAATACAGAATTATTAGTAATACCCACAATTAATCAAAGTTATTTTGACTATTGCGCAAATAAAAATCAGGTCAAAGCCTCTTACGCAAATGTTTAAATGTGTTGCTCCAAAAAACCTAAATCTATTAATTTCCAAATTCTAGTCCGACATTTATTATTAAAATAGCTTAGTTAGACACAATAATAGACACGAAATCTGAACGATTTTGAGGGCAATTGTTAAAATAAATTATAGGCATCTTTTATGTGTCACGAACTTCTTGGCTAAAACTGTACTTTGCTTTAAAAATGCGAAATCTCATGTATAATCTTGAGAAGACCGCTCGTATTAGGAGCCCTAGTTTTGAAATATTGCTCATTAACATTGTTCGACTTACCAATAATGACGAATGAAAACCATTAGATATCGAACGATAATCATTCGACTCACCCATATTGCGTGAGTCATGCTTTTCAAAAATAGCACTCCTGATCGACATTGAAATTCTATGGTGCGGCCTATTTGACTGGTAAATTTTACGACTCTTATAATAAACACTGGTATACTTGCTCCCATTTCAATAAGTCCATATTTAATATTATAATTACGAAAGTCTGTCTGTCTATTACGCTTTCATGGCTTAACCGCTGAACGTATTTTGATAAAATTTGTTGTGAATATAGTTAAAGACACGGGATCAAACATAGACTACTTTTTGACGCAGGCGGAGCTACGGAAAACGGCTAGTTCTTAGATTAATAATTGGTCTCGCGCTTTCGTAGCGTGGCGGAGACCAATTATTAATCTAAGGGCTAGTTTTATATAATTTGGTTCGATTAAGCAATGGGTATCTAATCCATACTAATATTATAAATGCGAAAGTCTGTCTGTTTTTCTGTCTGTCTGTTACGCTTTCACGGCCAAACCGCTGAACGGATTTTGATGAAATTTGGTATGAATATAGTTGAAGACCCGAGGTCAAACATAGGCGGAGCTGCGGGAAACAGCTAGTCTACAATAAGTTAGCGCAAAATTTCCTTGAATCAGTCGCAATACAGGCATGGCTAATCATATGGTAATTTGGGTGAATATTCCACGCTAAATTAGCTGGAAAATTGAAAGTGGAAGCCATTTCAGAATCTTTCCATTTCAGCCCAAATATTATATTATACTAGCTGTTTCCCGCAGCTCCGATGCGTCAAAAAGTAGCCTATGTTTAACCCCGGGTCTTCAACTATATTTATACCAAATTTTATCAAAATCCGTTCAGTGGTTTGGCCGTGAAAGCGTGACAGACAGACAGACAGACTTTCGCATTTATAATATTAGTATGGATTTACAAGAATGCTTCATGAAAATCTCGTCGATTTGACCAAATTCAATGTTAGTATTGTTACGAGCTCGGGGTTCGCAATTTAGAGAAAAACACCTGATGACTCTTAAAAACGTTTATTCCCACAAGGATGGTCGCCGACGTCACTTCACTTCACTTATCACTAATAATGTCCCAAACACTTGCTATTCACAGTCACTATAACTTGCCGAGGCCGCTTGTATCACTTTGTTATTCGCTCCGGATATCGCTTCTTGATCGCACTTGTAGCTCAGTTAAATTAGAACTGCCCTCCTGAGGCACCTTCCGATATTTATATGGCCCGGGAAACCCGCTCCATAAGTTTCTAGAAAGATCACAACTACTCCGGAATAGAGAGAGAGGGATACCCTCTGTCTCGTTCCCTTAGTACATACTAGAAGTGCGAGAGCGAGACAAAGCAATATGTCAGAGCGAGATAATCGATGTACTAGATCGTTCGCGATATTATTCCCGTATGGAAACACGCGACGATTGTACGAGAATTTTCCGCGAACAGCGCTACTCAAACTTCCGCGGACCGCATTTTATTTTTATTGATTTCGTAACACTGCCCCCTTCTTAGAGATGCTCGTCCCGAGCGTCATCATTACTTCCGTGATATTTCGCCAAGCGGTCGATGTGAACAATCTTCATTGCTCCCCTTGGTTGACGCTGTATCCGATACGTCACATCATTTAGCCGCGTTACCACCTAGTACGGGCCCTCCCACTTGGTTTGTAACTTTGGCGATTTCCCTTTGCGGCGAGTCGGGTTGTGAAGCCAGACTAGAGCGCCTTCCTCGAAGCCATTTGTATTCGACATTCTGTCGTATCTGGTCTTCATGTTCTCACTCGACTGCAACCCGTTTTCTCGAACTGCGGCGTGTATTTCTCGCATTCGGTCACGCAGATCAGAAACGTAGTTTTGAACACTTTGAGGTTTATCTGGTGAGCCTCCTGTTAGGAGGTCCACTGGCAACCGCAGCTCACGACCGTAGTTGACATATTTTTGAGTTGCCTTTATGCTTTCATGTTCTGCTGTTCTGTACGCTAGCAGGAACAGTGAAATGTACTTGTCCCAGTCCCTTTGATGGCTTTCCACTATTTTTTCCAGATGTCTCTCGATCGTCTGATTAAACCGTTCGACCATCCCGTCTGACTGAGGATGGTAAGTCGTGGTTCGGGTTTTGTTCATTCCCATAATCCTGCAAACTTCTTGAAAAACCTGTGACTCAAAATTCCTGCCTTGGTCGGAATGGATTTCCAAGGGCACGCCAAAGCGACAAATCACTTCTTCCACTATCTTGGTTGCAACTGTCGTAGCTTCTTGATTTGGTATGGCGAACACTTCCGGCCACTTAGTGAAGTAGTCCATGACAACCATGAAATACTTGTTCCCTGAGTCAGTGACAGGAAATGGTCCAGCTACGTCGACTGCAATGCGTTCCCAAGGTGCACCGACGTTGTACAGTCGTAGATTTCCTCGGCTCCTGGTATGTGGCCCTTTTACGGCAGCACAAGTTGTACACTTGCGGCACCAGTCCTCCACATCCTCCCGACTATGGAGCCAGTAGAACCTTTCGCGGATTTTCGTTAGCGTCCTCTTGACTCCCAAATGTCCACCGGACACGCCGTCGTGTACTTCCCGAAGAACATCACGTATTTTTGTTCTTGGAACCACAATTTGCAGTTGAAACTCTCTGCCGTTAGGTTTATCCCATTTCCGGTAGAGTATTCAGTTTTGTACAACGAGGCTATCCCATTGCGCCCAGTACGCCTTGGAAACAGTGCCTGTCGGTGCAACTTCACTCCACTTTGGCTTATCATTACTTTGTGCCTTCCACCTGATGATGTGCCGTAGGTCATCATCATTCTCTTGCTCCTTTCTCATCGCATCGTTCTCCCAGGTCTCTAATGGTTCTGTCCTAGTTAGCTTTACTGTCATTTCTTTTAACTCCTGCCTGATACAGTGCTTACAATCTTCTGGGCAGGGTCTGCGTGACAGCGCACCCGCGTTTCCATGGGCCTGTCCTCGACGGTGTTCGATAATGAAGTTATATTCCTGAAGTTGTTGAAGTACTCGCCCCCTAGTCCTGGCTCTTACTCGTTTCCCTGATGATGAAGCCTCCTGCTTCATCTTCAGTTCCTTCACGTCGTCTTCAAGCTTCTTGATCTTTGGGCAGTTCATTTGTAGGTGCCCTCGTTCGCCGCACCTATAGCACATGGATCCAGGTCTCTTCCTTAGCGGAGCTTTTATTTCCCTAACTTCCTCCACTACTTCGCGCACTTTGTGAGTCGCGGAATGACGAATGTCATGTCTGACGGCTTCCACCTCCAAAGCGTGGGCCAGTGCATCTTTCAATGAGGCATGATGGTTTAGCCTTACTGCAGCTCTGACTTCCGAATCCTTGATGCCGTCGACGAACGCCTGCACGGTGTTGGACTCAAGCATCTTCAAATCGGCCCCTGGATACGCCTTGCGGACCAGTTTTTCTATTTCCAGCGCCCATTGCTGCAGACCCTCTCCTGAGCGCTGGACTCTGTCGCGGAGTTGAGCGTGGAAGACGTGCTCCAAATGCCGTTCCCCGTATCGCGACTCCAGTGCCTCCAGCAGGTCCTTGAATCCACTGCCCGACGGAAGAACCTCCAAGACCGTCAGAGCCTGTCCTCGGAGTGCGACTGTGAGAGCTGTCAGGCACTGTTCATCTGTCCATCCGTTAGCAGCTGCGATGGTCTGGAACTGTTGACGGTATGCGGTCCAGGACGAGGTTCAGTCATATGGCGGCAATTTCACGCTGGGTCCGTGGTGGGCAATGACTGTTCCGCCACATGCAACTGCTACTCCCGTTGTTTCAAGGCGCACGAACTTCTTCTGTAATGTGGAAAGGTCCGTCTTCATATTTTCCATGTCGTTCCCCAGAGTCGTGAGGCGTTCCTCCAACAAATCAACATCCTTGCGTAATTTGGTAACCACGCCACTAACTTCACCAATAGCTGACAGGAGTTGTTGTTGAGCCTTTTGTTGAAGCTTCTCCTGCATTGTAAATTTGTTGTCCAGCATTCGCATCAATTCCCCAAAATCAAAGATAGGCGCAGCCTGGTGGGCGTTGGACTTGTCCTGGTGGGCGTTGGACGTGGCCTGGTTGGTGTTGGACGTGGCCTGGTGAGTGTTGGGCATGGCCTGGTGGGCGTTGGACGTGTCCTGGCAGGCGTTGGACGTGTCCTGGTAGGCGTTGGACGTGGCCTGGTGGGTGTTGGGCATGACCTGGTGGGCGTTGGACGTGTCCCGGTAGGCGTTGGACGTAGCCTGGTTGGCGTTGGACGTGACCTGGTGGCCGGTGGCCGCGGTGGGAGCGGCCTGGTCAGCAGATCCAGTAGAACTGGCTTCCGCAGCACGCTTCGCCCTCGTCTTCACACCCTCACTGGTGACGTCTTCTCTCGGAGTCAATGGCATCTCCAAATCCCACTTCTGACACCAATTGTTACGAGCTCGGGGTTCGCAATTTGGAGAAAAACACCTGATGACTCTTAAAAACGTTTATTCCCACAAGGATGGTCGCCGACGTCTCTTCACTTCACTTATCACTAATAATGTCCCAAACACTTGCTAATCACAGTCACTATAACTTGCCGAGGCCGCTTGTATCACTTTGTTATTCGCTCCGGATATCGCTTCTTGATCGCACTTGTAGCTCAGTTAAATTAGAACTGCCCTCCTGAGGCACCTTCCGATATTTATATGGCCCGGGAAACCCGCTCCATAAGTTTCTAGAAAGATCACAACTACTCCGGAATAGAGAGAGAGGGATACCCTCTGTCTCGTTCCCTTAGTACATACTAGAAGTGCGAGAGCGAGACAAAGCAATATGTCAGAGCGAGATAATCGATGTACTAGATCGTTCGCGATATTATTCCCGTATGGAAACACGCGACGATTGTACGAGAATTTTCCGCGAACAGCGCTACTCAAACTTCCGCGGACCGCATTTTATTTTTATTGATTTCGTAACAGTATTCAAAGCATGCATAAGACTTTGATACTTACTAAATTCAGTTAAAACTTTCAGATTTGTAGAGAACTTCGCTATCTTTATAGTGTTGGTACTTTCTAAAAGGACGTATGTCTGTAGTGAGAAATTTTACACTGTTCAGTCTACTAGATACGAAAATTTGAGGTATGAAAAACTAAATTAATTTAATAAATTAGTCCGCCTTTGTACTCATTTCTCTTAATGTTAATTGGTTTCAATGCTGTATCTTTTCTTAAATGTATGTAAATGGTGCAATAAAGTGTGTATTCATTCATTCATTACATGATATCTGAGAACTAAAAAAAAACTGACAAACTTATGAAAGCGAAAGTGAGTTTGTATATTTGTTGGTTACTCCTTCACGCTTCATCTACTAAACCAATTAGGTGGGTGTTCTGAAAAGGATATAGGGTGGCATTCATTCTGTTCCCGTGGGATTTTAGTACGGTGTACCCAGAACAGAAAGGCGTAGATAAAAGTTTTAAAGAATTTCGTAACGTAGAAAATGTTTCAAATAATAATCAGTTCATATATTTTTATTTCGAATATTAGTATTTCAACTACTATTTACTTGAATAAAACATACTTTACATAAACACAAATGAATGATTTTCATGATTATTATTTTTAATTAACAAACCTATCAAAGAGTAGATTATTTTTTAACGAATAATGTTTGATCGGTCTATTGTACGACAGCATTTTTATTTATGGTGTCAAAGGACGACTTTATTTTTATTTACAGAAAGTAGGTTAGATTATGGTTATACAAAGACCATAACAGTGAGCGAGCGAGCGAGCGACAGACCTTGTGATAGAAGCGACTGAGTGTCAAAAAATTACTTTTTGACAGAAAGTATGTTAAATTTGGGTTATAAAATGTCCATAACAGTGAGCGAGCGAGCAAAGCGAGCGACAGACCTTGTCAAAGGAACGGCAGAGTGTCAAAACGACTTTATGACAGAAAGTAGGTTAGGTTATGGTTATGCAGTGACAATAACAGTGAGAGAGCGAGCGAAGCGAGCGACCGACAGACCTTGTGATCAAAACGACTGAGTGTCAAAAGACGACTTTATAACAGAAAGTAGGTTAGGTTATGGTTATACAATGACCATAAATGTGAGCGAGCGAGCGAGCGACAGACCTTGTGAAATTATTATTAGTAATTATTAAAAATTATTAGTCTAATAAACAATATTAGAATAAACAAAAACAGTCATGTATATATTTTATGAAGTAATATTATGATAAACATTTTATTTATTATGAAATTATTTAAAAATGTTGCAAAATAACGCACAATATTACGTAAAAGAACTTAAACGGGCTACGTACTTGTCAATACAACTGGAAAAACTCTTGCCACCAACTTGACGCCAGGATGTAACAAGTTCGATTGACCACGTAACCCACTCTACATTAAAAACGCAAGCCTTGCACAAGCAGCTGTTTATTTATTTATTAAACTTTATTACATAATTGTAAACGGTGGACTTAAAGCTTGCACTGGTGTATCTGATGCATCTATATCTAGCAGATAATAATAGTCTTTCGCTTCACATAGTCCATTTCTGCACCTATCTCACATTTATTTGTCCAAGAGATTTTTTAAGGAAATCACTGATGGCGCTGAGCACTTTTTTAGGCAATATATTAGGTTGGGGAAAAAGTCTTTTTGCATATAGTATGTATGAATTTGTAATAAAATCTCTTTGGCTATACTATTTGTATCTGGCTGGTTTTGGTATCATTAAAAGTTAAAATTTTATAAAAGATAATTCCAAATTCATATTAGGAAAATGTGTGATTTTCATTTGTTTTTCTTATCTCATTAGATTCTAATTTTATATATATTCGAAGAAATTAGATGCATTTTAAAATTTTACTACAAAAATGGTAAAAATGCAAAGCCAGCCGCGAAACAAAATTGCAATGTTTATGGACCTAGTGCAGTGTCTGTGACAGTAGCACAAATTTGGTTTAAGCGTTTTCAATCCGAAAATTTCGATGTCAAAGATGCACGTCACTCTGGACGCCCTATTATAGATAAAATGGATGCCATTTTTTTAAAAGTGGAGCAAGATCGGCATATCAGTTACGACGTAGCTGAAGAACTGGGAATTGACCACAAAACAGTTTTGGCGTATTTGAAAAAACTGGGTACACAAAAGCTGGATATTTGGGTACCTCACGAGCTCACTGAAAGAAACCTAATGAGCCGTGTACTTATTTGTGATTATTTATTACGACGTAATGAAACCGAACCATTTTTGAAGAAGCTGATAACTGGTGATGAAAAGTGGATCCCGTACGACAAGAACGTGCGAAAAAGGTCGTGGTCAAAGGCCGGTCAGGCTTCACCGACTGTGGCGAAACCCGGGGTAGCTCTCAACAAGGTGATGCTGTGTCTGTGGTGGGATTGGAAGGGCATTATTCATTATGAGCTGTTACCATCAGGCAGAACCATCGATTCTAAGCTTTTCTACGAACAACTGTTGAGATTAAAGCAAGAAGTTGAAAGAAAGCGGCCGGAATTAATCAACAGAAAGAGTGTGGTTTTTCATCATGATAACGCTAGACCTAACACATCTTAGCCACTCAAAAATTAAGAGAGTTTGGCTGGGAGGTGTTAATGCATCCACCGTATAGTCCTGACCTTGCATCTTCAGATTTCCACCTGTTTCGGTCTCTTCAGAATTCTTTAGTGTTAGGTTAACATCACGAGAGTAATGCCAAAACCACTTGTCGCGGCATTTTAATCAGAAGTCTCAAAATTTCTATAGCAATGGGATCATGTCCTAACCTACAAAATGGGAAAAAGTAATCGAACAAAATGGCACCTACATGCTTTAGTTAAATATAAATAAACTATATTAAAAAATGTTTTGAATTTTCTTAAAAAATGCAAAGAAACTTTTTCCCCAACCTATTATTACAGCTTAGCGCCAGAAATAAGTGGGAGTGGCTCAAATTGCAAAGAAAACAGGATTTCCATCATCTTGGCTCTTAATCTCATTACTCATTTTTGTTTTCCCTATTACGCAATTATTGCCGGGCGAAATATTGTGTAATGACGTTTGCGATACATTGTCCGCCATATGTCTGATGTCACCGCGGATTTTACAGCTATTCTTCGGATTCTTAGATAGATTTAAGGACCGTTCAAACTGACGCGAATTCCGCGCGTCTGGCGGGACGCCCACAGAAATCAGAATATATAGAAGAGTCATTAGCAGGCCAGTTAACTTTTTCTTACGCTACGGCACTTCTACAGATTCTTATTTCTGTGAGCTTCCCGCTAGTCGCGCGGGATTCGCGTCAGATTGAACGGTCCTTTACGATTTTTGGATCTCACATTACACATGTTTATTTTTCAGACTTTTTTGAAAACTATGCCCTTAGCAATTTTACGTTAAGGTTGTAAAATGACCAGGTGAATTACTTGATCCTAATTCGGCTCCAATTTCTAATCCCTTGTCCCGATCCAATCACGATTCGGTCTTACCGGTCTAATTCCTAAAGAAAGAAAGAAACAGTTACTTATTATGTTCCTACGCCGGTCCTAATTCCTACTGTATGATGATCTAGTCATGATCCCGTACCGATCCTGTCCCGTACTTATCTTGTGGCAAAGTTTATGTATATTCAAGAATAAATTTAAGGATGCACTCAGCTATTTCAACATCGTTTGCACCAAGCACAATAATAGAATGCGCGGGCGCACCTGCCACGTCATCGGATAGCTTGTGATCATTTTAACCAATGACTCAATGGGATCCCTCTCTCGTGTACATTTGACAAATATTTAAAGTATGGATGTATGATGCTTCTACTTCTTCGTAGTGTCGATGAGTTTCAAATTTTGTGAGGCCGCACCTGCCATTGCTCCCACAAGGTCGCGTCTGCTACACGCAGCATAACACAGCTGAAAGAATTCTTCATATGAAATGCCTTTGTCATTTATACGGTGGCTCTTAGGATATTTTACAATTTCATCCGTACGATTATTCAGATAGCCACAAAGTAAATTTGTAATAACCGTTCCTTTCCCATCCTCTATATCTCTTCATAATTGGTTCCGGCACTAGGTCCTCCACTTCCTTGTTTCCGCATTCTCCATCCACCTTCATTCCTCCTGACTGGGCCCAGAATTTTCCACGACGACCAAGTGAGAGCGACCAATCGGTCGTTCCAGGTACCACTGGAGGGACGCAGTCGTGATGGACCTGGAAGCCCTCAAAAGAGCCAACTGGCTGGAGTTTGCGCTGAACAGGGAACATTCGAGATCTCTTGTGTCAGAAATTAAGAATTTAAGATCTTCTTCAGTATATATGAGTTTATATGAGTAAGTAACTTACTACAATCGTAGTAAGTTACTCATATATCTACTACCAAAGAAATATTACAGAAGGATAATATGAAAATATTTTGTTTTCAATGGGCCCGATACTATTATCGTTATTAAGAAAACGTGTGATAAATATGGTCGACTTCTCGATTTCAAAAAAGGCTAAAATTAATATCAAGGTCTTTTTAAAATTAATTAAGAAGTCTAAAGCCATCTTTCTGGTTGCGGCCTCAGAGCTGGTTGCTACGAAGCCTAAGGACTACCAACTTTTTCTCAACTTCATCAGATTATATGTATTTATGTGTGTAAAATTCTTTATTGTACATAACAGAATACAGTTACAACATCAACAGAAATAAAAATCTTAAATGTTTATGTACAATGGAGGACTAATCCCTATGAGGGATCTCTTCTAGTCGACCACTCCTAACAGAGGAGTCTGTGACTGTAGTAGAAATATCGGATCTTACATGTACAAAAAAATAATAAAAGCTATATTTAACTAACTATTCGTAATTTTTAACGATGATTAAATGCAGTGCAAGCAAATCTAACAAATCACTTTACGGATAATTTATAGATTTCCTTAATCTTTTCCTTGAATGACTTGAGCGATGGTGACATCTTTACTTCATATGGGAGTTAATTCCATAGTTAGTAGCCAGAACAGACTTTATAATTACGTTACTCGTAGATATCTCATTACTGTTTTCACGGTGTAGTATCTGTTTATCCGTATTTTATATCGATGGATTGGTGTTTATTTATAAACGCATACTTTGTTTACTTCGAGTGGCGCCAAAGTCGTCGAAATCACGAGACGTCATACATAAAGACTGTCTTGGAGACAACGAATTGTGACAGAGGATGAGACATTCCAGATTCCAGACATTTTTAACATTCCCTGTTTATTTTCGGGAATGGGGGAGAAATATTTGTGTCCAGCCTTTCTTTTTTATGCGATTGTATTTTCCAGTTACATCTTGAACTCATGCTTCAGAGTCATTGTACGATTTAATCATAATTCAGATGGTGATATTGATTACTACAATGGACTCGTCCTTCCATGAATAATTCACGGATATTTTTGCAGTGGAAACCATTGAGAAGGAGCATTTATTCGTTTGCAGTATCGATGCTCTTTGGTAGAAAAGGATAACTTTATCCGTGCCCCATTGGCCATCGGTTCTTCGCGAAAATTTGACATGATCCGTGGCTCACGTTATCAACCCCGACTGATTTGTATCCACGGACAACCGTCTTGACTTCCGCAATCCTTTTTATCAAATTTGAATTGATGGAAACAATAGTGTTCAATATTTGTATTATGATAATAGAATACTAGATGCATAGAAACAAGCTTTCGTCTATTCTAGATTTGTTGTTTAAAGTTTGCAATAAATTAGATTTATTAAATAAATAAAATTTCGGTAATGTCAAAATGTCTTGAGTTAATTACATCATCATTAAAACAACGCTTCTATGCGAATGTTTACCATCCCAGAAAGTCGTAAAACAGCCGCAAACTAATTGTTGTGGTTAAACATACCTTACTTCCTCATAACCTTCAAAATATTGGCCGATACATCGATCAGCTGTCTAAATTATCTTGTTTACAGACTGTCCAAACTACCGTTCGTGATAAGAAGCAGGGTTTCTGAAAATTTTCGGGAAAATGGTGGATCGGAATGCCGAGCATCCGGCGCACAGCGAAGGGGACAGTCGAAGTAGGTCACATCTCGAATCAGAGGTATGCAACCCAATAAACTGTTTATATTTACTCTGTGGCTGATACAACACACGTGCGGGACAAGTATTCGTAGGCAAATAAAAATAATGAAGTGGTGTTAAGAACATATACATTTCAGGCCTATTCTACAAGTGACTAGCAAATACCTTATCAAAGATTTTGTAGCTATATGGAAACTAAGGGATATAGTCGATGGACTCGTTAGGCTATAAGCAACCAACAATTAGAATACTAGACGCTTTAATAATCAACAGTCGAAATATAGTTGAAAAATTAGGGTATGCAGCGAAATATCTACTCGCTCCCAAAACCTGTAATACTAGGATAGAGAGGAAATAAAAAAAATACTGATTCTGAGATCTGGCGCTGGAAGCCTTAACAATTAAAATTAACACTACCGGGCTCAGTTCCGCTAATAAACTTTAAAAGACCATGCAACTGATATTCAATTACGACTAAATTACGATGCATTTTTGATATGTTCAATATTGGTATTCTGCTAACACAATTTTTAATCTCAATTTAATTGCAACTAAAACGAAATTGCATGGTAATAGTAGAAAAAATTTAAATGTAATAAATAGCAGAGTACCGATTATTGAAAAAGTTGATGATGTTGATGTTTTTTTATTAGCAAAATTTTCCAGTTCCAGTTCAATGGCATGCCAATGGAATACTATGGGCCTTAAAATTAGTAACAGAATATCAGAAACGTCAAAAGTTGTCATTGCGATCCAATTACGATTCATCATTCATCATAATTTCAGCCGCAGTCAGCCCACTGCTGGACATAGGCCTCTCCTAATGATTTCCAAAATGACCGGTTGTAAGCGGCCTGCATCCATCGTTTGCCTGTGGATTAAAATAAGAGAAGGTACCCAGCTCTTTCCTTTTCAATTTATTTCAAGATCCATTCATCCTTCCAATGTCTGAAGAACTTCAATTTATAATTAGTTTCTGCGTAACAGAAGATCGGTCGAGCAGACAAGTGATCTCAAACAGAGGTTGTTTGTGCAACGCGCACGCGCAAAACTTGAGTGATGTGGTGCGCAAGAGTGTCATAAAATATAGTAAGTGTAGAAATGTAAACTAATTTGAGTAACTAGTCTGGCAGAACGGTCTAAAATGGGTTTTAGCTCACGATCTTGACATCTCTACTTGGATCTGTCTTGCGCCAATTCTTGCCATTGAACAAGCGCTCGCGTAGATCCCTCTTTACTTCGTTAACCCAGCTTCGGTGTCTTATTTTTTCTGCTATATCCTGCTCCGTAAGCCAAGTGGCCTAGCTAGCAAAACTAGCTAGCTATTGTTGATATTTGACTATGCCAGCAGATCTTCCTGTTCTTTGTTTTTCCTCCGTCTTTATCCCTTTTCAACCATTACTGGCAACAGAGTCTTACTTCAGAATACTTTATGCCATCCAAGTTTGGTCTTCTCTTTTATTGTGTCCAGCTTACAGTTACAGCAATACCACAGAATAGAGAATACTTCTGACTACATTGTTTAACGTGAGTTCTAAAGGCATAGTACCTACACTCAAAGCCTAATAAACGTATTTGAACACGAATAAAGTAGTTTTCTTTCTGTAAACACTTTATTTTGTTCGAATCAGCAATGTTAGCCAGGCGTGGATTCCTGTGCGTCTGTACTTAAATTTAGGGATTCTGGTGAAATATAAGTAAACAGAAATAACAGTGTATTACAAAACATCCAATAAATATAAGCTCTTCGTAAAACTTCTTTGTTTGTAAATACTTTTTTAAAACACAACAGTCAATGTAAACAAAATTATATACACCGCTAAGACTTTAGAACTTATCCTAAGGTTATTCTTCCAATCGACCAGATATAGGAAAGCATACGAATTCTAGAGGGAAACGTCCCTAGAATTCGTGTACCTTTGCTTGTGCCTATGAAAAATATTAACATAACCTTAACTAAATCCGTAAAAAAATTGTTTGCTCTTGCAAATCATAATTTTAAGAGCTGATTTGCTTACACGTTCAATGATTCATCGTTTTAACCAGGGTTACTGAACTTTGAATCTGAATTTCAGGGTTTAACGTTCTCTGGTAACCCGACACGCCCATCAACCGTTTTACTAAGTAATTTCAATGCCATAAAAATCTCATGTTACTAAAGTCTTTCATCCTTTCCCCAAACTCAAACACTTTCCACCCTTCCTTAGCTTAAGAATACTTCCGATAGGCAGTAGCGTCGGAAGTACGATAAGCCGCTAAAACTGCGCTTGCCAACCCGCCTGCCAAGCGTGGCGAGTATGGCAACAGCCCTCAATTAATGGGGAGGCCCAAGTCCAGCAGTGGACTGACTGAGGCTGAAACGAACGAACTAAAGTCTTTTAAAAAATGCAAACCGAAGTAACTAGCTGCAGAAACCCACGGGAACTGATTATATAATATTAATTAAAATTATATAGATTTTACACAACTCCGCAAAAGGTAAAATGTATGTAGTACTTTCATTGTCCGTATGTCCGTACATACGGACAATGAATATAATGTAAACATACCACCCTGTAAACACATACATTTTTTTGCAAATAAAGGATTGATTAATTCGTTTTCTCTAATGAAAGTATTATTTTATTTATTTATTTAAACTTTATTGTACATAATACAATTGTATAGCACAATAGGCGAACTTAATGCTAAAAGCATTATCTAACAGTCAACCTTTTTTTTTTTTTTTTTTTATTATATGCCGCGAATTACACTATTGTTTCGTAATATCACTCTACTATTATTCTATACAATTATATTAACTTTTTCACAAAAAATATGTACACTTCCTACTTTTTAGTACAAATGGGCTGCTTATTGTAAAGAAGTCATTTCGGATACAACCAATAGTATCAAACGAGAAGTCAAAAATGCAAAAGGAAATCCTTCTCTTCTGATAATTAGGCTAATCTATGATGGCCCTTTCAGCAGTTGTTAAATTTTATAGATAAGTTCATTGACTGAACTATAATTGTAACAATGACGATGTACTTTTAACTTTAGGTATAGACGGTTAAAAAATATCTAGTGTGAGTCACTCGCTAAAAATGTGTTGATCGTTAGTTCGTTCCAAAATATGTAATTTATTTGTTAATTTTGTTGTTGGTATTTTTATATAATATTTTAAGATTTGTAGTTGACAGAAATTACATAAGAACAGCTGCTTGATGAATATGCTCCTGCGTGCTTCGGAAGGCACGTTAAGCCATTGATCCCGGTTGTTATCGATAGATAGCAGTCGTGAGGCTGTGTCAGATGTCTTAGGGCAGCCTGAAAAATTCTGACAGTGTTGGCCACTAACATACCTCAGGGCATGTTCCTGTTGGTCTGGTTTCCCTGTAAAAAGGGTTACGAAGGTCAGACGGCAGTCGCTCCATTGTAATAACCAGTTCCGCCAATTCTAGGACCATGACTTACAGCGTACCCTAGGCTCCGAAGCGTAAGCTGACGACGCAACTAGGAATACACGCTAGGATGATAATAAGCTGCTGGATGAATACATATTTTGAAATTACTTCACAAAGATCCAGACCACGGGTTGGAAGTGGATGCGTCTTATTTGTAGACTATAACAAGGTGTAATAGCATTTTTCATTATTTCAATTTTCAAATTTTATTGTACATATTTCAAATTTTATTGTACATATTTTTAGAATAGAATAGTTTATTTTGGCAGAATACATGTGTTAAAAAACGTCTTACAAAGTGTTTGGCCAATGTATTCAGGCTGCTAACAGACGTGCAAAATTTACTTACAATATAACATAAAGGCCATAATTTTCATTAAGACAATTATTATTATCATCATGTAAGTGAACACTATATATTTTGTCATGATCATGCTTAATGAGTTATATTTGAGTCATTAACAATCATTTTAAAAGTTCCATAAAAGTCACCAATAAATCTTTAAAAAAATTAAATAAACACCGTTTTGGTACAAGAATTCTCTCCGCGCTCTTATTATTTTCCAATTATAATTTTTAATTTAATTTTACATAACACATTGAACGATTAGCTAGCTATTATAAAACTTCTTATGTCATAATGCAGCGTAATGCAAATGAGAAAAAAGAATATAAAGCAAAAATAAACAAAACTAAATAAAAATGTAACTTCATTTCAAGACGAGGCCAGCCCAGATCCAGTAACAAATTAGATACAAATTGTCAAAACCTCCGTATAATTTGCAAACTTGCCAATTATCCCTTCAACAAAATTAGCTGATTCAAAATGGCCATTAACATTTCCCTGTGTTATCTGTAAACCATAACAAATCTCAGACTAGAAAGTAATTTAAATGTAAAACTCAGAACTAATTATTAAACGCATTTCCTGCATATTATTTTGCATTGCTCCGTTAAGCCAATTGTTCCAAAATTAATCAAATACAATTTTTGAGACTTTCTCATCTTATCGTGTTTTCGGTCACGTCCTCAATTGGTTTCTTTAGAAAATTGAATTTATTACTCAAAGGGTACGCTTTCTTCCTTTTTCATATCCACCTCGCCAGGTTTCGACATTCTAGTTTGCAATGCATTTGTATGTATTGCCAGCTTAAGCTATTTCGAAGCCTAAGTTTCATTCGTATCTTACAATGAAACATACAATGTTAAATTCTGTGAAGATAACATTCTGGCTGGTATTTACACACGTGTCTAGATATGAGCCACATTCCGATGGTTGGTGTCAAGCTGGCTGTCTGCCAAAATACCTCGGCTTAGGGCTGCAGCAACAAATAGAATTCAGGTGTGAACAGCTATATTATATGTTACTTATATCTTCTTTATATGCTATTGAGTAAAAAGCGAACGAGTCTTTTAGAGGTAAGCAATAGATATTGATGCCGGTGTTCTTTGTAATCATAATCTAAGCGGCAATAGTATGATTTAATGTTAGTTTCTACCAAACAGGTACCTCTGTTTTGTTTCCTCCTTCTACAAAATATAGCTTTGCTGTATCAACTAGCAGAGTTCATAAATCTGCAAAGGTATCACCTATTATTAACACTAAAGACTTATATACATTTTTACTCATATTGTAACAGTACTGTGACCGCACACATATCTAACCCAGGCTGTATGCTTGCTTGCCCAGTGTAGTCATATAAAAATATCGTAAAAGAACAAGGGCGAGGTGCAATCATATAAATATTTTACTAGACCGCTTCAGAAAATTGCTTCTAGTTGGAGTAATGAGTCATGAGGAAGCTTGGCTTGCACCTGCAAAGGTTGGGGATCAAAGAGATCAGTGAAATGTGATTGATGAACGACTACAGGGCAACCAGAGCACATTCAACACTCGAAAATACTTAGAAATACCAGTACTATTAACATTACGATCTTCAAAGCTTTCTTTAAATGTTAAAACTGAAGCATTTTAGATTTAAGTTTGGGCTAATTACTCAATACTGCTAATCCAAAATATTGTTTTTATTATCTTAAATAGTACATTATGTCTCCTGTTTTGGTCCAACCAGTCTAAATTCTAAAGAAAATCTGTAAAACGTTTTAACTCGGAACTTTATGGATGAGTGTAATAACTTCACTAGACTAAAGCCACAAAAATTACTTGGTAAAAAGGTCATCTATCTATAATACATGTCTAGGTGCTACGTTTGTTAGTGTAGTTTTACACTTGTCACTCTCTGTGGAAAGTTATTACTCTCTTCGATTTGAATGGTGAGAGAAACATAAATTACCAGGTGCAGTCACGATGACGACAGATCCTATCACACTGTCAGTTAGCAACTTTGTAGTGACATTGTCATGTCGTCATATGTGTACTTACGAACCTAGAGTGGACTATTGTATTAAAATACCTATATATCTCAAAACTACCAGCTGTCTGTTACTTCATTCCACTTCCAGCCCCTTAAATCTGTCATCTGAATATTCTCCGCCATATCTGCTTCAAATCATCGTGGCCCAGGAATGTGGACACGAATAGTCTGAGGAATGCCACGGCAGCCGGCGCTTCTC
The DNA here is from genome assembly GCA_947363495.1 of Euzophera pinguis. Lineage (NCBI taxonomy): Eukaryota > Metazoa > Arthropoda > Insecta > Lepidoptera > Pyralidae > Euzophera > Euzophera pinguis. The sequence goes on from OX376158.1 coordinate 3,345,750, forward strand.
AAAAGACTGCTGTGACAGTATAAATAGAATGGAATCCGACTGCTCTTCTGGACGGACTTGTTTGAATTGATTTGATTCTGGCTGGTGAAAGAGATGTGGTTTCATCAGCCATAATTGTGAAAGCCGTCATTTTAGCAGAAGTTCAGTTAAAGATCTAGGTACCTTCTGCGTACTTAGATTTATCACATGGATAAACAGGGTGAAAGAGAGTGTACGGTTATACTACTTAATACGAAATATTTTGGTCATAATAACATTACCATACATACTACTCGTATTACATTACATACTACTACTACCTATCTATCTCATGGTACCACTGGTAGAGAATGCGCTTGGGATTAAGTCCGTCAATTGTTACAAGTATTTTTTTTACTTGTCGAACAATAAAGTTTTATCAAATAATATAAATTCCCATACCTACAACCATTCTGGTCGCATTGTAGAAACTGTTACCTATTAATATTTCCACACTGGTAACAGTTTCTACACTGCGACCAGAATGGTTGTATGGGTTACTAGTCCAGGGAGTTACAAAATCAAGTTTTGCTGATTGAGTGCTGTTAACCATATAATGATGATAATAGATGATTTCCAGAGATGTTGAGCTACCGTCATAAAATTTTGACTCTCATGCATTGTCGACTAATACTTATGAATTTGTTAATTACCAAAACTAACAAGCAAACAATTAGTCTACTTAGTATAATTGTCTCGATCACTTGGCTCTCATTAACGTTTCTATGCATGATGTCATGTTTTTTCGTGGTATTTATTTTACCCGTGCAGTTCATGTAATGTATTACAACAGTATTTTGTGTTTAGGCTCTTCGGGGTCTCTACTTTACCTGATTTTACCTAATTTTGGTGATAAATTTTCAAAAATTTGGTTTTTCACATTTTGGATGTTTTATAACCAAAACCCATCGGTGAAAGTCAAAGATCCTGTATAAGAAACAGTAAGATCTAAAAAAGAGAATTTATTGGATATTTCTCTATTTTTACACCTTCAGTTTAGATCAAAGTGTCAATATCTTTACTGTCCTTAGTAGCTTTTGTACTAGCATTATACATTTTTTTTGTCTGCTCCAGATTAGTGATTGTGCCATACTTGGTTTGCTAAAAAAACATATTTACCATGCATTCCACTACATTTGTCTGTTCATCAACATGAAATGAATTTATTTTTGTGCGCATAAATGAGGAACTAAAATATATTATTCAAAGGTCGCTGTCAAATAAAAGATGAATGAGATAGTCATAGAAACATTAAGAGTTTCTTTCTATTTAATGTAGCAAATATTCTGGTCTCTTATCGTTAGGTATCGGCAACGTCAAAGTCAATATTGAAATTTGGTCTAATTATCATATTGGAATACTTGTTATTTCTGAAACTTTTTCCTGCTTCGAGAAAATAAAACCGAAAATCTCGAAAATAAATGAGATGAAAAGGGAAATCTAACGACTATTGGAAATTAGGTTTACGTCTTACTTACAACCTCAACTGTTCATAAAACAGTTGACAGGACATAAATTAACACAAAATCACACAATATCTCATAAACCTTTCCTCGTGCAACGTGACATTTTCATAGCTAGGAAAACCGAAATAGGTTACATCTACAAACGCCAAAATACCGTTTGGGAACAATCCAAATGTCGTTTTAATGCAAGCCCTAACTGCCAAGAAAAGTGAAATCACTGCCAACTCATGTTCTCTTAGCGATATAGGTGAGTAAGCAACTAAACAAGTACTTATGCTTTTAAAAACCTAATTTTTGATTTAAGCCTTTTTCTGTTTTAGTAAAAACTGCCTAGATGTATGAATATAGTTTCATGTTAGTAATTTAAATACACGTATAACCATAACCAAGTGTGTAAACTTCTGCATTCTAGCTTGTATTCCTAGTCGCGTCGTCAGCTTACGCTTCGGAACCTAGAGTACGCTGTAAGTCATGGTCTTAGATTTGGCGGAACTGGTTATTACTGTCGAGCGACTGCCGTCTGACATCCGTAACCCTTTTTACAGGGAAACCATACCAACAGGAACATGATCCGCCCGAGCTGTATTAGTGGCCAACACTGACATAATTTTTCAGGCTGCCTAAAGGAATCTGACACAGCCTCACGACTGCTATCTATCGATAACAACCGAGACCAACGGGTTAACGTGCCTTCCGAAGCACGGAGGAGCTCGAGATAGAAAATACCACTAAATAGCAACCAATCCAATTATGGTCGCGTCTCGCCGTCGCTTAACACGCGCAGTCGCTAGGGAAACACTGGTTGCGTCTAACAAGCTCTTTTGTCTAAACTTAATATAACCTAAATTACATTTGATTCGCCTAGGAGAAATAGCAGAAGTAGTAGTTTAATTTCATACTTAGCTTAGGTGGGTGCTCACTTACCTTTAAAAACATGATCGAAGTTGACGAAGGTATAAGTAAGTAAGACAAAGGCCACAGCTTTAGTACACACTAAGTTATCATTAGCAACATTTTGTGTATCTGTATTTGACTATACAATTAAATGGTAAAAAAATTTCAGCAAGTGGGTCTAGAAATAACCAACAATGTTTTGTCAAAAGTACCTACCATTGAGGCCTTAAGACCATTCCATGATTCAGAGATTCATGACTGCTCCAATATTAAAACAAAATGTATTGACGAGACTCACAAGAGGTATAAACTTAAAATAACTAGTTATGTTGGAGATTTACGCACAAAAAATGCGTAATGAGACACGCGTAGGAGTAGTAATTAGCGAAGACATTGAACTTGGTTCATGAAACTTTGCCAAAATACCAAACGAAGATCAGGTGTTCTTCGTCATAAACAAAAAATTATAGCTATTCAACTTCGCACTGATTTAGACCTTAATGTGTAAGCTATTAAGTCAATTACAGCATTTATAGATAAAGGTGAAACGTTTATTTTTACGAACGAACCATCAAGGGTAGGCTTGTGTAGCAGCGCAATAGGTTTTAGCGTGATACCAAAGATAGTAGTAGCCGCTATCCACCATGATGGATCAAATCATTGCATTATTTTGCTTTACAAAATTGTCCCAGAACTTATAAGGCCGTCATAATAGAACTGAAGACAGCAATGAAGATTTTTTTGAGTCGTCAACTGAGAAATCGTCTATAATTTCAATAGATATTAAACCTCATAGACACTGTTCGTATTGTGATAATGAATTTGAAATTTTGAGATCTTTACTAACCAAAGCCTAACTCATGTATGATCCCATATCCCACTAATAACTTTGTAAATTTTCAAGTTTTGAATCCTACTTATTTATAACACAGTCTAATGAGACTGACAGATTCATGGAAGTAACAGTATAGCAGTACCACTGTCATTACATTTTTTGACGCGAACGCTTACGACTGCGTCAACAATATTGTCTTTTATAAATATAAAGACTACAGTACAGCGCCCCTAGCAGATAGTAAGGTAATTGAGAAATTCTCAACAAAATATTAACGCGGTCACTATCGCTTGCATTTATAAATGTTCACAGGTAAAGTTGCTGTCACGAGAAGGTATACCTTTTTTTTTATATATTTTTAATTTTTAATATGGCTCCTACTTTCGTATTTAGTCAGTTACAAGTAAATTTTTTTCAATAAAGTTGTTTAGTCAAGCAAATCTAAAGTCAAGTCAGTAGTTAAGTTGAGTCAGAAGTATTACCTATGCTAAGTGAAGTGGTAGAAAAAAGAGCTTTTGGCAACAAGCAAGAAAATCACATAAATCGAACACCGTATCTCTTCCCAACATTCACGCTTATTCTCAAACACTGCAGATAATAATCCACCATTATTATGCACAAACACTAAAAAAAACATATTTTGGAAAATAAAATATAGCGCCGATAATGCTCTTCACAGCTTCCCGGCAAATGTCCCAGGTACTCATTTAGTAAACAAATTAATTTCTTTTTTAGTAATGGATTTTACGGCCATGGATACAAGTCCATTATAGACCTTCTTAATATTTCTCTCTTCTTCAGTGTGGTTTCGTCAAGTCCTAGTCAAGTCTGAAAGTTTAGTCGGTACCTAGTCAAATCTTGTCAGAAAAATCAGCCAAGTGAAGTCGTAGAAAAACTGCACTTAGCTTTTGACAACAAGCACGAAAATTACATAAATCAAACACTGTATCACTTCCCAACACTCACGCTTATTCTCGAACACTTTGCGAATAATAATCCACCATTATTATGCATAAATACTCAAATTTGGGAAAATAAAGTACAGCGCCGAAATCGCTCTTTTCAGCTTCTCGCCAAAAGTCCAACTAATTTCTACTCAGCGCCCGTAGACAAGTCACAACTTGAAAAACGATAACGACATTCATGTTCGCGATCTTTCAGAATTAGTATGGAAATCGACCACGTGATTTAGCGCGGCTAATGTCAATCCCATAAATTTTTGTTTGCGCATGTCGTTATCGTTTTCAAATTGTGACTTTATTTATGTATTTTTGCACACATTTTACAAAGGTCAAATGTATTTGGGTACCTATTTATATTGTAAAATCATTATAAAACCTACATTTTATGCAAATAAATATTTGATTGATTGACTTTGTCTACGGGCCCTGGTGGGTGTATGTTATGAGTGTACCAAGTACAAATGACTTAAATTAATATACAGGTAATATGAAACTAACGACCAATTCCAATCAGTCTGGTTATTTTGATGATATAAAGCGCTGTCGCAATGATGCATGGTACAGGAACGAGCCCGGCTCAATGAATGTAGACATTTGGTCCGTCATTTATTTTTGGTGGTTTTTGTATCATTTCACTTTTGAAAAAAAAAACATAATAATACAGCTAATCTGAATATATGGTGTTAATAATGTTAAGGCCTCTGGTAAATGTCCTGATCACCCACAAGTTATCCTCAATGGGGTGCCGGTCAAACGTGTGACAAAATTTAAAGCTAGGGCATATACTTACTGATGAACTTCGGGATGATTGTGACATAGACAGAGAACGTAGGGCTCTGGCGATTAGGGGAAACATACTGGCTCGCAGATTTTCGCGTTGCACCGAACAAGTGAAAAACACTCTTTTCTTTCTCATTCTCACGGAAATCTGTGGGTTAGTTATTCCAAACATGCACTGAATACTTTAAGGATTCAGTATAACAATGTCTTCAGGATGTTGGTGGGACTGCATTGTATCTGCAGCGCATCGGCAATGCTTGCCGAATTTCTTACCGACAGCTTCGCAACTATCATTCGCAAAAAAACATCATCGCTGATTTTCAGAATGCGACGCAGTTGCAACAGCATCCTGAGCACGCTAGAGGACAGATACACGTCCCCGCTATGGCGATGTCTGGTTAGAAGGGTGATAATGTAGGCTCACACACCTCTGTGATCACCTTTGTAATCAATATTTTAATTTTATTTTAATATTACTTGTGGTCACAAATCTTACTAAGATAGACTAAATCAAATCATTTATTTGCATTATTGCAGTGTTAATACTTGTTGGTACACAATATTTATACTGTTTCTCACTTCTAACCTAATCATAGGCATAAATGTAAGTATGTACTAACAAATATGGACCCATGTTGTCTAATAATAAAGGACTTTTATTTATTTATTTTTAATCAATTAAGAAATACACACAGGTGATTGCGGCGGTCATCAAAATCATCTAAAACCATTTTCAAATTTAAATTCTCTCTAAACATTAAAACATGTCACAAAAATAAAAAATAAAATCTTTAAAAAAACGAAAAAAAAAGCCCTGAGCATTTGTTTACATATTTTATTTCCTCTCGTGACGGAGACTTTAGATGCGCAGATCTTATTCCTACAATATCATTCAGCCAACTAAACAAAGAGTTACAGGAGTTGCTGATTTCTAATGATGTAACATACGGAAGCCATGCATCGAATTGTTTGATCCCCTCCCCGCACCTGCTCATCCAGTTTATTTCTGCGCTCGCGCCGCTCAATGCCACGCGGGCATCAACTTCAACTGAATGAGATTACTCATCTGTTGTTACAATTAGGCATGCAATAGCATGATATTTTTTTACTATTTTAATGGTCTTTGACAATTTTGCTAGTAATACCAGGAGACTATTGTTTGTGCAGTACATTTTCGTTAATTTGTTGCAAATTTCATTGCTTTTCAATCAATTGCAACTCTGGCAAAATTTGTTGTTTTTATTTATAATTTTAACAAGTTTAATTTATGCTTGTAACATTTTGTGTGGGTGATTTGTAGATTATCCATGTAACTATATCTAAAACAAGATAGTTTATGTCACTTTATCCATGAAATAACGAAGTTTATTTTTATACAATTAAGTAGGCAAATAGGCGTATGGTCCACCTGATGGTAAGTGGTTACCGTAGCCTATGAACGCCTGCAACACCGGAGATGTAACGAGCGCGTTGCCGACCTTAAAGGATTTTTTTCACACCCTTTTTGAAGGCCGTGAAGTATTCTTTATGTTAAGAGTCGTTTGACTCTAACAAAATTGCTAACTTTCTAGTAATTTCCAACAGAAATAGAAACGCTGATCTAATAGTTCGAAGGGAGAAAAATAATATTTAAAAAAAACAGGGTTTACAGTACATAATTGATTTATTTGGTCCCTTATAATTAATTATAATAAATATTTTTTATAATAAATTATCACATTTCTTAAAATTATTTTGATGTTAAAGCAAATTCTTATAATACAATCACCTCCATTATTTTAAAAATTCTTCTTGGTTACATATTTTGCAGCCTACTACTAACTACACAATTTATATAAGCAACCTTACAATTATTAATAATGTCAGTAATAATTTTATTATTTAATAATATATCAACAAAGAGAACAAATATTGTTCTCTATTTCATTAAAATCCAGTTTACACAGATTATTAATGAACACAATGATTGTATATACCTATCTATAATTTTCGATTAATTCAGTGTTCTCACTGAATTAACCAATTTTAAATCTAAAATTAAATAAACAGTAGATTCTTAAATATTAAATCCAAGTAAACTTTGGTAACCAAATCATCATTACTCATGTCATACCTCATAACACAAGCCATTCGTTCACTCAGTCTTATTATTTACAGTCGTCTTTTATTCATTCCTCATTCACACTGATCACTTCACTCATTATTTCAGCAACATTCAGCACTTCTCGATGGGTCCATATCTCTGTCTGAACCAAGTCATTCCCCGGTAGTCAGGTTCGTAAACATCAGGGATCTCTTTGTCAATGGCGTCGCAGTAGACCATCTTGACGGACGCTTCGCCGAAAAGCCTGTCTTCGTATTTTATGAGTTGCTTCCAAAATCCAGTGTTTGGTCGGATTTGTGGTCTGGTAATGAAAAAAGAAATAATTTAATATATTGATTAATACAATCTTTGTTATGAAATAATTAGGCGAGAGAGTCGAAATTTTCTAATATTATTACAGAAATGAGGTAGGCTTTATATAGAAAATTTAAAGCGTCACGCTAAAATGTTGCTTAAGTGAAATGCTCAAGCCTCACCTTCTTTGCTTTATGTGATGGTATGCGTCCCGTAGTGACATCTTCTGCCATTTGACGAGATAAGCGAGACACAGCGTCACCGATCTGGACACTCCAGCCACACAATGGACCAGCACCACTTCACCGTTCTCCACAACCTATGAACGATCGAATATATTTTTTATAATCGAGAATTAAATAACACACCAACACAATATTTTATGACACCTATGATCCTAATATCTATAATATTTTCATTGATAATCATTATTTGCAAAAGATTTAATACAGAGAAAAAAATCACTGTTAGGAAGATGTTATTAATTTTATTACTTCCATAAAATTGTTTAATTTTTTAAATCTTATTACATGTAAAATTATAGCACCAACCTCATTGATCAGGTTTGCAACGCAATCCATGTAAGGATGCATATCGGAACTGGGTGTGTCCAGCAAGGGTACAACATGTCTCGGGACGTAGTCTTCAGGCGGTGGTGGAAGTTCAGGTGCCGCACTGACGATAAGACCGGGGCGGAGTGCCTTCACTGCTCCAGGAAGGGCGTGCGCCCCGCAGACGTATAATGAGTCTGTTACACGGGAAACACCTAGAGGGCATCCTCTGTAACAAAGAGAACATTATCAATCGTAATTTTAAAAATAATGCTGACGGATATAATAACAAAACAAGGTCTAACAATAATTCTACGTTTTAGCCAACAACAGAACTAGTCTTGGCCAGTGATAACGATTATATAATTGACCTCAGTATTGACAATAACAAAGTTCAAGTAGAATTACTAGATGATGTAGATGAGGCAAGTTCGCTAGGTCAGACGCTTGGCTTGATTTAGTCCTGGCCAGTGATAACGATTATATAATTGACATCAGTGTTGACAATAACAAAGTTCAAGTAGAATTACTAGATCATGTAGATGTAGATGAGGCAAGTTCGCTAGGTCAGATGCTTGGCAAGATGCCAGATGACACAACCGCGTGGTATGCAGTGTTTACGTGTAGCACGCGTCGCATCTCAACTCAGGAATGTGATCTTGTTTTCTTCGTCTCCAAGGGTTTTTCGGCCAAGTTTTTTTATGCGCCTCGACAATTTTTTTTTTTTTTGTATTTTTAAAATTTAGCTTTTATAATGTAGCTTTGATAAAAAAAATATATATATATAAATCGTTTCATGAACAATTTTTCTATTGTTTTCTAACCGTTTCATTTTTTTATTGTTGGTAATTTTTTTGACTTCCAGGTGTTATTACATATCATAGTACTACTTCGAAGAGAATTATAATAAACTAAAAACCATGAAAATAAATGCCAATTCAAAATTTCAAACACATTAGACCAGATTGTTTCACTTATATATTTTCAACAGAATAAAAGTCTTAATTAAAATATTAATTTAAATAATCTCGTGTATCTGCTAGTTTCATCACGAAACTATAGTTTGCCTTGGACTAATTATGGCAATAGATATCCTCCCATATTTATCTATTTTTCCTAACTTAATAATTTAATAACTGTTTTTTAAATTAACAATTCTTAACAAAATATTAACCTGTTCAATTCCTCTTTTGTAAGTTTTGAAACTTCCACCTCAACTGTAGGCTCACTCTCATTCCCAACACTTGTCACTTTGTCTGCAACAGTTAAAACCTTCATAGTTATTCTCACTATCTCTTCTTTCCCAAAAATAATTTCCAAATCGCCTCACTTGTCACTGTCCACAAACAATTCACTTTCGAAATTCGAATTCACTTTTTCTCTATTGTGATTAAGAAGTTTATCGTAATTAATATCGATGCGAGCTGTTACTGCAGGAGCTCCTGAGAAATACGTGTGCGCAGTTCGGGTGTCTACCGCGTACTGAAAATTTTCAGCACCTGCGATGAGTTTAGAGACTGAGATTGCAGTATCCGGCATTCCATAGTTATTTTTGTCCAACGGTGACGATTACTTTGTTTACAATCCGAGCGCTACTGTTTTCGGTTAGTTAGGTGTTTTTGTGGATATAAACAAAGAGACTTGAGGATCGTCATCAAAATAAACTGGAAGTAAGTAATTTTTTCCCACATATTTGCTCGTAAAGTGACTTACTTTAGTTTATTGATTTGATTCGTGCAGACCTTTTTTTTAAACTTTAATTACTTACACTACCATCTCTTTACATTTCTGGAGCTGGTTTACTATATTTGTTAAATGTCTTGATCAAAGAATCCAAGAGATTATTTTACATTAAGATCCATAGATCCTTCTAAACTACGATAACCGTCATAGCGTACTACATTAATAGTAAATTATGATACAAGGGTACGAAGTTGGTCATTATTTACGTAGTGGTATATAGGCATGAGCCGAAGACGAATGCCTATAGAAGCCTAGTATATAGCCAATTTCGCTCACGAGTTGTCATACGACGATTTTTTAATACATTTGCGAGGAAAAATACTCTAAAATTATTAACTTTAGGTATATTGTTTACACAATAAATAATAGTTGTCAAGTGATATCAAATAACTTTTGTTGGTACACTTTTAACACTTTTCACATTTATAAACACTATTAGAGTAAAATTGGGGTTGTGTATTTGTGAATGTATTGCTATAGGTTGCTCCAAATAAGTACATATAGTTCTTGATTCTGTTTTAAAGCTTCGTCCATAATTCTTCCTTTGAAGATTTAACTTAAGTCAGCCTACTTATCAACATTCGATTTTCTGGATTAATATTTCTGGCGGAGTCAAGTTTAGGTATTCTTTCCCACATGTAAAATAAATACAAAAACAAATAGATTATAAATGGCGCCATTGATACACACAGAGCAGGCAGACCCTGTTAGTATTTTTTTTTTGCAATAGGTTTTACGGCCATGGATGCAAATCCTTTATGGGCTATTCTTAATTTTTCTACACAAATTAAAATTTGTAGTCCAATATGGTTAATGTGCAGTAAAATAAATATAAATATGAAATTCAGGGTTAGTTTATCTTTTGGAAGCTAAAATAGTTTATAGTTTTTGCAAAAAGAATCATTTGGTTTTGCAAAATCAATCCTCTTGGCGGACTTTAAAAAAAATGTACCGTAACCATAGAAAACATTACTTTACAAGGGCGATTATAATATAAACAACGTGTTGTTTACAACACCCATTAAGGGCCTAATAACAATGAAATAAAAGCACTTTATGAGCAAATCTGTTGAAAAATTATAAAGAATTGCATTTTAGGTAGGGTTATAAAATTTTTGATAGAATACCGAAATCAATGCTACGTGAATTACTATTACCATATTTTTAAATTAAAAATAAAACAATTAGCACTTAGGTAAATGCTTTCGTACAATAAATTATTTTCTTATTAATGTTAATAATTAAACCCAATTTTATGTGAATAAATTATTTTAAATTTTAATAATAGTTTATTTTTGAATGCTGTTTCGAAATTAGCAAAATAGGCTGTACTTTTTTATACTCATTAATGTTTATTGTTTACCCTATTTTATTCGAATAAACTATTTTGAATTTTGTTTTATTTTTTATTTAGGTTCATATTTGACGTTATTACAAATTCATACTTATACTTGACTTTTCGCGGGAAGCTGAAAAGAGCTGAAAAGAGTTTCAGCGCTGTATTTTATTTTCCAAAATTTGTGTTTTTTTGGTGTTTGTGCATAATAATGGTGGATTTTTCGCAAAGTGTTCGCGAATAAGCGTGAGTGTTGGGAAGTGATACAGTGTTTGATTTATGTGATTATCATGCTTGTGGCCAAAAGCTCCTATAGTAATCGCTAAGTGCAGTTTTTCTACCACTTCACTTGGCTGATTCTTCTGACAAGACTTGACTAGGTACTGACTAGACTTTCAGACTTGACTAGGACTTGACGCAATCACACTGTACTAAAGAAGATAGAAAAATTAAGAAGGGCTATAATGGGCTTGTATCCATGGCCGTAAAACCCATTACAAAAAAAAAGTACTTTTACTTTAGTTTATAAATTAACAACATAAAAGGGCTACCTTAATTTTTTCACTTATGTCTCAAACCAACCAGTACGTACTTATTATTGTTGCCTGTGCGATAAGGCCGCCTTTTGTATACTGTACTATATTAGTATTATTATTAATATCGTGTTTTGTAGTGTACAAGAAAGTGTAATTAAATAAATTACTTCCATGCTCACCAATGACCTTATTTTATTTGCAACCAAACTTTCTTTTTTTGTCTGTTTTATAATACACATCGTGTCATAGATAATAAGGTACCGACCTAGGGCTATTTGTATAGACAGAGAGCACGTGATAAACTCTCAGTCGGAGCTGCCATTTTTTATAGCTACATATTTGTTTTTGTTTAATTTAGTACATACATATTAACACAATGATTACGTAAACGTAGAAAACGTTGAAACGTAGATTGTTAGAATTCCAATCCCGCCAAGCATAGTCAACGCGCTATGTAAATCCTTTAAAACATTTAAATCACAAAGAATTAAAATATGAAATTATTACATTTAAGACTTGATTTATCATTCGGAAAGTAAAATAGTAAATTATTTGTTAAAATAGTAATTGTAATAATATAATATATTAAGTCTCAACATAGTGTTTAAAAGTAAAATAAAAGTACGAGTTTATAATTACGTCCATTATGGACCTATATGGAATGAGACAAAGAGTCACTTTATAGGGAAATGTTGAAGAAGAAAATACACATATTCATACTTGTTTTCCGTCTCTGAAATCCTATCGGAAAACATTTATATGTTTTCTATAAGTATGAGAAATCGAGCTCATCTCCTACACAATTGAAATAGCAATGTATTATTTCAGCATACTGTTACTAACTATTTAAAAAACTCAGGAATGTTGGTTGGAAATAAACACGGTATTCTTCTCTTATGTCCAAGCGTATTAGGTACGCTTCGGAGCCTAGGGTACGCTATAAATACCTCATCATCATCTAAGCGTTAAGCCTGGTAAAACCCAAATCGTTTTGTCCTTGAAAAATTGATTCTCAACAATCAAAACTACAAACAACAATCAAAAATACATTTGGTACCTACTTGGAAAAGAAAACCACCTGAACAAATTGACGATCTAAAAACATGTATAGGAAATGACGAGCAACCTTTTTTCGCAATAAAAATTACAGTTGGCCGTTCTACATACGAGTATCCAAGTACAGTTCGGGACAGATAAAACAATGGAAGCACTATACCTCTACCACGATATTTTTTTAACGCTGTCGCTAGCGTCTGCGTCAATAAAATCTCATGGTTGACGTACTGTTGTTTGGCGACAGCATAAATTAAATAATATTTCTCTAAGGTATAACTAAATATTTTTTAGAGTTTAAAGCAGTTCTACCTGAAATAAAGTCAGTAATAAAGTCAGGTGCCAAGACTTCCGCAGTCTCTCCTTGAGACTATTTCCTTCTGCAAATGCCAAGCATTTGGAGATGGACGTTTCGATGATTTGTTTTTTTTTAGTCTCTCTGTTAGTTACCTATAAACTAGTTGTTCGCTGCGAACACAGACCTCGCGAATTATACTCAATAAAGTTTAGCCACAAAAATAAAAATAAAACTTCCCATCATTTACTGGGACCATATTTAAGATATTCTGAACCCAAAAGTTTCATACACCAGGGAGAGATTTATCGTAATCCTTTGTCAGATGCTCTTAGGCATTTTGAAAAATCTGACAGTGTCAGCCACTAAAACACCTCTGACCATGTTTCTGTTCATCCCGAAGATCAGAAGGCAGTCGCTCTATGGGAATAACCAGTACTGCCAAATCTAGGAACACGATTAACAGCATACCTTATGTTCCGAAGCGTAAGCCCAAGACGCGATTGGTGGACGCTTGGACGAAGAAGATAAATATAAGTTTAATTAACATACAATTAACCTCTCTAACACCAGGGTGTAAACTATCGATTGGCCATTGGAGTTTAAGCTACATGGATATTACCCAAGTAAGACTGACCCAAAACAGCATTTTAATGGTCCGCGTAAATTGATTTCGTTGTAATATGGGGTCGATTAGCCTTAGAAAACATTTATTTATTTTTTAACCTATATTGTCCCACTGCTGGGCAAAGGTCTCCCCCAAGTCCTTCCAAACCTCTCTCTGTTCCGCTACCTCTGACCACCTAGCCTCGAATCTCCCCAAGTCATCGCTCCAGCGCAACCTCGGTCTTCCTCTCTTTCGCCAGCCACCCACAGGGCGCCATTTAGTGGATATTTGAGCCCAACGATTGTTATCCATGCGGCAGACGTGACCCGCCCAATCCCATTTAAGTTTGGCAGCTTTGCGTCCCACATCGGCGATTCCTGTCCTGGAACGAAGTTTTGCGTTTCTTATCCTATCACGCCTTGTGACACCTAAAACACTTCGTTCCATTGCTCTCTGGCAAATCTTGAGTTTGGACTTTAGAACCTCAGGTAATGACCACGTCTGGGCGCCATATGTAAGAACGGGCAATACGCACATGTCGATAAGCTGACGTTTTAACGATATGGGCAGACTGCCTTTCTTATGTGATTTCATAGACCAGAAGCTCCTCCAGGCATTTGCTAAAAAACATAAACAAAAATATTTTAAGATCAAGAAAGTGAATTTAAAAATATGAAAGATCAATAATGTTGAATTGAATTTATTTGGATGATTGTATTATCGTTCTTTCATATGTCAGTCACACTGACTTTCTACGAATTAATGATTTTTTATATTTTCACGATTGTTACACATTACTATACTATTTTTAATAATTTCAGCTGCTGTTGTTAAAGGGGTTATTAATTTAGTATGAATATAGTTAAAGACCCGGGGTCAAACATAGGCTACTTTTTGACGCATGCGGAGCTGCGGGAAACAGCTAGTTATTAATATTAATCCATACATCGTACATATTTTTTTTAGAAATCACCTTACAGGGGAAAAGTTTGTGAATACCAATATTTACCATAAGGTATGGGATATTTACGAGTATATTACTTTTCCTTGCTATGGGATGTTGAACATTTATTGAAAAATGTGTAAGGAGAAATAAGCACAACGCCTAGACCGGGGCTAATAATAGAAGGACATAATTTCCCCTTGTTCTTGTTTGTTGTAATTCATTCTTCAATTTAATTCGCATTTTTCCATGTAATTAGTGTATCATCTTCTCAACACTTTTTACGGTTCCGTAGTAAACACAAGGAACCCTTATAGTTTCATCATATTTGTCCGTCTGTTCTACGTTTTTCTCAGAGACTATTAGACCTAGTGAGCTAAAATTTGCTATGCCTATGCATATTACTCACGCGGAGCGAACTGTGAGATAAAAATATGAGAAAAAAAATGTTTTAGTGTACCTTCCCTACATGTAAAGTGGGGTTGAAATTTTTTTTTCTACTTTCTATTTGTGTGGGGTATCATTTAATATGTATGTAAAGAATATTATGAGTACTCTCAGAGTGTTTTTCGATTAACGCTTTCGTTTATGAGATATTCAGCTTTAACGTTGAAATATAAATCAGAGGTGAGTGTCCCCAACCTCTTTTGGGAAAACCGTTGGATTTGGTCACCTGAAAAAATTCATGACAGTAGTAAATATAATAAATTTCAAAGGAAAATTATCATTGCCGTAAGGCTTATAATAGTTTACAAGTAATAATTGATTGATTAAAAAAAATTTAAAATTCCAATCCATTGAAATAAGCGTCTCACTTAAGCAGATAATTGACATATTTTGACATTTCCGATATCAAGATAGCGCTATTTATGAAACTTGCCGTGATTTCGTTTCAGATTTGTTTTAACATGAAAATTTTATTGTAGGTTTTATAACCAAGACTATTTGGGACCATTCACACTCTTAGCAGGCCCTTCAGGTACCATACCGTCGGCCCTATGGCATCGAACGTTTGTGCCAGTCGGCGAGTTTGCATTGCTCTAATTGCTTCAAATTTGAAGCTTGTATCTATGTTTAATATAATACAAAAAGTTTTGCAAAAGTACAATTATTTAGTATAAAATTTAATTTTCATACTATTTTAACCAAATGTATTTCGCCCGAGGTTCATCTTTAGTTGTCTTTTGTCGATAAGGCTGTAACTAATTATTAGATTATATCACTATTAAATTCTTATTCGTCTTCGTCCGTGTTTTCCAGTTGCGTCCTCAGCTTACAATTCAGAGCTGAAACTTTACTCGAGATGGACCTTGATTTTGGCGTTGGTTACTACAATGGAGCGACTGCTGTGCTGTGCGTGCGAATGCTGTGTGACCTCCATAACGCTTTTTACTCGAAAATCAGACCAACAGGAACATGGGTGTCCAAAACTGTCAAATTTATCAGACTGCCTAAAGGCTTCTGACGCAGCATAATGATTGTTATCTATCGACAACACCAAATGACTTAACGTGCCTTCTGAAGCACGGAGGAGATCGAGATAGAATATGCCACTAATGGTGACCAATCCAATACGGGTCGAGTGGCGTCTCGCCGTCGTTTGACACGCTAATGAGCTACTCGTACTTCGGATACGCGCGCCACGCTCGGTTCGAGCTTCTTGTTGTATCTCTTAAAGGACGTTATGTAGGTGTGCTTTAAGTTTAGATTCTTTATTATTGGGACTACTACTACGGAACATTGCGCGTGACTTGACACGGCACTTGACCACTTATTCTAATTGTTTTTCGCCCTTCAACTGCGCGGAAATCATATTTCGTTCTTCGGCTGCCTGACACGATTTTTTACGTTAAATACAAAAAATCGCGGTAAGATCATAGTGCAAAGATCCTACTCGTATGCAGCTACGAAGTCCAATTTCCATACATACTAAAGTCCACATAATCAAATAATAAACATCTACTTTTATTGTTCGATTAAATTCTTTGGCGGCTTAGTGTAATTACTTTTTGGCGAGAGAGACACTTGAGTAATACTCCAATTGTTCAGAAGGAATGGAATGCTTTATTTACTTTTTTTTTGACATGACCTACAATTTTAGCTCCTGTGAGCTTTTAAATTTACAGCGGGACAGTTTGAGGCGAGGGCTGTTAACCCTCAGCCTTTTCGGCAAATGCGCAAGGGGCTCCCAGTTGGGACGAACCTCGGCCATGGGCTTTGCCTTTATCAAGCGAGCGATGCAAACTCGCGAGCGGTAGCAAACGCTCAATGCCATAAGGGCCGATACTATTGTGCCTGAAGGGCCTACTAAGAACCTATCGGTGGCGTGAAGCGCCCTGGTACATTTCGGTACCTGGAAAACGAGCTACTGTTCCTACTACGTCGTACTCGCCGGCGAGTACGGTTGTATGAACCTATTGAAAATCCCGGACTCCGGCCAGTCTGGAGATTTTCAAGGGATTTGTTGGCCACCGTGATGGGGTCGTCTGGGTCAAAGAGAACATTCCTCGGGCGTCTGTGCCGCAGGGGGGCATCTCTGATCGGGCTGTAGTCTGCTGCCTGCACAACTAACGGGTTGGGATGGGAAGGGCACCTCTCAAAGTAACGTTGTGACGTTTCTTTGATGTAGCGCTTCATGGACGGAAGTTCTAGGTCTCTGTGTAGGTCACGAGTGCGCAGTCCCGGGGGTGATCCCGTGGCTCTGCGTGTGAACCTATTCTGAATTAATTGAAGCCTATTTAGGAGGGATGGGGCCGCGTGTGCGAAAATCACGCTGGCGTAAGTCATGACAGGTCTGATGCTTAGCTTGTAGAGAGCAGTGGCGAAGCCTCCATAGAACACGATTCCCACCGGCTTACCTTGGCTAATCTCTAATATATACATATTTTTAATTATTGATAATAATAGCTTATCCCAGCTTATTACTCTTCCACGAAAATGTATACACTATACCGCTATTGTTCTTAGCTATACCCATATACCTACTTATATGACACTGTCATAAAATGTAAGCCGACGACTGACGGCCTTACCGGTAATACGGAAACTAAGGAGTCTAATTATCGCAAGCGACACAATTACATTGAGCGCTTTGTAAAAAGTATTCTTCAATACGCTGGATACAAAATACGCAATGTATTTGAAATCGCGCATACGCACACACACACGATTTAGCAATGGTAAGACGCAATCCGCGCCGAGTACACGCCAAGTGAAGTCGCTCAAGATATCGGGAATCCAAATATTTCCAATGTATGAAATTGACACACACATACATGTCACTACTACATGAAAAGTATTCGTTGATATTGTTAAATGATAACCCGATTTAAGATAGCCTACCAAACTCTTTATAGGTCCTTTCGTATCACTAGAAAAGTTTTCGTCCAATTAGCGCTGCCGCAGCAGGCCGGCCATTGGCCGCCCTGCTGCGGCCGCCGGCCAATTGTCTTTCTAATTCGGATAATCGGACGGATTGTCACTATGTCACTTCACTTATTATGCGCGCATTTGCACGGATTAATTTTATGCTAATTGATTTAATGTGATAAGTGATTAGATTGTGGTATATAGCTTAAAAGAATCGAAATTAGTGAAGTTTAACACAGGCTGTTGTGTATTCTGATATAGTGTTTGTTTTGTTTCATCGTAAAGGTTGGTTTGTTTCATTTTGTTTTATGTCGTTGTTGTTGTTAGGCGAGAAATGGCGGCATTAGTTCAAATAGATTGTTGTCTTACAGATTACTTATTGAATGAATCAACTTCGTTCTCAAAACAATCGTTCAATTAACCTTGGACGGGGTCGTCCCGATATAAAAATTGATTATAAGCGTAAGGATGGGTTTTTCAAACATTTTCACAGTTCGATGTATGATAAATACAATTGGATAACAGGCAGTTGCAAATTAAATAAGTTATTTTGCTTTCCATGTCTGCTGTTTTCCGATACAAATAGTGCTTGGAATAAAATGGGTTTCTCAGACATAAATAATTTGACCAATTCGGCTAGAAAACATAGTCAAACTGAAAAACATTTACGCAGTTGTTTATTGTTACACGATTTTGGAAATAGTAGAATAGAATCATTTCTCGGCAATAATTTTGAAGCCCACAATCGTAAAGTAGAGCGTAATCGAAACTTAATGAAACGTTTAATAGACACTGTTGTTCTTCTTGGAAAACAAGAGTTATCTTTCCGCGGGCATAAAGAAAACCTAAATTCAGATAATCGTGGCAACTATATAGAAACATTGTTTTATTTGAGTATCTAAGTACGACAGCGTTATAGAAACCCATTTTGAACAATGTTCATCTACTTCACACTCCGTGTTTACCGGGCTATCAGGTGACATTCAAAATGATCTTATACAGTGCACCGCGGCAGTAATTCTAGACGAGATTAAGTGTGAAATTAACCAAGCCAAATTCGTTTCAGTCATGATTGACGAAACCCCGGATGTCAGTCATAGGGAACAGTTGTCTGTCATATTTCGTTATTTGACTGAAAATGGTCTGGAAGAAAGATTTGCAGGTTTTTACGACGTAAGCGAAAGCCGGACAGCGACTGTATTAGCAAATCAGTTGCTCGAAATTCTTGAACAATATCGCTGTAAAGACAAACTAATCGGTCAGACATACGACGGTGCGGCGGTTATGTCAGGAGAACGCGGAGGCGTTCAAGCGATAGTAAGGACTCAATGTCCTCTCGCGCGTTTCGTACCGTGTTATGCCCACATCTTAAATTTGGTTTTAAGCAAATCCTTGGAAAATATTTCGGAATTAAAATTAATTTTTGGTCATATCAATGGAATTGTTAGGTTTTTCAATAAATCGTCGAAGCGTTCAAATCTTTTAAAACAGTTTTCCAACCGTCGTATGCCTGGAGTAGCCGAAACGCGGTGGCATTATCATTCGCGCATTATTAATGTCATATTTAATTGCAGGTTAGATATGATTGAAACTTTTAATCATATAATAGATGATCCCCAATCGTGGGATGTCGATTCTGTATCCATGTCGGAGTCGTTTGTAACTAAATTGGAAGATATGCAATTTTGTTTCCTTTTGCATGTTTTTTCGGAGATTTTTGCCAGAACAGACATTCTATTTGCTTTGCTACAAAGTAAACAAGTCGACATCGAAATCTCCATTAGAGAAATTAATGCCTTTCAATCTTGGATGTCAGAAGATTTTTTAAATCAGTTTGATTTTATTTTCAGTAGTATTCAGGAATATTGTGAACCACCACGACGACGCCGGCGGCTGGACACAGAAATTGACTTGAAAACACAATACAAGCGTTTATTCGTTGAAATAATAGATAACATTAAAAGCCAAATAAATACCCGTTATTCTTCGTTTCAAAACTTAACTTTTCTCGATTTAGTCAACAAGTCGAAATAAGCGAGTTATCGTAGTAGATTTCCCGAGGAAAGCGTGTCTGCTTTGATAGTCGAATTCCCAAACATGTTTGATTTTAACGCATTAAAAAACGAATTAAAAGTTTTATATAGTACTGCATCAATTAATAATTTAGATGTGTATGAACTTTATTATATCTTTTTAAGTCCGCGTTGAATGAAGCTTTTCCGCAGCTTTTAATTTTATGTCAAATTATTTTGACTCTTCCTGTATCGGTGGCTTCCGCTGAAAGGTCGTTTTCGGCATTAAAGCGAATTCATACCTATACACGGAACAGCCAAAGTGAAGCGAGATTGTCAAATCTGGGAGTAATTTCAATTGAAAAACACCTTTTGTTAAAATTGCAACAGAAAAGCCACTTTTATGACAAAGTTCTGGCTCATTTCGTAAAGAAAAATCGTAGGATCATGTTAGAATATAAATAATAAATGATTTTATAGTAACTTCTTCGGGTTTTAGAATCACTGTCACTTCACTACGCTTTCCGCTGTCTGTGTGTATGTATAATAGGTATGTATGCTGAGATTTTTAAAACTACGCAACAGATTTTGACGCTTTTTTTATACATAACGATTAAAGTACGGGCTAAGTTATACGACGACAACAGAAGACAAGTAACAAAATGAAACAAACGGTATTTCTTATAGATAGATATTTCACTTATTTTGGTTTTTGTTTTTCTATATATTTATAATCTCCGTGCGAGTGACGTGTGCTTTAAACGGCTTTTTTCAAAGCCACTTTTATCATACTCGACATGCACTGTTTATATCATACCTGTGATGTCTTGTATGGTGAAGGTGGTGAAGACTAACAACACCCAGCAAGCATGATCTGTCGCATGAAAAAACAACGCAACACAGGCAAAGCACAATACCTAACATTTCGTCGTACTCAGTTATGGGAAAGGAAGGTTCTCACAGTCTTTTAAGGTATTTAGGTAATTTATTTCATGTTTTTTTTTACAAATGTTAAGTTTTGATTATTTACGCGTCGGCCGTTTTTTGCTCGGGCTTTACCTCTCTTTTTTTCACCCCACGCCACTGAGAGTCAGCTTATTTCTAAGCGACATCTTTACGTTGCTGATCATAGGTGAGAGTCTGCCGAGATAGAAGGCTGCTCCATTGCGAACTTTTTGGATGTGAGGTCCAAACGTCATCTTGCTGTCAAAAATTACGCCCAGGTACTTTGCTTGGTTTACCCATGGAATGGGCTTGCCAAACATCGTTACCGTCTTTAGGAGCGAGAAGGTACTCCATGGAGGAGGGCGTGTTGCACCGCGTGAATCCTTTGAGAAGAACACGGCTGCGCTCTTTTCTGGATTCACTTCGATGCGCCACTTTCGGAACCAAGCGCCGAGGGAATCGACTGCTTGTTGGAGGCGTTGGGAAATGATGTCTTTCCGATTGTGGGACGTGTACAGCGCAGCGGGGTACGTCGTTGGTGTACAACGAGTATAGGGTCGGGGAAAGCACGGAGCCTTGCGGGACTCCGGCTCTTAGGGGTCTGGGACTAGAGAGCGTACCCTCAACTTTGTAGCGGAAAGATCTGTTCGACAAGAAGTCCCGTATGATGCGCACGAGACTGTCCGGCAGGCCCATTATGGCCAGCTTGGCTACCAAGCCAACATGCCAGACTTTGTCGAAAGCTTTCGCTACATCGAAGAAGAGTGCTCCTGTGGGTCTTCCGCGACGACGGTTGCCTAGGATGTGTTCGGTTAGGCGGTGCAGTTGGTTCACGCAAGAGTGTTTTGCACGAAAGCCCATTTGCTCGTTGGGAATCAGATTCATGGATTCAATGTAATCCTTGAGTCTGGCTGAAATGATTCTCTCGTATATCTTACCGATGCAGTTCAGGAGACTGATCGGCCGATATGAGGACGGGTTTTTCAGGTCTTTGCCTGGTTTGGGGATGCCTATTACTGTTGCTTGTTTCCAGGCGTCTGGAAACGTGCAATTTGCTAGGCAAGCATTGAAGATGCTCACTAACAGCAGTAGTAGGGTCTGAGGGAGGCATTTGAGTAGGCCATTGGATACCCCGTCAGCATCGGCAGCTTTTCGGGGTTTAAGGGACTTAATGATCGATTGTACCTCTTCAATCGTCGTCGGGGGGATTGCGATAACGGGAGGGCTCGATGCAGAGGACGGATGTTCTCTGCATGAGTTTCCATCCGTTCTACGTGTTCGGGATCTACTGGCTCACGACTAGGAGAGCATTGACTCTCCAGGCTGTCTGCGAGGCATTCAGCTTTTTCGTCATCATCAAAAGCGATGGAGCCGTCTGGTCTGTTAAGAGGAGGAGTAAAAGATATCTGATCGCACTTCAGGCTTCGAGCCACACGCCAGTAAGTGACATGTGACGGTTTAAGTTCTGAGAGGAATTCGCCCCACCGTTCGTCCCTTAGTTCCTTCATTCGCTCCTAACTCGACGTTGTAAGTAACGAAGTCTGGAACGGGCTTCATCGGTGGGGTATAGGTCGTGAACTCTTGTCGCGGCGTTCTTCTCCGTCAGCAACCTCCTTGCGTCATCAGGCAGTTCAAATCTGTGGTTAGGATCCACGGAAGGGACTTGCCTGGAGCAGTCCTTGACGGCTGCTTGCAAGTGGTTGGTGAGTGACGAGATCGCCAAGTCTGTCTGTTCGGTGGACGTTATCCTGTCAGGGATAGCGTCCAAGTCCGGGGAGGATTGGTCGAGTACTCTTGCGAGTTTCTTCCAGTCTGTTTGTATTCTAGTATGGGCGGGACGCCCATTGTCTGTTTGTCCTAGTTGTAGGAGGACCGGTCTGTGGTCCGAATTCAGGTCTGAATGCACCTCTATAGAACACACTTGAAGGGTGATATTCTTTAGTAGGGCAAAGTCCAGGACACTGGGATTTTGATCATCCACAATTGGGTATCGGGTCGGACCCAGGGGCGCTATGACGTCGAAATATAGAGTCTCTTCGAGCCTCTGTAGGATTTCTCCGTTCGTCGAGTTGTTCAGCGAATTCCACCTGGTGTGTTTGCTATTGAAGTCGCCAGCCAGAATGGTAGCGTTTCCCATAGCAAACAGGGCTTGGAGGTCACTCTCAAGCAGAGATTTGGAGGGACTGAGGTAAATGGATGCGATATTGATTGGCGAGTGGCCAGTCATCGCTAGGCGGAGTATTGAACATTCCATGTTCGTTAGATATGGCGGATCTAGTTGGCAGCAGTGTAGGGACCTCTTGTGATAGATTACCGTTCCGCCTTTCGGCCTGCCTAATCTATCATTGCGAATGATGTTGTAGTTCGCAATTTTGGGGTCCCTATGAGCGGGCTTCAGGAAGGTCTCCTGTACGAGGAGTATGTCCACCTGATGTTGGGTAAGGTACTGAGCGATTTCAGTCCTTTGGTCGCGGAGGGTTCCATTGGCATTGTAAAATGCTAAGGTCAGCGATCGGGTCGGTCGTCCTCTTAGCTGAGGGAAGACTTTATTTACAAAATTGACACGTATTTATACAAAATTATTTACATGCAAACATTACAAGTGTGAATTTTTGTTGCAATATGATAACCAATCATAAGTTAGTATTCCAGTTTACGTCCATATTTGGTGGCGCATTTTGACGATGGTCCGCGCGGGGAGCGCGGGACGAACTGGATACCGCGTGACGTGCTTGGCCGTTCCAATAAAACTAGCTCGCGCAATCTCGCAGTCCCCCAGACCCCTAAGAGCCGGAGTCCCGCAAGGCTCCGTGCTTTCCCCGACCCTATACTCGTTGTACACCAACGATGTACCCCGCACCCCGCACGTGGAGTTGGCTCTATTCGCTGACGACACTGCGCTATACACGTCCAGTCATGGAAAAGACATCATTTCCAATCGACTGCAACAAGCGGCCGATGCCCTCGGAGCATGGTTCAGGAAGTGGCGCATCGAGGTGAATCCGGAAAAGAGCGCAGCAGTGTTCTTTTCCAAAGATTCATACGGTGCAACACGTCCACCAGCATGGAGTACGGTCTCGCTCTTAAAAACGATATCTATGTTTGGTAAACCCATTCCATGGGTGAACTAAACAAAGTATCTGGGCGTTATCTTTGACAGCAAGATGACCTTTGGAGCACACATCCAAAGAGTTCGCAACAGAGCTGCATTCTATCTAGGCAGACTCTCTCCCATGATCAGCAATGTAAAATTGTCGCTTAGAAATAAGCTGACACTTTACAAGCCAGCCATCCGCCCTGTCATGACATACGCGAGCGTTATCTTCTCACATGCAGCTCCATCTCTTCTGAACAAGTTCCAACTCATCCAGAATAGGTTCGCACGCAGAGCCACGGGATCGCCCCCGGGCCTGCGTACACGCGACCTACATAGGGACCTTGAGCTTCCATCCATTTCGAGATATCTCAAAGAAACGTCTCAACGTTACTTTGAGAAATGTCCAACCCATCCGAACCCGTTAGTTGTGCGGGCTGCCAACTACAGCCCGGCGAAAAATGTCCCTCTGCGGCACAGACGCCCGAGGAATGTTCTCTTTGACCCTGACGATCCCATTACGGTGGCGAACCTTCCCTTCTAAAACCCCTCGACTCAACGGAGTCCTGGGTTTTCCATAGGAACATATAACCGCACCCGCCGGCGAGTGCGACGTAGTAGGAACAGTAGACAGTTTACCAGGTACCAGAATGTACCAGGGCGCTTCACGCCACCGATAGGTTCTCAGTAGGCCCTTCTGGCACAATAGTGTCGGCCCTTATGGCATTGAGCGTTTGCTACCGCTCGCGAGTTTGCATCGCTCGCTTGATCAAAGGCAAAGCCCATGGCCGAGGTTCGTCCCAACTGGGAGACCCTTGTGCATTTGCCGAAAAGGCTGAGTGGTTAATAGCCCTCGCCTCAAACTGTCCCGCTGTAAATTTAAAAGCTCACAGGAGCTAAAATTGTAGGTCATGTCAAAAAAAAATAAAAAAATCTCGCAGTCCTTTTCGACGGCGGCGCTCGGAACGGTGCGGATGTGCGCACAGCTTGCGGCGTGCGGCGAGCGGCGAGTTTCCACGTGTTGTGATGTGAAGTGTTCATCCACGAACTGATGAAGAGTGAAGACCGATGTGATGTGCTGCTTGAAGTGAAGAGTCGTGTGCTGTGCTATTCTTGTTTCTTGACAACGACGTGTGATAAGCTCCGTACAACACGTGCATGTTCAACCAATCTTGTTTCTATGACAACTCGCCGTTTCTTTGACAATGAGTCGCCATAAATAAAATGCTTGCATGATGTGTGTGTTGTTTTCTTTCTTGGTATCCTTAAAAGAGTTCTTCTTAGAGCTGGTACTTTTAACTGTTTCTAAAGGTTGTTCTATCAAAGTATTTTCTGCATGTGATGGTAAGGTATCTTGATTTGTACTTTAAGGTAAGGTAATTAGGTAAGTACAAAGGTGTAGCCACAACTTATATAGTTCCAAAATATAATGTTTTAATTCAGAAAAAGCGTTGTCCTTTGTTTTTAGGTTGTTTATAAAAATAGCAACTATCTATAGAGTATTACTAAATAGTCATACACTAAGTATTGGTCCTCAAATATAATAAACTAGCTGTTTCCCGCAGCTCCGCCTGCGTCAAAAAGTAGACTATGTTTGACCCTGGGCCTACAACTATATTCATACCAAATTGCATCAAAATCCGTTCAGCGGTTTGGCCGTGAAAACGATACAGACAGACAGACTTTCGCATTTACAATATACTAGCTTTTTCCCGCAGCTCCGCCTGCATCTTCAAGTAGTCTATGTTTGACCCCGGGTCTTCAACTATATTCATACCAAATTTCATCAATATCCGTTCAGCGGTTTGGCCGTGAAAACGTAACAGACAGGCAGACAGACTTCGCATTTATAATATTAATATGGATAGTAGGATTTTAGGATTTAGGAAGTATGGATTTTCTCGCTTTACCGATCACACCTTCACTCTTCACAAGTCGACGTAATTTCTCCAGCCCCCTTGGTCCACTAGAGGCATTTGCGTTTTATACTTTACATAAAATACGGGACCTAAGACCATAGATGAACGTTTTATCAACTTGCATAGACTATAACTTACACAGACTCAGACTAACTTTCATTAAGCCACAGGGATTATCAAATGTAATGATGCCACCATAGATTAATAATTGGTCTCGCGCGCTCGAATAGATACCGCGCTGTGAAGTAAAATCAATTTCCAGAATGCGACCACTTAATAGGAAAGTGTGTGTAAAACAATGTGCAAAGACGCACACTAGCGTGGTGTTGCCAGATACTTGACTGGTGCCCGACCAATGGGAAAATTATTAATTGCTGCGGTCTTGTTACGTATTTTTAAAACGTAGCTCAGAAAAACCTTTAAAATGAAATTAAAATAAAACTGGCCAATTGTGAGTCGGCTCGCATGTACATGGTTCTGTACTATTTTTTATTTTTCTCCATTTGGACCTCCTAAACAAATTTAATATTATCTCATAGGTTTTCCTGTAATTTATGAATCGAAATTCTGGAATCGATAGTTTCGGAGATAAGGTAGGGGAAATGGTTAGTTTTTGTCTACTTTATTTTATAATTCTAATATAGAATCCTAAAATTGCAAAAAAACTTTCTTTTGATTTATTATTACACAGTACAGTATGTTAAACGTTACTTTAATTTTCTATTTAGCTTGGAGCTAATTGATTACTGACCTCTTTTTAGTTGTAACCCGGGTTTAAATACATATAAATAAATAGACATACACATCCTATTAATATTATAAACGCGAAAGTTTGTAAGTATGGATGGATGTTTGTTACTCTTTCACAACTAAACCGCTGAATTGATTTTCATGAAATTTGGTACGGATATAGTTCAAGACACGGAACAAACATAGGCTACCTTTTGACGCAGGCGGAGCTGCGGTAAACATCTTGTACATACGAGTAGATATTATCATGGCCTTTTTCCATACACTTTGTTGTCGCGATTGTTACCTGCGAACTGCTACCAATAATGCTGCAATGTGTTTGAAACGTTTGGTGTCAAAAAATAAGTAATATATACGCGATAAAAACCGTATTAAACGATTTAATTTAATGGTTATAAACTGTCATAGCTCCCCGTGCTAAGTTTCTGTAAAACCTGTGATTATAATTCACATACATGGGACAAAAACACAATAACTAGATTCCTCAAACCGGTTGGCCCACATTACAAGTCTCTACAACGCACTAGTGGCTATCAAATCAAAGTGCCTCTCTCGGTCCAAAGTCCGCTTTCGGTGCTAAAGTTCACACAAACATTGCACCATGTCGCAAACTAATCTTTAAAATCTAGATCTTTAACTGTTAGCGAAATGTACTAAGGTTATTTACAATGTTAGGTACATTGTAACAAGACAGATAAAATGATTGAGACAAATGAAAGTTTAATAGTTTTTTTGTTAAATTAATTGCATAGAAGCATTGATGGAAAAAAATATTTGTTTTGCTCCCGAATGATAAATACGGCACCTACGTATTATTTATTATTTACTCATTCATTCGTATCGAGTGGGTTACATGACCAATCGACCCTGTAAACCCTGATGTCAGAATTTTTCTGAACCGCCTTTCGGCCTCTGACGTTGTTACTTTAACGACCACCAAATGGCTGGAAGCATGGAATCATCATTATTATCAGACAAACAGGTGATTCAAGCCTGCAATATTCTAACTAAACTAGAAACAACTAAACAAAGAATGGTTCCCGTCGAAATCGAACCCACGATCTCCGGGTCAAAGGCAAACGTCTTAATCATTGAACCCCGGAGACAGTTATAATTATCTATTATTTAATCATGCATTTGTGCTAGTTCCTTAGTTCCTGTTATAAGTGGAATTCGCCACAAGTTGGACAAAGCCGAGGTGCGAGATTAAGACGTCCGTCTCAGAATCATATAGAATCATTATGTCGTCTCGTCTTTTGCGCAACCCACAGGAAGAGAAGGAGTCCATGCTAAAATGGTTCGAACACATTAAATTCTGTTTTTGTCTTCTCGGCTCATCTTGAAGAATTATAAATATTAGAATGTTAAAGCACCATGAGAAAACATCGAAAATGTTATACTTAAATTATTTAGGAACACCTGTGTATATTATTGAGTCATAAAATTTATTTTAAAATAACACAAAATAAAGCATCTGCGAATAAAACAAAATTAAGGAGGATAACTTGAGACAATAAACTGTCCACAACATAATTCAGAATCGAGTCAGAAGCATCTAACATCATCAATCGATTTTCGTAGAGTAAATACTAATGACAAAAAACAAGATATCCTATTTGGAAGGTCCATTACTCAATTTTTATCAGTTAGTCTAATACATTTTCAAGTATCATAATACAGGTATTGTTAACTTTAATAGTAAGCCCGTACCAAATACCTGTTTATTTTTGTAAAAAATTTAAATGAATAAATTATTTGACTTCAGTCTCCTTACTGATAAAGTAGTTTATCTACTATTGTGTTTACAGTTTAATCAACTGCGAGGCAGCTAAATAAATATATTAGTATTCCGCAGACGGTCGACCACACGAGTTCCGTGTGTTTCGCTCGAGTTGACGATCAATTTTATATGATATCACTATGATAGTTATTCTACTTGTTTTCGCCGCAGTCGCGTTTTATTTATACGCAAGTCGTAATTACAATTACTGGAGCAAGAGGAATGTCAAACATGACCCTCCCGTGCCTCCATTTGGAACCCATTTCCGAAATGCATTCGGTTTACAAAGTCTCGCCGACGTATCTCAAGAGCTATACAGAAAGTATCCGAATGAAAAGGTCGTAGGCTACTACAGATGGAGCACGCCGGAACTGATCATCAAGGATCCAGATATTGTGAAGAGAATTCTTAATACGGATTTTACCAATTTTTATATGCGAGGCATGTCGAGGAACCCGAAAGTTGATAGAATATTGCTAAATCCGTTCCACGCGGACGGAGATAATTGGAGGCTGCTCCGACAGA
This sequence comes from Euzophera pinguis, assembly GCA_947363495.1. NCBI lineage: Eukaryota > Metazoa > Arthropoda > Insecta > Lepidoptera > Pyralidae > Euzophera > Euzophera pinguis. The sequence goes on from OX376158.1 coordinate 3,374,561, forward strand.
GGCTGACGCCGGCTTTCACCACTGCTAAGCTGAAGAACATGTTCCCTTTGGTTGTCAAATGTACTGAAAAACTTAACTCTTTGGGAGACGACATTGTTGCCCGCGGAGGTGACTGCGACATTAGAGAAATGATGGCCAGATTCACCACCGAATTCATTGGAGCGTGCGGCTTTGGCATCGAAATGGACACTATAAACAACGAAAAGTCACTCTTTAGAGAATTCGGCAAATTGATATTCCGCCGTACCGTCACAGATGTGACACGATTTGCAATCTGGGAAGCTATACCACTAGTTAGGAGTTTTTTACAAGTTTTGAATCCTAAAATTGAAGAGATTGCTACGGAAATTGTTAAAAATGTCAGAGAGAAAAGGCACGGAAAGCCTTCTGGCAGGAATGATTTCATCGATCTGTTATTAGAATTGGAATCTAAAGGGAAATTTACCGCAGAATCGATAGACAAGCGAAATCCAGATGGAACGCCAGTTATAGTTGACATGGAGATGAACCTGCCATGCATGGCCGCTCAAGTATTTATATTCTTTGCAGCCGGATTTGAAACCTCGTCATCAGCCACCAGCTACACATTACATGAACTTGCTTTCAATCCAGAAATTCAGGAAAGAATCCAGAGTGAAATAGATGAAGTATTGGCTGAATACGACAATAAACTGTGTTATGACGCTGTAGCGAAAATGTCTTTGTTGGATATGGCATTTAAAGAGGCTATGAGGATGTTCCCTTCTGTCGGTGTTGTTACAAGAGAATGCTCGAAACAGTGTACAATTCCTGAGCTGGACATTTTGGTAGATGTGGGAGTTAAAATTGTAATTCCCATACAAGCCATACAAAATGATGAGAAGTACTATGATAATCCAAGTGAGTTCAGGCCGGAAAGGTTTACACCGGAAGAAGGTAAAAAAAGGCAACCTTGTACGTACATGCCCTTTGGAGATGGACCTCGAATGTGTATAGGTAAGTACCTACTAGAAGTTATCTACTAGACTAAATAGTTTACATTTAGATGACCATTTGTGAATATAGCTGCTTCGCCATTTAGATGTTATTTTCATATTACCTGTTTTAAGATCAACAAAGAAAAAGTATTTTTCTATGGAGCATATATCCATACTAATATTATAAATGTTAAAGTCTGTTTGTCTGTCTGTTACGCTGAACGGATTTTGATGAAATTTGGTATGAATATAGTTGAAGACCCGGGAAAAAGCCAGTTAAACTATAAATAAAAAACAATTTATGTAATAATAATAAACAATGTATCCAGTCGAGTATTCAGTCATTATTCTTAATTTGTTTATAATGAGTCATCGTAAAGATAGATCTATATATTTACGACTATTTGTTTTGCAAATTAAATAATATAAGTTGTTATGTAGTATCACTGCTGTAAAATCAACCTACCTTTGTTGATTTTACAGCAGTTAGTTATCATAGTTTTCAGTGTTAAGTTTGTTTGGAAACCAGACAATTTTAAAAATTACGTTTTTTTATGTTACCTTCTTCAAGACTTGTACATCAAAGTTGAGAAACATTGTTAACTAAAATATGTTTAGGTAATATCTTATCGATAATAAAAGTCATCATTAACAACATAAAATAAAATAAAAATAGAAGTGTTTTTATTATTATTTTTTATTTGATCTTATGCTAAAAAATATTTAGCTCATTTGCAAACTGATTAATAAAAGCTGAAAATGGTTTGAACTTGGAAGATTGATAGGTAGAGAGACATCACCTGTGTTGTCCATCAACATCATTATGGTTTAGAATTTTAAATTAAACCTATTAACATATTGTATCGGCACGGCCTTGCTTGGACATTCATAATATAAACTCCAAACGGGTAGATAGTCTGGTATTGATATATTTAAAGTAGGTATGTATCTATGTAATGTGAAATTACGTATACTTTTTCTAAAACTGAGTAAATATATGATATGTTACAGTCAAGTTTATGGCGTTATTTGAACTAGAATATCTAATCTATAGTAGTAATTAAATGAAGCAGCCTTCCTAGCATTCAATGCCTGTGCATTTACGCTATGCCTGCAAATATTTCTCTTTTTTTTTTTTTACTTGTGGAAAAGACATTCGCCTACCATCCAGCCATGAACGGAAAGCTGGATGGTTAGGTGGGCCTTGAATAACCCACGGTGTCAAAAACGCCTACCGCAGTGACTTGAACAACCCACTCTAACTAAAAATACAACTACGAAAATCCATCAAAAACAATTTATTACAACTCCAGGTGCAGGTCTTATAACGAATGGACATTGGTCATTGTTTTATTTGTCTTTTTTCCAGGAGCCCGATTGGGTCAAATGCAGTCGTTAGCCGGGCTAGCAGCAGTTCTGCGTCGATTCTCAGTGGAACCCAACAAACAAACGAGGAGAAAACCACTCATCAACCCAAGGTCTAACGTTGTCCAAGGATTGCTGGGTGGACTCCCACTAAAGCTGAAACCGAGGAAAACCCATGCTGCTTAGACAAATAACATTCCTTTATTCTTAGTAGCCCCATCTAACATTGTCCGGTGACAACTGAGAATTCTCTTACGAATTGTCAACCAGGTTGTAATTTTGGCAGCTGTCCCCTTTCGATTCATGCTAGAGGAGGAAAATGGTAATTTTTCTTCTTAATGGTTACCCGAAATGACAATTCATACGATCTATATTCAATTCACATTCATTCCATACTTAATACACATCGATACTACTTTTAATAATAATCTATCTATATGATACAGTATTAAATGTAGATTATAAAGTCTTACTCACTTATCATAAAATATCGCTATACCTATATAAAAATATCTATGTATACATCATAGTTATTTTTAAAGTTTGTTTTAGCCATCAGGTGTATAAAATAAACGTTTATTTTAATTTTGCAACCAACTTTTTCCTGCGGCTTTGCACGCATACCCTCTTTAATCTCTAATTTTCCATTTAAATTTGGTCAGATACTCGCGCCTTTAGAGATTAAATCGAATGCGATATTTGTCAAAAAAAATGGCGCCACCATATTTTTTCGAGATATCATAAATTCGACAAATCTCTTAAATCTCTCAAAAGCTTAAGTGATAAATCCAACAGTTTTGTAACTCTAATCTTCGTTTACCTATATACCCGTTTTTCTTTATAAGTTTTGCGAGACACTCCAAATATTCTGTCATAATAATTATTCTTAATTTAAAAAAAAATCGCTTGAGGTACTTTTAGTCTTTATTCTGTGGAATAACGCCACAGCATTTCAAACAATCGACTAATTTCGGACTAATCATTTCGAGGGTACTCGTGTAGTCAGAGTTCGAAATATAATGGTCCTCAAGCCCAAAATCGCCATGGATAAAGGCGTTATCTTGCAGAAGCGCATAGAACCACATGTAATCCTGGGCTCTGATGAGTTTCTTGGAGGCTTCGAAAACAGCATCGAGTGCTCGTTGGCACACTATATCCTGGTAGTATGGGGTGTTGAACATGAGGTGCTTTATGTTGCAGCGGAAAACCTGATCAATGAAAAATTGTATGGTGAGTACCTATGACTTTACAATAGTGGCGCAGTTTGAAATTTTGTTCACTTCCGAAATCCGAAAAAAATTAATTGACTACTTTTTTACATATTAATTTAAAAACATAAAATAAAAAATACACAGAAAAATATTAATCGAAAATGCCGCCCCTGATAGTACCTGGCTCAAAGGTACCCATTATGCTGGCAGCATTGCCTCTTTGAATAGGAATGGAAATCCTTTGAGCCAGATATCACCCTGAGCGGCAGTCAAACCCACGATCAACTAAGCGGCGTCCTATCTCGGGAATAAAATTTTTAGCTTTAGAACACTAACTTTAACTACTTACTTTGTTAGACTTTTTAATAAAAAGTTAACCTGTTTAACTAGTTATTTTGGCAGGTGTTTAAAAAGTTTAAAAAACACCAGTCAAGTTTTTACAGTCTGGTGTAGGTACACTTCAACTATGAAGTGACTTACTAAAGTTATTTCGAAGGTGTTATCTACATAACTATGAATCCTGAGTGCTATTTTTTTTATACAATTTAGTAGGCAAACAGGCACGCGGTCCACCTGATGGTAAGTGGTTACCGCAACCTATGCACGCCTGCAATACCAGAAGTATCACGGGCGCGTTGCCGACCCTAAAGTAAAATAAATAAATAAATAACTCTTTATTGCACCAAATTGTAGAAAGTACATGAATATTATTATTAAGTATGGTACAAAGGCGGCCTTATCGCTAGAGCAATTTCTTCCAGGCAACCAACAGGTAGGACTTTATGATATGAAACAGGAAGGTAGGCGCAAATTAACAATTGGAAAAAGTGAAACATAAAACATAAAAGCATAACGTACCTATGCAGCACATACAAAAAAATATACCAATGTAAATATATGTGGTGCACATACACGCATGCATTACACAACGTAAATAAATATACATACTTATTTTTAAGCGTATCAATAAATTTATTTATTTATTTAATTAAAGTAGATATACACAACAGGTTACAATCAAAACAATTCAACAACGTAAGTAAGTTAACATTTTAAGCTAGACTGAAACCCAAAAACGTGCACACACAGCATGACAACTAATGTAAACACAGTTAAATACACAAAATATTTGGTATCAAAATTATAAAAACTCTAAAGCTAACAAATTAAATTTTACAAGCCTTACAACAGTAGGTTGTAATATGCAGGTACTATCTTAGTTTAAAGACAAAATGCAACATGTGGAAAAGTCAGTGGAGGACGCGCCTAACTTGATTTTTAAATGAGCTAGAGCTGGCAACTGCAAAAATGTCTATTGATACCTCGGCCAAATAAAGCTCATTGTATAAACGACACATACGAACAATTGGGTTAAAGTAGGAAGTGTTATTCCTATAGATCGCCAATACAAAAACCTTTCGACGAGTGCGAGTGAGATGTTTGGTATTAAAGTTCAAGTGATAAAAGGCTGGAAGACTCAATTTTAAAGTGTATGATTTTATGAAGATAAATAAGATCTTGTTGCTTTCGGCGACATTCCAATGAGGACATATGAAAATTCTGCAACCTGTCAACGTAAGAAGATAGTTGGCGACTACATCCGGCCCTATAGCACAGTATCCTTGTAAATTTCCTCTGAACACTCTCAATTCTGTCCGAATGTACCTGGTAATTGGGAGACCATATGACCGAACAGTACTCCAGACATGTTCTAACCAGACTATAGAAAAGGTACGTGAAAGTAGCTGATCTTTTAAAATGTTGCGTGGCCCTCGTTACAAACCCAAGCATCTGAAATCCCCTAGAAACGATGGCGTCATAGTGATCTCTAAAAGTCAAACCCTCATCAAATAACACGCCCAAATCCCTGACTACCGATAACCTCTTCAGGTTCTCGGAACCAATACTGTAATCAAAAGTGATTTTGTGTATCTTTTTCTTTGTAAATGAGATGGCATGACATTTATTGACACTTAGATACATATTGTTTCTTTGACACCAGTCTTTGAGCGAATTTAGATCATTCTGAAGAGCGAGACAATCAGTAGTATCTCTAATAATATTGAATACTTTGAGATCATCCGCGTACAGGAGACACGGACAATGTAAGTGATCAACAAGATCATCTATGAACGCCAAGAACAGTAGGGGGCCCAGATGAGAGCCCTGTGGCACGCCAGAGGTAACATTGACAGGTGCGGATATGTACCCTTTCAATGTAACTAGTTGAGGTTGAGTTAAGAAGGTTGCCATGGAAACCAAAGCGGAAACTAAGTTTAATACAGAGTAAACAGTGACTGACCTTATCGAACGCTTTCTTAAAATCAGTATATACGCAATCAACCTGACCTTTAGCTGCAAAAGACTGACACAAATAGTTTTTAAATTCTAGTAAATTCGTAGCTGTCGATTTGGCTTTCAAAAATCCATGCTGCTTTTCCGATAAAAGGGGCTTAATATAGTTGTAGATATGGTCATAGATGACACGCTCGAAAAGCCTAGCCATAATACTCAGAATGCTAACCGCTCTATAGTATGTATATATATAACCACTATATAATAAATGAACAATAACAAGTAATTTATTCACACCCCTTTTGAAAGCCCTCATGTTGTAGTGACTATTGACTGTTGTTGTAGTGTTGTATGTTGTAATATTTTTGAAAAGTATATAGCTGATCACTAGGCTGACAATATAGGTACACTGTAAAAATTAGCTGGTATTGAAAGAGTCAAACCTTATAACTGTAAGTAAAATTCAAAATCTTAACGTTCCTTTAAAAAAACTTTACAAATTTTAATTTTTATTTATTTACAAGTATCTATTTGTTGGTAAATTCATACTAATAGTTACTTACCTCGAATCCACAAATTACTAAAAGGCAATAGTTCTCATACCTATAGCCGAGTTTTTGAAGCTGATCTGCAAAATAATACACTTAAAAAAAATTATTTTCACTTGGTTTGACTCAACAAAAGAACCTCTTTAAACGATGGATGCAGGCCGCATCTAGCCGGTTATTTTGGAAACCATTATGAGGCCTACGTCCAACAGTGGACTGACTACGGCTGAAATGATGAAGAACCTCCTTCAGTATTATACCCTGTTAGCCTGCGCCGTATACGGGTAGCCTTTATTTTATAGGCTCGAGCCTAAATGAACTGCGAATTGGTGAGGAAAAATAAAGAAAATTGTAAAAATAAGGAGGTAGTCTACCCCACCAGATTCATATTCAGCTGTCAACAACTGATTTGCAAGGAGTTAGAACAAAGAAGGTTAGGGCAGATGAAGGCTTATGCCCATCAGTGATTAGCAGAAAGCTAATGATGATGAGTCTAATAGAGGTAGATCCAAGAAAACTACTGTTCCGACGTCCTGCCAAGTTCTCGTTGCCGATAAAGATCAAGATATTATTATTTTGTGAAGGAAGCCCAGTTTGAAGGAGCTACTAGCAAACCAGGGAAGTGTATCTCAAATTTGAGATGAGATTGAAGGAAATAAAAAAAAACATCATTCATTCCACCGCTGGACATAGATTCCCCGTGGATTTTTAGAAAGAATGTTATTATTGAAGTGGCCTACGTCCAGAAGGCTTATTTTTAAAATGTATGAAATTTATGTCGAATAAAAATCGTTCTATATCGAACAAAAATTATTTATTATATTTTCAGTACATAAAATAAATTAATTAATTAATTATTCGACTCACGGATTTTACGTGAATCACACTTTCAAAAATAGGGCTACAACGCTTGCCTGCGACCTTCTAAGATCTAATCTGCATCTCTAAACAAACCTCTGTGGTTTCGTGTAAGATATACTATTTGTTCGTTTCTATCCAAACTAATATTATAAATGCGAAAGTATGTCTGTCTGTCTGTCTGTTACGCTTTCACGGCCAAACCGCTGAACGGATTTTGATGAAATTTGGTATGAATATAGTTGAAGACCCGGGGTCAAACATTTACTGCTACTTTATGACGCAAGCAGAGCTAAGGGAAAAAGCTAGTCCTAAATATTTAAACTGTCTGTCGAAAAAATATATATTAAGGTTACCTCTTAGTCCAGCCAGTTTCTGAGGTTTATGAGAAACGGTGTGAAATGATTCATAAGGGCCGTAGTAAATTGTTACGCATTGTGACATTCTCAATTTTTCGTACAAAATGGAAATAATACATAAAATAAAATTGCAAATATATAAATATCTAGGTACCTATCTAACTAGAGACTATAAAAAAATTGTTCGACAGGTGTCAAGCGGAAACTTCATCTAAAGATAAAATCTTCATTTCCACGACAGCTGATTCTGTAAACATGGGCTGGCATCATTTAGAAAGGAACGTATTTATGCGGTTTTGTTGCTAGTTGGCTGCTTATGGGCACAGAGCATCGAAACTGTGTCGAAACCGCGCACTTTCTCTATTATCTAATAGACTATAATATAAAACCATGTCCAAGGGAAGTAATAAGTACCTATCGGTCTAGAACCCGATTTTTTAAATTAAATGACTAGTCCAAAAACGGTGAGTCCGATTTTCATTCGACACCGATTGTGCGAAACAACAACCCACAACAACAACAGGGACAACCCATCTAGGTAATAACCTAGATGGGTTGTCCTCTGGTTAAGGCAGAGTAACTTCGGTGGTATGACTAAAACAAAGCAAAGCAATGATGCTGCATCAAGTGGAAGTTTGCGGGATACTCAACTCCTCATCAACTTACAGCAGATGAAGCGTGTTTGGGCTTATATCTACGGTTTCCAAGTACAAGTGTTCAGTATATGATATCGTAGTGATATCATTTATCATTGTTCTGTATGTCTGTTTTATATCTAAATTGGGTTTTGTTATTTTTCAATTTACCTTTTTACCAGACAGAAATAATCCCATTATTTTTAAAGCAAGATAATAGAAGTCTTGCGCTTATCTACTTTTGAATTACGCAAAACAGTCTGATAACGTCTTCATTTTCAGTTTTTTAGATAACTCTAAAATATATATCAGTGCTGGACAGCTCCACTGATGCATAGTATAAATAATCATAGATTAAAAGACATGCAAATATTGTGAGCCTTTTTAATAATAGATCATTCATTTGGAATTATTGGTAGTCCACCAGGGGCGTTAGGGAAACAAAAGACAAATATAATTATTGTAGTCACATCGGTGTGATTACGGATCCATAAGAACTATTTCCTTAGATTAATAATTAGTCTCGCGCCCGCGGAGACCAATTATTAATCTATGGATATATTTCTTTTACTTAAGCAATTACCGCTTTGTATGTTATGACTTTTGAGAAAGAAACATAATTTTTCGATGCTCTTAGTTGTGACCAACTTTGCACACTTTACCATTATGTATTGGTATTACTTTCTACAAGTTAATATCACAACAATACAACTAAGTGCCTACTTAAAACACATACATCTATACAGTTACCTAAATTTGGGTAGTGCTGCAAAAATAACTTGACAACGCGAAAGTGACACTTCGCACAGAACAACCATGCATAGCTAGATAAAAAATGAGAGACAGTACTCATGGTAATCTATTTATTAACCTTAGTGGAACAAATACGGCAGCAGTCAAGACACGCGCTTAAGGGGGCATAAGATTCAAATTCGTACTTCTGCGGCCAGTGGTCTTTCAGACGATATTCGCCAAGGCTGAAGATGCGTTCATGGATTACTGTCAAGAAGAACAGATGGTTGCGTGCTCTGAGAAACTTGGTCGATGCCTCGATTACTGCTGCTACCGCTCTCTGACACACGGGGTCTAGGTAATATGGGGTGTTGAACTTGAGGTTCTTGACGTTGCAGCGAAAAACCTTAAAAATATTTAAGTACGTATTTTATTTTATGTTTTTCTCTAATGTAAATGCGAGTATTCCGAAGTTGTACCCCGGGCCCTAAAGACCCGCGGGGTATACTGACGGGGTAAAATGTATGGAAATACCAAGGAGTTGGGATAAGCCGCCATTGTTTATATTTCTTGTAGTTTTTTTATGTGTATTTGTTTCTTGATTGATATACAATGAAGAAATAACAAAGTTTAGTTTCTTTGTTATCTGTCGCTGAATAATAGGACAATATAGCAAGATGTAGGTTGCATTAGCTTTTTGGGGTTTCGTTCCTCTTTGATTTTTTCATTATAATAATATTACTAAATCTATATGTTTTTGGAACCTAGAGTGCTATTTTTGAAAAGTGTGACTCGAGCAAGGTCGGGGTGCCGAATAATTTGTGTTCGATGTTGAGTGATTTTTCGTTCGACGTATATGTCATGCATTCGAAAATAGGGCGCCTGTTCAATTGCTTTGTAATAAATTGTAGATACAAAACTATCGATTAATGCCGCTTAGCGGCTCGTTGATATTGTAGGTAATATAACGTATGATTAAGTGTTTTTCTCATGTAAGTGAATTGTATAAGTTCTTTTTGAGAAATAAATTTCTGAAACCTGAATAACATACTGCCCGGCTTTCGTAGTTTCTGACATTTTAATCAGCTCTCAAAAATTAGGTACTTACTTACGTAACAATTAGCATTCTAATAACTACAATCAAGTATTTACCTCGTGCCCGCACATTTCAAGCATACAATAGTTTTCGAATTTTTCTGGAACTAACTGCACTCTGTAGCCGATTGTCTGCAGTCTGTCTGCGATAAATAATGTTTTTTTAAGATGTAAGTAAGTATCTAGGGTAAATCAAGATTATGTCCCTATCTCTATTTAAGACTCTATTTAGAATAATTTTCATTCGCTATAATCGGTGAGTCGAACGATTTATTATACAGACATAAAACATATCGCGCATGGTCCAAACGTAGTCTAAGCTGAAGACGAGAGTAAAGGAAATCTGTCTTAATCTACTCTACCTAAGTAAGTATACATTACCTTTTAAACCCGTCAATTTCTCTGGTTTGTAAGCAACTGTGTAGAAGGAGTCGCAGGGTCCGTAGTGGATCTTAACGCAATTCGTTGAGGCCATTCTTTCTTTTGGCGGTCACCTATATGTGACCAAGATTTTGATTTTATTCGCTTAAACAAATGGGCCGACTGTTGACGATGTGCAATCATAAACTTAAATTATACCTACACAAAAAAATATTTCGATACTTTTCTCTATACAATCCTATTTATGATTTCTATGAAATTAATGTCAAGTAAGTAGGTACCTGCTTTTTTGCATTTGCTGTGAAAATTTAACTTTGGTTAAGGTGTAGGCAGAAACTATTCTTATTTACGAAATCCACATACAAATGTTGATTGCTACTTGCTAGCTGACTACCCCTAGTGGTTAGACTTAGCAAACCCTTGTATTAGTAAGCCTACTACTAAAACGTTAGTAAATATTCTCTTTGCCTACTAGATCTTCGACACATTCGTCAGATTCCTTTTTTATTAGTATTATAGCTGTTTTTGTTTTCAGACTAAAATGGAACTCCACGCTGGAAAGTATAATTTTAGGTTGATTTTGAAAATATCTAAGTAGTGACCCAAAACCTTAGATTAATAATTGGTCTCCGCGACGAGCGCGCGAGACCAATTATTAATCTAAGCCTAAAACAGTAGCACCCTGTGCTACATAATATTACCGATTGATTCTTACCTGTAATATAAATTATCAAAGAAGTATATACTTCACTATGCAAACTTATATGTAATTTTTAAAATAATACAAATACAAACATCGTAAAATATTGCAAAAATAATTAACAATCAATAATCATTATTGAACGATATACTTCCAAAAATTGTCAAGCAAATCTGAATTGTCAATTTTTTTTTAAGATGTCAATAGATTCTGTAGTCCCCGTCACGAGAGGATATAAAATAAGTAAACAAATGCTCAGGGGTTCGCAACATTTGAATAAAAGAAAAAATAGTATTTTGTGACATATTTTAATGTTTAGAGAGAATTTAGATTTGAGTGGTGTTAGATAATTCTGTTGATCACCCGCGCGGGTATTTCATAATTTATTAATTGTATTATTTTTCTGTCATTTATTTGTTTCAAAAGTGAAAAGATAAACTGTCACCAAAATTGATTCCACATAATCAAAAAAAATCTAAATATATCACTAAATGTATAACCTCGTCGTAGACTAAAATTTTAACAATTCTTGTAGACGAATACTGTAGAGTCTGTTGAAATACTACACAGGGAATTGAATAAAACAAGTATGATTTTAGATTCATTATATTGAAACAAGTTACAAGGCTCTCAAAGTTCAGTCCGCTAACAGTGCTAATATTATATACAGTTTTATTTCAGTCAAAACATATGCGAATGTGAACTGCTTCCGAACCGATGGTGTTACAGTCAAACAAACAATTGTCAGTAACCAAACTCACGAGTGCAAAACAGATATTCTAATCACAGAGCACGTGACGATTTTGAGATAAATTGGGCAACATGGTTGGTAAGAGAAAATAAATTGGTTTCTCTACTACAAAAACAAGTAAGTCGTGCGATGCCTCGCTGTCTTCGCTATTTATTCGAATTTGCAAAACTGCTAGCCAAAACTTTCTACCACATAGGTAGATAAAAACAATATATTGTAATTCGAAGCAATCCACAAACGCGTATCATCTGTTTGTTATCAATAATTTTGGACAATGACCTCCAATCCATTCCAAGATCTACGAGTACCTTGAAATCGATTAAACTTAGTCATTATTTTATCATTTCAAAAAGCCGTTTTCTTATATTCGTGTGTAATATACGCAACATTTGTGTTCAAATTAATTAACAGTACTATACAAACGGTGTCGTTGCTTATTACTCCATTATTTTCACATTAAGACGTAACTGGATCAAATGCAGTAGAAGTATGTCTATAAACAAATTGTATAATTTTATTTTACATTATATAAATGTTTATACATTGCACATTCGCAACAACAGTCACGATAAATATGACTTTTAACTACTTTATTTGGCGAAAATAAATCATTTCTCAACATTTATCTACATTATTTTTCTTGTTCGTCATTTACACGCCGATACGACTCTATTAGAACTATTTATTGGCATTAACACATTATTATTTCATACAATTTCTTTTAAAAATCCATAGTTCCATAGTACATGTATCCATAGTAAGACATTATTGTATAGAGAAGCTTAGGAAATAATGGCAGATGTTTATAAAATTTAAGCAAAATCGCAAATTAGTGATGTGCGACACAAATTCGTGAAAAAAAAAACTATTTTTTTCCGCCATTCGTGTTTACTCTGTCTTTATGTCAAAATGCGCCAAAAAATAGCCATTTCGAAGGAATTTGTCTCGCACGTTTGATTTGCCTTTATATATTTCGTCGACGCTAACAGAAAAACTAAATCATTGTTATGGCAATGACAGTCCAGGGAAAATATATGAATGTACTTTTTATTGCCTAAAATAGAAACTAGTTTTGAATAGTAGCTCCAAAAAATCAAAATGTGTATGACTTATTCTTTCCTTTTACATTCATCCATTTCGATTTTGCCGCTACCTTTCTACTAAATTAACTCTCTAACGGCAAAGTACTTAGAAAATGTCTTATCATATAAAAAAACCGTCTATTAAGTCCATGTTAGCTAAAATGTGTTTCGTCTCGTTCTTTCATTTTAAATATCGATAGGAGGGAATGGGATAGAACATATTTAACATTGGCTTAACAAACGTTTTATATTACGGATGTCAATCTAAATAAGTTAGACAAAACAAGACAAGATCTAAGAATTTCATTGTTATCCGCAAGAGCTCACATTAAACGACTTAAAAAGAATTACAGCCTAACCCGACTTAACCCGAGCTCATTCCAGTATAAAACGTTCTAACTATATAATTTCATAAATAATCCTAACAAATACAGACGAATTAATATCAAGTAATGATAAATACAAGAATTTTTGGAACTATTATACACCTAATACCGAATTACAATAAAAATATAACATTTTATAGCGTCACATGGAAATAATCGAGATATTTGCCGGCGCAGCGACATGCCCTAGACTTAATACAAGTTCATTACGAGAGATAACAGTTACTGGCAACATTTTGCAAATATTGTTAACACACAATAGAGGAGATATCTCACTTTAAGTTAGACAAAGTCGTAGAAACACTGAATGTCAATGTTTGTTTATAAACAACGTCGTCTAGCCATTTCAAAATATGATTATGAATGCTATCAAAATACACTATGTAGACTAACATATAGTTATATGTTATGTAATCGTGACTATGTACTACATACAAATCACGTCCATTTTTTCATACAACCATTATCCGATATCTCCTCGATTGACTGCGTAGAAATAAATAAAACCGCTATTAGAAAAATGCTTAACATAACAAACATTCATCAATTATACTAGCATTATATGTATCAATTTATTTAAAAATAAACATTCCGAAATGCAAACAATATTGAAATATCACTCGTCACACACCAATTGAAAAAAAAAAATATTAAAATTTTTGGAGCATTCTGCCACAACAGATTGCGCATCAACTTTTAAAAAAATTGCCGTTTTTATAATTATATCAAATTTTGTAAACAAAGTTAGCTAAATATTGTTACTATAAAAACAGGGAAAAGAAATAATTAACGGTTCTTTTTCTCATAGACATAAGAACGCCTGTCTGTGATGTAAAGTTTAATTATTTACAAAGCTCAATATAGCAATATTGGACACACTATTACAAAGCATTCATAAATATTATAACCCTTCACCTACGTAGAAGAAACCATATATCGTTCTTGTTAATGGAATTTTATTGTTATCCAATTTGACGCAGGTAAAGGGATAAATAATAAGGGGTTACGCTTAGATGTGAATATTACGTTATTTCGAATAGCAGGGGACTTAATATCATCCCATAATTCCATGCAAATGCGAGCCAGTATATCGCTTACTTACACGCATTTGAATGAAATTAATAGAGCAAGGTAAGTAACCAGGATTTATTTCTAAAAATTGTCTTTGTTTTAAAACGGTACGGCCTTTAGATAAATATGGAAATCCATAAAGAACCTGGTCCTCCAAAATTCTAACACAATCTTAAGAGTCTACTTGTAGAGACACGATATCTGGTATATTTATCAAAACGTATCGTAAATAATTCGATATATTCATCTCAAATCCTGATTTATATATAGATTCTATATATTAAATAAATATGTTTGTTTCTTAACTCTTCTCGCTTCATCTAGTGAACCAATATTCCAGTAATTTCGAATACACATAGGTATACTGAGAAGGACAAAGAGTCCCTTTCATCCCAGAAAAAGCACTGTTCCCGTGGGATTTATGTACCAAGCCATGGACAAAAGTTTGTTAAGTATCAAAAAAATCCGTACGACACGAATATTCACATCTAAACGAAATCAGGAACGATAGCAAACTTACTGTGTAACTTAGCATGACGTATACATATACGCGCCTGATATTTTAATGCTATATTTTAAAAAAAAAAAACCATATCTAAATATATTGCATACATTTTTAACGTAGTTTCTATTAACATAAACTGGGAATTAAAGGGATTTCTATTCTATAGTAATAAATACAAATTTGAAAATCTTTGGACTTGCAGTCAAAACGTTAGCCTTCTTAACTATATTGCTTTAGGGGAAGGCAGATAGTATTAAGTATCTCCCATATATAGCACTAGCAGCCCGTCCCGACTACGCCGATATATGGGCTATAAGACACTGAAAGAATTTTTGAAATCGAACCAGTAGTTCCTGAGATTAGCGCGTTCAAACAAACAAACTATTCAGCTATATAATATTATATTAGTATAGAAGTATAGATTGAGCAGCTAACAAGATTTACATGGTGGTCGTAAATTTTTACTTGACTTTCCCTTATTTTAGTGTCCTGTACATACAGCCTTAAAAATTGCCATTGGTTTCAAAATCATTATCATTACATAGTATAAAACAAAGTCGCTTTCTGCTGTCTGCCTCTATGTATACTTAAACTACACAACGGATTTTGATGCAGTTTGTTTTAATAGATAGGGTGTGTTAAGAGGAACGTTTATATGTATTATACACTAGCTTTTTCCTGCAGCTCCGCCTGCGTCAAAAAGTAGCCTATGTTTGACCCCGCGTCTTCAACTATATTCATACCAAATTTCATCAAAATCCGTTAAGCGGTTTGGCCGTGAAAGCTAACAGACAGACTTTCGCATTTATAATATTATTAGTATGGATGTATAATATAGTAGAGAAACACTGATCATTTTCGAGGTTACTAATGTGAGGTCGTAAGTTAACACACTTTTGGCGCTTACATTTCAAACGCTGGCTATACCATAAGAGATAAATCAAAATAATGTACACACATCTCAAAAAGATCTACAAAAAAGTCCGCTAATGATGAAACTGCGGGAATTCTAAAAATGTTTGTAGTAATTACGTGTTTTCCTCGTGAGTCATCATCATCACCATTTCGTGTAGGTAACATTGTCAATAGACCATGTACACCTAGGTGTCAGAGTTGTACGAAACTGCCTCTCGGCCTCTGACGTGGTTCCTTTAACGACCACCAGATGGCAGCCGGGCCCAACGGCTTAACGTGCCTTCCAAAGCACGGAATCATCCGTACATCGTTTCCCCTTGGAATAAATACTTTCGGTGGCGGTCATCGGTTAATAGGTCTTCTTGACTCGGCCTTAGGGAGATCTTTGAAGCCGGTATTGAAAGATATTATAGATGAAGATTTTAGCTTTAACCTACCACATAATTTGTATAACCCGGACGAAGCCGAGACGGGCTGCTAGTAACCCTATAAAATTCTAATTTGTGTATAACAAGATTTACAATTTTATAGTCCAAGTCCCTCCCCCTAAGAATTTTGAATTCATGATTGCGTAAGGTGATATACTTAAACATGGCAAACATAAATACTTATAATAACGTAAAGTGTTTGATAATGTCATATTTATTTTCAAAATATCGAGGGTCTATAATTTTTTCAGGTCCTTACACATTTTTAATCTTCTAACACTTGGTTGAATTCGAAAATAAGACTTTCTGCAATACCTAAGAACACACCTTTTATGAGAATTATAACCAGAATATTTATATATAGGTAGAAGAAAGAGATGTAAAGGTAATTTGTCATGCATGTGTTCGATTCAGTCTAAATGTATGTGTGACTTGAAGTCTGAATTCGACAGGTCACAAGTCAAAATATGGACTATGAATTAATTAATAACTAATATGACTATGTTATTTTATTTGAAAACTGGAATAATTTACCGTTACGTCAACTCTTAAATATTTATTGGGTTTTCTTTATATTCTAATTGCAAGTTTTTATATGTAGTTGTTTAGTTTCGTGTTGAACCGATCACAAACAGAATATAGGTTGAATCTGCAACAAATTATATTTTAAAAGGTCATCTCAAATATTATATTCTCTCGTATCCTTTAAAATTTCCCTTTTTCTCTCAATCATTGATGTCAAACTATTTATTTATTTGTAGACTAATATAACTTGTAAAAACATTTTATAACAACAAAAAATATTGTTTCAACTGTTTTCAACATCGAATTACTATTGTTTCTCACTGATCTCGAAAATAACAATATCAATTCTAGGGCAGTGTCGGATTACTTTACAATTATAGGCGTTCGCGCCGGTCATTACCTAACGATCACTGTGGCACGTCCTCGCGACAGTTTGTAAGTCACTCGGATCTCGCCCAACACTCATTTCACTTGTGATTTCACGTGTTGTAAGAACTCGTAGTAGGAGAACGCCGATTCCACTCGGTCGTCGACGAGTCGTTCCGTGAATATTTGTCGCGACGGCGAGTTGTCTCTGTAACAATAATGATTTCGAATACAGCTACCGAAATACCGAAAATATTATAGGATATTGTATGGACATCTGTAAAGAGCTATTGGCCTTACAAATCCTGACATAATCTTAGAGTCTATGCATTAGCGACTGAAGTACACTACACATAATCTTATGGTAGAAACACATCATTGCTGATAAATAGTTTCGAATGCAGCGATCGAAAATGTTATAATGTGATGTATGTTTCAACTTTGTATGTAATTGAGATCATGTCTCAATAAATCTTCACAGAAAAATAAGATTAGTCGTGATATTTGACTGAAGCCTGCCACTCCGACCACATTGTAAGAAAACTACAGTAATTTACAACTTCATCTAAATTTTAGACCTATTTTAAACACTAAACATATCTAAGATCAAGGATAAGTAAAGGTCTAATACATACTTCATACAATAATCGACGCACGAGGCCGGTCGTCAATCAGCTTGTCAATGAAGGCATGTAAAAGTTATTTTCCTTCAGCGTCTATTTTCAGAAGAGTTCTAGATTCGTCCTTTAGTTGACTGAAGGTGCCACTCCGACATCGTAAGAAAACTACACTAAACATATCTAATATCAAAGTGACGGACCAATACTCACTTCAATACAAGTATATTCGACGCATAAGGCCGGTCGTCATTCAGCTTGTCTATGAAGGAGTGTAGCAGCGAATTTCCCTCGGAATCTATCTTCGGGAGAGTTCTAGATTCGTCCTGTAGTTGACTGAAGGCGGTCACTCCGAATGTATCTGATAAGAAGGCGGGGCTGGCGGCGTGGCAGATGTAGATAGTTAATGTTTCTCCGTCGTCGAGGAGATATGCGCCGGTCGAATTTATCCTGAAATGGAAGTAATGAAGTAGTTTTCCTTATACTCTGGAGTATTGTGTTATGATAAACTATCAATCTCTTCATGGAGATGAAGCCAATTAAAAAAAAATGAAAATGTGATTCCAGAGAGTTCCATCTTCAAACATTTGTTTTTTTAAAGAGCCAGTAATTTAAAGACGTCTTTTGGGGTGACATGAAAAATAAAGACAAATATTCCCCCTTTTATATATATCAAGAAGAACTTGCCGACACGCACTTCAAACTCCTTTTCAAATATGTACACCAATTTGGCACAAATGAAAAAGAGACTCATTGCTCGACATTGGCAGAAAAAAAATGTAATAATATTGATCCTACATCAAAAGATATTACCAAAAATAAAGAAAAACAAAATACCTTTCAGCAGACAAATGCAGCCTAGGCGGGTCCGGTGTATTATCATCATCTTCGCTCTCGGCGTGTACATATTCCCTCAGATTGTGTATCGGATATAGGTCGGGGTATATCGCTCGTAGTAATGCGTATAAAGGTAAAGTTTTCATATCGCACATGTCAGCCACTCGGTCGTCTAACCGCGTCGATGTGCCCGTGCGGAATGCTTTCTGTGTAAAGAAAAATGTATAATCTTAGAAATTTTACCACATAACGAACACTCACACCCTCACCACACACACATTGACGCGCGTGCATACGTTACCGAATTGTGGCGCTGTTGTATGGAGTATTACAAAAATCTATACAGATGATGTATATGATCTTTATTGTATAAAATCTATACTATAATAAAAGAGTAGAATCGACGCGCGGTGGGCAGGCTCTGCTTGGCGGTGTCACACTCAGCCTGTAGTGCAGTGTGTACAGTGTACCATACCCGCTTCAGCGCGGCCAGCAGGTACAGCGGCAGCAGCCTGAGTGCAGCCGGCGCGCGGCGGGCAGGCTCTGCTTGGCGGTGTCACACTCAGCCTGTAGTGCAGTGTGTACAGTGTACCATACCCGCTTCAGCGCGGCCAGCAGGTACAGCGGCAGCAGCCTGAGTGCAGCCGGCGCGCGGCGGGCAGGCTCTGCTTGGCGGTGTCACACTCAGCCTGTAGTGCAGTGTGTACAGTGTATCATACCCTCTTCAGCGCGGCCAGCAGGTACAGCGGCAGCAGCCTGAGTGCAGCCGGCGCGCGGTGGGCAGGCTCTGCTTGGCGGTGTCACACTCAGCCTGTAGTGCAGTGTGTACAGTGTATCATACCCTCTTCAGCGCGGCCAGCAGGTACAGCGGCAGCAGCCTGAGTGCAGCCGGCGCGCGGTGGGCAGGCTCTGCTTGGCGGTGTCACACTCAGCCTGTAGTGCAGTGTGTACAGTGTATCATACCCTCTTCAGCGCGGCCAGCAGGTACAGCGGCAGCAGCCTGAGTGCAGCCGGCGCGCGGCGGGCAGGCTCTGCTTGGCGGTGTCACACTCAGCCTGTAGTGCAGTGTGTACAGTGTATCATACCCTCTTCAGCGCGGCCAGCAGGTACAGCGGCAGCAGCCTGAGTGCAGCCGGCGCGCGGCGGGCAGGCTCTGCTTGGCGGTGTCACACTCAGCCTGTAGTGCAGTGTGTACAGTGTATCATACCCGCTTCAGCGCGGCCAGCAGGTACAGCGGCAGCAGCCTGAGTGCAGCCGGCGCGCGGTGGGCAGGCTCTGCTTGGCGGTGTCACACTCAGCCTGTAGTGCAGTGTGTACAGTGTATCATACCCGCTTCAGCGCGGCCAGCAGGTACAGCGGCAGCAGCCTGAGTGCAGCCGGCGCGCGGCGGGCAGGCTCTGCTTGGCGGTGTCACACTCAGCCTGTAGTGCAGTGTGTACAGTGTATCATACCCTCTTCAGCGCGGCCAGCAGGTACAGCGGCAGCAGCCTGAGTGCAGCCGGCGCGCGGCGGGCAGGCTCTGCTTGGCGGTGTCACACTCAGCCTGTAGTGCAGTGTGTACAGTGTATCATACCCTCTTCAGCGCGGCCAGCAGGTACAGCGGCAGCAGCCTGAGTGCAGCCGGCGCGCGGTGGGCAGGCTCTGCTTGGCGGTGTCACACTCAGCCTGTAGTGCAGTGTGTACAGTGTATCATACCCTCTTCAGCGCGGCCAGCAGGTACAGCGGCAGCAGCCTGAGTGCAGCCGGCGCGCGGCGGGCAGGCTCTGCTTGGCGGTGTCACACTCAGCCTGTAGTGCAGTGTGTACAGTGTATCATACCCTCTTCAGCGCGGCCAGCAGGTACAGCGGCAGCAGCCTGAGTGCAGCCGGCGCGCGGCGGGCAGGCTCTGCTTGGCGGTGTCACACTCAGCCTGTAGTGCAGTGTGTACAGTGTATCATACCCTCTTCAGCGCGGCCAGCAGGTACAGCGGCAGCAGCCTGAGTGCAGCCGGCGCGCGGTGGGCAGGCTCTGCTTGGCGGTGTCACACTCAGCCTGTAGTGCAGTGTGTACAGTGTATCATACCCTCTTCAGCGCGGCCAGCAGGTACAGCGGCAGCAGCCTGAGTGCAGCCGGCGCGCGGTGGGCAGGCTCTGCTTGGCGGTGTCACACTCAGCCTGTAGTGCAGTGTGTACAGTGTATCATACCCTCTTCAGCGCGGCCAGCAGGTACAGCGGCAGCAGCCTGAGTGCAGCCGGCGCGCGGCGGGCAGGCTCTGCTTGGCGGTGTCACACTCAGCCTGTAGTGCAGTGTGTACAGTGTATCATACCCTCTTCAGCGCGGCCAGCAGGTACAGCGGCAGCAGCCTGAGTGCAGCCGGCGCGCGGTGGGCAGGCTCTGCTTGGCGGTGTCACACTCAGCCTGTAGTGCAGTGTGTACAGTGTATCATACCCGCTTCAGCGCGGCCAGCAGGTACAGCGGCAGCAGCCTGAGTGCAGCCGGCGCGCGGTGGGCAGGCTCTGCTTGGCGGTGTCACACTCAGCCTGTAGTGCAGTGTGTACAGTGTATCATACCCGCTTCAGCGCGGCCAGCAGGTACAGCGGCAGCAGCCTGAGTGCAGCCGGCGCGCGGCGGGCAGGCTCTGCTTGGCGGTGTCACACTCAGCCTGTAGTGCAGTGTGTACAGTGTATCATACCCTCTTCAGCGCGGCCAGCAGGTACAGCGGCAGCAGCCTGAGTGCAGCCGGCGCGCGGCGGGCAGGCTCTGCTTGGCGGTGTCACACTCAGCCTGTAGTGCAGTGTGTACAGTGTATCATACCCTCTTCAGCGCGGCCAGCAGGTACAGCGGCAGCAGCCTGAGTGCAGCCGGCGCGCGGTGGGCAGGCTCTGCTTGGCGGTGTCACACTCAGCCTGTAGTGCAGTGTGTACAGTGTATCATACCCTCTTCAGCGCGGCCAGCAGGTACAGCGGCAGCAGCCTGAGTGCAGCCGGCGCGCGGCGGGCAGGCTCTGCTTGGCGGTGTCACACTCAGCCTGTAGTGCAGTGTGTACAGTGTATCATACCCTCTTCAGCGCGGCCAGCAGGTACAGCGGCAGCAGCCTGAGTGCAGCCGGCGCGCGGTGGGCAGGCTCTGCTTGGCGGTGTCACACTCAGCCTGTAGTGCAGTGTGTACAGTGTATCATACCCGCTTCAGCGCGGCCAGCAGGTACAGCGGCAGCAGCCTGAGTGCAGCCGGCGCGCGGTGGGCAGGCTCTGCTTGGCGGTGTCACACTCAGCCTGTAGTGCAGTGTGTACAGTGTATCATACCCGCTTCAGCGCGGCCAGCAGGTACAGCGGCAGCAGCCTGAGTGCAGCCGGCGCGCGGCGGGCAGGCTCTGCTTGGCGGTGTCACACTCAGCCTGTAGTGCAGTGTGTCAGGTACAGCGGCAGCAGCCTGAGTGCAGCCGGCGCGCGGCGGGCAGGCTCTGCTTGGCGGTGTCACACTCAGCCTGTAGTGCAGTGTGTACAGTGTACCATACCCGCTTCAGCGCGGCCAGCAGGTACAGCGGCAGCAGCCTGAGTGCAGCCGGCGCGCGGCGGGCAGGCTCTGCTTGGCGGTGTCACACTCAGCCTGTAGTGCAGTGTGTACAGTGTACCATACCCGCTTCAGCGCGGCCAGCAGGTACAGCGGCAGCAGCCTGAGTGCAGCCGGCGCGCGGCGGGCAGGCTCTGCTTGGCGGTGTCACACTCAGCCTGTAGTGCAGTGTGTACAGTGTACCATACCCGCTTCAGCGCGGCCAGCAGGTACAGCGGCAGCAGCCTGAGTGCAGCCGGCGCGCGGCGGGCAGGCTCTGCTTGGCGGTGTCACACTCAGCCTGTAGTGCAGTGTGTACAGTGTATCATACCCTCTTCAGCGCGGCCAGCAGGTACAGCGGCAGCAGCCTGAGTGCAGCCGGCGCGCGGCGGGCAGGCTCTGCTTGGCGGTGTCACACTCAGCCTGTAGTGCAGTGTGTACAGTGTATCATACCCTCTTCAGCGCGGCCAGCAGGTACAGCGGCAGCAGCCTGAGTGCAGCCGGCGCGCGGTGGGCAGGCTCTGCTTGGCGGTGTCACACTCAGCCTGTAGTGCAGTGTGTACAGTGTATCATACCCTCTTCAGCGCGGCCAGCAGGTACAGCGGCAGCAGCCTGAGTGCAGCCGGCGCGCGGCGGGCAGGCTCTGCTTGGCGGTGTCACACTCAGCCTGTAGTGCAGTGTGTACAGTGTATCATACCCTCTTCAGCGCGGCCAGCAGGTACAGCGGCAGCAGCCTGAGTGCAGCCGGCGCGCGGTGGGCAGGCTCTGCTTGGCGGTGTCACACTCAGCCTGTAGTGCAGTGTGTACAGTGTATCATACCCGCTTCAGCGCGGCCAGCAGGTACAGCGGCAGCAGCCTGAGTGCAGCCGGCGCGCGGTGGGCAGGCTCTGCTTGGCGGTGTCACACTCAGCCTGTAGTGCAGTGTGTACAGTGTATCATACCCGCTTCAGCGCGGCCAGCAGGTACAGCGGCAGCAGCCTGAGTGCAGCCGGCGCGCGGCGGGCAGGCTCTGCTTGGCGGTGTCACACTCAGCCTGTAGTGCAGTGTGTACAGTGTACCATACCCGCTTCAGCGCGGCCAGCAGGTACAGCGGCAGCAGCCTGAGTGCAGCCGGCGCGCGGCGGGCAGGCTCTGCTTGGCGGTGTCACACTCAGCCTGTAGTGCAGTGTGTACAGTGTACCATACCCGCTTCAGCGCGGCCAGCAGGTACAGCGGCAGCAGCCTGAGTGCAGCCGGCGCGCGGCGGGCAGGCTCTGCTTGGCGGTGTCACACTCAGCCTGTAGTGCAGTGTGTCAGGTACAGCGGCAGCAGCCTGAGTGCAGCCGGCGCGCGGCGGGCAGGCTCTGCTTGGCGGTGTCACACTCAGCCTGTAGTGCAGTGTGTACAGTGTACCATACCCGCTTCAGCGCGGCCAGCAGGTACAGCGGCAGCAGCCTGAGTGCAGCCGGCGCGCGGCGGGCAGGCTCTGCTTGGCGGTGTCACACTCAGCCTGTAGTGCAGTGTGTACAGTGTACCATACCCGCTTCAGCGCGGCCAGCAGGTACAGCGGCAGCAGCCTGAGTGCAGCCGGCGCGCGGCGGGCAGGCTCTGCTTGGCGGTGTCACACTCAGCCTGTAGTGCAGTGTGTACAGTGTACCATACCCGCTTCAGCGCGGCCAGCAGGTACAGCGGCAGCAGCCTGAGTGCAGCCGGCGCGCGGCGGGCAGGCTCTGCTTGGCGGTGTCACACTCAGCCTGTAGTGCAGTGTGTACAGTGTATCATACCCTCTTCAGCGCGGCCAGCAGGTACAGCGGCAGCAGCCTGAGTGCAGCCGGCGCGCGGCGGGCAGGCTCTGCTTGGCGGTGTCACACTCAGCCTGTAGTGCAGTGTGTACAGTGTATCATACCCTCTTCAGCGCGGCCAGCAGGTACAGCGGCAGCAGCCTGAGTGCAGCCGGCGCGCGGTGGGCAGGCTCTGCTTGGCGGTGTCACACTCAGCCTGTAGTGCAGTGTGTACAGTGTATCATACCCTCTTCAGCGCGGCCAGCAGGTACAGCGGCAGCAGCCTGAGTGCAGCCGGCGCGCGGCGGGCAGGCTCTGCTTGGCGGTGTCACACTCAGCCTGTAGTGCAGTGTGTACAGTGTATCATACCCTCTTCAGCGCGGCCAGCAGGTACAGCGGCAGCAGCCTGAGTGCAGCCGGCGCGCGGTGGGCAGGCTCTGCTTGGCGGTGTCACACTCAGCCTGTAGTGCAGTGTGTACAGTGTATCATACCCGCTTCAGCGCGGCCAGCAGGTACAGCGGCAGCAGCCTGAGTGCAGCCGGCGCGCGGTGGGCAGGCTCTGCTTGGCGGTGTCACACTCAGCCTGTAGTGCAGTGTGTACAGTGTATCATACCCGCTTCAGCGCGGCCAGCAGGTACAGCGGCAGCAGCCTGAGTGCAGCCGGCGCGCGGCGGGCAGGCTCTGCTTGGCGGTGTCACACTCAGCCTGTAGTGCAGTGTGTACAGTGTACCATACCCGCTTCAGCGCGGCCAGCAGGTACAGCGGCAGCAGCCTGAGTGCAGCCGGCGCGCGGCGGGCAGGCTCTGCTTGGCGGTGTCACACTCAGCCTGTAGTGCAGTGTGTACAGTGTACCATACCCGCTTCAGCGCGGCCAGCAGGTACAGCGGCAGCAGCCTGAGTGCAGCCGGCGCGCGGCGGGCAGGCTCTGCTTGGCGGTGTCACACTCAGCCTGTAGTGCAGTGTGTACAGTGTACCATACCCGCTTCAGCGCGGCCAGCAGGTACAGCGGCAGCAGCCTGAGTGCAGCCGGCGCGCGGCGGGCAGGCTCTGCTTGGCGGTGTCACACTCAGCCTGTAGTGCAGTGTGTCAGGTACAGCGGCAGCAGCCTGAGTGCAGCCGGCGCGCGGCGGGCAGGCTCTGCTTGGCGGTGTCACACTCAGCCTGTAGTGCAGTGTGTACAGTGTACCATACCCGCTTCAGCGCGGCCAGCAGGTACAGCGGCAGCAGCCTGAGTGCAGCCGGCGCGCGGCGGGCAGGCTCTGCTTGGCGGTGTCACACTCAGCCTGTAGTGCAGTGTGTACAGTGTACCATACCCGCTTCAGCGCGGCCAGCAGGTACAGCGGCAGCAGCCTGAGTGCAGCCGGCGCGCGGCGGGCAGGCTCTGCTTGGCGGTGTCACACTCAGCCTGTAGTGCAGTGTGTACAGTGTACCATACCCGCTTCAGCGCGGCCAGCAGGTACAGCGGCAGCAGCCTGAGTGCAGCCGGCGCGCGGCGGGCAGGCTCTGCTTGGCGGTGTCACACTCAGCCTGTAGTGCAGTGTGTACAGTGTACCATACCCGCTTCAGCGCGGCCAGCAGGTACAGCGGCAGCAGCCTGAGTGCAGCCGGCGCGCGGCGGGCAGGCTCTGCTTGGCGGTGTCACACTCAGCCTGTAGTGCAGTGTGTACAGTGTACCATACCCGCTTCAGCGCGGCCAGCAGGTACAGCGGCAGCAGCCTGAGTGCAGCCGGCGCGCGGCGGGCAGGCTCTGCTTGGCGGTGTCACACTCAGCCTGTAGTGCAGTGTGTACAGTGTACCATACCCGCTTCAGCGCGGCCAGCAGGTACAGCGGCAGCAGCCTGAGTGCAGCCGGCGCGCGGCGGGCAGGCTCTGCTTGGCGGTGTCACACTCAGCCTGTAGTGCAGTGTGTACAGTGTACCATACCCGCTTCAGCGCGGCCAGCAGGTACAGCGGCAGCAGCCTGAGTGCAGCCGGCGCGCGGCGGGCAGGCTCTGCTTGGCGGTGTCACACTCAGCCTGTAGTGCAGTGTGTACAGTGTACCATACCCGCTTCAGCGCGGCCAGCAGGTACAGCGGCAGCAGCCTGAGTGCAGCCGGCGCGCGGCGGGCAGGCTCTGCTTGGCGGTGTCACACTCAGCCTGTAGTGCAGTGTGTACAGTGTACCATACCCGCTTCAGCGCGGCCAGCAGGTACAGCGGCAGCAGCCTGAGTGCAGCCGGCGCGCGGCGGGCAGGCTCTGCTTGGCGGTGTCACACTCAGCCTGTAGTGCAGTGTGTACAGTGTACCATACCCGCTTCAGCGCGGCCAGCAGGTACAGCGGCAGCAGCCTGAGTGCAGCCGGCGCGCGGTGGGCAGGCTCTGCTTGGCGGTGTCACACTCAGCCTGTAGTGCAGTGTGTACAGTGTACCATACCCGCTTCAGCGCGGCCAGCAGGTACAGCGGCAGCAGCCTGAGTGCAGCCGGCGCGCGGTGGGCAGGCTCTGCTTGGCGGTGTCACACTCAGCCTGTAGTGCAGTGTGTACAGTGTACCATACCCGCTTCAGCGCGGCCAGCAGGTACAGCGGCAGCAGCCTGAGTGCAGCCGGCGCGCGGCGGGCAGGCTCTGCTTGGCGGTGTCACACTCAGCCTGTAGTGCAGTGTGTACAGTGTACCATACCCGCTTCAGCGCGGCCAGCAGGTACAGCGGCAGCAGCCTGAGTGCAGCCGGCGCGCGGCGGGCAGGCTCTGCTTGGCGGTGTCACACTCAGCCTGTAGTGCAGTGTGTACAGTGTACCATACCCGCTTCAGCGCGGCCAGCAGGTACAGCGGCAGCAGCCTGAGTGCAGCCGGCGCGTGCAGCGCTGCGCTGGCGCTGCCGACGGGCAGGTTCTGCGCCAGGCGATGCGCCGACAGTGCGTCCACCGCTACCGTCATCAGCGCTTCCCGAGCTTCCGACATCGACGCGGACGCGCATCTGTCCACAGCTAAAAAAAAAGAAAAATAAGCCCCATTAGAATTGTTAGAGTATGGCATCTATCACAGTCTGGCTTCCAACAATTTTAGCCCTTTCTAACGCCTGGCAAACCTGCGGCGATTGAGGAACACGCGCGGTATGTGCCTTATGAATTGGCAAGAGAAGGGTCTGGTGCCCCACTCGCAGGTCCTGAACCCTTCGTCGGGCTGGCATAATGGAACAGCAATCACAGCTATTGAAGCAAATGTCAGAGAAAGACACAAAGCCAAATGGCACTTACAGAGTGGTCTTACACACTCAAAGGCGATGATTGGTGCTGAAATCACAGGATTGCACAAAAAGATCTGTAAGTACAATAGGAAACAGACAAGGATTCTAACAGGAGCACTGACAGGACACTTTAAAAACCACAGTCATCTTTTTAAACAGAAACTTGTCGAAAGCCCTGAGTGTAGGGCATGTGCCGAGGCAGAGGAGCCAGTGGCGTGCATACCATATAGACAAAAAGACACTGCCTACCATGTACTTCACCAATAATAACATATTTTTTATACAATATAATTCCATAAGTCAAAAACAACGCCGCGCGTCAAATTTCCATTCGCTCCTTATAAATAATAGCGTAAGTACTTTCACTACGAGGTCAACGACGTCTTGCCGAAACAAAATAAATCGCAGGCGGCCGCTGTCTCTCGCCGCCAGCCTTTTCCCAAAAACTCAAAAAATTTACAAACACTAAGAAAATCACTATGTTTTGTTGTGTACAGACGAGTCTTTTGCGCGTTTAGTTGTGTTAGTAAACAATTTACACGCATACACATATGAAAGCGAAGATATGGATGTGTGTCGAAAATCCACCCTGTGTCTTTTCACGAGAGTTCGCGAAATACAACGAAAACACCCGAAATGCCAAGAGTTAGAAATTCAATTTTCGACATTGATTTGAGTTTTTGTTCTATGGTATGGAGCTGAATCGTATGGTTAAATATATCTGAATAGCCATCTTCAGAGACATCTGATGGCACTGATACGTGTTTAAGATGATTTATCTGAGAAATTTTCGGGTAAGGAATGTTAGAACTCATGTTAAAATTGTTGATTAGTTCGGACCTATGTGAATAAACTGTGTCATCCCGTATAACATGCATATCCTTGACACGATCGAAATAAAGACTATTTTTCATTAATGGTGTAACGATATGAGTGCAAAACGCAGATGGTAACGTTATGAAAAATAACAACAAGGTAACAGCTAATGTTAAACTGAACGTTTAATTGATTTTATTTGGTTTATTTTGGATATTGTTACCGGAATTATTTACAGGTTTTTGTT
Source organism: Euzophera pinguis (assembly GCA_947363495.1). Lineage (NCBI taxonomy): Eukaryota > Metazoa > Arthropoda > Insecta > Lepidoptera > Pyralidae > Euzophera > Euzophera pinguis. The sequence continues at coordinate 3,402,752 of OX376158.1, forward strand.
TCACAGGGTTCTGATTTATTTCCTGGTCTTGATCGGAATGTACGGGTAAGATACATAACTTCACAATAGGCCGTTGCATGAAACCATTTTTGGTCTTCAGAGTCACTACGCGTACATGCCCATCTTGTCCAGGATGTAGCTTTACAACGCGACCTAATATCCCTGCCAAAAATTCTTCATTAAACATTTCTTTAATTAATTTCAATTCTTCTCTTAATACTCTGCCTGCTCCGATGAAATTCTTTCCCCGATCGCTATATATGTGCCCGGGCACTCCTCTCCTGGCAGCCATCCTACGCAGTGCGGCGATAAATGCTGATGTAGTTAAATCTGATACAAGTTCAAGGTGCCATTGTTGCCATACACACAAAAACTGCCACGTAACCTTTTGAGGTCTTGATTCCTCTGCCCTTGTTGGCTTTTTCGCTTACGTGACCTGTGTAATCGACACCGCAATGGTACCAGGGACGAGAAGAGTTTGTTCGGGCTTGAGGCAAATCTTCCATCAACTGATGTTGAAGTTGAGGATCTTTCCTTTTGCATTTTACGCATTAACGTAGGCGTTTTTGGTGGCATTGTTACCACCAAGCAACCAATATTGCCTGCGTATATACGCGGTTGTTAGGCGAGCGCCTCCATGATATGAGGCCTCGTGGGCTTGATCTATAATAAGTTCTGATAACCTAGTATTATTTAATATTATTGTTGGATGCTTCATCTCAGGATCCAGATTTGCGTGCCGGAGGCGGCCCCCAATACGAAGGATTCCGTCGTCATCCAAAAAAGGGTTTAAATTGTATAACTTGCTTGTACTGCTTACGCTTTTACCTTGTCGTAAATTAGCGATTTCATTTGAAAAGGTTTCTGCTTGTATAGTCTTGATAATAATATTTTTTGCCTTGCTTATTTCTTGTGTACTTAAAAATGCTTGCTTTTTATTTTTCTTGCCTAGTCTTAATACCCATGCTAGTATATGTATTGCTTTTCTTAACTTGCTTTGCTTTTCTAACAATTGCTTGATAATATAATTTCCACTTGATAAGGAAACATTAACTTGCTTTTCTTTTTTCATTTCTTGATCTGTGTAGTATACTTGCTGTTTTTCTGTTTCAGGTATGAATGAAGAAAGATAGGAAGGCCCTTCGAACCACAACTTATGATGCTTCAGTTGTAGAGGTGTGAGACCACGGCTAGCGCAATCGGCGGGGTTTTCTTTTGAAGCAACGTACCGCCAGCTACTAGCTGGAATTAATGATGTTATTTGCATCACACGATTTTCAACGAAGGGTTTCCATTTACCTACTTCACCATTGAGCCAACCAAGGACTGCTGTCGAGTCGGCCCAACAATAAATTGTGACGTCATGATTTGATAGACAATTCTTGATTTTTGTCATGAATTTAGTGAGTAAAACTGCCCCGCATAATTCTAAACGCGGTAGCGAGCAATTTTTGTTAAGAGGTACTAATTTAGTTTTCCCTCCTACTAATAAAAGGAATTATCACTTCTATTTACTTTGCAATAAACTACACAACCGTATGCCTTTGTACTTGCGTCACAAAAACCGTGTAACTCAATGCTATCATTCTGCTGAGTTTTCAACCAACGCGGTAATTGAAACTTTCTGATAATACTGATTTCTTGTTTTACTTTTATCCATTCCTCGTAGATGTACTGAGGGACTGGCTCATCCCACTCTACGCTGGATTTCCAAATTTGTTGAAATAATAATTTTAACTTGATAGATATAGGTGAAAGCTAACCACATGGATCGAACAATTTGGAAATATCGGATAAAAGTGACCTTTTAGTGGATTTTGATGAAAATCCTAAATTTGAATTAAAAATAAAAAACGTCTTGCTGTTGATTCCATCCTAGCCCTAACGCTTTTGTTGACTCTTCTTGCTTAAAGTCAAACATTTTCTGCTGATCTACACATACGTTAACATTTTTTAATAACTCAAGACCGTTAGATTTTCATTTTCTTAAATTAAATTCACCGGACTTTAATAAATTAATTAAATCGTTTTGTAATTGTTTTCCTGAATTTATAGAGTGAATTCCATGGATCAAATCATTCATATAGAACGACTCTTCAATTACATTAGGTGCTAAGCTATTAGGAAAATTCTGTTTTTCGTCGTGAGCTAATTTTTTATGGCGATGATATCATTCCGAAAATTAATGTTGTGAGCTTATATAAATAATTTTTCCTCTAGTTTATAAAATAGAGCGAGTGATTTATTTTTAGATTGACCTAATTTATCTTGATAATCTGATTTAAGAGGTAACCGGACCTCGTACCGCCCGTCCTCCCGTCTGATAGTTGTTGACTGATAAAACTGTATGCACTGCTTATCTTCGGCTGATAAATCTGATGGTTCGGAAACATCTTCAATTTCCCAGAACTTCTTGATCTCGTCTAACTTATTTAAAGTAACATTACACTGAAAAACTTTTATATTACCGCTTAAAATCCATCCCAACTGCGTTTGTTGGGCGGTGGGTAAGGAAGTACAGTCGGCTTTACATATACCGTTCATTAAGATGAGCGAATAAACACCGGCACCTAACAAAATGTCTACGTGTCGACTTTTATAAAATTCTGGATCTGCTAGACAGATTTGGTCCAAGTACGACCAATCTGGTTTTAAAAATGTATAGTTAGGTAAATTATTGATAAGCTGATTAACGACTAAGGCGTCTGTTTCGAAAGTAAAATCATTGGTAAGTGACATACATCTCATATTCACTATACCCTTGCTTTTAGTAGATTTTTCACCTACTCCTGATATAACTCCACTACACTGTTTTCGTGGTAAACGTAAGAGCTGGGCAGTATGCCCACTCACGAGGGAAGCCTGTGAGCCTTGGTCTAAAAGGGCTCTCATGATGTGATATGAACCATCAGCTGCTTGAATTTTTATTAAAGCTGTAGGTAATAAAACTTTAAAAACATCGTTCTGAAGCGAAACTTGGGAATTGGTTTGAATAGGTTTTCCGCTAACGTCTGCGGAATTGCCCCCGCGCCGCTGGGCCCCGCACCGCTGCGGGTGCCCGCGCCGTGAGAACCTGATGCGTGGACAAATGCATCATGTAATAAACGGTTGTGACCTTTATTGTAATCGCGACAAAACCTATCTGATATGCATGTTTTGCCGTGATGATCGAATAAACAATTTGGACACAACTTTAATTTCGTAACAGTTTTTAGTCTGTTGGAGGGAGACATTTGCAGAAATTGGTTACAAAAATAAATTCCATGTTCAGTACTATTGCACAATGAACAATTGTATTTAGTTGGAAATAATTTCTTGATATGAGACTGAGGTGTCGTCTTACTGTTTGAGAATGCATTTTTATTGTAACTAGGTACATTTGACTTCTGATTAGGGTTATTCACTTGATTTTTATTTAAGGACTGATATTTCACCGCAGGGTTTTCTTGCTTCCTGCGGGAAGACTCTAATGTGGTGAACTTATTTTCTAAAAATTGTAAAAATTCTTTTAAGTTTGGTAAGTCACGCGGATTTTTTACGAACTCCATATAGTCGGTAAAGGATAATGTATCTAATTTTTGACTTAATAAGTAAACTATTATGGGATCCCAAGTGTTTACGTCTACGCCTCAATTTTTAATTCCGTTGAGACACTCTAGGGTAGTGTCGTGTATACGTTTTAATAGAGCTATAGACTGTAGTTGCATTATAGGAATATTCATTAATGTATGCATATGGGAAGTAAATATTCGGGGGTTTTTCTTGATGAGCCATTCTTGTTAAAGTTGGTGTAAATAGATTCGATGGCTGATGAAAGCTTGTTTTGGTGGGCGAGGATGTCGTTTACATTCGACATGGTTAAAAAAGGACAGATCTTATTTGATTAGGTCTGTTACTGATACTGCTTGGTTGATAACGGTCTTACTCGTTACCGCTGATACTTCTGCTGATGACTGCTGGAACCACTGCACTTCTTGACCGCACAGTGGGGCACTGATCTTGATAGTCTGATAGTCAATTACTATGGCACTTGATAGCACAGTAAAAGTTCACTGATAATGTCTGATATTGTGGACTATATAAAAAGTTCATAAAACTGGGTCGGTACACGGAACCACCGACACGTGGCGTAATGTCCAAAAACACGTGCACTTTGATCCCGCCTAAAAACCGAAAGGCCGAAGGACCATGTTTGGGCAGATACCCGAACAATGTGAGTTGATAAATGAAAGTCACTGATAACTGATAAAGACACCCTATATTTCGGGACAACCTTAATTTAAAATGAATTTGATGGAAACTGATAAATGAGTACGCGCGGCACGCTTGCTGGCCGGTAAGATGCGAACTGATTTTATTATAATTACATAGAAAGCGCATCGCGCGATTTTGATGATTCGACATATTGTACGTGCTCGTACAGGGTTAGAATGACATCTTGTCTCACTCGCTCCAACTTTCATTTCGCCAATTAGAATCGAGCATTTTAATTACTTGTTTTGCACAATGCGACATAGCGTGTTATTATTGGATAATACCATGTCTATTGCTGCAAATTTAAAAAGTCATATACTACTTTGGAATATTTCGTAGATGAAGGAAAGTGTATTATTTTTGGAATAATTTTTCAAATTCTAAATTGAGTGATAGTATAGTTTCCGGAAATATTTCGACAACCTTTTTGCATTCTGTTGTTTAGTGTTTACAGTGAAAGAGAATGAAGGACAAACTTTATTTTTCTCTTTTATTAACATAGTTTATTTCTTGTTTTTAGTTTAAAATGGAAAAGTTTTCGTGTGATTATTGTATGCCGAGTGCTTGTTTAAAAAAACTAAAGAATAACTCGTTTACAAATCTCACTTTTGATGAAAAAAAGTCATTAATATTAAATGTACGATATCAACCGGGATTAAAGTTAACTCAAATGAAAGGTAAAATAACTAGAAAATTTAATATAAAACAATATGACGCGTTTATCTGTCTGGATACTTTGATACCCTTCATTCATTGTTCGTAAACTTAACGCAAATCGGCCTTTTTAAGACCACTTCGAGTCCTCAAATTAATATGTTTCCATTTCTATTAATTTATGGATACTTGAGGTGGTCTAACCAATATACAACGAAAACAAGACTTCTGTAAGTTACAAGATTTTCGAATGATGATGAAAGATGTCTAGAAGAGTAAATGAACAAGCCTCAACTTTTAGGTTGAATCTTAATATGAATGAATATATAAGCCTCAACTTTTAGGTTGAATCGAAACTTAATAAAGGCCAAGACTCCATAGAAATAAGAACCTAAAGAAGTGTCATTAGCGGGCCAGATAACTTTGGCACACGCTACGGCACTTCTGCCGATTCTTATTTCTGTGGGCTTCCGTTGAAAAAAAATTACAGCCGCGTTACATACTTATCCTACTCTTTTTAAAAGTCGGTTAAAATGTCTAATTAATTTACGGACGCAGCATTTGAAAACCGTAACTAAAAATGAAGAAATCATCGATACGTTCCATGTACGTACATATTACTTCCCTAAAAACATGGTATTATTATTGGATAATACCATGTCTATTGCTGCAAATTTAAAAAGTCATATACTACTTTGGAATATTTCGTAGATGAAGGAAAGTGTATTATTTTTGGAATAATTTTTCAAATTCTAAATTGAGTGATAGTATAGTTTCCGGAAATATTTCGACAACCTTTTTGCATTCTGTTGTTTAGTGTTTACAGTGAAAGAGAATGAAGGACAAACTTTATTTTTCTCTTTTATTAACATAGTTTATTTCTTGTTTTTAGTTTAAAATGGAAAAGTTTTCGTGTGATTATTGTATGCCGAGTGCTTGTTTAAAAAAACTAAAGAATAACTCGTTTACAAATCTCACTTTTGATGAAAAAAAGTCATTAATATTAAATGTACGATATCAACCGGGATTAAAGTTAACTCAAATGAAAAAAATAACAAAAACCTTACAGAACTCGTGTTCAGGTCCGTAAAACTTGTGAAAAAAATTTGAATTCTCCCTCCATTTAAAAAAAAACTATTGTACATCCAGTTTGTATAGGAAAATATAATATTGTTGTTTTTACAAATTTCCTTGCAATTTCTTAATATTTTCTAACCACTTAAACCTTCTATTAGCTTCTAGAAATGTTTTAACACCAAAATTCGCCAAATCGGTCCAGCCTATCGAGTTTTAACGTGCCTAATATTTATAATTCATTTTTTATATACAATTTCTCTACATTGAAATCTTTAAATATACATATATTGTATGTATATTATACTCACTGTTTGTGTAAATCTTATGTATGTTTATTTAGCTGTAGGGTTTTTTTTTCGTGTAATTAATATCGCACGAAGCTTTCTTGCGCCGCTTTGTATTTTCTCTGTTTTTCCTAATGGTTGACTGGGAGAGAATGTTTTAGCATTAAGTCCGCCAATTGTATTTTTACTTGTACAATAAAGTTTTAATAAATACATATATATATAAATATAAATATATATATTGTATACAGCCTGCACTGTGAATGAATTTGAAAAGGGGAGTATTAAGACGGAGATTTTGAGAGCTGCGGACGTCTCTGTTGTGAACATCACGAAGGAATATAAAATGGTCTTTAAGGTACTGAGGATAAGTAGGATTGAACCACGGAGTAATAACAAAGGAGACGGCATGTCGAGAGTTTCCTTACAAACTTTATGTGAGGCTACGCGGGGTGGAAGGCAGAGGTAAGGGGGCTCGGTTTGGCCGTGGCTCCGCCCCTATTGAGGATCTCCTCTACTTACCAATGGATGTCGCTAGCAAATCGAAGATTTCAACATAAAAAAATGATAATTCTTTATATTTCAGATATTTTGAACATTAAAAACAGACATATATTTTGTGTAACACTAAATCAATGAAGTAAATTCGAGAATATATTATTTACTTACGTTTATTGTGATCCCATAACAGTACAACATTGAAACACTTTAAACAAAATGGTTTAAAATAATTTACAAAATATTCTAAGCTAAAAAAAATCAGAGACCATGTTTAAAGCGTACCCTGGGCTCCGAAGCGTAAACTGCAAACGCAACTAGGAATACACGCTAGGATGAATAACAATCCAACTGATAATCCTTATAGTGATAACATATAAACAAAAAATATAAATCATAAAAACTCGGGGATACAGAAAGTCATTTACCCCTCGACAAAAATGTTTTTTTATCAAAATCTTAACTCGCAAAAATTTCTAGAAAAACCTTCGCCAATTAAATATACAAAACGACTCACCCATTTTACAAAGCAGCCCGATAATGCACTGTTGGTCGGCTGCGTGTAATACATCAGTCAAGTTACTGGCGATGGGCAACGCGAGCGTGTGAACCCGTATCCGACGCTCGCCTGAAAATAAACACTTGCATTTATAATCGGGTCTGAGGACCTCAATAGCCGAGACTTTATGTATTTTTCTGTGCAATAAAGTTATTACAAACAAACAAACAAACTTCTGGCCAAAGAGTTCGTTTTGTCGCGAATCATCTTCGCGAACACAAATGCCCGTCGCGCCGCTGTGGGTATGTGGTAAAATGCCGCACATCAGAGTTTTGTCACTACGAAATCGCCTCTGTTTTCCCTGACATGAATTTTCGCAACATTCTATATTAACGCGACGTAGCGAATAATGTGGCCAAGTATTTCGTCATTTTTATCTCGTGCTGCTCTGTGCAGTTTTAATCAACAAATCTAGGCAAATTAAATTCTAGGCAGGCTGAAAAATCTGACAGTGTAAAACCCTGGCGTCCTTTTGGCCGTGTGTGGGACTAGTTGACTACTTTCGTGTGTTAAGTGTGTGCGTGTGTGTGTGCGTGTGTGTGTGTGTGTGTGTGAGATGAGACTCGTCCCACCCACACCAAAGTGAGTGTTGTCGTCAGTCGCGTGTTTCACTTTTAATTACCTTAATTCCCACTTATTTACTAGCTAGGCAGGTATTATACACCTTACCTTTACTGCTAGTATAGAGCAACGCAGCCTGGAAGCAGACTTGCTGTAGATCAGACAACGACTCGTCGATACTGAGTTGCATTCCGAAGCCGGCGTCGGGCGATACATTCGGCAGCGAGAGGAGATCCGTCGAACGCACGAAGAAGTTGCCGTGAAACGTGTGGATTGATATACCCCTAGAAATAGACAGAGCATCATTGAATTATGTGTAAATTAGCGAGTCTAGGATATAATCCAGAAGTCAAAAATTTAAGTCAAACGGTGGCACTTGGCTCGGGGCACGCGGTCGTTGGAAGTATGTATTTAAAAAATAGTTTATGAAACTATTGCAATAATAAGTACATAATATAATCTTTTTTTTTTACAAATACAAGATGGAATACCATTGGTTTATTAAGTTCAAGGTCAGACTGCAGTCGCCCCATTATAATAACTAGTGATGTCAAATCTAGGACAAATGACTTACAGCGTACCCTAGGCTTCGAATCGTTAGCTGATGACGCAACTAGGAAAACTAGCTTAGACTTAGCTTAAGTAAACAATAGGCTAGTTTACAAAATTTTAAAATTATTATACGTCATTGTATAGTGTAATCAAAAAATGTTATATTTTTTGCAATACTCGAATCTTACAGACCGAAAACGCTCTGCACTGTCGTGGCGATTTGAATGACGTCATACATATTTGTCGCTGTACTGCTGAAATAAGGTATGTTGTTATATCGTTTGTGGGCCAGTTAAGCCTCTTGAGTCTGCCTGCTGAACTGTCATTTAAGTTATGATTCGAGAGACTCGCATAACCGCACTAACTAGCTATTAACTAGCCCGCAGAGAAGAGTGTACATCCGCCATAAAACAACGCCATTGACACACATGTGTCACTGTCAGATGGCCACATTTGTTTACCTGATTTGACAGTTTTCTATGGAAAAGGACTATTGTAAAACGTCGACATCAACAACAACAATGATGTTTTACATGGTGTGACGTAATCGCTTCTGATTATCTGGTATTCAATGTCTCGTGACAAAATGGCTATTTTCGATTTTATTTTCGCAAAATAGTAACACTCTGGAACTTTTGTGATATATAGTTAATTTTTTTCAATCCTACGTAACTTAGAAAGTGTCATCTCTCTGATTAGTTCTTAGTGGAAACTACCCTATTCAGTAGCCCTATTATTGAAATCTATGACATACGAGTATATTATGTCAAATGATAATCGTTCAATATCGAACAAAAACCCTTCGATATCGAACGAAAATCCTTGGATATTAAACAAAAATTATACGAAAGGTCGATTTTGCGTCTCACTTTTAAAAAACAGCACTGCCGCTTGTTACCTTGTACATCTCACTCTCATGACGGCTTCGAAGCCAATCTTCCTGGTGAGGTACCTGCTCAGCATTCTGCTCAACAGTTCAGCTTGCCACGTGCGGGCAGCTCGGAACAGCGGTATGTGGTATACTGTTCCTGCGCTGAATTTGCTCATGCCACCTGGAGATTAAATACAAAATGTGCTCTAAGGAATAATTAACAAGTGTTGTTGAATAAATGACAGCATAAAAGGACCTATTATTGTGATTTATTTAAAAATTGAGGCACGAAGTATAAAATTACTCATCATCATAAATTTTCCAAAAAATATGTTGAATGATAATTTAATTTCCATTACAACAAAAATTATCATGTTTATGCCAACAAGACAGCTAACCAGTTGAAGTTAACAATACCAGTCGCTTATTGAAGGCGATGGCAGCGTTCGAGTGACACTCGTATACTCACTGAGCGTTGCCAAGTCTGCGTACTGCGAGTTCAACAAGAACAGGTCGACGGCGAGTTGCGCTCCGCTGCAGTCTAAAGCCAGTCGCTTATAGAAGTCGGTGGCAGGGTTCAAGTGGGACACTTCTTTGGACGACCTCGCATTCGGGTCCTCTCTAGAAAAAAAATAAAAGATAGTTTATTGATTCAGGTGTTTCTGTTTTTCACAGACAAAGCCTTCATTAAAGCCCGGGTCCATTAGGTCGCAGACTGGTACCGCGTCTTCCTCGAGTTGCTCCCATACATTTTGTATGAAATCGCGTCCACTAGCCCGGTCACGCATATGACGTAACCGGTAAGCCCCGCCCCTTTTCAGACGTCGGTGCACCATTGTTGCCGGAACAAAAAGGCGCAGATAATCCGCTCGGGAGTAGGTGGTCGACTGTCTTGGCCATGCTGAACGCAGGGTGGCGAAATCAGCGGAAAGTGTGAGCGAGAAAAATTATTATTATTCGTATGATGTCGTCCCGCTCACACTTAAGCTCTAGGTACGTGTATCTTGACGAGTTGCGATGATAATAAAATTTTCTATCGTAAGCCGCTGAAATGGAAGCACCAAAATGAAGAGGCGAGGCGCGACTCCGTTCAAAAGGACGCCAGGCTTTACATGCAACAGCCAGATGATGTATGGTTGGCTTCTAAAGTCTGTCCCAATGGAAAAAGACAATAATGTAAACAAATATGGCCGTCGAACATTGAGACAGGTTTGTCGTTGAGACAAGCTTAAGTTGAGTTTTATAAAAATAGCACTTACCTAGATTGTAACGCACCAGGTCCAACATTTGGCAAACACGTCTGGAAGACGGTGATTCTTCCTCCTGTAGGAGCCTGGAACATAAATAAATCTGTGAGAATCTTCGATCTTCTTCTTCAGAGTTTTTAGTTATTTAAAATATACATTATTAATAGGCTACTTGACTGTGTTCATACTTGGACAAGATATTTATACGAAATAATATTTATACTAAAAAGACGCCAATTCTGCAAACAACAAAATTGGTTGATAATTAAAGCAGTAATTAGCATCTAAAATTTTCTCAAGAAGAAAAGTGGGAGCGTGGTGGGGACGTCTTGATATCTCTTTTGTACGCACGAAGCAAAGTGGCAGTGACGTCACTCCACCCCTATGTGCAGCGAATTTCACAGGCTTGTAACTCATTTATTTTTGACCAAATTAAAAATAATCTTTCTGTTTTTAATTCCTGTACCCCAAGCACGAATATTTGCAAGTTTCGTAACGTAAACGTATCGAGTAGTCGACACGATAACGGAACACAACGAAAGGTGGAAGCACGAAGCACTATCGTAATCGTATCGAGACCTCGACACGATAACGTTAGTGACGTCATGCTAATGTAAATAAGGATGGGTAAAATCGAATGAAAGATCTAAAAATTGAATGAACATTTCGTTCAAAAATTATATCCGTATTTAATTAATAAAAAAGATTGTGATTTCAGGGCATATTAAACTTTAAACTCATCGAAATTTGATGCAATATGAAGAATTTGCAGTAAAAGTTTATATTCACATTAAAAAAAATGATTTTCTTGTTTAATTCATTATTTGAACTTTGTTTGGTGAGACTGCCGTGCTACGGGCCGTGCGTTTCTAAACGATCGACGCGGAGGTACCAAGCACTTGAGACGATAGCAAAGCTCATTCACTAATCACTTCAAGGACAACTTTTGTTTTGAAATGAATTTGTGTCGTGAAACTTGTGATTTATAAAAAGTTTGAACTTATTTTATTTACTTTAAATGGATTTTCAGTGGATATTTCTGTGGATACTTGGAATATATTTTTTGTGTAGGTTATAAAGAACTAAAGTGTATATTCTGTAGAGGTACTCAATTAAAGAAATTAGGCTTGTCATACTTATATATTTGTAAACTAAGTGATTTTTAAATAAACTGTGATGACGTAAGTATGTGCCTTATTTTTGTCAAACTCTTCTTCGTCAAAGCATATTTTCCCAGTTATATATTCACCTTGCGCTTCAGAGTCTAGGGCACGTTTCAATCATATAACATTGGAGCGACTGCCGTTCACCCTTCGTAAGCGTTATTAGGAGGCTAGGAGACTGTCTGCGGCTTAAATTATCACGATGATGATGAAGCTTGCATGTCTTAACTGAAAACAACTAAACAGAGTATGCTTCCCGCGGGAATCGAACCCGCGACCTCGGGGTCCTCAGAAAAACGACTTTATTAACCACTAGACAAGAAAAGCGATTTTTGGCAAATTATATGCTAGTATAAAATAAGAAGATAAAATATTTTTCAATTAACCATTTCTACTTTAAGAAGATATTGTGTTTGTACATGTGTTGGAACAATAAAGTATTTTAATAAATAAAAAAGATATTATATAGTACAAAATACGATGTCGAGGGGTACTTCTTGTTTGAATTAATCATTTTATAACAAAATGTATCAATAAAATCACTTTTATTATTATTTTAAGCTTCCAATAAACTCTGACGAATATTTTCTCACTGCAAAATGTTAAGTGACAAAACTTTCGAGAAACTCGCAAGCCAGCCTTCGACAATTACGATACCATACGTCATTTTAAGCATTCGTGCTCGCTATCTTCATACAAACGGCTTCAAGTTACGTTACCTATTCGATACGAAGACGATTCGAAACCTAATGTAAATATTTGTGCTTCGAAAACTAGTTCTGATTACGCACACTAGAGGCGCTGTTCAAGTGCCCATACTAAATGCTCACGTTAACGATACGAAAGTTTTTTCGATAGTGATTCGTGCTTGGGGTACTGGTACTGATATTTTTGATATGAATGATAAAAATAAATTACAACTCTTCAACCCGATTTCACCAACAGCGTTTCTACCCAAGAGTAACTTGATCTAAGCATAAAAAATGGATGGCAGACATTTTTCTAGAGAAAGAGTATAGTATATTCTCGGGTAGTTAATCCAGGTGGTGAAATATATACTTCATTAAACAAGAGTATAACTGCGTCATTATCCTTGAAATAAAACTTGGTGAAATCGAGTTTTAGTATGGCGGTAAACCTTTAATATAAAGAAAGTTGGATAATGAACAACATACCATGAGTTTATAAGCCGCCTGCAACGCGGCGCCGAGTGCACACGCGGAGGTAGCGGGGGCCACGTGTCTCTGCGGAAGCACACCGAGCAGTTCTCGAATCAACTCCCGACGTTCGCCCACGTTTACTACTAAAGACTCGGGAGAAGGCAGGAACACGTCTACAGAAAAAAATACATCGATTTGATACAAATCTAATTTTTATATATATTTTATACTAGCTGTTTCCCGTAGCTCCCACCGGGTAAATATTCACACCAGACTCTGGTTAATATTCATAGCACTATATTCATGGCAAATTTCATTAAAATCCGTTCAGCGGTTTGGCCGTGAAAAGAGTTTCGCACTTATAATATTAGTTTGGACAATACCATATACAACAAGTCCGAGAAAGCGGACTTATTGCTAATCAATCTCTATAGTTATAATGTATATTGTAATCTTTGTAGAAAACAACTTTGTCTTCCTTTTATTCTTTTGGACGGCAAAATAATAAGTTGAAATATTTTATAAAATGATAATTCGTGATGCGTGCACCTCGTGTCTTTATCATAAAAAAGAAATTCCTAAATTATTTAAATTTATTGCTTTTACTACCTTAAACAAAGATATAATCATGATTTAGCCAATAGATTTTTACACTATTTTTGGACATTTTTAAAGAGGGCATCATATTTGGCCTATAAAGGCCACATAAGATAGACATAGACATTTCTTTTTTTTTGTGTAATCTGTTTTCTATTTCTTGGTCCAATAAAGAGTTTTTATTATTATAATATTTCCACCTTAAAGTTTGTATTTATTTTATTTGTGGGTTGTGAATTCCACCAATAGCATTCCCATACAAACACACACCCCTGACTTAGAAACCTAAACTAGGTCCAGGAGAGCTATTTTTGAAATGTTTTACTTATTTGTCGAATGAAAATAATTCCAAATATAAAGATAATCATTCGACTCGTCGATTTCGAATGATTCAAAAATAGCACTACAGGCAACCTTAAAAAGATTTATTTTTTAAAACAATAATATCTGTTTATATTGCCCCACTGCTAGGCAAAGATCTCCGCTTCTCGTTCCAAACTTCCCGCTACCAAACCACCTAGCCTCGAATCACATCAAGTCTCTCTATTTCGCCACAGAACAAAAACTATATTAAACATAAGTAAAGTCGGACAAAACAAAAACGCTATTAAACATAAATAAAGTACTTACCATCGATATCAAGCACTGTCATCTCCTTAGGCCTAGTAAGGCCCTCGCCCATCAAATAGTAGTGTATGTGAGCATCGAAACATATGAAACCGATCTGAGTGCGCGCATCTCCTGGCAACTCGTCCAAGTGCGCTTTCAGCGTGTCGCAGACAATCTGAAAAAATGTTGTTACTTCAGTCGTGCATACAGACTTTTGTTTCCTAAAACGTTTCGCGATTTAACTGCATGCAATTTATATATATGTTACTATAATATGTTCTACAAAGGAAGTATCTTGAATCTTGATTTTTCTATAGGGGAAATGACAGAAACACTATTGATTGAACCTAGCACTTAAAACAAACGTATTGAACGGACACTCTCCTACTCGAAACAGATACCGCACCTCACCGCGGAGATTTAGGGTAAAAATCAAGAGTTAAATAATGCAAGGATGTCGCTTCGGCAGCCCGGCCGCTGCGACGACTATGACACAGAATAATCACCTCTACGAGTAACACACAAATTGACGCGTGTGCGTTTGTGACCGAATCATAGTAGTCGTAATAGGTATCGCGGTCGCCGCTGTTGTATGGAGTGTCCGGGGTGTGACTAAGATACCGTTGTACGTCCGTCTGTCCGCCAGTCCGTCTGTCACCAGGCTGTATCTCATGAACCGTGATAGACAGATAGATGAAATAAACAGATTTATTTCTGTTGCCGCTATAACAAGAAATACTAAAAACAATAAAAAATATTTAAGTGAGTCTCTAAAAAAACACGTTTGTTGGATGGGTTTTGTCACTTTCTGTCACTCATTAAAAACGGCCACAGGTAGACGTTCGAAATATTCACAGAACATGGTCACGACTCACGCTAGGCCCAGTTTTTATACTATATCACGCCCTGGACACTCCATACAACAGCGGCGATCATGATACCTATTACTACTACTACGATTCTGTTGCGTACGCACGCGACGAGCGATGTGTTAGTCGAAGGATTGGTTACTTAGCGTATCTGCCTCATAGCGGTCGTATCGAGGCGGCAGCGCGTCGCTTCGATTTGCTCTCGAACATCCTTGCATTGTTTTGCTTTCGATTTTTATCCTAAATCTGCGCGGCGAGGTATCTGTCTCAGGTGGTAGGGAAAAGAGTGTCCGTTCTGTACGTTAGTACTATTAACAATTCTGTGACTATCCCTCGTAATAAGACTAATTTGTCAAACCCACTTGTCTCCTTCTTTCGCGCTAAATATCGAATAGGAGAGAAAGGGACTAAACATATCTATCTAACATATCCTTAACACGCGGAAATATCTCACCTGTAGATATCCGGATTCCCTCGCGATCTGCGAGACGTCCAACAGGAACAGATAGACGGCAGGCTGCGGTGGACGCAACATGTACTCGCCGGGCGCGATGTACTCGATGGTCGCGGACTTGATCTCCGGTCTCCGGGATGGGTCCCCGTATGACTTGCTTACTGGGTCGTATTGGAACTCTTCTGGCACTGCGATAAAAAATTATTGACCTTTTAGGTAACATAATATTAAAATTCCAATTTTATACATGTCCACCAAATGAAAATACAAACCGGTTAAAATCATAACCCTCCTGGTGGCTTTGCCATAGTCGGGTAAAATAGATCAGTGAGAGATACTTAGATATATAGAGAAGGTAAATTTTTGGCGAATTGATAATAATATTAGGTGTTTCAGCAGTTGCAAAAGTTGGAGTTAGAAACTCACCAGACTTTTTACCTATCGATTATTACTTTTTCCAAAATCTGGACAACATTTTAGCAGGAAAAAATTCAATTCCAGAGAGGATTCAAAATGCAGTTGAAAAGTTTGTTATCCAGCCAATTTTTCCAAGGATATCAATAAACAGCCACAGTGTTGGCAAAGAGGAATTGATTGCATGGATTTTATTTATTTACTCTTAATAACAGAAATAAACAAGTTTTAGTTTTAAGTCATCATCATTATTTCGTGTAGTGTCATTGTCTATCGACTATGTACACCCTGGTGTCAGAGTTGTTCCAAACCGCCTCTCGGCCTCCGACGTGGTTCCTTTAACGGCTACCAAATAGCACCCGGTTTTAAGTTAAATAAAAAATACTTATTTAATACATAACGCCAATTTTATAGGCAGACCAAATCTATACTAATATTATAAAGCTGAAGAGTTTGTTTGTTTGTTTGAACGCGCTAATCTCAGGAACTACTGGTTCTAATTGAAAAATTATTTTTGTGTTGGATAGATCCTTTATCGAGGAAGGCTTTAGGCTATATAACATCACGTTGCGACTAATAGGAGCGAAGAAACAGTCGAAAATGTGGACAAAACGGAGAAAATTATTCATCTTGAAGTGAATTATTCACCGTTGCGTGCGCTGCAAAAACCGTGCGAGATACCCAAAAAATATGTATGAAAGAAATCTGGTATTTTGTCTGCTAATAATTATTATTAATTGTCTGGGAGTTGTTTTCATGAAAATAAGTCCCAATGCCCATGTTTTTGACGTGACAACGTCTACGGGCTGCATGCACGAAAAATATGACGTTATTGTCCCGTTACGCTCATTGTCGCGTTCCGCAAGCGAGAGCGCGGCACGAACGAGAGAGAGGCATGATCATGTGTATTATACACAGACATATAAGACGTACACAGACGGAACATAAGTTAATAGTTATACTTATGTAGCAAGTAATTGTTGTTATCCTTTTCTCACGTATTCGGATCTATATGGCGATATCTCTTTTTTACACCTGCAGCAACATTCACTCACACATAGATACGCGTGGCAATTTTTGGCCGTGACGCCATTTTGTAATCTGCGTTGTTGGATCGGTGAACACTAAAAATAATAGAGTAGAATACCGTATAAATGATCTCAGATCATGCACTCCACACAACATTCATACATTCCTTGAAATCATGGGAAGCATTCTCGTAAACATCTTACCCTAGACTAGATACAGCCCAGGCTGCATAGTTTTGCATGTGTGTGTTTGTGCTACGCTAAGTAATAGCATACCTTCCGTCTGTTTACGTCTTATATGTCGTGGTATTATACTACTGTAATGTTTGACGTTGTTACGTCAAACTACCGTCTGTAAACCGACTTTACAATCAATTTTTTTTTTCAAATTAAAGTACAAGAATCAGATTATTTTTTTATCTACTCACAGTCATTGACCCTGTAGCAAAGGTTGCACTTCCACCGCTTAGAATCCACAAAGTACACGAACGGGTTGATGTAGGTGCGACACGCGCGGCAACGCACGATCGTAGAGCATTGTATCACTGGCAGATGCTGAATAAGAAACACATCAAGTTTTAAACTAACGCTGACCGCATATTTAGAACATAAAATTACAGAATTAAGTACGTGTAATACCTTTATACTTTCGACGTTTTTTTCTTCTTTTTTTTCGATTGTTTTATATATTACTTCTCACTGGAGGGTGGAGTGTGTACTCGAAAACCTACTGCATTACAACACATCTGCTTATGCCGCAAATAAACGGTGTTTGGAGATAAAAAACGGAAAAAATATATAGATGATAGTAGAATCATTTTATTCTTGGCAAAATTAAAGAAAAATTCAAGACACACGCTCATTAAACATAACCCTCTTTCGGGCTGTCAAGTAAAATTGTTTGGAATTTCGCATAAGCCTTTATTGTTTTATTTTTTGTGTTTATGGTGGTATGCGTCGAAAGGTACAGATTACAGACATATAATACACATATAATATAATTATATATAATAACATAATAATTTTCTAAAGATTGCCTGGAAGAAATTGCTATTGCGATAAGGCCCGCCTTTGCGCAAGGTTATTTTTCTTGTAATTGCTTGTTAAATACAAGGATTTGTTGTGCAATAAAAAGTTTTTGTTTAATAATACACATAGCCCTTAGATTTTACGAGCACACTAACTAATATCGTTTCTTTGTGTCATGTATTTACTCATCTTTACCTCACCATAAGAATTTTCATTAAATATACATGTTTGTACTTTATACTATATTGGTTCACATATTTATTATGATAATGGTGTCATGGTACTCTAAAGTAGCTATATTAGTTATCACATGTTATAATTAAGGTGGCATAGTTTTTACTCACATTAAGATCCTTGAAAGGGTGAATGAGAATTCCAAGCGGCAATCTTGATTTCTGTAGGAGGCTATTTGTGTCTGGAATGCGATTGATAGTACATCGGAATATTCTGAAACAAGACAAGGATACTTAGATCTGATTTTTTTTAATATAAAAAATATAACAACTTTGAAGAGATTCACAATGAGAAATGGTTGTATGGGAATGTGCATTATATGTTCAAACTTCATATTTTATGTATTTAGTCCATTTGCAACAAATATGAAAGTATACTGGTAAAGTGTACAGTAATATTTGTTATTATAAAGAACAAAGAAAGTAACATAGTATGTATGTGTAATACTATGCATACACAGGCATAATACACAGGCACAGGCAGAGATGTAGTAAAAGTATTAAACATACAACGCAGATTTATCATAACTTCTGATAACATACTTCCATTGTTTGCCATTGGCAAGGACAGGTTCACATGTCCACTAGATGTAAAATAGATAATATTTTATACCTGTAATAAACTTGTAACTTTAACAGCTGAACTAACTGATAATTGTAAATTTCTGATAGAGATGCATTTTCTGTGTATGTTGTACACATAATATTTATTAGAAACTAGCTGTTTCGCACAGTTCTGCCTGCATCAAAAAATAAAATCAAATAAATCAAAATGTTGTTTATTGCCACACAAAACATGCAAAAGAAGAAAGAAATAAAAAATAATAATAAAGGAAAATATGAAAAGCGTGTAGTGAAGGAATGCCTCAGCTTGTTACCCTAGCCTCGAATGGAGTAACGCTGTTTTTCAGGCATCCTCGGAAAAAAGTAGCACATGTTTGACCCCGGGTCTTCAACTATATTCATACCAAATTTCATCAAATTCAGCAGTTTGGCCATAAAAACATAACAGACAGACTTTCGTGCTTATAATATTATGAATGGATGGATAGAAGTCTGGATAAAGATTTTATTGTAGTTAATGGTTCAAATGAGGTTGCTTCATTCAACAAAAATACATACTCTGTGAAAATATCACTATACATTTATGGTCAATACTTATCATCAACAGTTTTCCTAATCTGCAGTCTTCTAGATATAGGTTGGTAGGTTATACTGCCTAATTTATTCAAATCTAAATGACCTAGAAATCATTGTTTATCAAACCAAAGTGTAGGTATATAAATAGTGGAACATGTTTGGTATACTTGATTGAGATCATGAGTCAACATTGAAGGAAGGTCACATCATTAAGGTCAAAACATCTTTTTATGAAGTTACCCCACAGCAATGAATTTGTCGGATTGGTAACAAATTTTTCATTGTTTAATGTAGTAGCAATTCAACATCTATAAATAAAACTATGGTATGAATATAAAAGTGTAACATGAAGTGGTAGAAAATCATGGGTCAAAATAGCACAGGTTTATATCCTATATGGCATATGCTGTACAAACACAGTAAAGTATACCTACCTGAATCTTACATTTATATCTCAGTTGGTGTTTACTTTTTTTATGTGGACTACTGCTTAATTATATTTTAAAAAAATACTACTTTTAGCGTTAAGTCCGCCAATTGTAAAAAGTATTTATTTACTTGTGGTTACAATAAAGATTTATAAATAAATTAATACTCACTCAGGGCTACAGTTAGGTGACTCAGCAAACTGGTGACCAAGCCTTATTTCCGGTGGATCTTCAGGATACTCTGGCAATATATGTCTACACTGCAGCAGATCGACCATATGGTGACCCCACAGTTGGTCAAACCCTTGCTTTGTTACACTTAATTGGCCCATTTGTTGTGTCAATCCCTGATTTGGATAGTGAACATACTGTTGGCCCATATTTTGAGGCATTGGTTGCTGATTCACAAAGTTACCCTGAGGCATTTGTGGGTAACGGTTCTGCATGTTGCTCTTTGAAGGGCCCGGTGGAGGAAAGCTGCCTGGTGGTCCGGATTGTAAGACACTGGGTTGTCCAGGAGGGCCATTCAAATGTCCAGTTGGCCCAGGTGGCATTTGAGGTCCACTATTTATTCCCTGAGGCCCACTTAGGCCACTTTGGGGACCCAATGATCTTGGAGGGCCCTTTGGTCCACTAGGTCCCATAGCACTAGGTGGGGGCCCTATTGAAGGGCTTTGATGGCCCATTGGCCCTGTCGGAGGTCCCATAGAAACATTTGGTTGTCCTAGAGGTCCACTTGGAGGGCCCATCTGTCCCATAGGAGGCAAACTTTGTGGCCCTGTTTGAAGTCTGGGTGGTAAATTTTGTCCAAAACTATTTTGCTGTGGCATTGGCCCTGAAGGATTTATTGGCTGGCCTGATGGTCCATTTCTTTGAGGTCCCGGATATGACTGCAGTGGAGCACCACTCACTGGAGGCCCCTTGGGAGGTCCACTCTCTGAAGCCATAGAGCTGGGTTGATAATTACTCCCCAGAACAGATTTGGAAACAGGCACTGAAGGGCCTTGTGGTGGTCCATAATTTGTTCCATTAACGCCTGCTGGTCTTGAATGGCCCAATGGAGGCCCTGGCATAGGTGGCATATGCTGGTCACTAACACTTGAAGGTCCATTTATAGGAGGCACCAATGGGCTACTTCTGGCTGGTCCGGAGAATTGAGGACCAGGCATAGGTACATTTGGCTGATTTAATTGACCATGTGGTCCAGGAGGTTTGGTCAGTGGTGGTCCATATGCTGGATTGACAGGCGGTGGTGCTGCAGAGCTTGATAGTGACAAATTGCTTACAGGAGGTCCAGGACTAAAAGAGCTGGATGATACCGGGTATTGAATAGGAGGTTGAGGGGCAGGAGGTCCCTGAGAACTTGAAATGGGAGGTCCATTCATAAGAGGTTGATTAAACTGACTAGAAGGAACTAGAGGAGGTGCATTGGCGTTGATTTGACGCTGCTGAGGAAGAAAGTTATTAAGATATGGTGTTGGAGAAGGATTGGCATTAGAAAGATTAGGGCTTGGAGCCATTGTTGGTTTTAAAGGTGGTCTTGCAGGAGAGGACTGGGGTCCAGGGTGGGGTTGAGGGATCATCCCAGGGTGATTAAATGCAGGAGAACTACTGGCACTTTGATTTAAATTATTCACATTATGTATCCCACTATTCTGCAGGCCACAAGCAGGACTATTGGAATTGGCATCCTGCTTAAGTCCAGGGTAACTCGGCGGTAGTTGGCTCAATGACACAGGGTTGCTACCAAAAGTCGGTGGCCCGGGGTTCGCATTTGTAGGAGGCGCCCCCGGGACATTATATGGGTTTGGTGGCAAATTGGACATTGTCTTGACAATCTGGAAAGATAAAATTGACTTTCCTTTATATGTACTCCAAAACAATCGAGCGTAGTATATTGGGTAATACCTCAAACACAATTTAATGTGTATAAATAGTGATAAAGAGGCTGATATCGATAATGATTTTAATAAAACATGCTAATTCACTGTTAGTACGACAGAAGGGCGATTGCAGATTTGAACACTTACCGCAGTTGGGATGGCGTTGTTACACAAAAAAACTGTTCACACACTACACAATTGTTAAATCACTGTTACATATTCTGCAATATATAGAAGAAACGTAATTAAAATAATTTCAAGAATAAAAATACGACCCTGACTTACGTGGCTGAGCAATAGACAGCGCCCTCTATCTCAGATTTTTTGACAAGTCACGTCAATCAAAGCGACTGAACGACACAGATTACGAAAATATTTCCAACGCAAAAAAATTTTGAGAATCTGCTAAAATCAAGATGGGTTGCCGTGATCTCTTAGTTCCATTCAAAAACGAGTGAGTGAGGATTGATGTTGCCGTCGTCGCCAGGAGTGCTATTTTTGAAAGTGAAGTTAAGTAAAGTTTATTTTGTAAGTAATTAATTTGTAATTTAATTAAAACTAAGACATAATATGAAAAAAAAACCTAAATTAAAACTAATTAAAATCTAATGTTTGTCCTTGCGGCATGGTGCCAAGAACTCCAGCAGCATTCCCGCTCTGGATGGCGATTGCTATCCTCTGCGCAAAGAATGAGCCGGCCCTCTTGTCACTAACGGCATCGACAAGTTTGGAGGCCAGGAGTAAGTAAAGCTGAAGAACTGTTTGAAAAAGAATGTTTCCACTATATTTCTAATATTTTGTGGATGTCGTCGTCGTTACCGTCGCTCATGTGATTCCGTCGAAATATGTGACTCACGCAAAATCGGTGAATCGAATAATATTCGTAAATTTAAAAAAACCTGTCATTTGTTAGTTGGAATCGCGCACGAAGGGTTTCGTGCCATTGTGTATAAAAACCACAAAAAAATCAAAATATTTAGGTACGGAACCCTAAAAAATATCTTCTTTAAACAGTGGGGCCAAGTGCTCAGGAAGGCAATCGCGGTGTTATAACAGTAATTCTAAATCGACAAAACCATTTTACATAATCAAAAATAGCCCTCGTAGGCTAAACAAGTCTAGTTAAAAAATGAAAAACGAAGAAAATATAATTTTAGTCGTTAATTGGCTAGTCAACTAAAAAATTAATTGTGTATATTATATATTTTATTGATAGAATAGACTATTTCGGAGATACAATTTAAACGAAAAAATTCTTAAAAATATATTTATTTTGTTATTTAATTTTAAAGATTTTATAGTGATGACGTCACGCAGCTATAATGGCCATTTCGAACTGCAAGAAAGCAAAATTTACTAAGGTATTAAAAAATATATATGTCAGTGTCAAATGTCAAAGTCAAGATGGACCGCTAGCCGCGAGTTGGTTTCTTGTTTGTTTACAATCGCCAAATATTTAGGTACCCCATTTCTCGTATCTATTGCATATTGGCCTGTTTATTGGACTTTACGGCAGTCTCTTCATCCGTTTACATCTGATTTTTCAATAATTGAACACCGCTTCTTCATTATAATATATGAATGAATGTAATTAGGTTATGTTTACTTGAACAGAGATGACATTTGACATGGGTGACAAGTACGTGAAGCGCTTAGTTAGCGCTACCAAACAAAAAATATTTATTCACTACGCTGTGCTGCCAACCTAAAAAATTAAATGTGAATAGCCGGAAGTTATCCGGCTACGTCATACGTCAACCTTGCTAAAAAATGAAAGTCATTGTGTTTTCTGCGATTTTCTTAAAAAATACTTGCTTAACTAAAGATCTGATTAATGTAATCTGTTTCCTAAGCCTATTCCTCGAAATGGTTTACGAATTAGACATTTTCATGAAAAAGTTTACTAGCCAATTGGCCGCATCATATTTGGTCGAACTTTCGGTGTCGCAACGGTATCGCGCTATTTTTGACAAACGTTTTTATTATAAGGAACGTACGAACCACTACTAAATTATCGTTTGTAAAAAAGTTACTGTCAAGGAATTTTTTGGCATAACGTACGAGACGTTCGTGAGATACCTAGTCAGTTAAATACGCTAGAATTTCATTAATTTTGATTATTTTTTTTGGTTTATATTCGTTAAAATTCATTATAATTCATCATTTCGATTTTTTTCGAATTTAGTATTATTAGAATAATAATGTAATAGATTACAAACTGTAAGTTAGAAAAAAAATTTTTTGTAGAATCACCATCTCTATTTGAATTCTCATGTCGAACGAGAATCATTCGACTCAAGGATATTATATACTCGAAAATAGTCCTAACGATCTTTCCTTTTGGTAAATACGTTTTAGGTACGCGATTCGGGCTGTAAAGAGCCCTATTTTTTGAATGAGTCGAATGTAAATCGTTTTACACACCGATTATGTCGAAAGAAAATCATTTAATATCGAACGAAAATCATTCGAGTCACCGACTTACACCCGACTTACACCTTTATGTATAATACGTGGGGCGCACTATAAGTTTCCGGAATGAATATGAAAAAATACTATTAAAGGTACAAAATTAATTTATTGTTTTTCAAAATAATCTCCCTTGGCGTCTATGCACTTTTTCATTCGATGAAACCAGTTTTGAAAACTTTTGTGCCACTCCTGTGTGGTGACCTCTGAAACGTGTTTTTCATACTCCTCGACAGCCTCTTCTGGTGATGAAAATCGTTGACCGCGTAATTGGTTCTTAATTTTTGGGAACAGAAAAAAGTCACAAGGTGCCAGGTCGGGACTGTATGCAGGATGACTCATGAGTTCTACATTTTTCGCCTTCAAAAAGTCGTTTGTCTGTCTGGCCGTGTGAGAACTAGCATTGTCGTGGTGCAGGATGATACGGCGTTTACGGTTATTTTTACGGAGTTCGTCAATAACTTCCGGCAAACAAATGGTCGTGCACCAGTCACTATTCACTGTACGACGATTCTCTAAAGCAACAGTAGCCACGTGTCCAGTTTTATTAAAAAAAGAAGCAATCATCCGCTTAGATGCACTTTTCACGCGCGCCACTTTGGTTGGTTTCGGCTCATCTTGAAAGACCCATACGCTCGATTGCTGCTTTGTTTTGGGATCGTAGCAATAAATCCATGTTTCGTCACCTGTTACTATGTTCCACACCAAATTTGACGCACCTTCGTTGAACTTCTCACTGCACCAAGTGACGCGGTCCGTTTTTTGAGCCTCGGTCAAGTTGTGTGGGATCCACCGCGAGCACAGCTTTCTCACACCCAAATGTTTGTGTAGGATTAATTGTATTTGACTCATGCCTATATCTAAGGATGCGCGAATTTCATGGTAGGTCACATGCCTGTCTGTTTCAATCATACGGCGCACAGCATTGATGTTTTTGTTGGTCACAACGGTGGACGGCCGACCATCGCGAGAATCGTCACTGAGATTGATACGACCACGCTTGAATTCTGCAAACCAGCTATAAACAGTTGTCTTGCATGGTGCTTCATTGCCAAAAGCTGTTTCAAGCCGAGCGATGCTCTGTTGAGCTGTCAAATTACACTTAAAATCGTAGAAAATCATACTACGAAAATTTTTCCGAGTTAAATCCATGTTGATGCAGATACACAATTTTTTAAATGGCGCCAGAAGGTAAAAACAAAAGACAGTCAGATGAAACAAACTGCATTCTACAGCCAAAGAGTTCTATTTTTAAATGTTGCAATAAATTTTTAAATATTGTTTATGTAAGTGGCCAGTTCCGGAAACTTACAGTGCGCCCTATGTATGAAGGTTTAACTTCACTCAAACTAGACTCATCCTTACTCCACCTCATTGATATTTAAACCTGTGCTTCGACATGATTCGATGATGTTTAAGTGCATTTAATAGTGTTACATTACGGAAAGAATTAATAAAACAAATCTGTTAGTTTGATAAATAACAATCGTTTAAGTTATTATTGTTACGGTTTAAAGCGATCCAAAATCTAGTAAGCGAAATTACGTAGAAATGCCATATGCGGGCCCATACAAGCCTCTCAAGTTAATAACGGCAACGCTGGTACCGCCCACATGGATGGCACCTAATCTTATTTCTGTGGTAAGGCCATTATATCAGGGTCCCACTATGACGGCTAAACGCTATATCTACTATTTGGAGTAGAAGTAGGTCGATTGACAGTACTATAAGATAAGTTTGACAAAAAATAGTAACAAGGTATGACGGCTTTTTGTAATCAAAATTGGACAGAGTAAGCGAAAAAACAAAATGTATACTTAATTGTTTTGGAAAGCGTTAAGATATCAGAAGCAGAAACGAGTGAAGAAACGGGATAGCGCAATACAAGGTGTAAGGCGACATCTCGCTTGCTCACTCGTTTCTACCTTGTTTTAAGTGGTGATAGTAAGGCACCTGAGTGCTAAAGAGCCTCGCTCATCATATTAAGTTAAGTCTTGAGAGGCTTAGCTGGTCGACACATGGTCCAATCAAATTTTATTTCTGTGCTTTTATGCATCGTAGTAACTCACTTGTACAATGTTATAAAATAAGTCAATATTTTGATTTAATGCCAACTGTATGATACATCATAGTATGCAATGATAAGAACGACGAAATCTTACCTTTGCCTAGACGTATCAACAAATTAAAAATAAAACTATTGTCAAAGCCACGCCAAAACTTGGATTGTACAACACGAAAACGAAACGGTGACGTCCATGGAACTAAAGGTAAAGATGGAAGACAAGCTGACGTACAACAGGCTGGTTCAAGAAAATTTGACCTGAATGCATTTCGTTACCCACCTCTCTCTTTCTAACTCGTGATGTGTACTAGGGTGTGAATCTGGGTTTCCATCACAGCACTTGATAACAACCCCAAAAGTTGGAAAAAATGATAAACAGTTACGTAGCAATATAATCTTTATTTTGAGGTAGATTTTTATTAAAATTTTGAAAATAATTATACTTGTTTTTGATATAGAAATATAGCCCAATTATATTAAGCAAACTGACATTTTTATTAAACTGTATTTCTGACTAGGCAAATAAATTTTGAAGTGATGGTAATACTTTGGGAATACAGGGGTTACTCCAGGTCAAATTTTCTTGAACCAGTCTGTTGTATTCCATCATCTTTACCTTTAGTTCCATTGGTGACGTCATTCCTTGAGTCGTCCTCAGTCAGTTTGAGGACTTTCTAGAGGCGCCCTCCAATGAGTTTGAGTGAAGGTCGTTCTTAAGGTTAAGTATACAGGTGTTAGTCCATAGATGACTATTGTATATAATGAAATAGATGAGAAACTCCTGCTTTGACAGTTGAACTGAATACGCCCTCTGGCACGCAATTTCCGAAATAATAATTTACCCATACATATCTATACTCACAGATACTATATATATAGCATACCAGGTATGTATACCCATAGCTACTCATATTATATGCATACTAAAGTAGGTATTGAATGGATTGATGAAATAAAAATGCCTTTTATTGTATTTAGTTTATTAATTTTATCACAAACACTTAATTTAGGCTCTGTATACAACAAGTGGTCACAAAACAAGAGTCTCTAGGCTAAACAGGCAATAGGCTCAATAAGAACGAAACAAAAAATGCGGCACAAAACAATTTCAGTCACTTCACAAGAGCAGTTACTAATATCACACATTAACAATAGGATACTATATGATGTCTCATGAAACTAAGGCGGAGGAATAAAATATTCAACTCGAGGCATTAAGTTTCCAGAGAAACTTGGAAAAATCACGAAAAACAGTCAAGTTCAAGTCGTCGCCATTACGGTTTAGGCACAAACTACATAGGGATGATAGGGATACTACCATAGATTAATAATTGGCCTCGCGCGCTCGACTAGATACCGCGCTGTGAAGAAAAATCAGTTTCCAGAATGCGGCCACTTAATAGGAAAGTGTTTCAAAGACGCACACTAGCGTCGATTATGGTGTTGCCAGCTACTTGATTGGTGCCCGACCAATGGGAAAATTATTAATTGCTGCGGTCTTGTTACGTATTATAAAAAGTAGCTCAGAAAAACCTTTAAAATGAAATTAAATGAAACTGGCCAAGTGTGAGTCGGCTCGCGTGTAGAGGGTTCTGTACTATTTTTTATTTTTCTCTATTTGGACCTCCTAAACAAATTTAAAATTATCTCATAGGTTTTCCTGTAATTTATGAATCGAAATTCTGGAATCGATAGTTTCGGAGATAAGGTAGGGGAAATGGTTAGTTTTTGTCTACTTTATTTTATAATTCTAATATTAAATCCTAAAATTGCAGAAAAACTTTCTTTTGATTTATTATTACACAGTACAGTATGTTAAACGCACAGACATATAAGACGTACACAGACGGAACATAAGTTAATAGTTATACTTATGTAGCAATTAATTGTTGTTATCCTCTTCTCACGTATTCGGATCTATATGACGATATCTCTTTTTTACACCTGTAGCAACATTCACTCACACATAGATATTAGGCTACGCGTGGCAATTTTTGGTCGTGACGCCATTTTGTAATCTACGTTGTTGGATCGGTGAACACTAAAAATAATAGAGTAGAATACCGTATAAATGATATCAGATCATGCACTCCACACAACATTCATACATTCCTTGAAATCATGGGGAGCATTATCGTAAACATCTTACCCTAGACTAGATACAGCCCAGGCTGCATAGTTTTGCATGTGTGTGTTTGTGCTACGCTAAGTAATAGCATACCTTCCGTCTGTTTACGTCTTATATGTCTGTGGTTAAACGTTACTTTAACGATTACCTGTGTTGATTAAATCGATATAATTTATATTAACCCATTTCAATAATCGACTAATTGTTTGATATTGCAGTTAATAATCGATTAATTGTCAAAATTCGATTAAATTAATTATATCAATACTTTCGATATCATAGATTATTTAAAAAAAAAACCAAATTCGATTAATCAATTAACCGGCAACAATAACCTACGGGGTACCAACTACCTAAAGGCCATATTTAGAATGTTGGTCGGCGTAAAGTGGAAATGGAATCAAAATAGTGATAGGTTGCTAGTCGCATCGCCTACTGATAGGTATGGTTCTTCGATTTTCGCCCACTTCCTCGGCCGGCTTATATGGTCTGCGCGGGAAGAGAAGCAGTAGTACATTTCACGTATTTACTTTTCTCCCAGATCAGCATTAAAGAAATAAGATGTTTGACGCGTGCGTCCACGTCTTTTAATTAAAAAGGAAGCTATAGTTTTATTAAGTTGTATAGTATTAGTATTATAAGTTTTTTATTTTGATAATTACTTGTAAATATTTTAAATAAACTGCAATACTAAAACTTGTTAATTTTAGATAATTTAACTTAAAAATTTGTATATTTTTAATGTCAACGAACAAGCGGACAAGTGTTGTTGTTTTATATAGATAGCGAATGCGATGCGCGCGCATGCATGCCAGCCGCTGCGATCGGCTCGGACGATGCGCGCGCAGCCCACGCCACGGCGATCCGTGCGTCTCGCCCGGCTCGCCAGTCCGAATACCATCTTGAGACTGAACGCACGTTGCTTGCGCTCGCATTCGCGCGCTTACGTAAACTCATTTCCCGCTTGATCCGTTCCTTCACTTTTCTCACCTGTATTTTGTGCTTATCATAACCTTCTGTTGATCTTTAAGTTGTCGGTGTGCTTGTATTGTATTTGTTCTATTTAATTGTGCTGAACTTTTAATTATAGTGTTAAATTACATATTGACTTTATTTAATTATCCCGCCTCATAGCACAATAGCCTAACACTTATCATACACATTACGCACGCACCCCGCTTTATGTTAAAGACAGACAAAATGGTCAGAAAAAGTCAAAATTACAACATCTCTCTTTTGGAGTCGGGAGTTAAAAAACAAAATATCTAAATAATAAAAATCGAAACCTCGGGGAATTTGGGATTATTTAATACACGGCAACATTGAGCACCGAGCGGTACTTCGCGCCATATTTTAGGGTTATATTATTTTCGTGAGTAATTTATGTCCATATTTCGAAATAATACAATACTTATTGATGGTATGTAATACCAGTATCTTCCTTATTTCTTTGAGTATTATTCTTACACAGTTTGACTACGCAAACTGCACATTTTGCGTCTACTTTTACATTAAATTTTATATTTATCTAGACATCCACTAGACATCCAACTCACTCATCGGTCGCGGCATGACTGACGCGGGTATGCCGCAACCATGCCGGTTTCGGCATGGTTTTAGTTGCGAATTTATGTAGTATGCCGACGGTATCTAGTCGTAGCGCAGCGGAGACCAATTAATAATCTATGGATACTACGTAGTGGGTTTAGGGTTGCCAGTAGCATGAATATGTTTTCCTTAACCATAAATCTCGTCGGGAAAATAAAAAATCATTTTAATGAACAATTCAACATAAATAATTATGGCGTATAAAAATGTAATTATCATGTAGGAAATGTGGAAAAGACGCATCACATAGGGTACGGTCAAATCAAGACTGTTCAGTATAGAGAAATATTTAAAAATATAACAAAACAATTACCTATGTAATAGGCCATATCATAAAGGACTCAATTTCGAACAACTTTGAATTTTAAAAGTATGCACTACTACTATTTTATAATAAGTATTGTAACAATAACCGTCAAAACATAATATTATGCAGGCAGCATATTCTCGCCGAGAGCTCAAGTCCGAGACATTCGGGGGAGAAGTCCCGAGTGCAAGGCACGCCATCTTCACTCTCGCAGATCTCTTGTTGCTCATTCGGAGCAGTGAATTACGAGAGGATCAGATAAGATAATTTATACAATTGCAAGAGTGCAGTACATACATAGATCTTTGTTAAATTATAATTTCGTGTATTCCACTCTCAGATGAGTATGAAAAAAAAAACAGAGAAAAATACCGGCACCAGAGTGAGAGCGGGCGAGGAACTCCGAGTGATCCGAGACGAGTTGTGAGACGAGAGTTATATTAATGTAAAATTGGCTCCTTAATTAAAATGTCAGAATTGAGGAGCCACCTAAAACATGGAAAGTATTTAATGAATATAATTGATAATTTTGTATCTTTTAGTAGTAACTGTGTATAGTAACTTCTAAAACTTACTTAATAAATATGCAATACTTTTAAATGTGGCTCCTCAATCTATATATTATGCATGCAAAATTCCGTGAAAGTATTTGTTAATCTTTTATTCCACTGCAACAACATTTTGATTTGAAACAAGCATGTTTGAATTTGTAGCACATGGACAAGCCAGTTAATTAAACAAATCTAATAAATAAATGCATTTTATTTGGCTCCTCAATGCTGATATTTTGCCAATAAATAATTTATTGTTCTTACCAGAGATCACAACGAAATCAAAAACCAAAGATACCTGCATTTAGTATAAATGTCTACTAAATATCTAGTTACGTATAGATAAAAAATATACATCGGTATCTGAAAAAAATCTTTTTTTCAATATTCCAATCTGCTATTATGGGTGACCATTAGAAAAATTGTTTGGAAATAACAGAATAGCCAATAACTCCGTAAATATATACTTTTTTACGGCCGGCTTGTACGTATATATAGTATAATTTTATACTAAATGGAAACGTTTTTTGTTTCAAATTTCATTGCAAGAATAAGTTGATTAGACGCAAACCGATTTATCTAAATATTTTAATTGAGGAGCCAGTTACAATATAACATATCTTCCAAACCACTCATTTTGAGTAACTTACTCTTGTCCTACAATTCTTATGTACTTACTACTAAATGATGAAGAAATCTGGTTTTAACTGAGCTACTGCTTCTTTAAGAATGACAAGACGTAGTATGTATGGTCTGAGGAGCCACACGTAATGTATGGTAACTTTTAAAAAATACCTACAATCTAACTCAAATTTCATTTTCAAATTGCTCTCAAATGCTACAATATCATACCAAATAATGAATAATATTCAACTATGATGTTTCCAGAAACGACATGGCTCCTCAATTCAAACATTTAGACTGAGAAACCAACTTTATGTTCATGTAACTTTTCAATTATTATACTACAAAATCGAAGATCGCGCCTACAATATTTTTTAATAAATATAGTGATTCCGATATGATACGAAAAATGGCCCCTCAATCCATACGGACATGAAGAAGAACAGTTGAAGAGTAGAGTATGATAACTTTAGGAATGCAGGTTGCAGCAGCATAAAGGCAATAAAACTTCCCATTAAAACTTGACTGCAGCAGATATTCATTTTATTAGAACCTTTTACACAATATTTTTACATAGGTATATAAGAGATACTTAACTTGTTCAATCACAGTTCTTTTGCACTTCTATCACTCTTCTAAGGACTTGTTCCACAAGTTGCTGATAAACGTACTAATAGCATGAATTACAGAATCGCGTTTCACAAACGCTTATAAAAATGAGGATCAAACAACCAAGCGACTAGTAAAACAGAGGTCCTTAGCAAAATATTTACTCCGAGAATATCTAGGTTCTCTGGTTAACCTAACAGCTACAGTATCTAACAAATATATTGTTAGACTCGTAAACAGTAACCCGCGTTGTACTAGTTAAAGGCAATTATACTTACCTCTTACTTACAGTTAGGATCAAATATAAAACCAATATGAAAATTCAAACATCTGTATTTCAATGACAGTTTAAATCAATGATTTAGTCGAAAACAAAATTTTAACAAATTACTGCGTTTAGTCTAATTCAATTTATTGATTGGATAAAGCCAGCGGACAAAAATAAAAACGAATTACTTATATAAATCTATAGGAGAATAATAAAATTTGTGAAATTATAAACAATATGCTCAACAGTATCGCGCTTCGCGAGTCTTTCTCCAATCAAGTTTGTACGCAGATTACAGTCTAGCAAGTCTACACTTAACATTATTTCAACTTTACTCTTTCAGCAATATAAAAGTATTCAAACTCATCACATTGTTATGGCAGCTCCATGGAACTCCATGCAACACTAATCGTACCAACTGCTCGAGCCAATACATGACATTCCTCAAGCCAAGTGCCTAACTGGACAATGTAAGCTAACTCTTATTGTACTCTAACATCCAAAGTAATTATGCAAAATTATACACTTGCACCCTCATCAAAATGTCACATACCACCCACAAGTTCCTTACATAAAAAACATTGTTGATTTAATCTTAATTAATGAGATGTGGTTTTTCCATCGTTGGTAGAAATGCAAATTAATCACAATCAGACTAGTATCCAAAAACGCCATCAAAAAATTACATAATAATTTATTGCAAAGGGTAGGCCACAAATGAAAGGCGATTTACACAAATACATAAAGCTCAATTGAAATCAGGATTTTATAAATCCAAAAAATAATAATTTGTAGTCGATAAAGGTAATAAAAGACACGCAACTATATAATACGATTTTTATCGACCGTCGTCGGTCTCGGGCGGGGGGCCGCCTCAACATAACGCACAAATACTCTACATATTGATAAACTATTCAGTCGTTTTTATTTATTCATAAAAATATATCTTTTTAAAGGCTCAAATAAAACTGTTACAACTCTATACGTACCGTACGCGTCGCGTTCGGGTATCTATCACTGATCACTGGTGGAATATTTCCGTTGGCACAGTGTGTCATCGAGCCGATATTACCGTGCGGTATTGCACTCCGTTCTCATTTATTTTACCTCTGATAGAGGTATCGGGAACATACTTCGATGCAGTAAGCTTATACCAATAACGGGTCAAATTAAATCCAATAAAACCTGTATAAGTAGTATACCTTCATAGCTCGCGTCATTTTGTAATCCTGTCGGTTAACACGGCCAGCCTGATCGCGAACGACGAAATAGGGATAAACAGTTTCAGGTTGATATTCGTCAAAGACTCGTTATTTATAGATATTACACGACTAAAATGTAATTTCAATTCTAAGTGAACTGCAATAAAGTTTTATTTAAGTAGTTATCCATATCAGAGGTAACAATAAGTTTACACTCGCGGTGGGTCGCATTCGCGGCGGAATGTTCGGTCCAGCCGCGTCACTCGGCCAGTGCGAGCCAACGGGGCAGACCGGGTGATCAACAGACGACCGGATATGGTACGACCGACTGAACCCTTTATACTATTGTTATCACTAGCTTTACTGTGGCACTATATGCAGCTCGATCTCTCTCATACAGAGAGAAAAGAAGACAATTAAGTGCAACGCGCGTCTTCAATTTAACCTTGATGCAAGTTCTAACGATGCGTTGTACTAATGACAAAGCTTACCGCTATCCTATTCAAACAAGCGTAACGTTATCCTATTTAACAAGCGTACCGTTCGCTAGAGCTAACATCAAAGTTAACAAATACTTGCTGCAGAATTCGGTATCAAATATACCATATGTAGGTACATAGCAAGGTTTATACTGAAATCTACAACCGACCGTGCAACTAACAATACAATCGACGCGCAACATGTGCTGTCGAAGCAGAATATCACAACATCACTGATGAAAACGCGCCAAAGCACGCAATAGTTCTTCACTGGTTCGGAACTTAGAGCACACAAGTAAATCGCCAGCTACTCGCGGGTTCGCGGTCGGAACTGCCACTCGACTAATGCACCGGCAGCGGAGGCTTCTCCTGCAGGCGACGCCGAAGCAGTTCGGATTCGGTCGGAGGAGACAATCCGAGCGGCGCGCAATAGTCGTCCGCGCACCGGGTCCGAGCCGGACATGGTTCGCCGCGTTCCTGACGCTCGTCTACTTCAATCAGGTCCGGCGAGTCCGGCGCTTCTGATCCGGTGGCGTCCGGGCTCGGATAGCAAGACTTCGAGCAGCGTAATGTGGCTGGAGGACGCTCCATGTAAGAGTAGTTCATGGAGAAATGCTGCTGGATGACGCGGTTCACCGCCATCGCGGATTCGGCGAAGTTGGACAGATTGCGCGCCGACATGTTTCTGTTGACAATAGGAAAGGGATTGTTAGTTTTGTTGGATAAGCTTTACCGATTCTTTCTTTATATCGATCATATCATAAAATGGCTTGTGGCCAAAAGCTTTAAGGTTTCTCCTCCTTCTCGTCTCTTTACGTTTGTTCAACTAGCATTTGCAGATTAGATCGTGGTATGACAGCTGCAGTTGCCTCAGGGGTGTGCCAGCCCAAAACTGAGCTGGCTTGATATCGCAAAGCAGGATTTGCGTGCTAGTAGACTCTTTGCCTAGGATGCTGAAGACCGAGCGATGTGGAGACGTAAAACTAGCCACGGGTGCTGCAGCACGCTGTGGATCCTAACAACTGACCGCTTGATGTTGATCGGCGTCTGCAGCTTGGGGAGCCTGGCGAGCGGGTCAGCCCGACGCAGCCACGGGTGCTGCAGCACGCTGTGGATCCTAACAACTGACCGCTTGATGTTGATCGGCGTCTGCAGCTTGGGGAGCCTGGCGAGCGGGTCAGCCCGACGCAGCCACGGGTGCTGCAGCACGCTGTGGATCCTAACAACTGACCGCTTGATGTTGATCGGCGTCTGCAGCTTGGGGAGCCTGGCGAGCGGGTCAGCCCGACGCAGCCACGGGTGCTGCAGCACGCTGTGGATCCTAACAACTGACCGCTTGATGTTGATCGGCGTCTGCAGCTTGGGGAGCCTGGCGAGCGGGTCAGCCCGACGCAGCCACGGGTGCTGCAGCACGCTGTGGATCCTAACAACTGACCGCTTGATGTTGATCGGCGTCTGCAGCTTGGGGAGCCTGGCGAGCGGGTCGGCCCGACGCAGCCACGGGTGCTGCAGCACGCTGTGGATCCTAACAACTGACCGCTTGATGTTGATCGGCGTCTGCAGCTTGGGGAGCCTGGCGAGCGGGTCGGCCCGCCGCAGCCACGGGTGCTGCAGCACGCTGTGGATCCTAACAACTGACCGCTTGATGTTGATCGGCGTCTGCAGCTTGGGGAGCCTGGCGAGCGGGTCGGCCCGACGCAGCCACGGGTGCTGCAGCACGCTGTGGATCCTAACAACTGACCGCTTGATGTTGATCGGCGTCTGCAGCTTGGGGAGCCTGGCGAGCGGGTCAGCCCGACGCAGCCACGGGTGCTGCAGCACGCTGTGGATCCTAACAACTGACCGCTTGATGTTGATCGGCGTCTGCAGCTTGGGGAGCCTGGCGAGCGGGTCGGCCCGCCGCAGCCACGGGTGCTGCAGCACGCTGTGGATCCTAACAACTGACCGCTTGATGTTGATCGGCGTCTGCAGCTTGGGGAGCCTGGCGAGCGGGTCGGCCCGACGCAGCCACGGGTGCTGCAGCACGCTGTGGATCCTAACAACTGACCGCTTGATGTTGATCGGCGTCTGCAGCTTGGGGAGCCTGGCGAGCGGGTCGGCCCGACGCAGCCACGGGTGCTGCAGCACGCTGTGGATCCTAACAACTGACCGCTTGATGTTGATCGGCGTCTGCAGCTTGGGGAGCCTGGCGAGCGGGTCAGCCCGACGCAGCCACGGGTGCTGCAGCACGCTGTGGATCCTAACAACTGACCGCTTGATGTTGATCGGCGTCTGCAGCTTGGGGAGCCTGGCGAGCGGGTCGGCCCGCCGCAGCCACGGGTGCTGCAGCACGCTGTGGATCCTAACAACTGACCGCTTGATGTTGATCGGCGTCTGCAGCTTGGGGAGCCTGGCGAGCGGGTCGGCCCGCCGCAGCCACGGGTGCTGCAGCACGCTGTGGATCCTAACAACTGACCGCTTGATGTTGATCGGCGTCTGCAGCTTGGGGAGCCTGGCGAGCGGGTCAGCCCGACGCAGCCACGGGTGCTGCAGCACGCTGTGGATCCTAACAACTGACCGCTTGATGTTGATCGGCGTCTGCAGCTTGGGGAGCCTGGCGAGCGGGTCGGCCCGACGCAGCCACGGGTGCTGCAGCACGCTGTGGATCCTAACAACTGACCGCTTGATGTTGATCGGCGTCTGCAGCTTGGGGAGCCTGGCGAGCGGGTCAGCCCGACGCAGCCACGGGTGCTGCAGCACGCTGTGGATCCTAACAACTGACCGCTTGATGTTGATCGGCGTCTGCAGCTTGGGGAGCCTGGCGAGCGGGTCGGCCCGCCGCAGCCACGGGTGCTGCAGCACGCTGTGGATCCTAACAACTGACCGCTTGATGTTGATCGGCGTCTGCAGCTTGGGGAGCCTGGCGAGCGGGTCGGCCCGACGCAGCCACGGGTGCTGCAGCACGCTGTGGATCCTAACAACTGACCGCTTGATGTTGATCGGCGTCTGCAGCTTGGGGAGCCTGGCGAGCGGGTCAGCCCGACGCAGCCACGGGTGCTGCAGCACGCTGTGGATCCTAACAACTGACCGCTTGATGTTGATCGGCGTCTGCAGCTTGGGGAGCCTGGCGAGCGGGTCGGCCCGACGCAGCCACGGGTGCTGCAGCACGCTGTGGATCCTAACAACTGACCGCTTGATGTTGATCGGCGTCTGCAGCTTGGGGAGCCTGGCGAGCGGGTCGGCCCGCCGCAGCCACGGGTGCTGCAGCACGCTGTGGATCCTAACAACTGACCGCTTGATGTTGATCGGCGTCTGCAGCTTGGGGAGCCTGGCGAGCGGGTCGGCCCGACGCAGCCACGGGTGCTGCAGCACGCTGTGGATCCTAACAACTGACCGCTTGATGTTGATCGGCGTCTGCAGCTTGGGGAGCCTGGCGAGCGGGTCGGCCCGACGCAGCCACGGGTGCTGCAGCACGCTGTGGATCCTAACAACTGACCGCTTGATGTTGATCGGCGTCTGCAGCTTGGGGAGCCTGGCGAGCGGGTCGGCCCGACGCAGCCACGGGTGCTGCAGCACGCTGTGGATCCTAACAACTGACCGCTTGATGTTGATCGGCGTCTGCAGCTTGGGGAGCCTGGCGAGCGGGTCGGCCCGCCGCAGCCACGGGTGCTGCAGCACGCTGTGGATCCTAACAACTGACCGCTTGATGTTGATCGGCGTCTGCAGCTTGGGGAGCCTGGCGAGCGGGTCGGCCCGCCGCAGCCACGGGTGCTGCAGCACGCTGTGGATCCTAACAACTGACCGCTTGATGTTGATCGGCGTCTGCAGCTTGGGGAGCCTGGCGAGCGGGTCGGCCCGCCGCAGCCACGGGTGCTGCAGCACGCGCTCGGCACTGAGACGATGCGACGCCTCGCGAACCAGAAGCTGCCGGATCAGCTCCTTGGCCTCGCCAGAGATGTGCGACCACTCCTGTTCAGGGAACGAGTAGCGCCCCTCCTGAGAGAGAGAAAATTAGGGTTAATATTTAAAACAAGCAGTGGATCTAGTCCGAGCATAACACGTTCGTAACAATTTCGAGCGTGAAACGTAAAACGGTGGTGAAACGCGACACATTTTTGATTGAGTACCACGTTACCAAACACAGTTTGAACAGCTTGTAAAATCTGAAGTTTTAGCCACCTCGATACACCTCGAGTCATGTTCCTGTTGATCTAGTTTTCCTGTAAAAACTGTTACGGAATTGTCCTAGGGCAGTAGCTCCATTGTAATAACCAGTACCGCCAAATCTAGCACCGTACCCTAGCGAGGCTCCGAAGCGTTGGCTAAGGACCAAACACAAAAAACCTATTATACAAAGCTAAAAAGAAGTACTTCTTACCTGAATAGACCTGAAGAGCAGGTCCTGACAAGCGCGGCAATTCTCCCCGCGCTCCCAGCCGCAGTCGGAACCACAATCGGCCCTGAACGGCGGGTAGCCGCACAACAGAATGTAGGCGATGACCCCGAGGGACCACAGGTCACACCGCTTGTCGTAATGCGTGGCTGCGGACCCGGCGAAGAGGGAAACCACTTCGGGTGCCATAAACTCCGCGCTGCCGACCTGATGGCGATGAGACTTGTTGGTTATTTTCGATGTTTTATGTTATCTTTTAGCAGCAGTTTCAGTCGCGTAAATCTCTGGGGAACTGTAGTTTTCCTAACTATGTGTTGCTTTACAATCTGCATGCATCTACCCTACATGTTCTCCTAGATTTATTCTTTATATTGGCATTGTGTACATGAATAAAGTAAATAGAATATTATTTAATCTACTCCTGTGACAAGAGTCGACCTACCCGTGCATGTGTGCGTCTACATATTCTTGCCAAAGATAAACTGTCCTTTGAAATGAATTGTTCAACTACTTAATGATAGGTATAGGCAATACAAAAACTATGAATCTGATGATTTTACTTACTCTTTCTTCTTCTATGAAGAAGAAGATTTACTCTTTAAATTTCAATAATTTCATAAACATGCACCCTAATTATCAAAGTCTCTTCATGTTTATGTTTATTGTATCCATACGAAGTTAAATGATAGGGATCACATTTTAAGTGTGGTTGATGCCGAATTGGCCGTATATAATAAGTGAATATGTTTACAATTTATTTTTATTAAAATCTCCATTATTTCTCTGTAGGTGTTAAGCCCATAGTGAATGAACTTTGTTATGGTCTTAGATTAATAATTGGTCTCCGCGACGCTACGACCGCGCGAGACCAATTATAAATGTAAGGTTATGGTATTGAAAACAATGAAACCCTATCGCAAAAGCCACAGTGATTACGAAAATAGCAACAATAATGATTAATATATAAATGTACTTATACGAGTACATGTCGTATGTTATTGAAAGATAATGGACATCTGTGTTAATTCGATACGCGAATGATAAGAATAGGAAATAAATAATGTTTTTCAGTTTTATAGTACATACAGTGCATTGAGGTCAAATACCTACTAATAAATTATATTAACTTTAAACAAATGTATGATTGAAATTGTATATCATAAATTGTTAACTGAAAAAAACATTATAAGGTGATTTCAAATCAAGTACACATTTTGTTCAATTCTTCAAATAGATATTAGAACTATGATTACTGAACTCTGCAAAATGTCTTCGGTTGGATTACCTTGAACTTTAATTCCTAACGCGAGGAAAACATTTCTTCGCAATTTTTTGATAAATCTATTGGCACTCAATTGAACGTCACCTTATGTTCAAAGTTAATAAAACTAGTAGGCAGGTAATTTTAATATACTTTGTATGTGGCAGTTTGCATACGATGGTTATCTTATCAGAAATTAACATGGATAAGAAGAGTGTAAATATTTCAACTACCTACAAGGATGACTATGACTATGTAGAACGAGGAACTGACAAGATTCAGCGCTAGCAAAAAAATTTCTATAATCTACACGTCAGTAATTTTGCCAAGAGCACAATACATATGCCCAAGACCTCATCATTTACACCTGCAAGAAATGTATGATAGTCGGTTCGACAGGAACTTGCAAATGAAAATACCTAGTCAGACACTTGATTTTTGCAGTACACAGTATAGGTAATAGTACTATTTAAGTATGTACTAGCAAAATATAATACATCTCAGTCAAATCTAAATTCTATGGTTTTTTACATTTCTCATTTTTTTTTGAAACATTTATTGTTCGTAATCGTGTTAGAAAAATCACATCAACCGTCGAGGTATGCGACCAGCCCACTGAAGGGCAGACTTGTTGAAACGGACCACCAAATCTATGGTTTCGGGACTAGCTGTTAAAAAACAAAGTTCAAAAATAGAACTCACCGGCGTCATCAGCTGCGGAGTAGCCAATGGGCTGGCCAGGCTCGAAGTGAAGCTAATGCCGCTGCCGAGATCAAAGTCACAGATCTTGACTGGGCAGAGCCTGTCGCGGTACACACACAGGATGTTCTCCGGCTTCAAGTCGCGATGTGCCACGCCCTTGCCGTGGAGGAAGTGGAGGGCGTTGGCGATTTCCCGCACGATTTCAGCCGCTTGCGGCTCTGAGAAGTAGTGGTGCTCCTGTATGCGGGAGAGGAGTTGACCGCCGTTGATCTGAAACAATAGAAAGTTGGGTTTAGTTTTTAGGACTACACAGTCTATATCTATCTAATTTATATTCTTCTTGCGACCCGTGCTGTGACTTTGGAGAGCGGAGTCTGCGCGATATTTGTGATGTTTTCTTCTGCTATTGTTGGTGGAATCCACAGCCAGTCGTAAACAATACTTAATTGTTCCATATAATATAAAGCCATTGGTCGATAAGACTAATTCTATTTCTCTTTTCCTTGTCTGAAGAATATCCCGAGGTGATGAAGAAGAACAAATTGGCCGAATTTAAGTAAGTATGAGTGGAGTAGATAAGTACATAAAATGTAAATTCTTAGTTATAGATAGGGAAAACAATCAGACTCCATTTTTTGATAACAGAACAGAAATATGATATAAACCAGATAAAATTGCAATTAAACATCGTAATAACTTTAGACTTTCAACCAATAAAAAACAATTCCTGCAACATCTTAACATGTTAACCTTCCTGTGATCAAGTGAGCAAATCATCGAAGCTACTGGCCATACAAAACACATATTACGACAATGTGATAAAAAAAATAATATAAACAAAAGATAATTTCAGTAGGTACAATGATACCAAAAAATACATACTGAAAATAAGAAAATAAAATATTGCTTGTATGACAATGTATCCTTGTTTGCACAACAAGGAGTTTTGTATTGTACGTAAATTTATCATGTTGTTTGTACTTGTACCTAAATTCATATCAAGGAATTACTAATGAACGTTATTAATATTATTGCCTAAAGCATGCGACCTACATAAATTCAATAATACCATTATGCACAAGATACCTACGACACGTAATGGGATTATTAAATAGGTAAAGGAAATAAGTACCTACTGATTAATGTTATGGTTCAGTAGGTTATATTTTATTTTAAAATCACGTGCCTAATTAATTTGCATACATTAATTAATTGTTAAATTAAGATATAAAATAAATATCCAACTATATTTGTAACAATGAATCACCTACGTATGGTAGGTACGTACGAAGTATTGCAGCAATTAATAGAATCCTAGCAAGTGGTAAAAAAATATATTTAGTTGATTATTATAGCTAAATTGGTCTTGCCCGGGGGCATCCTCGGCCGATTGCCTCGGTGCCCAGGGCCCGCTTTCCTACTTTTTCTCCTCCATTTCCCTCGGTCTTCGGCATCCTTGGTTGTAAGTCCATTAGCACGCATATCTTCCGTTGCGACGTCGAGCCAGCATTTTATGGCCCTTCTACTCCGGCCCCGCGGAGGCGGCATGGCTAGGCACTTTTCACCACATAATTAGCCGGTTTCCGTAAGACGTGGCCGTACCATCTCAAGCGGCTCTCTTGTCCTATATCACGAACATGAAAGCTGCCCCGGATACGGGAGTTTCGTATACGATCTTTCCGCGACACTCCACACATCCATCGCAGAATCTTCATCTCCGTGACACGCAACACTTGCTTATGCCGCTCGAGCACCGGCCACGACTCGCTGCCATGTAGAAGGGCAGGCCTAATCATGGTTATCAAAAAATCTAATTTAATTATGTGAGCTAAATTGAAAAGTTCTTCACGGTAGACAGCAGGTATTTTTGGACGCATAGCATATTTCATCATTATTTCGCCTTCGTTCGTATCATCTTTGTGCATTTGGCTACCCGATATAAGAAAAATCCCGAATCACCACAAGAAAAAACAGCAAGTCAAAACCTAGTAAATTATAATACAATGCAACTGTTCAGGTACACTATTTTCTTGAGGTGTGATGAGTAATGCCCTGAATATAATGCAAATAAATTAAAATACCATCGACATATGTCAGGTGCTGCGCCAAGCCGGTGTATATATATATTGTGTTCGATACAGCGTGGCGTGATCGAATGAATGGACTTATTCAAAATGACCGCAACATATTATTCTACGCAATTCACGCGCAAAAAACATTTAGGCGATTCTTATTATTAGATCCAACATCGAGAATTTTAAGATTCATGATTGTTTAACCTTGAATATGTTTTTGCAAGTTCTTTAGAGAGATTTGGAGTAAATATGATAATACTCAGGCGATTAATTATATGCGTAGATAATCATTGTGGTAAATCGTTTGAATTTATTAAACATTTCTGTTGAGTAAATATAACACTAATGGTTGACTAGGAGAGAATGCTTTTAGCATTAAGTTAAGCAATTGTAAACTTGTGGTACAATAAAGATTTATAAATAAATAAATAAACACTTGTTTACAATTGAGTACAATAAATAGAAACATTAATAAAGTATCTATGGGCTCAAACCGTGAAATGATTTTTACCTAGTCATCGACAAGCCCACACTCATATGTTGTGACTACTTTACCATTTTGCTCTTTTACAGTTTCTCGCCTAAAAGACTTTCAAGCAATTTATACGTCTAGGACAAAAGAACTAACCTTCTCGAAGACAAGGTAAAACTTGTCTTTGTCCTCAAAGAATTCAATGAGCTGGATTATGTTCGGGTGTCCCTGACAGTAGTGGAAGGTTTCCACCTCCCTGAAGACCCGGGCGCGGGCGTGCCCCGGTACTTTGTCGATGACCTTTACTGCAAACTCCTGGCCCGTGTAGATGTTCACGCACGCTTGTACTGAGGCATACGCCCCT
The DNA here is from genome assembly GCA_947363495.1 of Euzophera pinguis. Lineage (NCBI taxonomy): Eukaryota > Metazoa > Arthropoda > Insecta > Lepidoptera > Pyralidae > Euzophera > Euzophera pinguis. The sequence continues at coordinate 3,445,872 of OX376158.1, forward strand.
TCGCCTAGCACCTCGCCCGTTAGCTTGTACAGATCTGGGGGCAAACATTTCACCATTTCAAGTCTTTTTAGCAGCTTAGGTCATAAAAATTACCAAAAACTTGCTTGATAACAATAATGTATAAGTAAATAAACAGAGGTCAAAGCGTGTTCATATGGTCGTTTTCGAAATTGGTAAAGCTTAGTTGAAGCCTTTTAAAATTAATCGTCTAGTGTAGCGACAACAAGCAGTCGACAGTAGACACCTTGCCAACTGGGACGTAAGACTATCCAACGACAGAAATAATTGAAGTAGGCTTGGCTCAATAACATTTGGAAAGTAATAAAGATAATGTGATCAAATTACTTAGAAGCCATTACAAACGTCTGTAATATAAATTGATTTGAGTTCCTTTCCTCAAATTAACTGAAGCGGTTGATTGAATCAAAGGATGGCCTTGATTAATAAGGTCCCGTGCTTTAATAACACCGAAGAAACAGAGTGTCTTATGTCTAGTAATAATTTACTTGCACATCAAATCAAAGCTTTCTTTCTTCAAGTAGAGACCAAACTTGGCATCGTAAAGACAACGACCAATCTTCGCAGTCGAAACGAAAGTAGCGCTTTGTCGAGTTATTTAGAAATACAGTTTCACAGTATTAAGGTAAAGTAGATAAAGGGCAGGATTTTAGTATTTAGAATGATTTAGTATAGAGAGACATTGTCAAATACCTTGGAAACAAGAGGTAACAACGGAGCTGCCAGAACGCTTCTTCCTGCGGCGCTGCCTGCGCGCCTCCTCCTTGCGTCGCTGCAGGTCCTCGCTGTCGGGGATCGCGACCGGCGCCGAGGGCTCGGAGCGAGGGTTCTCATCAGTCTCCCTCTCGCTGCCCGACTGACTGCTGCAACGACCGACGCCTGTGGACAAACATTTCATCCGATTTAAAATCTAGTCAACTTTTTTCGTAGTTCGGAGTTTTAACAAAACTCTGCCCCAGTCAACGTTTTAAGATATTACGATAAAGAAAGTTTTTATAAGGTGGGACAGTTTGTTTGTCCCACGTTTAAACGTATTGGAACCCTTGACCAGGAATATGATGGAAAAATCTATGATAAGTAGATAACACATTTAGGTAATAGAATATAACTAAACATTTCTGATCAGGCAACCTAACTAGGGCGCAAATGTACTGGACTTAAATTAGACTGCAGAACCCTGAACCACACGCAGCTGAGAAAAAAGACGAGTTGGTTTATACGAAATATCTAGTCGAATTTGAACCCTAAGTACAACGCAGCAGTAACTGGTCTATTTTAGATAGGATAGAGGTCACCACGCAAGTCATGCGGTGTTAAAAACGAATGAGCATTTTCATGGTTTTCAATTTATTATTACAAAGAAATAGTAAAAGGTAATAAAGTGTGTAAGACTTGCGAATATGTTGAACATGTATTGGCAACGTTGAATCAGATTCAAATTGTCAACTCAAGTGGCTCCCTATCCGACTTCGCAGAAATATGAGAATCCTTTGTCTCCTATTCAATGTCCTGTACAATCCCTCCTATCCTTCTTATCTAAAGGATCGTTTCTCCTTCTCCCGTCCGATTGATGCACCTTGCCGTTCCCACCTTAGAACCCTCCTCAATATTCCCATCCATCATTCCGATTCCTACACTCACTCCTTTTCAGTCCAAGCAGTAAGATTGTGGAATTCATTGCCAGCTGATATACGTGACTCTAAAACTATCTCAATATTTAAGAAATTAGTTAAAGATTATTATCTGTCCTTAGCACAGTAGATATTTATGTATGTATATTATATGTAAGTTTATTATGTATGTATTTTATATGTAAGTTTATTATGTATGTATTATTTGTAATAGTATTTGTGTATGTATGTTTATGTATGTTTACATTATAAGGATTCTATAAAAGTTTTACCTAGGTAATTAGGTATACTTTTCCTTTCTTTTTTGTACACGCTAATTACCCTTTTCTTGTCTTTTCCTCTCTTGGGTCTGCTGGAAGAAATTTCTTTAGAAATAAGCAGCTCCCTTGTACTTTCTTTTCCTCTTATGTATAATCCTTTACATTTTTATGGTGTACATGAATAAAGTAAATAAATAAGTAAATAAATCCCTTTGCTAGCAAGCTCAAGCACGCAAATACCATACATATGCTACATAAGTACAATAAAACAGCGCAGCCCATGTCCCCCAACAGCTCTCACTTCGCTTTTGGTGCCAACCCATTGTTAAACCGTTTTCACCGTGTTTGGTTTTGAAATTATGCCTCGGTGCATATCCAAATGTATGATCACATCGCAATATGAAAGTAGATATTGCCTACTGTAGTTTTTGTTCAGTTTCTAATGCAATCGCTGATAATAGAGACTTCATCGTTGAAGATGTTAATGAACCGACGTTTTTTGCGTCGGCGTTTTGAATCGAAAACGCGGAAGAGATACTTGGTGAATCATTAACGAGCATGTTGAAATAATTCATCGTTCCTTGAACGTACTAATGTTTCATAAGGGTGCGTGTGAGGCTTGTCATCCATAATACTGCTGTTCTGACGTGAGATGTGCGTGACTTCAGCTGAGTTGGCAAACAAAGCCGGTTCAACGACCTACGCGGCCGCACCCATAGCTGCGCATACGCGCCCACACGTTACGCGATCATCGGCTCTCGTAAGAACCAGCTACAGACTACTGGTGAGATAGTGCACCAAAACATCGCCCACTTCCACACATTGAATGAAATACTTTCGTATGTGCCACCCTATTCCCAAAAAAAAAAACCAATTTAATTGAACAACCTTGCAAACAAATTTAACCCATATTTTGATACATGATATGAAGAAACTAAATAAAGATAAGTAACAGCTAAAACAACTTAATCTCGATACATCGTGTGTGTGCGTGACGCATATTTTAAAACTTCCTTAGTAACTCGTGCAGGAAGAAGCGGTGAATCTGCTGGTAATATAAAACTTGAAACAAAGTCACGTCGTCGTCTTCCTCGTGCTTTGTTCTACGCCGAAGTTACGTATATAAGTAAACATTATAATCATCAGAATATGTAACAAAGTGACGTGCACGAAATTATAGTTTATATGTACTCTATGAATATACAAGCAATGCGTGTAATAATGCGTTTCATTCGGTTATAGAGTAGATACCTAGTTCAGTGATAAAACAGGCGAAACTCAACAATTAACAACACGCGATGACCTCAGCGCGGGCGTGTATACCTAACTACTACGTATCTACTTACATATGGCAATAGCAACAAGCAAATGCGCAATAAGCTAACTATTGTAACAATCGGGCTCGCGGCACACCCACGCATACAATCGCCTATATCATACACAGAAACTTCCTGTTTATGTGCTAAATAGTTCTAAATATTTATAGAAATTAACGCTTCAACCCTATTCAAAATTTGTTAAGGTAGTTTTTTTTGTATATAATGATTACTAAATTGAATACCTAAAGAACATAGGTACTTATTGAACGACCTAAAATCTTCCATTGTCCAACTCCACATCTAACGGTGCCACTTAATGCAGTGAATAGGGAATTTAGTAATGGTCATTAAATCGATACAGAATATTACAGAGAAAGATAACAACAGATGAAGAGATTAGCTACGCACGTAAACAGCTACCGAAACCGGGTATTCGTTAAGCAGGTTTTTGTTAGTAAACGCAAGAACATTGCTTCGATTTTAAGCACACTTGTAAAAGGGGACGAAGAGATAAAATAAGGATAATGCTCAGAATCATAGTTATCCAATGGTGGTGCTTCCCCAGCAGTGCTGTGTAAAAAAAAATCTCCGCAACATGTAACTGAACACTCAGCTGGAGTATCATACACCGTGTCGCGTGAGGCAGCAGCGCATGGCTCCACGTGGCTGAACATTTGCACGACATCGCCAACGTAGCACTAGTTATGTAAAACCTCTCTGCAAACGCACCCGTACAAGTATACGAGTCTCAATATTTCAAGACTTTCGATATACGCTTCAACTCAAGTTTGGCAGCAACCTAAGACCTTGCCGAAAACAATAGCCGACCCCAAATTCTGCAAAGTTCACGCCCAAACAAAAGCGTGTAAGGTAAAGAACGGGAGCTATTTACAATATTATCTAATTTTGTAATGGCTCTAAAATTTAACTTAATAAACATTGAGTCATCGTTACGCAAATTAATCCAGTGAACATGCAAATCATCGGATACAGTTGATATAAGTAGGTATACGTGTTATTCGACAGCTTTTTACACATTCACAATCACAGTGATTGTTAAAATGTAAATTGGTTAAGTAAGCTAATATTAATTTTCTTCTAGAACTAAACTGTACCTTACCGTGCCCTAGGCGGAGATTATGCCTACTTTCTAATCTGGTCGTGGCATTAAACGCTTGGCCACGAATACGCTCTCTAATCTATTGATCATAAACCCATTACTTTTGTCTTTTATGTACCCTTAAGCTGCTGCGAAACGAACGACTTTCTAATTGCATGCAAGTGCCCTTATCTTTACAGTAGATTGCTCTCTCTATATGCCTCAATAACAATAGCGTACGATTGTATCGGATGACACTACAGCATACTACCTATTGCTCATGAAATGAGTGTTACGACGATCAATATCACAACGACGATCAATCAATAAAACAAATTTTGAAAGTAATCACGTAGGTACCAGTTTAATAACTGCACAGGGAGCAAAGTCTAGACTAGAATTAGAACTGAGTGTTAAATAATTGCCAAGGCGCCCTGGCACAGTTACTGAACAAAACCAGATTACATCGGGGTGAAACTTCGACGAGAGCATTTTTTACTACATATCAGTACCTATATTGCATAAAAACCACTTTCACTGTTCAATTATCTAACACTACAGTTAAGATTTGAATATGAACATGCGTTGCATTGATCTCAGGATGTACTGGTCGATCGACCTACAACGAACCTACACGAAATGATGATGATTAAACTCAACAAGATAATATGAATATGATACACAAACAAGTAATCGAAGCAATCAGATATACCTAGTACTGATTCACCTCGACATTGGAATCCTAAATACAGAATAGTCCAGAAACAATTACAGCATTCTAGATAGGGATGGAAGATATGACGTAGCAGGAGGCAGGAGCAATGAAATATGTAGTTGCAGCTCTTTACTCTTGTTATATGTGTTGGACCCTGCGAACAGCAGCGGCGTAGGAAATCGATTCGGAAAGTAAAGCGCAGAACTTGCGGGGAGGGGGGATTGTTGCGAACAGGGCATGGAAGTCCGTCACGGTCAAGGTTACTCTGTATTACTCAGCCGATAGATGCGATTGAATGATTTTCAATCAACGCCGAGTAAATTGTAACTTACTTAATTGTTATTGTGTTTATTTACGTAATATTAAACGAAATTAAATACGAATGTGTAAATTTTTTACTTTTTACAGGAAAAGTTTAAATCATCAGGCAAAAAAAAGTAGGTATAATTGCCAAGGTCTTACATAGAACGCAGTAAGTAGAATGTTTTGTTTTAGTAAGATGACCTTGGCAATGAACGCTGTGGGGCGACGCGCTTCGGCGGCCACGGCGAATCAGAGCTGTCGAGAGTAATGAAATTTCATTGCATTATGTACGCATTCTATTACCATTCATATGCTTAAGAAACAAGGCTGGAAAAAATTAATTGGTCACAATTAGTCTGAGACAGGCTAAAATAGCAAAACACGTGACATAACTGAATATTTCTTCGACGTGGACAGTGATTTACAGGAAGTTATCGAAAGAGTCAACAAGAATGGTATCAACAAATATAAGAAATGAGCTGGTGATACGAGTACTGCATCATTTTGTCGATACTATACCGAAGATATATTGATCATAAGATTACATATTTTCATTATTATTCTGAAGGAACTTACTTCGTTTAATGGTTATGTCTTGAAAATTAAGGGATCTTCAATAAGTTTGATTTAATTTGCAATCACCCTTAAACAAAATATGCATCAATCTCGAGATCTAAACCTAGAGCATATCATTAATTCTGAACAATTCATATATTATACCAAAATGAAAATAGCCAAGGCAGAAAAGCTTTTGTTCATGTCCGCTCATATATCACGGCAAATGAAGCGAAAACACAATGGTCTTACATCATGCTGGAAATCCGTGAGGCAAACGTTAGAAAATGCAGCATTTCGATTCTACATTTATGGCATATTATGACATCCACTCTTCCAAATGTTCTATTTATTACATTAAACGAATTCGTGTTAATAAAATTGCATGATGTCCGCCTTGCCTCTTAAAAAATGTATCAACTGGTAGTTTTTATTCAAATCTTTCTAACAAAACCTCTAGAATTTCATCTTGATATTGAACAAAATAATACAATCATCGAAAAATAATTCAAAACCTGAGCAAATTCTCATTTGTTAAAGTAATTACACAACCGAAACAAAATAACAGCACATTCACCATAAATATAGCTTGATTGTGCAGTACAAATTGTATTATTCAAGTCCCAATATAGCAGAGCAGAGCTAAAATTTTCTCTGAATTGGTAAATTGCAAAATGGCGATGTTATGAAACCTAGCTTCAGTTACCGGGCGGTCAACGTCCCCACTTCGACCAGATAAAACTTTTGAAATTTAAAGTCTTAGTTTTTGATCATTCATAAATAGTAATTTAGCATTAAAAATTACGCTACTGCTGCAATAAAGTAATTTTACTACCATCTTTGAGCAATGATTTTCTACTTAAACGAACAATAAAATCTTGTAAACAGACGATCAATAACAATAATCTCACGTCATTCTCAGCTCGTAAAACTGCATCAACTGTTGAGTGTGGTCAGTTTTTAAAATACTAATAAAATTAATAACTAGGTAAGTATATGTCATTAAATTTATATTTACTACATAGTAAAATTTGTATTTCATATACAAATTTTAAGAAATTTTAAGAAACTATAAGTAGTACTCTTTAAAATGAAAATCCAACAATTTCTTCCAATAAAATCCGAATCTCAAGAGAACGCGACTTCACAAAATAAAAAGGTTACTACAACAAAATCTAAAAATATGTAACGAACGTTGAAAAAATAATAAGAGCCAAATGAATCTACCCTCATCTAATTCGTTTGAAATGTTCGTCAAAAAGAAGCATTTCTCTTGACTGCTGCGTATTCTTCGAAAAATATTAGGAAATTAGCTAAAAGAATCTACCAAATTTGTGATTAACGAAAGCATTCAAGGAAAATCTACAAAAACTAACTAACAACAAATTAACTCAAAAAGAGACGTGAAAATTGAAAAATCATAAAATATAAGCAATTTGATAGATAAAAGCTGAAGATTGAATTCAAACAAGATTATAATAAGAATTAAGTTATGCGACGGCTTGCTTTGCTTATGTGATAATCTGCATAGCAACGAGAATTGCGCAGCAGATGTTAAAGCCGGTCAAATAAATCGGACGGTAAATATAAATAAAGTAGGTATACATAGCTTTTCGCGCACTTTGTTCAATGAGCAAGCTGTCGCTAAACTAGAATGTGATAGAGAGAAACTTACCGCTATCTACACTCTCTTCTGAGACCTTCTTCACCATCTTGATAATTGCCTGATGCGTTGATACAGCGATATTGAAATGAGTAGGTGTTCTACTCTTGAAAAGCCGCTTTCAAACTTGTGCGGCCGCCTTCTCGACGTGAAATCGGAACGGCGTTCAAAAAGTTAGGTTCAAAATAAACGCCGAAATTAAAAAATAAGAAGCACCACCGTCGAGAAGGATTCACGGAAAGTGTGCCGGAAGGTAATAAACAAACACTGTAAGAAGGCGGAATGAAAAACTGCTGGTGTTGTTAACGATCCATCCTACACACGCCCGCCCGTCTGATGTTCTAAAATCCAACTGAGGAGCTGGGGCCGCTCTCTGAGCCGGCTCGACCCGGCGTCTCTCCCCGCGCACCCCTCCCCCGCCGGCTGTAGCCAGTGCGTCGTCGTCGTTGTGGTTGTGTGTGGCCTCACACACTTGTACCAGCGCATGCGCACTGGCTCGGCTGACGTGTTTATCTTTTTTTTTAAGTTTATTTTTTTCCAACGTCGTCATGCCATCGGTGGCTTTAATAAGATTCCTATATGAATAGTTATCATATGAGTTTTTCTATATCAAATCAAGTAGTATTCAATCCTACTAAAGTTTCCTACCATTATACTTGCCTAAATTAATCTATTGCATCATCTTCTGCATTATAAAGAATGTTAAGCACTTTACTATGTACCTTCATAATTAAATGAGTAAATGATACGTACCTTTTAAAATAAATCACCATTACGGGATTAATGACGTAATTTAAGAATTCTTCAAACTGATTCTATATCATGCATTCTGTGCTGTCAATTATTAATTATCAATAAAATCTAACACTCATGTACCAATATAATCAGCTTAATTAAGATTGAACTAGCAGAAAAAACATTTGCAATCATTAAGACCACAGCCCAAACGCAGGAAGCCCTGGATCTAAATTCAAAAAAGGGAACAATGGAAAAGGTTTTGTAAAGTATTATACCTAACACTAAAAATGACCAAAAATATACTCAACGGAGTTTACATCACATCTTTTTAATTTACAATTGACGAAGACCGGTTTCCAATTAGTCGTAGACCTTATAAGAATTATTCGTTGTGTGTGATGTTATGCAATAGGGAATGCTTCTTTGTCTTCCAAACCCTTCTATGAATGACCTTTACAGGGAGTTTGTTGACAAACAAAATACGGGAGCGACTGCACGACGCAAAACGCACGTGGTACGGGCAAACCGGCCCAACCGGCATCAGCCGGCGCCGCCATGTTTGTTGTCACGCCATGTTCCTCTCTCCCTCTTTAACACTGTTGTCTATCTCATCAGTTGCAATGCCGTCTCATTCACTCATCGATCGTCTCGCTCTCAGGCCTACGTGACTGACAATAACAATAACATAACCTCCACAAATTGAAGCTCAACTCTAAGCAAACTGTAAATGCGTAGTTAGATGATTGTCTTAATTTTACATCTCTATATTACATCCTAGCCTGCTTTAATTATAGCCACAATTCAGTAGGGAGAGAAGTAAATAGTGCAACCTGTGTTGTCAACAATATCATTGCTAGTTCGTTAGTGGATGTGTAACACACAAGACCTTATCGTAATGTAATCACAGTTCTTATCGCCAAAATCCGGTTAGATGATCTCAAGACACATAATGGGCTCATTCAACGCAGAAATGTCGAGATGACTGATGGATTTAATGATTTTTTAGATGAAGTCATCTATGAAAGACATACTATCTATAAATTTCGTGACTTAGGTATCGTAGTAAGCAAAATAAATTCAAACAAAAGATAACAATTCGTATTGGACAAACGTTACTCTCTAGCTCTTATTTGTAGATATTATTACTACATATATTAAATAAGATAATTAAATTACAAAAAATCCTTTTGTGATTAATAATCCTAAAAAAATAAGAAATTTTGCTAACGTCATTCATTTGCTTTAATGTAACTCTAAGCTCTAAATGTCCACGACCAATAAGATAATATTACATCATCTGAAATCCTTCATCCCACGCTTTGTAGGCACCTACCGAAATTAAACATTCATGTCTACCTATTTATACCACTCTCATTTTCGTCTGAACAAAAGGTTATGCAGTACCTATATACCCTTTGCGTAGATTCGGAGTACTGTTGCGTATTTCGTGCAAAATCAATACTGCCGTTAGAGTTACATTTCTAGCCGGCGGTATTATATACAAACCAAGACTTTCTGACATTCCTTTAGAATTAAAACTTTGTAACCCTACTGGTCTCTATGAGCTACTGTTTCCAATCCATAAGGTTCAAAATGGTGACGTTTCTATTACCCCAAATAACGCCACAAACAAAAGCATTCAGTCAGTACGAATGCTTTTGTTTGCCTTTTATTTCCACTGTTAAAATACTAATGCTCATTAGGACGGTTTTGTAAAAATCAAAAATATATAGATATAAAAATAGATAATACAAAGATGATATAGAATATAAAACATTTCATAATCATTTTAAAGATTTAGTTTTCACAATTAAATATTTGAACCTACATCACAAAGATTATCTCTCGTGTAAGCAAGACACTTTAGATATAAGCTTTAGCTCACAAATTCACTCACAATTTTGAAAAATAGGGGGAAAATTTAATTGGTGTTAAATTCTGAAAATATAAGAAAAAAAACTGTTTATTATTGTTTTTAAACACAATAAAATTTAATTCAAGCTATGATCATCGTGCACGCGGGTATGGTAGGCCTAAATGTGCCGATTTTTTTCCTTTTTTTTATTATTGGGATTGGAATAGTTTGAATGGGTCGTCCCTTCCGCCCTGTATCAACCAATAGAATGAAGCCACGTACGCCCGCCCATTAAACAGTCTTGAGACGAGACAAAGGATTGACAGATTCTGATCTGGATAATTTTTTGTATAAACTAGAAAAGTTTAAAGACTGCCCTAACTTGGACGAAGTTGAAACAAGTGTAATTGAAAATGAAAATACTTAATATAAAATAACGTTTTACAAAAAAAGAAGAAAAAAGACATAGAGAAAATAACTGAAAGTGATGAAAAATTGCATCGAGACCGGCAGTTTAGTAACCTATCTACAAAAGTACGTACATTACAAGCAAGCCAATGACATTAAAAAATCCTGAAAATGATAAGTTTTTTAAAAATGTCAGAAAACCACACTAACCATTTACATATAATAGGTACGAGATTTATTGTGGTGAGGTGCTAATACTGAACAAACAAAGCTTTAAAGGCTGGTTTACACACGATCCAGTGCGGCGATCCATTGTTTTCACGGACACCCACATACACACAATTATTTAAATGTGTGAGTAAATTGTTTGCGTGTGTGGGGTGGATTTCATGTCCGTGAAAGCACTGGATCGCCGCACTGTATCGTGTGTAAACCAGCCTTGACTTATCATCGTCTGTATATCTACTTATTTATACTTGCGATTGAAGGTGTTGGTAAATACCTGTAGTGTTGTTAAAATTCATTGGTAGTCCATAATGATCATTTTACGAACATGAAGGTTCACTCATAAAATACAAATTTATTTTCAGTAAATGTTTTTAAAAAGTTTGTGTCCTTAGGTAGGTTAACTAAAACAGATCCATAAACAGAAATTTGTTACTTTTTTATTATTGTCATGTTTTGATTTGAATTAAATTGCCAAAACAACATAAACTTTAATATTTGATTAAATTCAAAATACATATACACAGAACAAAAATAAAAAGGATTTATAAAATATCGTCAAGTTAGTATCCTATAACATAAGGACCGTTCAAACTGACGCGAATCCCGTGCGACTGGCGGGACGCCCATAGAAATAAGAATCGGTAGAAGTGCGTAGCGTATGAAAAAGTTAACTGGCCTACTAATGACACTTCTATATATTTTTATTTCTGTGGGCATCCCCCCACGCGAGCGGGATTCCCGTCAGTGTGAACGGTCCTTTAAGGCTAGCTCATAGCTCAACTAAGTAGTACGGTGTGTCCGTATATTTATTTGTTATCATTTTTTACCGATTCCAAAAGAGTACCCACAAACAGTCAGAATACCACTATTTTAACAATCGAGAGCATGGCATTCTCGAACGTAAAAATAGTGGGTTTCTTTGGTTTCTACTCTCATTTTCGCAGGTCCGCCGAGTTACCCGAGTTACCCCTTGCGTAGATTCCGGGAACTGTTGCGTCTTGCGTAATATTGCAAAATCAATAATAATACGCATAGTACTACCATTACTGTTTTATGTATTTAGCAGGTAGGTACTGTTTACAATACGATTTAACTGCTTTAACACATTAGGATTATCTCGCTATTGAGCTTTCAGCTTTTTTCCTTTCTTTAGATGTTAAGGTTCAAATTGTAATGTTTCCTTTGTCCCGCAATGACGTCACAAAAACATTCACAGCGGCTGTCCGCCTAACTAGCTACTCGAATGAATTCACTACATACATTTTTTTGTGAAGTGCTTTTTTTATTTTAACTGCGCCACATTTTTCTTACATTTCATTTTTGATTTCATACTTATATTTCTACGTTTTTTGTATGAAAATATTACTAACAAACCTTTAGTTAGTCGAATATTCATTCATATTGACTCCGCAAAGCAAGTATGTAAGTTGAGATATTTTGAACAATGATCTATTTTTAGCAATTTAAGTTTATTTTTGGAGAGTTTAGGTGTTAAGCCTTTTGTACATTGGGTACTTATTTAGATTTTAGATATGATATTTGTAGGTATTGTAAATTTAATTTTATTGGTCTTCAATTAAATATTCATTCTATGTTTAGGACTTTAATTATTTTGATTTTAGATAGACCGGCCGTTTGATATTTTAATTTTTGGGGTTTTGTCATTGGGGTTTCAACTGTAGATATTTTAATTATACGTATTCTAATACGTACCCTGCTGCAGTTATTTAAACAAAGCAAAAGAAAAAGAAATCTATCCATTTCAGTGAGAATAAGAAACTTTAACCACACAAATAAATATTGTATGGTTGATCCCAGATAGTAAAATAAAATAAAAATACAATAATATAACGTTACTTCATTGCACATAAATTAAAAACTGCAATTCGCTTTAGTTGACAAGCTTTTGCATTTAATTTCAGAATTCAATTATATAACTGCGTAGCTCTCAGCACAGCTCCCTAGGGGTCTTTTATAGCTAGCTGGTAAACCTATTCATTAATTTATTAGAAGTGCCCTCTCAATAGCGAAGGAATTGATTTTGATACCTAACCCCAGAGAAGGAAGGTGGAATTTTGAGAAGCTAGTGTGTTAGCACGCACGTATACGAAGACTGCATCGGGATTATTCCTAACGCCGATTTTTTTTTTATCGTCTTTGTGATCCCGGGAATGGAATATTTTGGACCGCACCGTAGTCGCTCCAATAGGAACATACCACGTCAGCCAAATCAATGGCTGCACGTAGGCCGTGACGCACCTGATGCTGTTACAAAGGATTTCTGATTTGACAGAACAGTTTTTTTAAATTCGGATTACCTTTTGTTAAAGAGAATAGGATCGAACTTGTCCCAACATGTGTAGAAAAGAAAGTTCTAGATAATTTAGTTTCAAGTTGATAAAACCACATAAACATGTATGACGAGGTTTTGTCGAAAAAAGGTTAAGATATTGGATCAAATATTCACAATATTTACATATTACTAGCAATAAATAAATTAGCCAAGTAGAATTCGACGGGGTGTATTTGTAAAGTACTTATTGAGGCGAAAACATGTTGATAAAGAAAAACAACAAATGGCTAAATATTATTACAGCAAAGGTTACCTTTTTAGCGTTCCGTACCTCAAAAGGTAAAAAAGGAACCCGTATAGGATCACTTTGTTGTCCGTCCGTTCGTTCGTCCTTCCATCCGTCTGTCAAGACCTTTTTCTCAGAAACGCGTGGAGTATGCAGCTGAAATTTATATCAAATACTCAGGTCTATTGTCCCTTGGAGCTGTGAAAAAATCAAATTTCTAAGCTAACGCAATCAAATATACAGCCGTTTATGTCGCAATTTTCCGCAAATTTTCGACACTCAAAATGGAATCAAAACCTACAGGGTACTTCCCGTGAACTCGGAATCTTGAAATTTGGTACAAAGCGACGTCTTATAGCACAGGTAAAGGAAAAATTGCGAAAATCGTAAATTTTTAGTTACATTATAAAATAAAAATATTTTTAATAATTTTAAACTTACTACCCCTTTCCTCGTGAACGCGATACCTACAGATTTGTACAGGAACCCTCGGTGCGCGAGTCCGACTCGCACTGGGCCGGTTTTTTTTAAATACTGATGGGTATAAATTTTCATGAAGACGCTAAAAAAGTGAAAACCTAAAGGTGTCTTATCCATCTAGATGTTGTATGTATGTAAAAATCTTTATTGTACACAAAGAACATAGTATCAGAATACAGGTTACAACAAAAGGCGGACTTATCCCAAATAGGGGTCTCTTCCAGTCAACCAAACTAACATCAGACATATGGGCACAGAAGAGGGCACAACACGCAAAGAAATCTTAGGTGCATAGACTTACATCTAACATACAAATTCAATTACACATAAAAACAGTAAGCTCAGCTCAAGTCCGATCGTTCGTAGTATTCCCTAACCCGAGATTTGAAAGAGTGAGAAGACAGCTCTTTTATCTCCAAAGGAAGCTTGTTCCAGAGATTTGCAGCGAGAATTGAGAAGGAGTTGGCGTAACGCTGTGAGGAGTATACAGGTATGTTCAACCTTAGGTGGTGAGATGCTCGCAGACGGGGATCAAGATCCCGGAAGGAGAAATTTGATCTGAGATATTCAGGGGAAGAAGGATTAAACAAGACATTATAAAGAAAAGAGACAATATGTAGTTTACGAATTGAAAAACACATATTTTGTCACAAGCCTATTTGTTTCATTCCACATATGAACACAATATTTGACTAGAACAAAGTAACCTGTCCTGGTAACGTAACCAAATTGTTACAGGTAACAAAAATTACATAAGGTGCGTTTTTATTAAATACAAATATTTATACGTTAGCCGAGAATGAATTAAGTTTAAAAAAAAATCACATTAAGAATAAAAATACAAATGATTTATGCTGTAAATAATTAGCCATTTGGATCACAGCGATGGCTTTTGGGTGCTGTTTGGTCTAACAACCACCCCTTAAAATATTGTATTTCATGAAAATACAGGAGTCACTTTCTTTCGATTGAATCGAAAGTTTTGCCTTTTCATCAACACTCAAGCACGCGCAAGGCAGTCATCAATTCATCATCATCACCAAAACTATGATTTGTACACCAGTGGCGGCTCAACCTCGAGCTTTAGATCGAACAAAAGATTATATTAATATCAAAGTAGATACTATTGTAAAACTATTAAAACGAGACTATGTCATAGCAAGTGAATATGTAGAACTGTTATAAATGCTACGACCATAACCATACGTACAACCAAAATAAGTAGGTTAGATACAACTTAAAATAAATACATAAATATAATTAATAATTGGTCTCGCGCGCGGGGACCAATTATTAATCTAAGACTAAAACCATATATTAATAATTGGTCTTTAGGTTAGATACAACTTAATTTAAAAAAAATATATACTTAAAATAAATACATATATATAATTAATAATGGGTCTCGCGCGCGAGACCAATTATTAATCTAAGACTAAAGCCATAGTCATAAAGTTTGGCTTAGCAAAAGTCAAGTTGAAAAGTGTACTTCTATTTGTAAATGATTCAAATTATTATTTTTTCCTTATGCAAACAAGTTCGAAAAGAAAAAGAAACACTTCTTATTTACACACCCGTGTTTCGGACACGTGAGCAGGCTTTCTTTAAATAACGGAGTACTAAATATTTTAACTACACGGAGCAAATGCCTAGTGACCTGTCATTCTAAGAATGAAATGTTACTAGGCATTACCTAATTTACCTACTACTATCTGTCAAGGATGCCGAAGACCGGGCGAAGTGGAGGCGTAAAAACTGAAAAGCGGACCCTGGGTTGCGAGGGGAACAGCTGGGGATGCAACCGGGAAAGCGCTAGGATGAAGAAGACTAGGCATTACCTACTACTATATTATCGTACAAACTTTTATGCTAATTTAATTGCTATTTTTTGTTATGTTAAATAAAAGTTCTGCTATTACAATTTTATTTTTCAAAATTAATATGTACGAGTACGTGTATTAATCAGAAAATAAAAAATAAATATTGTCAACATCAGTATGATATTCTGTGATATGGAATTATTTGATTTGACTCATATAGCAAAATGAGTATGTATCATAAAGTATGACGGCGATATTATGAAATAGTAATCTAGTCATGTGAAATAATATTACCTTGTTTTCTTAATCATATTTATTAGTTCTAACATTTATCACTCAGAAATTCAAATAAATTATTTTTAAACATTATCAAGACATTAATTGATTTTAGATTATGTACCAACATGTAGCCACACTGTCAACCAAATCCGAGATCAACTCTAAACAAACTCAGATATAATTCCCGATATTGGTGCGGAATCCTAAAAGAGTGATGGAAACAAAGTGTGCTGATATTACGGCCTGCCGGTGTATGTATTATGCGGTCACCCAATCCAAGGTTACGAGCGAATTTGCAATGCTGATGTGGGCTTTTTGCGCTGTTTTCTTGGCTTATGTACCTATTAAACATGTGAGGCTCAGACCACAGGGTTGTGTGGACAATCGTCGACAACCTCTGTAGATAAGCTATCTATCACTCCTATCATGTAGTTTTTATCAAAATAAAACATTCATAGATGAATGATTTCAGAAAGTTTATTATTCTATTTTTAAGGGTTTTACCAAGTAGCTAAAATTAATCTAAAATTTTACTCGTATTTTTTTAAACCAGGAATAAAATCTACATTTGTTTAGCCATCCATACTGAATGTAAAGAGAAAACGGCTGTCTCTATGTTTCTATGATGCCCTTTGAAATTTCAACGGAAAGAAAGTAGGCCGTGACAACAGAACGGCTGAAAGGTTTAGAAATTCAACTCATGTAGAACAAATTTTGTCCAAACACCCAGAAAAGGTTTTCGAAATCTAGACCACGTCAATATAGACAGATAATGTTCATAGAATCAAATGACTAGCTTACGGCCATCGAGATATATGTACTAACGTACGTACATATATCTCGATGCTTACGGCACATAATTTTTCTCGCATTAATTAGCTGTGTATGTGGAATGACCTGCCTTAGTTTTCCCAAGAGACTACAACATGGTCGACAATCTAAAGATCCATGAAGCCGATTATGAGATTGTCAAATGGATTGACAGCCACCCGTTTTATATGTGACTTTGCTGCAATACACCATTCGCAAATAATAATAATAATAATGGTCGACAATGCACACGTCGTCTATGGGATACGGTAACCACTTACCATCAGAGCCTTACTTCTTTGTTCTCCGAAATGATGATGAGAACAGAATAATAAAAAAATGTCAGTGTCCTGCAACTAAAAGCCTTATCGAAATGACGCAATACAATAACAAAGTCAGCTATTGTCATGATTATTTAAAATGTTATTGTTTGTAAATTCGCTGTGGCTGTGACCGGCCACGGAAATATTTTTGTTTTTCTTAAACAAATTGTAGTTATACTTACTTTTTAAGAGATAATCTATAATAATGAATATACAGTTTATGAACTACTAGCTTTTTTCCACAGCTCCGCCTGCGTCAATAAGTAGCCTATGTTTGACACCGGGTCTTCAACTATATTCATACCAAATTTCATCCAAATCCGTTCAGCGGTTTGGCCGTGAAAGCGTAACAGACAGACAGACAGAAAGACAGACAGACTTTCGCATTTATAATATTAGTATGGATTCCTAGAAGGAAAAAATATCACACTTCACTACCAAATATGATGTCCATCAATAAGTATTCAATGTAACTCAATAATCTGCAAACAACTGCGTTGTTAACTGGAAACATGAATAATTATTTGCTTGCAGTCTGTCACGCCACAGGATTATCTATGACAATATTAGTCCAGACCAAGCCTTGTGGTTTGTACGAGTACAATCAATTATTATTGTAAGCAGGTCGCTCTCAAACAAAACGACAGTTGGCGCGTAATAAACCGCCGCATTTATCCATTGGAGTCACATTTATGCGTATTATGTGGGAAGTAGAATTTTAGAATTTTATGAGTATATCGAACAGTGTGGTTGTGGTAGAACAGTGTCGAAGTATTGCAAATAACTAACACCGTGTCAAGTAGTAATTTTACTTTAATCTATTCTGTGGTAATATCATTAATGAAATAGATGCCAGTCTGTTGTCTTGTTTCCCCAGTCAACTCCCATATCAAGACTTCTACAGTGATGATATTCCCTAACTTTAAATCAGTATTTTTGTATATCCTTACTAATCTTTTGCTTTGTTATGAGAAGCTTTTTGGGAAATCATAGTAGTCATCATAATCAGTCGACCATATCATCAACCTTCGTAAAATTAATTAATGCCATAAAAAGGACTGTACTGATAAGTTTCTAACAAATCTTAATGTTATGAAACCTAAAGTACTATTATCTATGTATTATTTCTGAAGGTGATTCAAACAAATACTAGTTGTGTTATCGTTAGTTAGTACTTGTTTACTAGAGTTCACTGGCACGCCTTGAAAAAGGCCAACGTGTTTACAATAGGCACAATTACTAGAAATAAATTAAAATTACGAATGTTTTTCTTACATAAAATGTATCAAGTTGTTAAAAATGTATGTATAATACTTATGTATTAGTGAAATAGCCGGTAACATACTTAAGTATTTATGAGAACATTAATCTCTAAAAAAGAGAGAGTTAGTTAGTTTTTCTAAGAGCCTCTGTTACTTGAAAATAAATTCATTTATTAATTCATTCATTCATTCATTAACCAATACAAGTGCTTTTTTAACCCTTTCTATTTTTAGGCTTCCTTCCCTATCCTGTTGATAAAAGAATCCACAAGCATTGAGACTTCATAAAGATGTACAAGGATATTGTAGGCTCTATTTGCCAACTCATGCAGAAAAACATAGAATGGCACGACAGCAGTGTCCAGTAACAGTAGGTTCTCGTCCATAATTAATGTGTCCTGTAAAAATTGTTTACCTTAGGAGCTTGCATCAGCTATAATCCATCCTTGCATGGCTTACCGGTATTATAATCATAAACATTGACGTGGTGAATGATACCTACCCTACATGATAAGCTGATAGTATAGTTTATTATTTATGTTTACTTTCTTGAGATAAAATAACTTTCGTTTCCCCCATCACAGAATAGGTGATAGGCCCTATTGTCCCCCTTTTCTTGGCAATGTATATCATTTGGTATCATCAATGTAAATCAAAATTGAATCCGTTCGTGTTAGGCACAATTTAAGATTTTAATGGAAAAATAATAGCTTATAATAATTATAAACAGACAAAATAATTCGTATTGTCATTGCTCGTGTAGAGTTTGAAACTAGATCCGAAGATGATATGTGATAAAACAGGTTTCATATTAATAGAACTTATTGAAGTTCTTGGTAAACGACATGAGGTATTTACATAAATGGTTAAGTGATTACGATTATTACGACCAGCCTTAGATTAATAATTGGTCTCCGCGGCGCTACGACCGCGCGAGACAAATTACTATTCTAAGCGACCAGCTTTATTAATAAAAAAGCATAAAAATAATGGAAGAACAATAAGTAACCTTATACACAAAACAAACATTATACACAAAACAAAAACTCGATTATTCAGAGATGCTTAGGTATCTGGACATCTTGCCGAAGACTATAGTTGTTATTCTTGTAGCTGAGGGTCGTGACTAGTATTTTAAGGAATGAGCATAGGTGAGACATGTTAAATTAACTAGGAAATTAATCACTGTGGACTTTATTTAAAACAATGGCAAATGAAACCAGTTCACACCTGCGAGTTACCAAATCTGCGGATCCACGGGCCTATGGTCAAGGACAGGCGATTAGAAATTCCGATAGACCAAAATTTCCAATTCTATTTGCGGATTTGCGCAAGCGAATTTTGTTATCTTCGGGGTCACTATACCCAGTTGTACCGGGTGATGCGATATCATGTTTGTATAAATAATGATTGCCACCGTAAAGAATATCGCGCTTGTAACCAGAGTTCCGTAACTTTTGGTATGCAAGGCATTAGTGATTTCTTGAAAGGTAAAACGCGACACCGGCACTACTTTATCAATTTAAACCTAACAAGTTTGGCCAGCCAGACTTAAGCAGCGATGATGTCATCAACATACACTTGTACGCTACATAATGCTAGTACGTTTCAAATAAGTACATTCTTAACACCATAGCCAAGTGGAAATTTCCACAAAGACGGCAAACATGGAGTAGTATTGTTTTTAAAATTCAAATCGGACCTTCATTTACCATCCTTACTGACTTTTGAATAGATCATTCCTATTATAAAAGGAAATAGAATCGCATCGAGCAACAATCCAGTTATCCGCAGAAAACATCGATTTAACGTTGTAAACAAGTTTTTGTGATCGTTGTTACATAAAAAAAACCATGCGTATCGTATCGTTCTGTTGGTCTCCAAATGATCACGTCTCGATTTCGGTCAAGGATGAGCGCTCGTTTAAATAAAGTAAAGCAAATTAAGCTTTATTGTCTTTGCAAAATAAAAGGCGCTGTGATAAGAGTAGTTAAAATTTGTAACAACAGAAAACCTTAGGTCATTCAAAAGTGATTCCAAATGACTGCCTTTAGATCGAGTATGAACAGTGAACAACAACAGCATGTGATATAAAAAAACATGAGATTTATGTACAGATTGAATATTTACCCCATACAGGAAATATACAATACAATTTAAAATAATAGGCCAATGATTGTAGGATATAGGAAAGGTGTATCCGTTCATCCGTTGTAAATAGATTTTTCTATAAACAAATCATTGTTCTAGAGTCAGATTTCAGTAAGTAATATTGGCATGCGATTGAATTAACAACAATAGTCGACTGTCAAGTGACTATGTATCTTGTAATATTAACAACTTATGACAGTTTATCACAATATTGTCGGAGACTAACGCGCAATAAGGATTACGTCCGTTTTAACGTGCTATCACAATAAGCCTAAATATAGGTGATAAGCTATAGCTTAAGCACTGTTCCGATATTGAGGAAGATAATACTGAAACCAAAACAATAACAATATTATATAACGCATAGAAATAGAACAATAAACAGACAACCATATCAATGATTATAAAAAAAAAGTTACACTTGACAAATAACTTAATGATAAATACAAAAAAAATTATAACAATATGAATAGTTCATATTAGTTAGAACACAATTTGAAATATTTCACAATTTTATCACAAATATCCTAGTTCATCAGAATTTGCTCAGAAATACTAAACAATAAGTTTGCAAAGGCCAGACAAAGGATTGACCTTCTATTGCTAATTCTTGTAATTACCAAACTATGCAAATCCATATTTGGTCTTATAATTGGGGCAGCCCACGGGCAGCCTGTCTATTTGACGTGAAGGCTCAAAGCTGAACAAATTTATTCGACCTAAGTTTATAACTTTGAAGACAGAATAATACAATTTCGGCTTTTGTCTCAAGTTTCGAAATTCTTGAAGCGTAACACTTTGATACTGACTGTGACTATGCCTGTTATACTGAAAATGTTCTTTGACGAAACTAGGCAAAACTCTATTTCATCAACATCTCAAATACTCAATATTCGTCACAATGTTACCCTACTCGAATAAATTAACTTGAGAAACACATCGTTTATGTAACACGAAGATCGTAATAGGGAAGTCATTTCAAGATGTAAGTATAATAATAAAATTGAAGTTTCAACAACTGCACTAGAACGGCAGGGTTCTGAGATCATTGTTTAATTTCTTATTTTTTTTAAATTTATAGGACGTAGAGATAGAATCCTTGTCAATATATTTGCCTCAGGGCAGATTTAATGAATCGATGAGACTCTATATGTAAAGTAACTGATCTAAAATATGAGCACGCGCAACGACATTATGATCGCACTGCAAGAACTTTCATTTATTCGTACTGGATGAAAAAATGCTCAACATATTTGGGGAAAAAATTATATTGCTATCTGCTAATCCATACTAAATATTATAAATGCGAAAGTCTTTTTGTCTTTCTGTCTGTTACGCTTTCACGGCCAAACCGGTGAACGGATTTTGATGAAATTTGGTATGAATATAGTTGAAGACCAGGGGTCAAACCATGGGCAAATATAGGCTACTTTTTACGCAGGCGGAGCTACGGGAAGCAGCTAGTATTATATAAACTATCGAGAATATTGGAGAAAGGGGTGACCATGTTATTAGCTAAGATTCATTAGTTTTCTATGCATTCTTATTTAAGTTTGTGCAGCAAGCAGTAAAATACATGTATTAGCAACATTGTTATGGGCATACGCTTTGCGAGTTTGTTTACCATACATGACCTGCTTTATCGAGTTGTTGTTACCAATAATTTATGCAAAACAATATATTTGATCCTAACATGGTAGGTATTAACCGTGCATAATGCCCTTTCCATTCATATCATTAAAAAAATATTTTGCAGCGGCAGAGGCTTATCATTGCTCATAACAATAAAAATCCTTACTTACATAATTTAAACAATTCTGTAATCAAAGCATACGTGTCAAATTTACTGCATCTGAGCTCAGAGTCAGCTAAACGCAATGTTGAAAAGAAGTGTGAAATAATTGAATAATGGTTTGGAAATCCAAACAGTATAAAAACAATTAATCAATCACAGTCAGAAAACACCTTGAAAATTGTATTGGATCCTATTGAAGATTCTATCTACGTCAGAGATCACAACAATATAATTACTTAGAAAATTGGATGGCGGTCGCCGACCTTTACTCTAAATTGTAGTGTCACTAGGCAAAATCAAACTCTCGATATTACAAATTCGTCAATAAAGTCATCGGATGAATTGATGTGTGGATTAGTTTTAATTTCAAATCAATTACAATTCTATGTATGCCTACTTTTAACGAGTTCTACATGAAAAAAGAAAGACTATACCTCTTAAATCTAAGATCTATAAATCTTAAGTAGAAGATACACTTCTAACAGGAAGATCTAATTTAATCGAGGCATCACACTTCCGCCTATGAACGCCTGCAACATATCCGGTGTTGCAGGCGTTCATAGGCTACGGTAACCACTTACATCAGGTGGGCCGTACGCCTGTTTGCATACTTAGTTGTATAAAAAAAAACAAGTGCATATCTACATTAGTCACTCACTACATTAGCTTTGAAGTGAGAGAATTATAAATGCATTCAGTATGGATACGTTTGGACGTTCAATCTGATTAATGCGCACATACAGTCTGGAAGTCAAGGTGAACTCTGTTATGTAACCAACATCACATTACCCATTACAGTACCTCTTTATGGTCGTGTGTTGCTTTATCGTCATGGTCCGGTGTCGTTGGAATGTTCATGTTTATTTTTTGTTGATATTTATACCTAGATGATTTAATAATCGTCATTAATCTCAAACCTAAAGCAATATAATCATTCATCCACAAAATTTTAGACACTATAAATAAAGTTATTAAGTTCAGTGGTATCTTATTTACGTAAAAAGTAGAATAAGTTTTCCGTGAGGTCAAATCTATGGCTAAGTTTGTATTTGTGAAAGCATATAACACACACATTTTGGCAACTCCCGTGATCTGGCTCTATTATCTCTTTCCTCGTAAAAAATGCATAAATAATAGTATCAACTTCTGAGGCTTAATTGTTTATCCTTTGATTAAAAAGCTATCAATAACAAATTGTAAATTACTTTTATCTTAGTTAACGCGTGATCCGTATCGTGTTGTGTCGTGATCGTGACTATGGAGAATGATGAATTCCATTATCTTAAGAATAGGTAAATGGCTACCTGAGCAATTTATTAGTAGTGTTACATCAGAAAGGTCAGATGGTAAAATAATCAAAACGGGTAAATTATAAACGTGTTGTTCCGATAAGTTATGATTGTCGTCTCTTAATTAACTTGGATCTTGGAGCGGTTAACGTTGCC
Organism: Euzophera pinguis; assembly: GCA_947363495.1. Classification (NCBI taxonomy): domain Eukaryota; kingdom Metazoa; phylum Arthropoda; class Insecta; order Lepidoptera; family Pyralidae; genus Euzophera; species Euzophera pinguis. Next base: position 3,469,608 of record OX376158.1, read on the forward strand.
ATGTATTGGTCTAGCCTTAAATGACATCGTAACCATTTCGACTCGAGAGGAAGAAGAATTAACTTGAACACAAATTTATTTACTCTTTTCTATTATTCGTAGATAACTATTTTAAGCTTACTTTGAGAGGAATAACCAGATAGATACCGAAGGATTGTTTTTTTAGCTTTTTATTCTTCATTCTATTTTGCAGGGGCATATCTTTGACTTTAATCAAACAGTCCCGCTTTGGATTGATCAGATTAAGACTTGTTTCAAATGATAATAGATAGTTGCATTACAAAAACAATAACTTAGCAGTCTCCGACTAAGAACTTCATAGTTTTAGCCCAATATAAACTTTCTTATTTACTGTCCACACAGAACTTTAGAAAGTTTAAACTTCAGTTTTTAAAGTCAATTTGATACTAGTATTAACCACAATAACCTAACGCTCTAAAAAAGAAAGACAAAAGTTTGACAAAATTTAAGGACGTAGGTACTAATGTATGACTACCACATTAGTATGCCGTATTCGTCCATACTGGCTAAATCCAGTTGGCTGAAACATGATATGACCTTGTACAGGGGTATGTCAACAAGTGATAATTTCATTATGTAACGAGCAAAATAGTCTTCTGTAGGTACTTATGACACATTAGCCAAAAACAGTCTGCTATAGATTGCCGAAAGATAACGATAAAACTTATTCCGCAGTAAGCAAAGTACACAGCAAAATATTACATATAATACAACTTTATCTAAAGGTAAATGATTTTAAATATATTCATAGCGAAAATTCTTTGAATTGAAATTGATCCAAAACATACACCTCACCACGGAAGTGACAGGCATCCATACCAATATTATAAATGCGAAAGTCAGTCTGTCTGTCTTAAGCTTTGACGGCCAAACCGCTGAACGGATTTTGATGAAATTTGGTATGAATATAGTTGAAGACCCGGGGTCAAACACAGACTACTTTTTGACGCAGGCGGAGTTGCGAGAAACAGCTGTTAGCCTTCACTCATTTGTTATTACTTTTCAAGCTAAGCCTTGGGCAAATATTTTACGACTGATAAAAAAAGGAGTGTTATGTTTTCAGCATTCATATAGTTATGCATGTTTTATATGTTTTATTTTAATAGTATTCTCTAATATTGACGATTCGAGAATAAAACAGAGATATTTACTCTGTTAAGTATATCCAAACACTTTTGTAGATACTTACACGTTCAAAAATATGTTAGGTAACCAAAAATTCAACAAATATTTTGCCAAGGAGCAAAGTTTATTTTTATATTTACAGTGTACTGAATCAGTGTTAATTATGTTATGCAGTACACGAGGTTAAATTTAACAAGGCGCAACGGCCCACATATTGCTCTCAAAATCTCTCTCTCACACTTCTCGTCTCGCAAAGCTTGATCCTTGTTTCAAAGAGAAAATTTTGCATTATTACTAAGATTTCAGAATCTCGACATATAATCTGCTCTCCCTGAAAGACTACATAAGTGATCCTATAAAAGTTTTGTCTGTTTTACGTACAAAACCCCAAAAAGCCACTGTATAGCTGTAGGTAGATACATAAGAAGTTGGGAGGCATGCAAAACCCGAATAATCCAGTCAAACAGGTTACGAATTTATTGTCGAGGGGTGAAAATCTAACATACCTAAATACAAAATAGGTCCGCAATCCACATTTAACTACGCAGTAGACCTCACCCCTCGAGGTTTTAGGCCGATCGATGTCCCTCTGTAGCTACCTACCTACCTTTTAGACGAGATCAGTGGATATTATTTTATACTACGAGGTTAGAACACCTACTTCATCTTTTAATACATCATCCATAGATTAATAATTGGTCTCCGCTGCGCTACGACTAGATACCGTCGGCATACTACATAAATTCGCAACTAAAACCATGCCGAAACCGGCATGGTTGCGGCATACCCGCGTCAGTCATGCCGCGACCGATGAGTGAGTTGGATGTCTAGATAAATATAAAATTTAATGTAAAAGTAGACGCAAAATGTGCAGTTTGCGTAGTCAAACTGTGTAAGAATAATACTAAAAGAAATAAGGAAGATACTGGTATTACATACCATCAATAAGTATTGTATTATTTCGAAATATGGACATAAATTACTCACGAAAATAATATAACCCTAAAATATGGCGCGAAGTACCGCTCGGTGCTCAATGTTGCCGTGTATTAAATAATCCCAAATTCCCCGAGGTTTCGATTTTTATTATTTAGATATTTTGTTTTTTAACTCCCGACTCCAAAAGAGAGATGTTTCGTTTGTTTGACTTTTTCTGACAATTTTGTCTGTCTTTAACATAAAGCGGGGTGCGTGCGTAATGTGTATGATAAGTGTTAGGCTATTATGCTATGAGGCGGGATAATTAAATAAAGTCAATATGTAATTTAACACTATAATTAAAAAATCCGCACAATTAAATAGAACAAATACAATACAAGCACACCGACAACTTAAAGATTAACAGAAGGTTATGATAAGCACAAAATACAGGTGTGAGAAAAGTGAAGGAACGGATCAAGCGGGAAATGAGTTTACGTAAGCGCGCGAATGCGAGCGCAAGCAACGTGCGTTCAGTCTCAAGATGGTATTCGGACTGGCGCATGCCTATGAAACTTAGAACATTGAGAAAATTGTATTTATTTTTAATTAGCACGTCATCTAGCGGCTGATTTTGCAGTTAGCATAATTAATTGTCATGGCAACATCATCAATGTCACATAATTATTTGAACGGCAACCCAGACGAACTCATCGCGTTGCCTGAAAATTGCCAGGTTGTGATATTTTCCCCAAGTTGACCCTTGGCAGGATTCTTGAACGTTCAAGTTAATTTATTCATTCATATCGAGTGGGCTACGTGGTCAATCGACTCTGTACATCCTGATGTTAGAGTTTTCGGCACCGCCTTTTGACTCCTGCCTGTCGTGAATGAATAAATAAACACGTGCCCCATACGTTTATATAAGTGGTCCAGTGGTCTGGAAAATATTGTGATTACATTTATTTTACAAAATATGTTTTTTTCCCCACCACTGCTTCGGCGTTTTTGTGATTCGGGTGTCCAATTTTAATTATGGAACTCCAATTAACACGAGGGAGAAGAGAGGTAATTTCTTGAACAATAATATACGATAATGAAACTTGATGCCTCACTAGAATTATTTCGGTGTAACAGACGTAATTTTAATGCCGGCTGTACACACACGCTAGATAGTACATGGGACCTCTTATAGTGTCTCGGGGTCACTCGGAGTTCCTCGCCCGCTCTCACTCCGGTGCCGGTATTTTTCTGTTTTTTTTTCATACTCATCTGAGATTGGAATACACGAAATTATAATTTAACAAAGATCTATGTATGTACTGTACTCTTGCAATTATATAAATTATCTTATCTGATCCTCTCGTAATTCACTGCTCCGAATGAGCAACAAGAGATCTGCGAGAGTGAAGATGGCGTGCCTCGCACTCGGACTTCTCCCCCGAATGTCTCGGACTTGAGCTCTCGGCGAGAATATGCTGCCTGCATAATATTATGTTTTGACGGTTATTGTTACAATACTTATTATAAAATAGTAGTAGTGCATACTTTTAAAATACAAAATTGTTCGAAATTGAGTCCTTTATGATATGGATACATAGGTAATTGTTTTGTTATATTTTTTAAATATTTGTCTATACTGAACAGTCTTGATTTGACCGTACCCTATGTGATGCGTCTTTTCCACATTTCCTACATGATAATTACATTTTTATACGCCATAATTATTTATGTTGAATTGTTCATTAAAATGATTTTTTATTTTCCCGACGAGATTTATGGTTAAGGAAAACATATTCATGCTACTGGCAACCCTAAAGCTTGATTTAATGGCGACGACTTGAACTTGACTGTTTTTCGTGATTTTTCCAAGTTTCTCTGAAAACTTAATGCCTCGAGTTGAATATTTTATTCCCCCGCATTAGTTTCATAAGACATCATATAGTATCCTATTTTTAATGTGTGATATTAGTAACTGTTCTTGTGAAGTGACTGAATTTGTGTTTTGTGCCGCATTTTTTGTTTCGTTGTTATCGAGCCTAGTGCCTGTTTAGCCTAGAGACTCTTGTTTTGTGACCACTTGTTTTATACAGAGCCTAAATTAATTGTGTTTGTGATAAAATTAATAAACTAAATACAATAAAAGGCATTTTTATTTTATCAATCCATTCAATACCTACTTTAGTATGCATATAATATGAGTAGCTATAGGTATACATACCTAGTATGCTATATATAGTATCTGTGAGTATAGTTATGTATGGGTAAATTATTATTTCGGAACTTGCGTACCAGAGGGCGTATTCAGTTCAACTGTCAAAGCAGGAGTTTCTCATCTATTTCAGTATATACAATAGTCATCTATGGACTGGCGAGCCGGCGAGACGCACGGATCGCCGTGGTGTGGGCTGCGCGCGCATCGTCCGAGCCGATCGCAGCGGCTGACATGCATGCGCGCGCATCGCATTCGCTATCTATATAAAACAACAATACTTGTCCGCTTGTTCGTTGACATTAAAAATATACAAATGTTTAAGTTAAATTATCCAAAATTAACAAGTTTTAGTATTGCAGTTTATTTAAAATATTTACAAGTAATTATCAAAATAAAAAACTTATAATACTAATACTATACAACTTAATAACACTATAGCTTCCTTTTTAATTAAAAGACGTGGACGCACGCCACAAACATCTTATTTCTTTAATGCTGATCTGGGAGAAAAGTAAATACGTGGAATGTACTAGTAGCTTCTCTTCCCGCGCAGACCATATAAGCCGGCCGAGGAAGTGGGCGCAAATTGAAGAACCATACCTATCAGTAGGCGATGCGACTAGCAACCTATCACTATTTTGATTCCATTTCCACTTTACGCCGACCAACATTCTAAATATGGCCTTTAGGTAGTTGGTACCCCGTAGGGTATTGTTGCCGGATAATTGATTAATCGAATTTGTTTTTTTTTTTTTTTAATAATCTATGATATCGAAAGTATTGATATAATTAATTTAATCGAATTTTGACAATTAATCGATTATTAACTGCAATATCAAACAATTAGTCGATTATTAAAATGGGTTGATATAAATTATATCGATTTAATCAACAAAGGCAAGCGTTCATATTAATGGTTATTAATCGATTATGTATCTGTAGTATCGATATAATCTAATCTGTAGTATTGATTTTTGAGAATTTATGACAAATAATCGATTAATGGATTAACAACAGTACCAAGCATTTCAGGCACCGATACTATACAGATATACCGGAACTCGGCGGCGGGATGTACAGCAGGCATAACACAAATCATCGTCATTCAACTCATACAGAAAAAAAATTACAGAAATATATTACCAATAGTATCAATATCGATACTATCGATATATGATTACTATCGATACCTTAGATTATATTTTCAACTATCAAAGAATCGATTATTATTCGATGTTTAATGTATTTTCCGGCAACACTACTGTATAGAAAAAGGCCATGATATTATCTACTCGTATGTACAAGATGTTTACTGCAGCTCCGCCTGCGTCAAAAGGTAGCCTATGTTTGACTCCGGGTCTTGAACTATATCCGTACCAAATTTCATGAAAATCAATTCAGCGGTTTAGTTGTGAAAGAGTAACAAACATCCATTAATATTTACAAACTTTCGCGTTTATAATATTAATAGGATGTGTATGTCTATTTATTTATCTGTATTTAAACCCAGGTTACAACTAAAAAGAGGTCAGTTATCAATTAGCTCCAAGCTAAATAGATAATTAAAGTAACGTTTAACATACTGTACTGTGTAATAATAAATCAAAAGAAAGTTTTTCTGCAATTTTAGGATTCAATATTAGAATTATAAAATAAAGTAGACAAAAACTAACCATTTCCCCTACCTTATCTCCGAAACTATCGATTCCAGAATTTCGATTCATAAATTACAGGAAAACCTATGAGATAATTTTAAATTTGTTTAGGAGGACCAAATAGAGAAAAATAAAAAATAGTACAGAACCCTCTACACGCGAGCCGACTCACACTTCGCCAGTTTCTTTTAATTTCATTTTAAAGGTTTTTCTGAGCTACTTTTCATAATACGTAACAAGACCGCAGCAATTAATAATTTTCCCATTGGTCGGGCACCAGTCAAGTAGCTGGCAACACCATAATCGACGCTAGTGTGCGTCTTTGCACATTGTTTTACACACGCTTTCCTATTAAGTGGCCGCATTCTGGAAACTGATTTTTCTTCACAGCGCGGTATCTAGTCGAGCGCGCGAGACCAATTATTAATCTATGACATCATCATTTTAATGTTTTGCCTCGTTGAATTTAAAATTGCTATTGACTACACTATATTAAAGCCTAATACTTTGCCACCTCTATTGCTCGATGATTTGTATTAAAGTCTGCCATAAAGTAAAAGACGAGACTAATGGGGCACGACACGACAGGATTCAATCCATTGATTGCACAGCTCCTCAAGAAAACTGGTTATTGTTAAAAAGTTGAGTGACTTTCAGACTACCCAGGGAAGGTCATCACCAGACGAAAGCCGGTGGCCAAGATGGTGTTGATGTGACCTTTACTTATGTCCGCTTTCTTTGTTATCCAGTATGTTAGTCGCCAACACTAGTATCAGATTTTTCAAGCTACCAGAAGTATTTATTAGCTACGACACGACTATACTATACTATCTAGTGATAGCAGATGGGCCCAACGGCTTTGATATCTTATCGCTTTGCCTCTATAAAAATATTTAGATTCAGCTTATTATTACTGTTGTCGTTAAAGGAACCACGTCAGAGGCCGAGAGGCGGTTTTGAACAACTCTACCACCAGGGTGTACATAGTCGATTGACAATGTAACCTACACGAAATGATGATGATAATTACTACCCTTAAAAAACTGTTAGGCATTATTTATGACCACCCATATACCAAATATGTCCTTGGGTATGCTGTTATTGGTGGAATCTGAAAGCAGTAGCTGACCTTGAGGGTAAGATGGATATTACGCACTCTGTTTATTTATTCGCCTCTCACGACACCCACGGTAAGAGAGAGAGATGGCGGCTCATAGCATAACATACCTACTTCCGATCATTTGTTAAGATCCCTTCGAACAAAACAGGTGCACATTTAAACTACGCAGTAGACCTCACCCTTCGAGGGTTTAGGCCGATCGATGTAGCTCTGTAGCTAGCTTGCCTACATTATATGTCGGAGGACAGTGATTATTTTGTGTTAACGAGTTCAAAACATTTACCAACTATGAACAATGGCATAAGGTATTCATTTTGTATCCATTTCAGATTGTGAGTTATAATCCCAGTATAAAGTATCCTCCCCTATCTTACTTTGTAAAGAAAACTGTAGTTTTTCAGACCTGATTTATAAGTACATGGAATTTCAGACTTTAATGAGATTTAACCGTTATGAAAGATGATTCCATACTTCGGAATGTACGTTCAGTTCTGTCTTATGGCCGTCATAGACAAAAGTGCGAGTTCAATTAATCCCGCATCTCTAAAGCCATGAAGTGCGGGATTAATTGAACTCGTAATCAATACTAATGACTAGATAAGTATAGAAAAAAATACAGCCTCCTATTTTGAAGACGTTTAAAAAATCAAGCAGACCATTGGACTGAAAATCCGTGTAGGTGATTTAAAGACAGGTCCATAATGACCTTGTACCTCTTTTGTAAGAATAAGGTCAAGACCAGATTTAAGAGCTAACATGGAATTCTAAACATTATGTTCACTGAAATCTTAAAAAATCTAAATTTAAGCGTGCTACGGGATGCAAGTTATAATTTCTGGTGAAATTTTTAAAATAAACGAAGCAGAAGACTGTATGTAACCGCGGAAATTTGATTAAACAGATAAATCTAAGATTAACAAATAAATTCAGCAAAGGGCCGAACCAGTGGAAAATTCTCATGTCGTTAGCGTTAGCAACTAGCAAGTGTCGATGTGTGAATGTGGGTCAAACGCGAGATACGAGTACCTAGACAAATGTGTGCAACAGCTGACGACCGTGCGGGGTCATTGCCCTGCCTCCATCGAGGACAACGACCCTTTGCTACCCCCGATTCGATGAATGAATCCGGGGATGTTTACATCTTGAAATTTCAAAAAGGAAACTGATGTAGAATTATTTAAATCGTTTCAAATTCATTGGCTTGGAACAAAGTGCGTGCTGTCGGTTGAAGTTACCCAATGCTTTATTATTATCACTACAAAATTAGATAATATGTATGTGTGTATTTCATAAATTGGGGTGTTTGACTTGATTTAGTATGTTATATTCAGTACGACGCACGCACACACTAGCCCATCAAGTTTCCTAAGTACAACCTAGCCGATCTGTGAAGTCGACAAATACAATATTGTTTCATTTCTCTCATTGTTAAGTAATTGATAATGCAGAAGCCAATTGAAAGACAATCATTAATGATAAGAAAATTACCAAAAGCCCACAAACTAATCTCAGGAATTCATTACTTTCTCAACTACCCACCTAAAATTCCATTTACAGTCAGCATTTATCAACGGAAGATTCTATAGAGTCCACCGAGCCGACTAATGAAGTCGCAAATAACCAAAGCGATTAGTGCACAATTAGTAGCTGGGTTGTCAAAAATCGGGCACGTACTTACATCGTGATACGGCGGCGGCGCCTTGGTTGTACACAGGCCTGCGTTACGAGAGGCACGTAGGCCATAGCCTTGCAAGGGATATTTGTCAGCCCTTGAGCCTTGTAATCGACTAAACAAAAAGTTTAACCAATATTCGAGTAATAAACAAGGATTAATGATGTTGATATAAAGGTAATTAGTAACAAATTGTATGTTATTTAGAAGATAGTAATAGTAGATAGCAATGAAAAAATAGACAACGCCAGATATATCACCCACCTGTGCTAATATCCTTTAAGTGGTACATCAGAGAACTACAGAGCATTTACCTATATGGGGATGGGGGTTCGATATAACAACACATGGACAGAATAGTCTTCTTCTTCTTGTCGAGTCAAAATGGCTATAGACTGCACTTTTTTAAATTTTCCGAGTACTTTGCCACCTCTATTGGTTACAGGATAGTTAAAACTGGGTTTGAGTTATAGAACTCAAACCCAAGATATTTTACATCATATTTCTTCATCTCCACCATCTTCCTCATCAGTTTAATCATTACAGGATATTGCTGCTCATATACTTCCTTAAACATCTGGAAATTGACTAGTGCTGTTAAGCATACTTTTGTTTAATTTTCAATACAGTAAAACCATTTATATTCCAGGGACTGTTGACTAGAAGAATTTTTTGGACAAAGATACACACTATCTAGCATATATTCATTCCTAAGATAAATTTTACGGACTATTTTAAGACATGCGCTAAATAAAGGTCGACCGACCGATATGTAAGCGGTCAAACAAAAACAGCCAGGATTGGAAACTCCGTAAAGTCCTCCGTCTGTAATTTGTTAAGTATTTAATTTATAACCGTTCTTCCGAAACCAAATAGACATTGAACTTAAATATCGCTAGGAAATGATGGAAAACCTTCTTGATTTAATAGATGTGTCAAAAGTTACAGAGCTAGCCTGCCTTTTATGTATACCTAATCATAGAAAAATTAAATGATTAGTATTATTAAAGTAATAAAGGCTAAAATTAAGGTAAAAATTGGGCAAGGCTGTGATAAGCACATCTGTTTCTTAGCGCAATAAAAAGAAATCCCACTTCGGACTACAAATGGTAAATTACTTCTGCCAGTTAGCATCTGCCAAAGTCACTTGAAAAGATTTTGGCATCAACATCTCGACACCACAGAGTTGAAATTATAATAATACGCAATATTATCATAATCGTATGGACAACTCGCCTGACCGGTTTTTTTTTATCTCGGGACAAACACGTAGTAACTTCGCGTGGGCTGTATTGGTTGTAAGGCCAGAAAAAAACCTGCTTGGTGCATTACTAAAGCAGTTATAAGAAGTTCGGCTGGCCATAGCGATAATATGATGGTTCTAATGAACCTAAAAGTCATGGTAAATAGAAATGTATCAGCGTTAACACGTCAGACGTGATAAACAATTTATTTTTCCACTTGCTGCCTGTTATGAGATGTGCCAGCAAATATTGATATAGACGATAGAGCTGCCAAAATATCGATAACATTGGGAATAGAAGTCATCAGTTTTAAATGATGATTTCCGTAATTCAGTAACTATGACTGAAATTTTCAATAAGTACTGGTTTAGAGGCATATATTCATCGATCGATCCTGAAGTCTAGTAGTACCTAGTTAAATGTAACATTATTGACTGTTTTAATTCTGTGACGGGGTACCTATATTTTATAATGTTTAATTTTTATGACCAGTCACCGGTGACATCTTCCACCAGACTATCTAGAATTTCCATAAACTGTCGGTTTTGGAAATTATCGAATTTATCGATGCTTCCTTCGATATCGATAGAGTACACTTTTTGTTAGACATCACTACAGGTTATGGACTCCTTTACGTCTGTTGTCACCTGAGCACTGGCCTTGGTTATGTTTATTCGAGTAATCAATATGTAGATTTTTAAAAAGCATAATGATTATTACACTGTGGTAACGCGTCAATTATTTTCGGAAACTAGGATACACCTGTGTATCAGTTTTAATATAAAAGATACGTTATTAAATAAAAATATGGTCCTCGAGACCAAAAATTTAGTCGTTACGACAACAAGGCAAGCCTGAAAAATTATCTCCCATAATTTATTTGGGTATGTTGTGTCCTTGGTAAAGCACAAACAACTCTAAATATAGTCAATACTTTCGCTGGCATTTTGGCAAACGCATACGAAAACAAGTCTGCAAGTAGGTAATACCTAAATTTGATCACGACAAAAGTACAATAAAATTTATATATACTTTTATCTCGTTTTATTGCTAAAGATTCTTTCTGGCAGATTCATTCTTTGATGATACAGCTACAAGCGTTACATAGGTGGAATTATGATCTTTTTAGGGTTCCGTAGTAAACACAAGGAACTCTTATAGTTTCGTCATATCTGTCCGTCTGTCCTACGTTTTTCTCAGAGACTATTAGACCTAGGTGAGCTAAAATTTGGTACGCCTATGCATATTACTCACGCGGAGCGAACTGTGAGATAAAAATATGGAAAATATTTTTTTAGGGTACCTCCGCCACATGTAAAGTGAGGGTAAATTTTTTTATTTGTGTGGGGTATCATTTAATAGGTCTCTAAAAAACATTATGAGTAAGTACTCTCAGAGTGTTTTTCGATTAATGGTTTCGTTTAAGAGATATATAGCTATAATGTTGAAAAAAATCAGAGGTGAGTGTCCCCAACCGTTGCATTTGGACACCTGAAAAAAATGACAGTAGTAAATATAATTAAATTCAAAGGAAAATCATCACTCAATTAGTGCCGCTGGTGACGACCCTACGCATAGAACTATTATATTTTCTGACAGCTTAGGTCTCAATATGGCTAAAATTTTCAATAAGCATCATTTATGCAAATAATTCAAAAATTAAGAAAATTGAACTGAATAAAAACTCAACCATTGTACTACTAGTTGGTAACAGTAAAAAATTATGTAAAAAAAAAAGATATCGCTAAAGCGCTCGAGACCAACTATTAATCTAAGGATATAATATTGACTAGTATGGAAACCTTGAATAATTTGAATGTGTTTAAAGTGATTATTTGTGCATTCCCTTATATTCGTTGCCAGCCTCTAAATTGATATATGGACATTAAATAATTACATTCATACTTTAACATGTAGTTATTCTGAAAAATTTATTGATACAAATAAGAAAAAAACATATAAAGGTACATCTTTTTTTAGAGTCGGTTAAAAATTACAAAATCTATTTAGATCCAAAAGTACTATAACTTTTCCTACATACATTCTGATTATCAACAAAAATGGACTAATAACTGAAGAGCTATGAATACATATTATTTTTTACATTAATGCCAATTTCTCAAAAACTACGAAACCGATTTTGATGCCAAACGAACTTAAAATTTCTATGCATGTCTTCTATACACATTTTAATTTTTTTCGAAATCGGACTAACGGCTCGAGAGTTATTGTGGAACATACAAACAATGTTTTTTCGCCCCAACTTAAATTGTAGACCTCACTCGCTTTGTTCGCTCGGTCAAAAAAGTTTTGTGGAAGTATAATTATTGAGTATAAAATTAAAAAATATACATACATTTTATAAATTTTCATACTATATTGACCAAATGTATTTCGTACGAGGTTCATCCTTGGTTGCCTTTTGTCAAGGTCGTGTTTAAACGGGAAAAAATAAATATACGAACGATCGACTGCTTTACTTTCCACATTAATTACAATAAACTAAAAAAGAATAGAATTATATTCTGGCAAAAACATTCGCTACTGTTACTGTGTAAACTCTGCAAAAATTGGACCCTATTAGGATATAATTATTAGTACTTGCTATTAGTAATCGTCCTTTGTCCCTAGCAATGCAAATTTTTCTAAAATTAGACAATTACCACATGTTATCTCCAGTCTAATATCGTCCAGACGTTACGTATAACACATTTAACAGAAGTATAGTCCATTTCAACAAGGGCTTGTGTTGATAACTTGCATGTACCAGCAGCTATCAGTCTGCCGGTGCCGACTGACGCATGTGTGCGAGCCGTAGATACGTGAACCAATATAAAGCCGGCCGCACACGTTCGGATTCCGGATTAGGTTTTCAGATCAGGAATCGCGATTCGGAAACCTGAATGCTGTGTTTACATACAACATATTAAAAAAGGCGCACACTAATCTTATTTTTCGGAACCGAAATTTCCAAACGTTCTAACCTAACGTTCGGTTCGGTGCGTTCGGATTGTAAGAACGGAAAAAACCGAATGACGTCATCCCGAACGCATCGATTGTAAGCATTTTGGTTCGTCCGCCGTATACGCACGGAAATTTCCATTCAGAACCGCACTAGCTTTGTAGCGAGTGGACGTGTGTCAACCTGTTGTCGTAGCGTAGGCAACAAAATGGCTGAAGCAGAAAATTTAATAATGGCGGTTGAACAATACCCCTGCTTATGGGATATTAATAACGCGGACTACCACAATAGAGACGTAAAGGACTTGGCTTGGGAGCAGATTTGCAAAATGGTTTTTAATGATTGGGAAATATGCACTGACAAAGCAAACAAATGTAAGTATTGTAACATCCTTTATTATTGAATTATTGTGGATTAATGATTCTTTCGCTATATTGATAAGTTAGTTCTCCAGCCGGCGTCATGAAGTACTCAGCAAACTGATCTCTTATAGTTCTGCCTCGGTTTGTAGATTGTCGCGAAGAACTGAATGGTAAATCCTCAAAAAAATGCGTTAAGGTGTCGTTAAAGTTATAACCATCTCGTCTGCGTACAAAATTATGCAATACGCATGCTGTCTTTGTTACAAGAACAGCAAAATCTGGTGAAATAGTCATATTTGTATGAAAGATTCTCCACTTATTTGAAAGAATGCCGAAGGTACATTCTACAATACGTCGAGCTCGACTTAGTCGATAATTAAAGATTCGACGTTGATTATTCAGGTTACATCTTGGATAAGGTTTCAAAAAATTATTGTTCAGAGGAAAGGCCTCATCGCCTAGAAACACATATGGTAGAGGTGCCCCACTACTTTCTGGCAGAGGCTTTGCTTCAGGCAAATTAAGGCGATTTTCTTTTAATCTTTTCCCAAAAACCCAATTGTTAAAAATATTGCTATCACTATCTCTGCCAAAAGCTCCTACATCAATAGCAATAAATCGATAGTCTGAATCCACTACTGCCATCAATACAATAGAGAAGTAATTTTTATAGTTATAAAAAGCAGACCCGCTGTGCATGGGAGAGATTAAACGAATATGCTTTCCGTCAACTGCACCTACACAGTTAGGGAAGTTAGCATTTCTGTAAAAATTTTCCGCAATTTCTATCCAACGTTCTTTTGATGCCGGTGCCTTCATTTCTAAGGGTTGGTACACTTCCCAAATTGCTTTACAAGTTTCTTTAACGAGCGCAGACACAGTTCGACTTCCCACCAAATAATCTATTTTTAATTCTTCAAAATTACAACCAGTTGCTAGGAATCTGGAAAAACAAAATAATTATATTTTTTATACATTTCAGGTGCCGATTTGAAAAGAAAGTGGACCAACATTAGAGATTATTACCGAAAAGAACTTCAAAAGACTAAAAATATCCCTACTGGCAGTGCAGCCAAAAAGTCCAAAACATATATTTACAGTCATTTGCTGTACTTTCTTACGCCCATATTTGCTAAAAGAGAATCTGAAGGAAACTATCCAAAAGAAGATCCTGACTGTACTCAACCACAACAACAAGCAACAAATGAGGAACAAAATATTGAAACAGAAGACATCAATTGCATTGAGTCACCAGTACAGCCTACACCCGTGGATTTGCCTGTCGTAAAACAGAAAAGAAAGAAAGATGTCCCAACTCAGATATTAAATATGTTACAACAAAGACAGAAAACAAGTGCTCAGTCATTTAATACTGACGAAGACGACGACACCAAATTTTTACTAAGTTTCAGAACTTATATGAGGAAAATGAATGATCCTCAAAAAATTAATTTCCAACTGTAACACGATCCATCGTACACATACTGTGACAATTCTTCTGGGTCATTGTCAAGCCCCCGTCCAGTCCCTAGTTCACACACACCTGTACCGCAAAGCTCGTCTTATAACATTTCATCGCCATCACCAACTTACGTACCATCTTTGCAACGACATGTGTATCTACCGCGAAATTCACCTATATATTATAAAAGTCCATCTCCATCTGAACCAAATATTTGTTTATCATCCCAGCCCCAGCAGCAAAATGTTCCATGTACGAGTACGTCTAAACCTAAGCTTGTTATCCACTCAGTTAGCAATGTCACACCTTCCAATTCAACTACCCAACAAAATCCGGTACAAGACTATCCCGTGTATACCTTGCCAGAGAATAGCAGTGAAGAAAATGAGGCTGCACAATTTGTGATCCTCCAATCTGAAGGTGTTCAAGAAAATAAAGAGGCTCAAGAAAATAATGAGGCTGCACAATTTTTAATTCTCCAATCTGAAGGTACCCGAGAGGGGTTTAATAATATACATAATTATTTGAAATTTAAATAATTAATTAAATTGTAACGTGTAAAGACGTATTTGAATAAAATATATACATAGTTACATTAATTAGAATTTTAATAAGTGGAGTGAAATGTGTAATATTTGATTTAAAATAAATACATACCTTAATGTTATGGTCAGTTTTTCTTCCGTATCCAAACACAATCTCATGCATGTATTTTGCTTTTTTATCTTCTCTCTTATGCCACTATGAAGCTCATCAAAGGATTTTATTGACATCCTGTAATATTTGAAAAATTCTTCTGGGTGGGCACGTAATTTTGCTCTTTTGAGATAGAATTGACTATCTGTTAATCTCCGAGTGTTCAACGGGTGTACCCAGTAACGACGATTCCTCTTCTCCTTATTTAACGCCAGTAAAAGTGCAATAGCAACCAATTCGTCATCGTCATCCATGATAACTCATATATGTGCTTACAACGTGGCGTCTTTATAGGTACTGGTCGTTTAAAATTCCGAATAAAAAAACCGGACGTTTGCGCTAGTCTAACGGAATTCCTATTCTGGATTCCTGATCAGGAAACCTGATTCGGAAACCGAACGTTTGCGCCCAGCTTTAGCGCGGTCACACTAGCATGACGTCCTGTCTTGCTTGTTTGACCCTAGTTCTTATATCTTACAATACTACTAATATAGAAATATTTATTGCACTAAATAGTAAACACATTAACAAGGACAAAAGATTTGAAAACATGTGAGAGGCGGACTTAACGCCTTGCTTTTGCTGTTATGACATTAGTTCCAACAGATTTTTCAACTGCCTTCAGCTGATTTATTTGACATGAAAACTATCATATGGATTTGGATATCGAAACAGCCGGGATAACAGCTTATCTTGACCGAAAGAGTTTGATAAAGATAAAAAGTCCACGTTTGAATTCTTGCCCTAAAATACGGATGTTGAAGAAAATGTTCGGTCAATAGCACAAATCCACTATTAGGATTGATCGTATGAATAGCCTCGAGAAGGGATTTTAAATTGTTTGACACTCGCTTAAAAATATTATGATTCTTGAACTGAATTCTTAAACATACGTGATCTTCAACTTAAATAAATGATTCTGAACGATTATGCTGAAGACATTCCAAATAATATATTCGAGTGCGTATTTAAACTGCAACTCCCCGTACTTACCTACTACAAATCACGGAAACATTTGCAAAGTACATGAAATTTTCTAATATTCACTGAAAACACATTTTGGCAATAATTATCCGCACGTGACACTAATTTATCCAATCTGATGATTACAGTCTAATAATAACAATAATTTTCATAGTGTTCTGCTTAGATAAATAATTGGTCTGAGCGCCGCGGAGACCAATTATTAATCTTAGGTGTTCTAATAATACGATTTTCAATGTCTCATTTTGATACATTGCCGTTTCAGGCATAATAAGATCTCTTTGAGGTCCAATGAACCAAACAGAAATAACCATCCTAGGATTTCTAGGTCGACCGATAAAATCCTCTCTTATGTGATCACGCGACACGCCAATAATATCAATTACGTCAATCGGTGATCCATATTCGATCCAAAATATTCACAAAATAAGAATAACATCACACAGCCAAGGCCAATTAAATATAGCTCATAAAATATTCCATTATTATAACATTCAATCAAGTGTATTGGAGATTGGAGTCAATTTGCCGCCGCGCGGCGCCGATTGATAATGGACGATTGTTTGGTGCCCGTCTGCTGGTATACAAATACAAAGTACTATCAAAGTTATTAATATTGTTTTTAAATATAAAAGAATAATAACTTTGACTGTACCGCCAGTCGTATGTATTATTTTTGCCAGTTCTAACAAAATACGACGACACATAGATGGGAATAGTATAGGATAATCATGGATGGCATTTATGAAAAATATAAGTATGGATAATCAATTCTCAGAGAAAAGAATTAGCTCAAAATTATGATTATAGCAATATCTATTGGTTTATTTCCTAGACAACGAATTAAAATACTCATAGTTCATAGGTCCCAAAAATGTTATATCACGAGCTCTATCAGTGTTCCTGACTAATCCACTTCGTAAGTATTTTTATCTTAAATTTATTTTAGTGTAGTCGGGTGTTCGGCGCTATGTATTTAATAAAGTAGTGTATCTATATGTTACTTTTTAGGTAACTGAAGTATATGTATATGATCAAGAACAAACCTGAACACCCTTTATAAAATTAGACTAGTAGCAATCGATATTAACCCTTTCAGAAATAGCGAACATGAAAACGATTTTAGACTAAGTATATAAAACCACAGCACATAATAGGGTCATTATAAAACCGATACACTTGAATCCCATTAATACAATGAATGAATAAGACTCGTACTGTGAATAAACAGTAAAAATAACAGATGATAAAGTATTGTTTAAAGATTTTATAGAAACATGGGTAAACTCTAGACGTGAGATAGACTAAACAATAGTTCATGTCTGGGTCACAGTCATAACTATAACAAATGGAAATAACCCACGGCATGTCGTGTTCATGTCACTGAACTGGTCCACTGGTTTGCCAATTTCTTTTTACTAAACACGACATAGTGGGAATGCATTTGGACTTAAAGACTCAAAGGCCGTTGGTATCTTTGCTTATTACATAACCATGTAAATGTAACTATCCTCCCAAAATAAAAAAAATTGTTGATAGTTAATAAATTTTGTGATGTTCTACCTCCAAAATACTTTTATGCACAATGCTCAGAATCTAGATATTCCTAAATATGACATTGCAAAGGTTAAAGCAGACTTTAGTGAAAGACCAACTTCTAAACTTAAACAAAGTGTAGATTTTATCGCGATATTTTGATATTAGCTGCGATGTAAAATAATGCTATGCTTTACAATACGTATTTGTACAAATGTCTTTTTAAGTAAAAATATAATAGATGTATCTCATTCCTAAAACATTACCAAATAGTACCTATTTATGTATGTCTCAATAGCATTAATATTATTTTCGCCACGCTTATCGTAAATGATGAAATAGGAATTTTAGTAAAGAAATTCAATACATACAGTTGATTAAACATAATGTCATGAAATCATCAAGAATTTCGCGATTCATAGGCAAACATGTTGAATGACTCATGAAGTCTGGTGTGACTACTTGAATTGAAACCAGGCGAATAATCTGAAAACCAGCAGCAGACTGTGAGTCATTGAGTGAGACTAGGCGGCAATGATTGCTATTGAATGATTAAAATTAATTGGAAGTTGTGGGCGCGAAGGCGGCTGACCGACCAGCTTATAATGCGGACTATTTGGATGACGGCCTAAGAAGATCGGAACAGAAGAGTGGGTCACATCGCGCGTTAGCATACAATTTATGAAGCTATATTTTTATTTTATGACAAATTCATATACGTTAATTCTCTAGGTACTTTACAATTACTAAAGGGAAAGAGATCGATGTAAACTATACGAAGTATAAAAGGTAAAGGGATCGATGTAAACTATACGGTGGTGATAAAAAAGACAGTAAAATGATTTGAGTGCCACCAGCCAAAAACCACAGTGATAGTTTGATAGCACTGATAAACGATACAATGGTTAGTAGGGAGGGACTTTACACCAAAATATAGGTCAGTGAAGTAAACGGGCCGAAAAGAAATATTTTAAAACTAAGAGGCGCGTTATTATTAAATAGTGTCACTATTTATATTGGCTGTGGGTCAACTTCTTTCGTCCAAGATTGCAATCAATTGGACGTAGATATACCGTTTATAAAAACGAGTTTACTTGTTTGGTCTAAAAAATTAGGTAATTACTCAAAATGCAATCGGGGAGTATTTGAGTCGTCTGCGGCCACACATACGTAAAACGCTAGCTGAAAATAAGCCGAAACTGCATAGACAGTAGTAAGTACGTGTTAAAACTAAGTGTTATTATCTGTTGACACTTTGAATCACCGGCTTCCTCAACTTTAATTGGCTGCAAACCAGTCTTGGGGTTCGCGGAAAGGCAATGTCCGTCGTCCGTCCACTGGCCTATCCACTATGTTGAGTTAAATGATAATATGCGGTCTTGTTGATGTAACTTCCTATGGACACTTGCTTGACGGGCAATGCCCATCCAAACACTCTCAAGCATAAAGAATTTAATATGGTATTATAACTGTGTTATGTAACACTTTAATTCATAGAACTACTTTTTTTACTAACATATTAGTTATCTTCTCCTTTTTGTGTCGAAAAGCTCGATGCTTTCTAAATTTTGTTTCTGCTGAAATTGCCATTTCTATGGCAGTTTATGTAGCTGATTTATGGTCTTGATTTTAATACTAATCATATTCTGATACCAATGGCCCTATAATAAAAAGGCCTACCAACCAACTGCCGTTAAAATAGCCTATTACTTACCACCTATTACAGAGGCGTACCTGGGAAAGATTCTAATCCAAACGATAGAAAACTAGTTTAATGGATCAAAATATTCCACTGAATGAAATCATAATCATAAGAAATAGATCTAAATTTATTTCCCCGGAATCAAACCCGGAAAGCAAATCTGTCGCAGATAATTCAGCAGACCATGCGTCTCGCATTCACAAAACATAAGAGCTATTTATGAAATAGTCACCACAATGTAGTTTTACGCAATAAGCTTGGTATGGACGTCACGCGGGATCCATCGGGAACATTTGCCCCCTTTCTAGTGCCATTGACGTCAAGCAGTAGTGTTGGTAGTTAATATTTCATCGTTATTAGAACCAGGAACTGAGCGAGTCAGTTCCTAGTTCTAATAACGACATATGGAATATTGTGCGATTGGATAACTATCGTTAAATTTTAATACAATACGTAAAATGCAATAATTGAGATCAAGTTAGTTAGTGATGTCTGGTTACTATGACTACTATATACCCTTGTAGATATTATTATTTTTGGGGTGTTTTATATTTATTTACAAATTCTATTAAATATTATTTGTTCTTATTTCACGAGAATTGATGCATTATTATTTCTGCAATACTTGTTTGTGTTTCCGAAAATAACATACATCTACAGAGCTAGTATTCCCAACATATTATCACAAAACAATATATACCAAGTATGCACTTTTTCGGATTATCAATCATTTACCTTTACGATAATGAATTCTCTGAAGAAATGAGACTGCTAAACAGACAAGCGACTTTTGTACAAAAATCATTTGGCAACACACATTTAGGTGTCAAAATAATGATAACAACTTTATTTTTCGCGACAATGTAAGAAACATATTGAGAACAAACATTCCAAAATGCATGCGCACAAGATGCACAAGTAAAAATAGCCGTTACAAAATAAGTATAAGTAAATAGCGTAACTATAAACACCGCTGCAATTGGAGATAGGGCAATTCGACTAGAGTAGAACGTAGTCGGTGTTGGCAGCGGGCCAGCACCTTTCGCCAGGTCATTCTCTCAAGAAAGCTGGAACTGACGCAATGTAACCGAGAATGAAGAAAGACTGAGCGCGGCGTGCCGGCGATACAGCATTATCATTCGAACACAAAAAAAATCTCCGTGAGAGAGAAATCGATACCAAATTGCAAGTACGTCGTAAGAATCTATACTAATGAGAATCCTAAATGAATAGAACAAACGACAGAATTTTTTTAGAGATAGATGAGAACATGATGTAAAGGCTTCAGAGTTTTAAAGGTGGCCCAGTTTTGGTAATCCAAAGGTATATGATGTGGAGTGGACGTCGACATGCTAAAAAGCAATAAAGCTGAACTCAAACTTTGTAGGTGTGATCTTTGAATGAAATATTAGAATATTTCAGCTTGCCACTATAGAACCGAATTTGATAAGTTGATACTAGCTCTGATATTGATCCTAATGTACATGACATTCAGTTCCGTGTAATTAATGATATCTTTCTCCCATATTATAGCTTCTCTGGTCGCATTCTCATCCTCAAAATATCTGGCTATAAAACTGCAGTATCGTTATAAGATTTTAATAGTTGATGCGCTTAAAATAAAACAAATATACTATGTAATGTAGTGCTTAGTGTGCATATAATACCGCGGCGTCTTTTATATTTTTACCTTAGTCTGCGGATGTGGCTAGTGGCTTGGCTACACAGCAACCGCATGTTACATACTGAGAATTAAAACTAGAAACACTTTTAGAGGGTCGATGAAATGTCAAAATACTATGCAAAACATTGTACAATCTATGTCTCAACGTGTGAAACCAAAACACAGCTAGATTAATTAATTAAGATTATATTTATCATACTTAGTAGTATGTCTGTGACCGATAATTATCAAAAGTTAAAATTTTGAATTTCACGACAATGGTGTGTGTTACTTCAATGATATTTAGTTAGAGTAAAATAGTGGAGATTTTCAATGGATGTCGTTTTCATATTATTCTATCTTTTTTTGATATATTATAAGTAAACATATAAAAATGAAAACTATCTTATCTAAAGTAATAAATACAAAAACTAAATATAATCTAAATTAGGTCCCCTGGGCATCCCATCACGCAGGCAGCATTCCCGCGTTGGATAGCGATGGCTATTCGCTGAGCGAGAAAGGTGATCGCGCAAGGGTCACCCGTTGCCTCTTTTAGGCGTCTACTGATCTCCTTGTGAAGACTCCGCGCACCGGCACCCCACGGGCCTAGTGTCTCGACACCCAAGGCTGTAAACTCGTACTGAGTACCGAGACAACTATATTTATTGACCTTGAACCGTACAAAACTCAAAACACTTTATTATATATAAATGGTTTTTTTTTTATTATAGTAATTAGTAATCATTTTCCACATAAATAGCAAACTCAAAATGTATAATTAAAAAACGATAGTACCTACTATTATTATTCTCTATCATAAGGACTGAAAAAAAGATTGTCTTCAAGAAATGTTTCTATTCCATTTTTCAGAAAGATATTCTAAATACCGAAATCATTCAAAGCCACAGCTATTGTTACAAATCACGCCATCAATATTATGTAAAAACGTGTAGATTTTCTCATTGTTGCTATTTCACCATTGGGATGCAGAAAGCAATATTACACTCTAGTGTTTAGATCGTTGTCGTTTGTATCTATGTATAGCTTCGTAAAGGCTGATTTAGACGGATCCAGTGCAGCCAATGCAGTACACGATTGAAACCCACGCCACAGAATAAATAATGGTACTAAATTCTGTGACTAAAGTACTCAACCCACACACAAACAATTACGTGTCCATGATTGCTACTGGATTTCCAGCACTGGATCCGTGTAAATCAGTCTTTAATCAAACAACACCGACACAAGCGGACAGAGTCATATTTATAGTTTGTGATAAAGTTCAAGAAACCAAAAATATGATTACTGCGGTTAAGATATATTTGACTCAAAATAAAATAAAAAAGGTAATAATTACTTAACAGAAAGTGTGCTTTAATAAAATAGCAAAATTCGGTTTTAATTAGATACTATTAACTTTGTTTATAATGATAATGATTTCTATAAATGAACGTACTAGACAGAGAAAGGCTAATTGGTCTACGATTAAAAGCTAATAATTAATCAATTCAATGGATTAGCGGTATCACATGTACCGTAATTAAGGTTTTAACTATTGCGCAGTTACAAGTTTAAAGGAAAATAACATTCGCATTGTTTAGGATAAACATTCAGCTAATTGGCGTAACCTAAACCATAATGTTTTTGTTTGTAGCAAATGTAGCATTGGTATTTCTACAATAGAGACTGTAGAAATGCTGTTGATGTTTTGAGATATTAAACTGTTGTGCAGAGTCTGATGACTGGGCTGAAGATTGGAAATTTAGAGATGTGAGATGACTAAACAATCTAAGGCAGATTATGATTATGCGACGGCTAAACCTAAGGACCTGTTTGATACCACAGGACTTCGACATGCAACTTTACGAGACCACAAACTAGTCACACTTCGCTGTTTTGAGCAGCGGCTTCTAAAGTATGGAGCCAGTGAAATGAAATGAAATACATTTATTTGCAAGTAAAGCGATGAGGTCAAGGTTCAGGACGTAGTCGGAGAAGCGCTAATATGAGAAAGACAAGGAAGATAAAATCCTTTTATTTCAATTAAATTTTATTTCATATCTAAAATAGAAATTACTTAATTCCTGAAACTGACTCTTGTGATCTCTTGTGATAATAATAATTTGAAACAGATAAATTAAACTCAAAGACTTTCTGCCGATCTCCAGTCATTAATTATTTCAGTCCTAATTAGTTTACACGACCGCTAAGAGGCGAAAGGCACTGTAGGAAACATTTCGCTCATTTGGGAGCTTAATGAGATTTGAATTTGGTGTGGCCTTGGCCAATGTCGTAAAGTGTCTAACAGTCCATTAACAGAGGTCTCCTTTGTAGCTTTCTTTTCGACTGGTTGCATATTACAACGAGAATATGATTCATACGGAGGACCAGAAGACCCGTGATAAAAATAATGATCTCATTTCAGCAGTCCACTTGATGGAAAAACTCTGGAATGATGATGATGATGAGATATAGCGAAATTTTGATATCAAAATAAATAATACATTAGCCGAGCCAACAATAATAAAAGAACTATTAACTTACAACGAACCACAGAAACACAAAATTGACTATGCATAAACGTAAGAACATCAGACTGTTAAAATTTTCATAAATAAATTCCTAACATCGAAATTGGAAAAACCGCGTGGAAATGTGAACAAGTATAGGTATATTTAGACGTTACCGTTTCGAATCCATCCGCTGCGCAGTTCGCCACATTGGCTGAAGAACCAGCTGACACATGGCAACATAGATCACGCCGCGCCGCCACATTGCCTGAAGCTGAACACATTTTTTCTACATGCCTCTCGGTTTTAATGTTTGTTTTTCTACATTTATTGACTGAAAAACTTCCAATATCTTTACACATGTTTGACTTCGCCTTGACCGACGACGTCATCAAAGTATATTTCGGTACTTAAGAAAAATATATATTTTCAAAGTAAAAGACAAGTTTATGTGAATTACCCAAGTATAAGATTACGTAAGTTGTTTTAAAAAATTAGACAGTACTTTTTAAAATGAGGTGTTTTTTTCCTGAAATTTGACATCGTGTCGCTCAAGACAATAGTGAACTAATGTATTTACATTTATTTGTCTATCTAACCTACCTTGCCTAAATCTGACATTAAGTTTTATAGTAGTAGCCGTTAGTACTAATAAAAGTTCTGTGAAGTAGCTAAGACATGCTATGTGAAATTATAGTACCTATCTTTACTAAGCTAAAATTTTACAATTATGTCATTTCACAATACATAATATAAATTAATAATAAATTTATCGTTATCAGTTGAAACATATTTTTTTAATAACAATAAAATCAATCAGGTATGCTCGTTTAATTTATTTAAAAGCGTTGACATGAGTCATACACGAGTGAGTCAACATTAACCCTTTGCCTAAACAATCATAGAAAATGGTTTCATCAGCCGTGAAAATCGTCCACTGTTGAATAAACGTGGGCTTTGCAGGTAGGGCTACGTGTACCATTATAATCGTGTTAGTCTAAGCTCATTTTCACGGCTATCAGTGTTTCATATTTTTTTGGATCATTTTCTAATGTCCGCGAAGGAACAAAAACGCGTGACTAATCGCTGTTTATTATTGTTACTATTGAGATTTAAGGCTCAAACGATTCGTGTACAACTTTTTATTATTCGGTTAGGTCTGTTTCTTTTCTGTTCGTGTACCGTGACCATAGAAATGAAGAACGAGCCCGTCCGTTCTTAGGTATATCTATGGTACTGTCCATAAAATTATAACAATAGTTATAATAGTGGGACGGATAAAATATTCATATTAGAAATAATCCATTTTTGTTTAGATGTAAGATATACGGTATCTAAACAGAAATAAGTATAGATACTTAATTTGTTACTGATCCATGCTCATACCACTAAAAAAGGAAATAAATAAAGCCAGTCGTTTTGTAAGAAGTAACTTAACGTGATAAACAACAAACTTGAATATTATGATAATTTCTAATACCAAACCTATAGAAAATTCCATCTACTAACGATAGCTACAGAATACAGAAGTATTATGTAGGCGTGCAGACGGCGGCGATAAAAACAGGTAGAATGAGTTCGTAGGTGTGTCTGCTATCAAGAATGTTAAAATGTAGTGTCTCTCACACACCCACAGAAAGACATGATTTTCAGAGGTTCTTCGCATGATTCGACACGACTACACTATTCTACAGTCTACACCAGTGATTCCCAAAGTGGTCCAGGTGGACCCCCAGGGGTCCACGGGAGACTTGCTGGGGGTCTACGTAGGCGTGAACAAAAAATGGGGGTCCATAAGATGTTAATGGTGGTCCACGAAAATTTATCTGCTTTTGATAGTAAAGAGCAAAAATGTAAGCATAGTTTTTATAAGGGCCTACCTACATTGTTTTAAGTACCTATCTAAGCAGATAATATTTTAATAAGGCAAGCGACTGTTACTTGTCCAAACTTGTGTATTCGATATTACGTACAATTTCGTGTACAGACTTGCAAAGCGCTATCCGCCCGACAATGCTTAATGCTTGTTCAGACATGAACTTGATCAACACTATAAATACTTGATGCCAAAGGCAACCAAACGCATTCATTTGTTTCCGGAATTTCGAAAACAAGGCGGAATTTGGAAAAAAGTTGTGAGAAAATTTATATCTGTGTTTGCTAGTGCCGGAGAAAAGTAAGTAACCTACCTTTTTTTGTTATAGTACTTAAGTATTTTGTTTACGTGTACTAGTCGGTTGATCACAACGGCCTGTATAGATAGGTAACTTAGTAACTTACAGATATTTTAATTGTCCTCTTTCGATTTGAAGACAAACACAGCACGTTTTATTCAATTATTTTTTCACGAGAGAAGCACTGCCTCTCTAAAAAGGCCGAATAAGCAATATTGCAGAGCAATTAATTTTGTAATTTTTCTTGCAAATAACTACTAATTTTATAAAACAGTAATTTCATAATCATGTTAAATTGATTTTGAAGTAACTATTTTATCAAAACTATTCCTTTTCGGAAAGAGCGAGCGGTGAGCGGGCGACGGGAAAAGGGCGGGGCTTGAACTTCGATGCAGGCCTGTTTGTCACGTTTTAACAATGAAGCCGCAGACAAAAAATACGCAAATACACGGAGCGCGTGAACTCATTGATTTAATAAAATGTTAGTTATCGTTTTTATGGACAATTTTGGGATTTCGACGTTTATTTTTTCCTACACAAATATGATCAGTATTCGATACTGAGTACACTAATTTTTATTTATACTATTAAAAATTAGTGGTAAATTATGTACTTTAAAATTGATACCGTTTTGTGAAAACGTTTGTATTTGTCTCAGCGGTTTATTAGTTGGTCCCTTTACAAGCCGTAATTCTATTTCCGCGTGCTGACAAAGGCTGCGGTGTGATACCTATATTCAGAAAAAAACTTGGTTACTAAAACATTTTTTTTACAGGTAAGGTAACTGACACGAAACATGGCTACAGCAAAGAAAAAATGTCGACAATATAGTGTCGATTATTTGAAATATGGTTTTGTTCCATCAGAGGCAGACAAACAATTGCCCATGTGCCTATTATGCAACAAAGTTTTGAGCAATGACTCTATGAAACCATCAAAGCTCGAAGATCATCTAAAAAGGTGTCATACTGATAAAATAGGTAAAGATTTAAAATATTTTCAAACATTGAAAGAAAAATATGGAAAGAGACCCACCATGCACAGTATGTTCGCTTCAACATCTCAAAGTAACGATGATGGCTTGCGGGCATCTTACAATATCTCATTACTTATAGCAAAATCTGGAAAACCGCACACTATCGGAGAACAATTAATTTTACCCGCTGTTGAAGAGGTTTTAAAAACTGTTTTGCACAAATCTCCATTTGACGTACTAAAAAGAATTCCATTAAGTAACAATACTGTACAAAGACGCATTGATGAAATGAGCTCTGATATCGAAAGCTTTTTGTGCAATCATCTGCAAAAAACTCATTTTTCTATACAACTGGACGAGTCAACGTTACCCAGTAATGAAGCATTACTATTGGCATATGTCCGATTTATTGTTGAGGAAGAAATTCACGAAGAATTGCTATTTGCCAGAACTTTGGAGACTGACACTAAAGGCGAATCAATATTTAATGTCCTGAGTAATTTTTTTACGGAAAAATTGATCCCATTTACAAACATTATTTCAGTGGCAACAGACGGAGCTCCTGCAATGGTCGGGCGATATCGTGGGTTTATAAGTCATCTCAAAAGAATTATACCAGGACTTACAGCTATTCATTGCGTAATCCACCGACAACATCTTGTGGCAAAACATTTAAGTGACAGGTTGAACCAATCTCTTCATTTTGTAATAAAAGCTGTCAACAAAATCAGAAGCAATGCATTGAATACACGTTTATTTGCTCAATTGTGCTACGAAAATGATGAAGACTTCCAACGACTGCTCTTACATACTGAAGTACGCTGGTTGTCAAAAGGTGCATGCTTAACGAGATTTTACTCTGTTTTCGATTCCATATTAGAGTTCTTAGAAAGTAGAGATCCAGATTTAAAAGAAAACTTGATCAAATTCAAAGCAGACATTGCGTATTTGACAGATTTGTTTAAAAAATTTAATGATATTAACTTGCAGTTACAAGGGGACAGCCTGAATTTAATAAAAACAAAGGGGATAATTTCGGCTTTTCTTGGGAAATTGAAATTTATGAAGCAAAACATTAGTCGGCGCGAATTCTCTCAATTTCCAAACTTGTCGCAGGTAGAATGTATTGATGAGGATATCCATACCTACAGTCAACATTTAAGTGCCCTGCATGATGACTTCAAAACCAGGTTTGAAGATATACTGACGATGGATATACCACCATGGATAATAAATCCATTTGATGAAACGGAAGTGGCCAATGTTGTATTACAAGAGGAGCTGCTCGAGCTAAGCACTAATGTCGCATATAGCTGTAAATAATTGTCGCATATAAGCTGTAAATAATATAAATATAACGTCGTTCCTTTTTGTACTCCTTTATTTTGTAAGTAGGTTAAGATTGTAATTCTCCTTAAGCTCATTATCTTTCATGTCTTTTAGTTATACATCATTTGTTATCAATCTTAGCGTTATAAGTATTATTATTGTCATGTAAGATACAATAAATGCATATAGAAGGTTACCAATTCTTGTTAAACTAAAGAGAACCTTATGCATACACATTAAAGTTGTATATTGTTTGTACTTATGCATCCACGTGTCGTCCTTGTATTATACGACACGTGTAAACTAAGGTTGACCTCGTATTTTAAATGTCTGTATCACAACTGGATAAAGAGTAAATGAGGGAGAATACCTGCTCACAGGGTTGCGCATGCGTCGTATAGTTCATTTAGTGTATAAAAGGGCACTAATTCGGTCCTAAAATTCATTCTAACAACAGCAAGCAAGTAATGGACAAGACAAGTGCGCGACCCTCGGAATAGTCACTCCCAGTTTGTAACTATATAAAATCTTTAATTTCAAAGTGCCAAATACCTATAAAATCTACAGTCCATTTCCTCAAGTTATCCTCTGTCATTCACGACAGAAAGTGGTCATTCGGCAGCCGGATTCAAGTACCAAGTGACACGGTGTTAGGTGAGCTGAACTCGCTCGGCTCGACAGCTTTAGCTGTATAAACATCCACCAAAGGTGATCGGCTTTTTAGCCTGCTCCCTGCGGTACCCCAAGGTGTGTGGCTCGAAGCACAGGCTCGCCGACCCTTGGGTTTAGTTCAGGTCCCTCAGACCTCACGTTGGCAGTGTAGTTGTGCGTCGGTCGGGAGGTCACGTACCCCCTGGCTTCTCCGTGTCATCTTATCCGTCGTGCAACAAAAGGACTGTGGGGGCGAGAGCCTCGCGTCCTTTCACCAAACTCAGTGAGTGACATTTTAGCCAAACAATAAGTGCAGTGAAAGTGATAGTCGTAATTTCGCATATTTTTTATTTTATTTTTCTTGTCTTTATTTTTTTCATTATTTCGCGTATTTTGTTCGTTGTTAGGATCATTTATATAGGGATTTAAGTGTGTAAAATTAGGGTAAAATGATGAGGTCCCCCACGCGCACCGATAGGTCATTAAGGTCTAGGGGCCCTCCGCCCACTCCCTCCTCACAAGAGGAAAGGGAAAAAACACCGCCCTCAGGTGACACCACTCCTGGTGAAACCAACACATGGAGCAAAAGCACCAGCCCGACCACTGACGCAAGTCAAAAAAGAGTAGAAGATGCAGTCGTGCCACCGTCTCCGCGACCGGAAGCGCGGAGCGGTGTTGTTGAGGATACGTTGCCAAATAGGAGTGCCCCGGGCACGGTAGTTCAAGCGCCGCACTCGCCCCGGGAAAGCAGTGAGATAAGCGTATTGATGGCAGAGCTCGAAGTGCATAAGGCTAAGTTGGAACTGGCTCAACGGGTTGCGGATTCCGCCAATTGTAGGTTGGAGATCGCGCGCTTGAAAGTCGCGCAGTCTACCGACGGCGGAACGCAGCACGGGTTTAGTGAAGAGCACAGGGTGTCCGACTGGGTCGCACAACATACGAGTTCGAGGCCTGCTATTCAGGACGCTTATCAGGACCCGGGTCCTAATACGTCGCGAGACAATAATAGAGTCCGCACGTTAAACAACGTTATCACGACACCTCGGGATCGTGTCGTACCCGTTATGCAGCGGACGGTACCCGAGCTACCTACCTTTGACGGAAATATTTCCGAGTGGATTGCATTCCGGGCTGAGTTTGAAGATAGTGCTCCCATGTTTAGTGCCGTAAATAACGTAAGCCGAATCCGCCGAGCCCTCAGAGGCGAGGCCCGTACGGCCGTTAAAGCCATCATGTATACCGTTCAGGACCCATTTGAGATAATGGAGGCCCTGGAGAGGCACTTCGGAGACCCCGAAGAAATAGTCCTCACGGAAATTAATAACGTTAAACGTATGCCGCGATTGTTCGAAGATAACAGTAACATCGTAACCTTCGCCGGTCATGTCGCTAATGTTGTAGCGACCATTAGAGCTCTCAGGCAGGATAAGTACTTATATGCCCCCGAGTTAGTTAATAAAATTGTTGACAAACTTAGTTTAATTGTTCGGTACGAATGGAGTAAATACAGAACGTTAAACTCCAGTACACCGGACTTAGTCGCTATGGCTGAATTTTTAAATAATATCAGTAGTACCGCGCGAAAAATGCACTCGCGTCAAAATAAATCACGGGCTCACGTCAACATTACGAACAATAGTCGACGTGAGCAAGCGTCGGGACGCCCTCAGTCGCCTTACTATCAGCACGCGCACCGACCATCCCCACCATCAGTCGATTCAAGCAGTGACACTGAATACGAACGCGAGCGCGCGGTCAAACGACCGTCGCGAACATCGGCTAAAGTCAATACCAACAAAGCGAAGGACTTCAAAAATTCACACAGTAATAATGATAATAAACCTAAGTCTGCACCCTCAGTGCAAAAGTGTGTATTATGTGGAAAAGAACATATGTTATCAAAATGTTCAGAATTTTTGAAATCCTCCGTTCAGCAGCGTTGGGAAATTGCAAAAAATAATAAGTTGTGTTACCGGTGTTTAAATTCATCCCATAAGCGACCCATGAGGTGCAAATATGTACCGTGTGGTGTAAACCAGTGTGAAGCAGGGCACCACAAATTATTGCACGGGTTGTCATCACAGGCCACTACGTCACGAGCTAACGTTAGTAGTATTAACCACGTAAGCAAATCGAGTACATTTTTAAAAGTCGTTCCCATCGAAATGACGGGTCCCCTAGGCGTCGTAAGCACATACGCCCTTTTGGACGGCGGGTCCACTATGACTTTGGTCGAAAGAGAAATCTCGGATCAAATTTGTCCCAGAAAAAGGGGAGATCCGCTCACAATAACGGGTATCGGGGGAAATATAATAAACGATATCGAATCCTGCGAAATAAATGTATCGATTCGTGGTCACTGTAGCCGTAATTTTGAAACGATGAAGGCGCGTACCATCACCTGTTTAAACATCGCCCCTCAGGCGGTGCCCCGTACTATGGTGGAGGAATGCGACCACTTATATGACATCGCGGACGAATTGTCGTACGAATCGGCTACCCCTACTGTTCTCATAGGCCAAGACAACTGGCATCTTATCGTGTCGCGACAGATTAGAAGTGGAAGTAAAAACCAACCTGTAGCGTCGCTCACATCCCTAGGTTGGGTGCTGCACGGGCAGTACCTCTCCTCAAGCGTCAACACGGCATTCATAAGTCACGTTAAACCGGTCACCCCGGAAGACGAGATGCTGGATTTAATGAAACAGCATTTTAGTATAGAATCGTTAGGCGTGGAACGCAAAGTACCTAAGGCAGATCCAGAACAACGGGCAATAACCGTGCTGGAAAATACATGCAAAAAACTGCCGTCCGAAGATAGGTATCAGGCGGGCCTCCTATGGCGTAGCGATTCAGAGGCATTGCCTCACAATAAAGACATGGCTCTCCGTCGGTTGTATAGTTTGGAAAAACGGCTCGACAAAGACGCGCAACTTAAATCTCAGTACACAGCTCAGGTAGATAATTTGTTGAATAAAGGTTACGCGGAAAAAATGTCGTCTAGCCCACCGGTAGAATCGCCTCGTAATTGGTACTTACCGCACTTTCCAACCACACATCCGCAAAAAAAGAAGATGCGTCTCGTTTTCGACGCCGCGGCTAAATACTGTGGTAAGAGCCTGAACGACGCGCTCCTAGCTGGTCCGGACTTATTAGAATCCCTTTTCGGAGTACTCATAAGATTTCGGGAAGGTAAAATCGCCGTAATAGCCGACGTAGCGGAAATGTTTCTACAAGTCGAAGTTATCGAAAGCGATCGTGATAGCTTACGTTTTTAATGGAGGGGGGAGGACCGCTCGTCCCCGCCAACCGAGTATAGAATGAGGCGATTAATTTTCGGCGCCGCCTCCTCGCCTACTACCGCGTTGTACGTAAAAAACAAAAACGCGCAGGCTTTCGCGATCGAATTTCCTAAAGCGACCGACAAAAACGGTAAGAGGACATCAACCTTAATCTCGGCAAAGGCGCGTGTCGCACCGTTAAAAACGATTTCCATCCCGAGACTTGAATTACAAAGTTGCGTATTAGGTACACGCCTCGC
Organism: Euzophera pinguis; assembly: GCA_947363495.1. Lineage (NCBI taxonomy): Eukaryota > Metazoa > Arthropoda > Insecta > Lepidoptera > Pyralidae > Euzophera > Euzophera pinguis. The sequence goes on from OX376158.1 coordinate 3,502,129, forward strand.
TAACACCGTAATTAGGGAGACGGATTACGTCATCACGGGTAAACACTTCTGGTCGGATTCACGCACCGTATTAGCGTGGATTAAGGCAGACCCGCGAACGTTCAAAAGTTTCGTAGCCCATCGTTTAGCGGAAATAGAGGAAAGTACTACACCAGCTGACTGGCGCTGGGTACCTAGCGCACAGAACGTAGCGGATGACGCGACTAAGGGCGTCCCGAACAACTTTGATAAAAACCACCGCTGGTTTCACGGTCCCGACTTTATTAGGAGCTCAAAAGAGCACTGGCCTACTGACAAGTCCGACGCGACAGTAGCGCCAACGGGCGAAGAGCGAACTAGTAATAAGGTTACGGCCATAGTACATAGCGCTCAAAATAAGCAAGATTTTCTCCCGCCAGTAAATAGGTTCTCTAAGTACATACGGCTAATTAGGGCTGCGGCTTGCGTCTTGGTCGCGGCGGAGGCATTCAAAGCTAAATTGCTAATAAAGAAAACAGAAACTGAAATGAACACAGGGCATGTTAAGTTAGCAGAGCTTTTATTAATTAGGCGTAGTCAACATGTATCCTTTCTTGAAGAAATAAAGGACTTAGAGGCTGGACGGCGAATTCACAAGAAATCACCACTTTTCAAGATTGCAGTTGTATTGGACAAAAACGGCATTTTGGTTTTAGACTCACGAATAGATAGAGGTACGGCATACACTCCAATCTTACACGCCAAAGAGGAGTTCTCCAGACTGCTGGTACAACATTTTCATGAAAAGTTTAATCACGGGAACCATGCCACAGTAATCAACGAGTTGAAACAGCTGTATTTCATGATCGGCTTACGAAGTAGCCTGCGATACATATGTAACCGATGTCAATGGTGTCGGACCTACAAAGGAACAACTCTTCAAGTTCCAGTAGGTGACTTACCAGCTGAACGACTTCAGGCGTATCAACCACCCTTCACAGCTACCGGCGTCGACTTGTTCGGACCTATGACCATCACCATAGGCCGACGGCATGAAAAAAGATGGGGAGTACTGTTCACCTGTCTCACCACACGAGCGGTTCACCTGGAACTAGCCGCCTCGTTATCTTCAGCATCCATGATAATGGCCTTACGACGCATGGCGTCGCGACGAGGCACACCTACCGTCCTGTATTCCGATAACGGGACTAACTTCATCGGCGCAGAAAAAGAAATCAGAAGTGCCCTTCAAACCCTCCCTGAGGACACCAAAGCATTCACCTCAGTGAGAGGCATCATCTGGAAGAAAATACCAGCAGGAAACCCAGCCGCTGGAGGTGCCTGGGAGAGATTAGTGGGCAGCATCAAATCCGCCCTCAAAATCACCCTCAAAGAGAAGGCACCCAGTGAGGAAGTACTCCACACGCTTCTTCTAGAGGCCGAGCATATTGTGAACTCGCGCCCTCTCACTCCTGTCAACCCAGACTTGGGCATAGAAGCCCTGACACCCAATCACCTTCTGATTGGGCGGTCATCCGCCTTACATCCTTTTGGTCGTTTTACTGACCATCAACTTTCCACTAAATCCTGGCAAGCCACTCAACTACTGGCCGACAACTTCTGGAAACGATGGATGCGGGAATACCGCCCACAGCTGGCCCTCCGAACGGCCAAGAAGGAAACACATCAGCTACAAAAAGGCGACGTCGTGATTATAGCCGATAACACTATGCCACGAGGAGTATGGCCAAGAGGCATTATCACCAAAACACATGCCGGTCCGGATGGACGAGTAAGAGTCGTGGAAGTCAAAACCGCTGCCGGCTCCCTACGCCGTCCAGCCTCCCGTTTAATAGTCATATGCTCCGCTTTAAGTGGTGCTAGCGCACGTGGGGGAGACTGTCGCATATAGCTGTAAATAATTGTCGCATATAAGCTGTAAATAATATAAATATAACGTCGTTCCTTTTTGTACTCCTTTATTTTGTAAGTAGGTTAAGATTGTAATTCTCCTTAAGCTCATTATCTTTCATGTCTTTTAGTTATACATCATTTGTTATCAATCTTAGCGTTATAAGTATTATTATTGTCATGTAAGATACAATAAATGCATATAGAAGGTTACCAATTCTTGTTAAACTAAAGAGAACCTTATGCATACACATTAAAGTTGTATATTGTTTGTACTTATGCATCCACGTGTCGTCCTTGTATTATACGACACGTGTAAACTAAGGTTGACCTCGTATTTTAAATGTCTGTATCACAACTGGATAAAGAGTAAATGAGGGAGAATACCTGCTCACAGGGTTGCGCATGCGTCGTATAGTTCATTTAGTGTATAAAAGGGCACTAATTCGGTCCTAAAATTCATTCTAACAACAGCAAGCAAGTAATGGACAAGACAAGTGCGCGACCCTCGGAATAGTCACTCCCAGTTTGTAACTATATAAAATCTTTAATTTCAAAGTGCCAAATACCTATAAAATCTACAGTCCATTTCCTCAAGTTATCCTCTGTCATTCACGACAACTAATGAGGAGCTGAAGGTGAAATTTAGAAAAGGCTACCCAACATTTTGGCTGCAAGCAGAAATACCCGAAAAATATCCTGGACTGTGGGAAATCGCAAGGAAATTTTTAATAGCTTTTCCCTCGTCATATCTTGTCGAAAGGAGTTTTAGTGCCGTTACAAACCTCTTAACAAAAAAAAGGAGCAAATTAAACATCACAGAGCGGGGGGATTTGCGGTTATTGCTCACAAAAATAAAGCCAAACATTGATCGTTTGCTGACACTCCATCAGATACATCCTTCCCATTAATTAAAATTATGACCTGAACCTATATTACCTTAATATTTTTTTCTTGTAATTCTATTCTTTTAATAAATAAAGTGATATAAAATGTACCATTTTTCGTTTTTATTTTACATATCGAAATATAGGGACAGAACTCAGAAGTGACACAATTTTTATTTTTTGGCGACTTTAAGAATGTGGTAGAAATGTAGCAGCAGGGGGTCCACCGAAACCAGTAAAATTTTGAAAGTGGTCCACGAGAAAAATAAGTTTGGGAACTACTGGTCTACACGCTGTTTCCAAGGTATACGACGGGACGGTAACCACAATAACTAAAGATACAAAACCACGTCATCGGGTGCTAATCTGGCTCAATTTTCATATACAGACAGGACAGTGGATGATCACAGAGAAGCCAGTGTGAAAGAGATGTAAACAAAGTGGCAATGTAGTCGTCGTGTCGTATCGGCCAGTGAAATAACACTTTTTCGTGACCGTGTATAATATAATCGGCTTAGTCACAAACCCTGTTAACGTTGTTATGTCATTCACTTACACAATGACAAGTAAAAGGACGTAGAGTGTAAACCATAGTAATTAGCAGTCGAAGACGCTTTTACGATTGCAGCTAAAGGGTTATATAGTCATAGACTAATAGTAGTGGGTGGGTGCCGGCCGGCAATAGTTTGCATGAACTAACTGGTGGCGGAAGCACGCAAAATAATTTATTAAGTGCTTGTAACTTTAACTTCCGCGAAGTAACGCCTGAATCGGTTAAATATCTTGTTAATGTTATTAATCTTAACCGCGATATGGCACTTAGCTTTTACTTAAAATAAATATTATTAGGTACTAAAAAAAAAATACTGAATCTGATAACTTGTACGCAGATGTAGTTTATTTTAACATGCAATCTTAGAGCAATATATTACAGCAAAATATCTTTAATTGTATATCTGTGCAGTCCAGCTAATCGTAAGATAGTTATCTAACCAAGCCTGGGCAGCGGAACTTGCCCTACGAGATCAGGACAGGCTTTGAATCGGTCGTTAGAATAATTTGCGGTGGGCTTACTTACATAAGCTTGTTTCCAACAGCATTTCTAAACGCCAGCATAGCCGGCTTAACCTTGGGCGGTCCTCGGGCTGGCCACTTCCACGGTATGACTTTATGGCGGCACCAGACGTGACTGCAAATAATAAAATGATGCAAATTATATGAAATTTATAAAAGAAGCTTCGAGAGTTCGAGACCGCATCGAAAATATAAACTTCCGTCGATTATTCAAAATGGCCACATAACTTAGGTTGTTGTAGAATACTAATTAGTTGCTGATAAAATGCCGAGTTGAACGTGGCATCCGATCGATACTGCGTCAGTTTTGGAAGAAAAATCCTGTTTCCTTTCACAAAAACGTATAGCTAATGGATTCGAAACTCCAGATAAGGGTCTACGGAATGATGCAACCGATGAAAGAACGACTCCTCGGAAACCATTGGTGCAAATGCGAAACAGCAATCACACATTTGCATTTAACTTAAACCATTGGCGTTATTTATTATTCTCTAACTAACGTTAAAATCATTCACTTATTCATAAAAGGAGGATTTTATTATATTTTTTTTAAATGTTTGTTGTTCATCGTTTCGAAAGCAATTTTGAAATGCTTGAAAGTCTAGAAGAATTATTTTCAGATTGTTCACATCCCGTGTATATATATAAATGACATAAATGCACAGAAAGAAATGACATGTAGAATTATTGGGTAAAACCTACCTACATCTAAAGAGAAGTTGGAATTCTAGTTAGCTCAGCGATCAACTGGCACAAAAGCTCGCAATTCCCTGTGAGTGGGTCAAACCTTCCGTTATGAAGGTGCGGATACGGATTAAGGGCGAGCGGGAGGCCTACTACGCACCTGTCCTAACTTGTTCCACCCACCGAACCCTCGATTCTCAACACAAATACGGAATAAAATACGAATACAGTTTAGCAAAAAAAAGTGTATGACATGAGGGAGCATCAGGTTGACATTTATTCTGATTAGATTATTCACAATATACTGTATAACTGGAAATGTTATATGCATCCCATTGTCATTTGGCATATCCTCCACAAACTTAATATTTATACCATTCCGTACACGATTTCACTAAAATTATTTTTATATTATTGTTGTACACCTGACAACCTAGAAATAACTTTGGTAAAATCTAAACAGAAAATCTCAATAATCAAACAGGAAAATGTAAGGAAAGTTCCAACAATTAATAATGATAACATATAAATTCTTATCATATTTTGACTTTTAAATCTTCCATGATTTAAAATCTTAACTAATTATCTACACTAATTGAAAGGTAAAATAAGTATATTCAAACATAGATGGAGAGAGATTACTCGAACACAATAAAAATATTTCAAAAGATTATGTAAGAGTCTATGACCAGCGATCTCTACCGTCTCTATACTATAATATTAAATCATTAGAAAAAAACGAATGGCAGGTATAATAAAATAGAGGCTAAATATAAGATTCCTTGTCTGTCTATACGATTGTTCACATCACCCATTCTTTCTAAAAACATCTTCCCTAATGTAGACGTTAAATTGTTGGCCCGGCCGCCGGTTACTAGTCTAGAAATGCATCTTAAATATTAATGAGACCATTAAAATGCCCTACTTTAAACGCTTTACTCCAATATTTGTATCAGATAAAGGGCTGGTCAGTAAGAGGGTGAATAATGAAAAGGCCAGTTCAACGGTTGAACAAGAAAATGTTATTAAAAATGTCGCATCTATGATCTATAAATCGTTTGATACAAGCTTGACCTTTGATGACAATTAACTCGATTGTCAGATAGATAACAACAGTTTATCAATGGATAAGATAATAAGGTCGATAAAACGATAGAAAGAAAGAAGATCTCTATATTAAATGGGATTCGGTAGTCATTACTCAGTCGCATGAACTGCTTATTGAAAATCAGGAATAGAATAGTGACCTTTAATATACTTAATTTAGATAAATATATAACCATTTCTATTCCAAATTAATAACGTTTACCATTATTGCTTTTGGTCTTGAAGGATGAGAGAGGCACTAATATTACTGGGTATACTACGATACACAAGTTAGCAGCGCGCTAGTGATATCCTTAATGTATCACGGGCGTAAATGGGCTACGGTGACGACACACCGCACATCTTTTGCTTGTTGTCTGCTTGACTGCCAAATACTGCCAATGTAATGGTAAAATTAAATAATTATTTGTACCTTCAATTTTACGATGTCTTCAAGTTTGTTACCGATGTCGAATAAATAGAAACTTTTGGAAATCTGGAAATAAATAAAATCAATTCATTATTCAATATTTTAGAAAATTAAAAAAAAATATAATCAGATTAAAATTAAAATCGGTCGAAGTCCTGACCTGATATCGGTAGACGATAAAATATCAGAAAGGATAGAGTACTTGTAATTGATACAGATAGTACCTATTTAAGAAATTCAGATAATCAAGACTGATTACTATTAAACTTGTTATGAATACAACAAAAGATAAATAGCACATCAAGTTGCAATAGAAGATAAAATTTTCCTTTATGCAAATAAATAACAGGTGTCGTTATCCATATGCTGACTTTATTTTCACTCCCTAAGGGAGACCACGCAAATGGGTTTGACGCAAATTTGAAACGAATTGGGCAGCGGTCCAAGCGGCCGGAAACCAACACTATCGCACGATATTCTATATTAAATTAAAACAGATTTGATTTGTATGCAATGTGTTTGTTTTATGGTGTTTTAAAACAAACTCAGAGAGGTTTTATTTATTTTCCTACTTTTAACCAACCTGACCCTGGGCTACGAGGCAATCAGCCGAGGATGCAACCGGGAAGGCGCTAAAATGAATAGTAGTAACCTACCTGACATGTCAGATAGGTATCATCATTCATGGGACGAAACACAGAATCAGAAAGTAAGTTCTTTGCGGGACGTAGCAGAATTCTATGGGATGAAAGGATTGGTGGTGGACGTGGTGGTGGATCAAGAAAGGTATCATTCTAAAATTAATTTTATAAAAAGTGCCTCTACTCCAACTCCTACCAATGGTATACGGTATACATGAGCCTGTTGTAATTTACAGACTGTTGGAAGTTTATTCAACTAGATCAAAATGTTTTTATATTTGTTTGCTAATTGAAATTAATAGCTGATATGATGCATATATTTTTTAATAAAACTGTGACCCAATAAAACCTGCGCTAGTCATAAACTCATAAACGCATTAGCCCAGTTGGAAGTTATCATTAATCTTGTTACACAAATCGTTTATTATCTACGGAAATTAAATGCGGAACGGGAAGACAGATATCGAACGTTCGATACAAGTTCTCGTCAAAATGCTGAAAAGTGCAACTACAAGTAGTACGCAGTTGCGTAATAACTCTGAGAATGTGTTCAGAAATTGGTCTTAATTTTCATGCTGACATAACGAATTGACATTAAGTGTGGCCGAATGTAACCCAAACCAACCTGGATTTGTTAACTTTGCAAATTTATCATTGAAATCAGTCGACATCAGATTCATTGAGTCATAAGCTTCTGTTTTTTTTTTGAGAAAGAGATATGTTTTATCTGATTAATGTGGACAAAGTTTAAAAGCTAAAGTCTACAATTGGAATCTGACATAACACAACAAGCGAAATTGTATGCATTTTGATTCACAAGCAACTTTGACTCTACCCAAAGGCAGTATATTAGTTATAGCGTGTTTGTGGCATGTGGTACAATAGTAATTGTAAACATTGCAAAAATCACGCAAAAATCTAGTAGACTGCGCGCGCGTGGCCACGTAGATAAAAATCTAAAATAGATTTGGCCAGGCGCCGCGTGCGCTGATGCTGCGAACAATGCTGGAAAGTAGGTCGTCTGTCTGTTTACTGTGTCAAATATGCGAATCAATCTGAAAATCATAGGACACACATGTCAACTAATGAGAATTTCCTCAAACCTGACATTGAAAGAAACAGAAACAATGGAGAAAATGACGTCTTTATATTATATTCTCAAAATGTGATAAGTATTTAAACGTTTATGAAATGGCGAAGTATTGTGTCGACTTCCCACATCATAACAATAAATCAAGAAGACAATGTCCATAGAAGGAACGAAGAGCGCAAAAGAAACTGAATGATCACAGTTCTTCCTGTATTTAAATTCTGTCGAGGAAATAAATATGTCCCTGAATTGACGCCATCTGTTCCGCATTACCGAGAAAGTATCTGGCTGATTGAAGACACGGAATAAATTTAAAAAGCTACCAATTTTATATGTGAATACACTTTGTAGGATGATAACTTTATCTATCGCAAGTGACCTCTGGGAGCACCAAGTCACATGGAAATCGTGTAATGGTTTTAGTTAGGTCGAGGAGATAAATAAAGATTTATTCCTTTCACCTCATAATCTGGCAAGAAAAAAACAATTTGAACAATCATTACTTATATACCTATGGCGAGAAAAACGCCCTTGATAACTCAATAAACGCAATGAGCCCAAAGATCTAAAAAGGATGTCGTCTATAAACATAGTTAAGAATAAATTCTAAAGTGGGTCTATCTTGTTATTCTCAGCACTCACATGACCACGACCACGACGGAAGCTGGTGTAGTCTGGTCACAGTTAATACAATAGCAATGTCGTCCAATCAACAAGATCATAACAGTATTTACAACTATTTAACTATTATTTAGCGAACCGTGCTCTGAAACCACTTTGTTTTGAATGGAACCCGGAAACAATTGAGGGATGATGACAGTAAGTTTGGAGTAAAATACCACATAGTCATTCTTTGGCAGTGTTGAAGAATTTTCATAACTTAATCAATGCTCAAACAAATGGGAAGAAATCATCGCAGTAACTAAGAGCAACTAAAGTAAGAATTTGCAAACGCTCGATCGCTTCAACATTCAGACCTCAGGCTGTAATAAAATAATCAACTTCGCCAATTAAATCAAGTTGATTCATCATCCTAGCGTGTATTCCTTGTTTCGGCGTCAGCTTACGCTTCGGAGCCTAAGGTAGATGTAAGTCATGGTCATGGTGATGTAAGATTTGGCCGAACTGTTTATTACAATGGAGTGACTGCCGTCTGAACTTCGTAACCCATTTTAAAGGGAAATTAGACCCAAAGGAACATGGCCAGAAGTGTGTAGTGGCCAACACTGTCAGAAATTTTCAGGCTGCCCTAAGGCATCTGACACAGCCTCACGACTGCTATCTATCGTCAACAACCGGCTTAACATGCCTTCCGAAGCACGGAGGATCTCAAGATAGAAAATGCCACTAAATGGCGACCAATCCAATAGTGGTCGCGTCAGGTCGTCGCTCGACACGCGCATTCGCTACGGACACGCGGGCCGCGTTCGACTAACGAGCTCCTCAATTAAATATGAAACTTAATAACTATCAAACCAGTGTTATACAAAATAACGTCTACAAAATTATATGGATTATCTGCTAAAACATAAACTGGTATGTTCTATTTACGCACGTGACCCTAAAAAAAGCGATTTGCGACTTTGCTGTTCATTTCGCGATATTGATTTAACCTTGAGCACGTATACGTGTAAGTAGTCAGTATTAGCAATAAATTCACGAGCTCATGATTCGACTGCGACGTAGATTCGTAAATTTGCGAGTTCGCAACACTTTCCGCGTTCTAGTTTAGCTGACAACCCGAAATATAACTATTTCCGTGAATCATATGTAACTTCTGAAAAAAAAAACGCTTATATAATCATTATGTAACCAGCCAAACACATGATAAGTCATGTGGACTTCATGAATTTCCCTAAAGTCAATAATAAGTTTTGGCTGGAACCTTCCGGTGGATGGAGAGGTGAAGCATGAGGTGCATCCACAGTGCACCAATCCTTCTAAAACATCGCGTTATATCACAGTGAATAGATAGACAGGATACAATAACATGGTCATTTATTCCCTTTTCTCTTCCGATGATGTAAATTGCATTATTTCAAGCGTCATTTAGTCAGATGTACTTGCACCGACAAGAACAAGACACGTCAGCCAACGTCATCGGCTCATAGCGTAACTTATAAAAGCATAATGTAGGGCATAGATAAAGTTTAATTATTTTGACGTACGTATGGTAAGTGTTACTTAAAACAAAAAGAGGCGAGCCGGAAACCCAGTCACGCTCACAATGGGTAAGTATTTAATTCTGTGAATATTAACCAGCTGCAAAGCGAAAACAAAATTATTTTTTGCAAAAAATCAATACAAGATTAGTTCTTAACGTCGGATGATGGGGAACCGGTTTTCGCGAAAGTCTTTTGCGTTTTAAACATGAGTTAATAATTACATGTCTATCGACGTTTAGTTGGTACAAGTTTGAAGTTAACAATAATTTTACAGTCCAAGATGAAATTTTTAGATTTGATATTATACAAGTTTTATTCTTTATTGCACAAAATTCAGGGTACTGGATGCACCTAATTTAAATCAAGTTCAACTTTTAAATTTGTTGACTTTTAATGACAATAAAAATACCTAAATGCAAAATTGTTTTGACAACTTCTACAAACTAATACAAAGTTAATTCTATTCACTCTTATCTGAATTAAACCATCGGTACAATGTAGTAAGCGTTAACGGTTGCGATATATTTAATTCTATTAAATACATCACAGGAATTACTGGTCTCATTTAGCAATTATAATATACTTAACTGAACTTTCACTTACGTCTTTAACAATATGTGGCTGGACCCTCCTTGTAAGTATATTAAATACTTGTATTAGGAGTATCCGCTCTTCGCAGGGTGATACCAGTAAGTTAACACGAAAAAGACGGTACTCACACATAATATTTTTGTATTAGTCAAGTACAAAACATAACAAGTTTAAGTACACTCGCTCAACTGGAAATAACTTATAACAAGCAGTTGCTTGGCGAAGAGAAATGAAACAATATATTTCAAGGTTCAATTATTAAACTACATCTCTTTGTTTAAATGTGAGAAAATGTACAGCTCGAGAAAAGGTGAATTTATGGTACTCACACATCACATCAGCATCAGAACTATTGGGTCAAGGAGAATGTACAACTGAAACATAAGATCAACCTTAATCTTTTATCTAAAGACTTCAAGCTAACGTAGAACTGTAAAAATAGAAATAACTCTCGTCTCCCTAAAGATAACAGCCCATTATAAAGATTAATGTACCAAAAACACATTCGTATACAAAGATACTGCACCCCCTAAAATTTATTATACATTTATGAGGGACCAATTCAAATTTGATGCAAGTTTTAAAGGACATAGAACCTAAGAGAACAGAACAGTTAAGTTTATTTGAAAACATACGCATAAACGTGTAGGTAGTGTTTGAAACAAAGGCCTTTAAACCGGTGCAAATATTTGGTGTAGAACATACTACCTTTAATAAGACTGGGTCAATGTCACTCGGACTATCGATTTCGGATGCGAAACATAAATACTGAATCCACTTGCTCTACTAAGTGACTCTGATAATAAAATTATATCGCGAAAATATAATCGAGTTGATATAAATAACGAGAAAGATAATGTACTTAGATGTCCTTTTTAGGTAGGGCTAATCAAAAATTTTAAAAGTTATATTAAACTGAACCCAAATCCGGTGATTTATATATTTTGCCATATATATAATAGTCGCCCTCTAGCACATTAAATAGATCTCATAAGTAATGGAGACAAAGTTATTAAAGAAATAAAAACAGTTAACAATATTTGATAATAATGACTTCTTCGATATATAACTTTTGCTAAAAGATTTTGCATGTATCCTTTGGTAGCCGAGGCTCACCAAAATATGACAACGAATAAAACAACAGTGCGAAGTGCGAACTTTAAAAGTAAAATTAAGTGCCACGTGGTAGCGTCGTAAAAATATTGAAATTGTCATGCGGATTGCGTCAGAAATTGCACAAGTCGCTTCCAGGATAGGTCACATCGATGTGAAATGCAATACTTGCATTGTATCTTAAGTATACATATCATATTTTTCGTCATCTATTAAACAAGTGACGAGATAAATAAAATTGATTATAAGTAGTTTGTTTTTGAAAAACAGATGCTTTTCATATCTTCAAGAGAAACAAAACAAAAAATGTCAGGAACCTCACTAAGGCAAAAATTAATAGATACACTCTGTATGATGATATGTCGAGATACATAATGTATTAGAGAACTCTATTATGATACATAATATAATAGCGAACTCTATTATTCTCATATTCATTTAGAAGTCAGTAAAGAACCGTTTATCATAGAAAATGTCCACGTTTGCTTGTGGCTGAAGCTGATTAAATTTTAACAAGGGACTAGGTAGGTTACCGCTTTAGATTCAAAGGCCACTGAATTCTAATTGCCGATGGTAGATAAAAAAAAAACAATTTTACAACAAAAAGTGGTCAAAAATAATAGAATGTTAATCCATTTAGCACCTGCTCGTGTTTATAAAGCGAATAACTCTACATTTAGTAATTTGCCCTTGCGAAAACAGAACTAAACCGGTATTTATTAGGCGGTACCATTGTTCTTCCTCGTGAAAAGTTTAATAATTGCACAGCTGATTAAAAATACATTGTCTATACGTACCTAGTTAACCGTGGTAAATCTTAGCAAAGGATTGATATAATACAGCTTAAATAAAAATAGGAGGAGCATGTTTTTTTATGTCAGTTACATTAAATCATGCAAGTTATCCGACATAAAATAAAGTATAAAGTATAGTTTTTGGTTAGCGCCTCTAGAAACTCTACTAATAAAAGACAAATATTCCTTCCGTGTAAATAAATGATTTCCTTTTTGTTTCGAATTATAAATTTCATTGCCCCTAAATGAAATGACTCCGCATTTACTCACCTTAAATTTTTATGCAGTTATCATACGGGCCTGGTAACATAAATCATGAACATCTTCATATCAGTAACTACTTTAATACTTGCATTGATGTAGGATTGTAGAACTCCAAATAGGGGCATGCCTTACTTAGAAATAAACGGAAACATCTGGCGAAGTAAAGCAGAACTAAGCCCCGGATTCAATACTGCCTTCTCTTGCTCAATACATCTATCATGGACAGACATAAATGGTAATGGATGATTAAGATTTTAAACTGATTTTCTTTCGATCTGTAAGCTAACGGGAACGGAATTTTCAGTGAAATAGCGAATGGTTGAACTAAGTGCAAGGAGCTTACGTCATACTGTGACTACATACAACGACTCTACATGAGAAATTAGAAGAGCTATAAGAAACTACGATTTTGGAAATAAAACCACGAAAACTAATAATATTTAAATTTAGTTTAAGTCATAAAGTACACGAATAGATGAAGGACAGACAAAGCCTTCTACCAATTAGAAACATAAATAAATTTAAATTTTGAACCATTTCAGTGAACCAAATCACACTACTAAAATTAGAACCTGAGCTTCTACATCGAGAATAGAAATAGAAGCTGGGGGAGGATCCAGTTCCAATCAATCAAAATTATTGTAGAGACCTATGCTCAGCAGAATATTTCTTATGACATTGAAATCAATTTCAATTTATGACTAGTTCCACATTTCCACTAGCACCAGATCGTGACGTACTAGCCGAAGTTATTAGATGCAACTCATTCTGCCAAACAATGCGTCGTGCAGGTCGAGGGTTCAGGGTTGTCACCCGCCGCGCCTCCGAAGGTGAAAGGAGGGCACTGCACCGCTACCCGACTGTGCAGATGTGAAACGTGACACAGCCCTAATGCCCTGCGAGGACAATAACTGTAACTTGTAGACCGGCTCCGATAATCATCGATGCAGTTACGGTAAATTAGGGATATAAATGGATAGATTTAGTTCATGTAGCTTTAGTGGTATTTCTCTGACATAGAATCGTGAATTCTGTGCTTATTTGAACCAAAGTAGTAACTAGATGAAAAACTTTGCGTCAAGAGAGACAATTTATGTCATAAGCCAAGCAAATGGAACATGCCCCAGTGGTTGGGACATGTTTGAAATATGAACAGAAAACTATAGCATAGAACGGAAAAATAAAGGTTGAAGATGAAAATGTGTGTAGTCAGAATTTTCAGAAACTAAGCTAGAAGTAGTCAATAAAGTATTTAAAAGATCTCTCTCCCTGTACAGATTTGATAAAACATCGCTAAAAATCGCTTATCTAGCTATCTACCTAACAAAGTCACAGAATAGCTAACAGTACTTACGTACCATAGAACCTTTACAATATTTCGAACTTTAAAATGTCCTACGATATTGTATTGTAACAATTGTGATACATGCCATGACTGTGACTTAGAAAACACTCCTATTGTAAATTGACAATAGAAAGCTACATAAAAGAATTCACTTATTACTTCATACGATATACTTTTATATTAATTCTGAAACGAAACTTAAAGCAAACAACTTACAATATTATGGGCATCAGATATCGTTTTGAATTATCTGCCAATTACTTCGTTATTCAAGAGAAGTGGAACTAGACCCCGCTCTACAGCTCTGAGAGACCGGATAAATACATAATAATCAATAGTAAAGCGACTATTTAATTGTAAATAATAAATTGTACCTAGGTTTGCTAAAATGTCGGACAAAACGCGCATAAAATGACCTTATTTTCTACACCTGTATAAATTTATTGAGGGGTAACGTCCAATTGGAGGCCGTTGGGTACACTGGAATTTAGGCTTATTCAAATAAATATTACAAATGAATAATTCTAATAAATGATTTCTTAGGCGTGGTAGGTAATATTATATTGTCTTATGCGCAAATTCGCCATTCAGTATAACAATTTCTACTAGTTGTGATATCTATTTTCTACGCATACATAGATGATTCTTTCTTTTAGCAATATACAAGACACAATGACTGAAGTTGGATAATATCCTGAATTGACTGGACTGCATTAAATTGACTGGTATCGGATGCCTGATCCATTTTAGCTGCTGACTCTAACTCTCAATAACAATCAAAAAACTTATACAAATTTCAAAGCGAAACAAATAGAAGCGGGATACATACATTTACAAATTATATTCACGCCTGTTTTCAAACTGCGGAAGAATAGCCGCGGAACAGGAATACCCGAGCATATCTTAATATTATGTCAATGAATGAGCATATTACAAATATTAAAACTGCCATTCCAAAAATTTTAAACCCGTGGTAATATTTTAAGCTCTGTAGAAAATTTATTTAACGCTAGAACGCGGAACGACTTTCAAGAAACATGTTACACATAAGTGCAAACATCATCAAGTCTATTTTCCTGAATAGACCATCATCTATTCAGGGAATCCTCTGAAACAACGTCATGGCGAAAATCTGATGGTTCGAGGAAGTGAGAAATACTTGCCAAAATTATTTTTACAAACGCTAATGGCTTTTCGTTGCTTTTCGCACATAGATTCTGCATTATATCAGTGAAGGTTATCGCACTGTACACGCACGAAAGCTTTTTCTTTTCGTTTTCATTAAGAGATGTGATAAATTTAATCTAATGTGGATTTGTAAATTTATCTGCAAATGAACTGGGGCTTAATCTTGAAACAAATAAGAAACCGGAAAATCTAGAATATACGTGGCGTCACTTTCCGGAGATAAAGATTGAAATGTTTTGAAAAGTATATTATATATGGTAGTAATTCTCATAGTAATATATAAATAAGTAAGTAATCTTGAATGAAATTAAAAGGTGTGGGTACACAGGTAGAGAATGATTTTAGCATTCAGTCCGCCTATTATATAATTATGTTTTCTTGGGGTACAATACATTTGTAATAAATAATAAACATCTTGTTGAAAGACTCAAAAATATAGATTGATTTAGACAATAATACACAACATTCTTGCACGCCACTAAACTCCTTCATCAAAAATGCACATCATGCTTTCATACTTACATCGTGTCGGCGCGCGACAATGTATGTTTCCGTTGATTTTGTTTGTTGTATAATTAGTCTATGAAATTGAAAAGTAAACTAGCATTTGTCATATCAGGACCTTAGCCTCCCTCGAAATGTGACAGCAATAGAACTCAGAATTTTTTAGAGCTCCTAGTATCTAAGATTCGATGCCGACTTCGAGTGCTGACTGCTGAGTAACGAACAATTATACCTGTGTTTCTTTCTGATGTTCAAGGTCAGATTTAAAGACGCTTTCATACAGCAAAATTGTATTTTATTGAGATAGTAAAGAACGGCACAGCACCAAAAGGTGTTGGGTAACAAGGATCTTGCTGACTTAAAGTTGGTGACGGACCTCCGGCTCTGAACCAAAACAACAAATGATGAAAGAGATAGAAAATAAAAAGTAATCTCATGACTTCGAAGATGATTGTTACACGCAGAATATCTAATTTAGTAATAGTTTTCTAAGAAAATATCTGCTGTTGCCAAATAACTTTCAAAGTTTTTGATAAATTGGCACCACTCATGGTCCAGGGGGGTGTAAAGGTACTCGTATCACGTAACTTCAAAAAAATATCAACGCAATAAAAACTACATTTACTATATTGAATTCGTAAACAAAAAAAAATTATTATTATTATTGTGAAGAAACAAAAACACAATCAAAATATCTTAGCTTATTAACTACTAGCTGTTTCCCGCAGCTCCGCCTGCATCAAAAAGTAGCCTATGTTTGACCCCGGGTCTTCAACTATATTCATACCAAATTTCATCAAAATCCGTTCAGCGGTTTAACCGTGAAAGCGTAACAGACAGACAGACAGAAAGACAGACAGACTTTCGCATTTATATCGCATTTATAATATTACATTAGTATATATAGTATTATATATAGTATACTAGCTGTTTCCCGCAGCTCCGCCTGCGTCAAAAAAGTAGCCTATGTTTGACCCCGGGTCATCAACTATATTCATACCAAATTTCATCAAAATCCGTTCAGCGGTTTGGCCGTGAAAGCGTAACAGACAGACAGACAGACAGACAAACAGACAGACAGACAGACAGAAAGACAGACAGACTTTCGCATTTATAATATTAGTATGGATATATAGTAAGTATGGATATAATAACAACAATCCTGAAAAAACATTCAGGATTTTTGTCCTCGTTACTGAAGTCAAAAGTACATTTGAAAAAAATATCAGCACGCTTCAGTCATCATAATCGATCATCATGTCATCGTTTACACTGCTAGAGCGATAACCGGCCCTGGCCGCATTACAGACCACCAACCCATACCCATAGGCCACTAAATTGCACGATTTGCATTATGTACTGAGCGGATTAAAATGTATAATAGGTAAATTATACCAGAGCAGCGAAAATTATACAAAATCTTAGCCAAACTCATCATCATCCTAGAGTTATACCGGTTGCATCCACCGCTGTTTCCTTCAGAGATCAAGGTTTATTATTCTGTGACCAGTGTCTGCTCTTTCTTGATCTTTGCCAAACTAGCTTTCTGTAATAAGTATGTGGCTAGATTTTTTCAATAGAATTATGCTAATTAAGTATTATTTACGAGAAGTAATTTTGGACGTAGGAGTATGTGTGGTACCTACGCGTAGTATTATATCCTTCACTCGAGTACTTTACCACGTCAGTAGGGAGCGACAACCGACCCTGACCGCGTTACAAGTTGCCAGTGCCAGAAACCATACTGCTCGATCTCGGGGCAGTAAACTGCACAAGTTGCGTAACTAAACGACAGATAACATATACGGGAATATTATTGTGCATACTTTCAGCTAGGAATAGCCGTGTAGCCAGTTACAATTGTGAAGATTCCAGAATTTTTGAGAGCGGGAAACTCGACGAGTTTTTAAAATTCTATCATCAAAAATTTGAAGATGACACGGATAAACCGATAAGCGACACAAACTTCGATATATCAAAGAACTTTTGGATTGTTCTAAACTTCTAGTACCCTTAGGATAATTTTACAAATGTTTCCTTGCAGTGCAATAAAGAGTTTTGTATTGTATAAGTTTTAAATAAATATAATCTCTAACTATACTAATTCTAAGTCTCCCGAAAGAATATTAAGGGATAATAAGGTAAAATTGGGATACAGTACAAACGATTAATAAAGTAATATTTAACGAGATAACCATTCACATTTGCAAACAAAGTAAAGCATATCTGATTTACAGCATCCGAACGCCATACAATAACCAGTATACAGCATACAAAGCGGTTACAGATATATTTGCGAGGGTATCCGTAGCGTTCTCTTGATTTATATAGTGGTGCAATATAATCGTTTGCATTTAATGATAATAAATTGTGACTCGAATTCATTTTATGATAATACAAACTGAATTACTTTTGACAGATAGATAAATGAATGCTATTAGACTGGACAGAGCAGTTTGAGTAAGTAAAATCACTTTATTTCACAATAGAAAATTATATACAAAGATATATGTTGTCTGTAACAAGGATGTACCAGTAAGTAGGCAACTAGGGAGCCTTATCGCTATCTGCAATCTCTTCCAGGCTACCTTTAGGATAGGAAAAAAGACTATCGGTGGTGCATACGAATGCCAAATCATAAAGGGTTAAAGTATAAATGATGATGGTAGAACTAACTAGAACCTATGTATAATATATGTTTAACCGTTTATTTTGAATCCGTTCACGTATTTTGTGCAATTTTCGGCCTGAAGGAATAAAGGTTTGAAACCGCTCTCTCTTATCTTAGGGTTTCTGAGTTGCGACCTCATATTTTGCTTCGGTTGCAGCTAAAGTGATCACACTCCAACCATTGACTTGTCACCATCGTAGTCTCATAAATAACTAACGTATTGACATCTACTGTAACATTATTAAATATTGCGTAAAGACGATTTACTTTAGACTGAGCGACCTTCAATTTATTTTTAATTCATGGCTAGTCCCAAACGAGGGCAGATTTCTGGTCAATGTTACGCTGAAGCACTTCAAACTTTTATCGACAGAACATTAAATCTTTCTGTTGATGCGCAATTTTTACAACACAAAACCTAAGAACTACAAAAATTATACGTAAAGTGGATGGAAGAAATACTATTAGCAAGTACACGTCTCTAGGCTGTATCTCTTTGGCCGAACCAGTTTAATTTGCACAACTTTATAGTATCTTAATCTACCTTCTTCCTGTCACATTTCCCTGAGCAAAGAAAAGACGAGCTCGCCAACACACTTTGGCCGGCAGAATTGCATGTGGCGATTTAAGGCCAATTTCTATCTACAAATTAAAATTATATTTTCACCAATTAAATAGGCACTAATATGAAAAAAAGAGGACAAGTTCAAGATTATCGCATAAATATTACAGATCGTGACCAACGGCAATTTTTCGATCGTTTTCCTCGTAAAATTCAGAGAAGTTATACACATTTATAAACCTCGAAAATAAATATTTAATAAGTACACGGATCCTGTCATCCTGTGACATTGACTTCTTGTCGGGGTACTCATCTGGATAAACATCCAATCATTATACGACGCTCAGGTAGATAATATAATGTTTGCTGCAGTGCCGATGTCGTGGCAAAATCGTAGAATTGATAATTTCATGATCTGGTCGATCACATCATGAAATGCGACCATTTCACGATATGGCCAAAACAGAATCGACAATAATTATTTAAAAGTCAGCGTTTAATGATATGGTTGTCAACGTTTGACCAGATAATTTCAATAATAATTCGTATTTTTAGGCTCAAAACATAACTCTTAAATTCTGCAAGATATGTTTTAAGTTTACACAATTAGGTACACAAAAATATTCTTCGATTTTTTAAGAACTGATAGCCAGCCGCCATGATAATGCTCAAAAAAGTAGCAACAACAGCGCCTCTACTGGTTATTAATGTAACAATTTTACGATATGATCATTCGGTTCTTGGCCAGATCATGAGTTCATGATCCTGAAATGTTGGAAGCTCAATGATCTGGTCGATACTGTTTTGGCCATATCATGAAATGATCGCATTTCATGATATGACCACATCATGAAATGATCAATTTAACGACTTTGCCACGACGCCGATATAACAAAACGTTAAATTATGTGCTTGAATAAACCATGAGAGGTGATGGTGTTTACCTATAATGTACAGTACAGAATTCAGTCGGCTTTTCTCTGGGGTCCGAAACGGTACTAGGTTTAAGTAGTACTTAATGAGAGTGAAATCTACCCTCGCTATCTGTGTTTTCCAGTTGCATCTGGAAATTCTTCTTGTCTATTCGTTACAAGAGGTTAATAATCTCGGAAAAAAATTACAGAAACTTTTGCCAGTTCAAAAAGTTTTTCCTACTTTGGCACCCTAGTTCACTCTCTTATGTTTCTTGAGCTTAAGGTGCTCTTTGATCATGGTTCCAGATATAGCAGATCTTTCGGGCTGCTAAAAGGTATTTGACACTGTCTAACAACTATATTTAAGCGGTATTAAACGGGACCAATGACAGCGTAAAGTGTCTTCTCAAAACATGGAGGAGGTCAGGATATAAAATTCAATAATGTCGCCCAATCTCAGTTATCGTTCGCTTTCGCTTGACACGCATGATTATTACAAACACACTAGGCTATCGAGCCCCTCATATGGAACATCACATGAGTAAATATATTAACGTCTTAAGTTGCAAGTACGCTCATGAAAGATAAAACGGGTCCGTGTTTTAGCGGAACCTGGATTCGAAAGCAATCAGCCAAAGAAACCACCATACTTTCATACTGAGAATAGCGTGCATTTTTTGCTAGCCTGTTTAAATAATGGTCCCACTGCTCGGCAATGGCCTCCTATTTCAGTTTCCATTCGTCTCTATTTAGAGCAACATGCATCCAATCATGCAGGACTGTCATCACGCCATTTTCTCCTAGGTCTACCTTTACCTCGGAGACCGCGCGGAATCCAAAATGTAGATAATTCTGCCCACCCCACCCTTCCGTCGGTCATAAAAATCTAAAGTAACTAGGTAGGTATCTATTTTCTTTTTTTACCTATTTCGTCCCACTGCTGGGCAAAGGTCTCCCAAATTTCTCGCAAACATCTCTGTCCAAGGTCAACTCTAACCACCGCTGTAAGTAACTAAAATAGGTACTAACTTACCACATTCAGGGCAATGTATGGTTTCAGTTTTAGCGGACTCCGGGGTAGGGATAGGTACAAACGAGCAAGGGGTGCTGTGTAGGGAACCTCTTCGAGCGTCCGATCCCTTGAGTCCCTTGATCTGTAAAGATCCGGTGAAAGGGCTAGCCCGCCCGTCAACAAGAGATTCGGGACGGTGCACCCCGGGCGGCAGTAAATAACTCCCTGGCAGTCGGGGTCTTATTTTCTGTCGGCTTATATCCTACGGCTGGTGGTCAGACACCCAGGGCCTTTGAGGTAGGGTTTGTACCTCGGGCCCGAGGAGGGCTCATCAGTGCGTACTGCGGAGGACTGCGACTAAGCGCGGCGGTAGCGAGATGCGGAAGGACACTGCGTAAGCAGGTCTTTCGAAATTAAGGGATGGTTGGGTAGCGGAAGCTAGATCTCTTGCTCAACCGTAAGCCCACCGGGTTGAAATTTCAGCTCTCGTCCCGCTGGCTGCTCTCAGACTCCTCTCATTTGAGAGGGGTTTTTGAGAGTAAGTCGGGAAAGGGCGGCAAGCTGAGCTGGGGCTATGGAGCATGAATTTAAGCACACGGCTCCGGCACGACACCGTGAGGTTTTTAGTGGATACATAACCACCCAGTTTTCCGTCACGGCACCTACTGGGTGCTTAGGCTGGGTGGTGGGCGAAGGCCTTTTCCTCGGGATAAAAAAAAAAGATCCAAATGAGATAGAAGCATGATTTGGAGACGAAAGGAAGGACTTATGTAAAAGCTGAATGGACAATTGGACAGCAGTCTGAGCTGATTTAATGTCTATGATGATATGTACCTGCTGACTTGTGATAAAAGTGAGCTATCTAATTCACAAAGTCATAAGATGTACCTATAATAATAATAATGAGAACAGCTATCGTTCAGACATGCATGCACAAATATACAATATAATGGGTTCAACTGTGTTAGATAAAACACATGAACCCAAAAACATAGAAGTACCTAGGTAGGTTTTCAAAAATATACACAACTCAAAAGCAAAAATTAAATAATTACTCACGGTAGGATCTCTATTTCACCCATCGCCAGCCATTTTTTAAGTATAAAGAATTTAGAGCAGTGAATTAATCAGCAATATCCATAATTTGAAAACTGATGCTTCGCCATAGATTTGTACAGTAGGTACAAACCTTTGGATTGGACAAACAAAACCAAATGACAATGAATGAAATAATAAGATTATCTTAGGATGAAATTTGTAAGACGTCCATGTGTGAGTGAATGAACATTTTCAAAACAGCAGCGGCAAACCATTATAGGTACATGACTTGGAGTCGGAAGTGACCGACGTGATTTTTCGCGGAGGAACGGCGCTACAAAATCACGTTGGTCGTTCCACGGAACTGTTGCGCTCGGCGTGATCTCGGAACTATTGGAACGGCACGTCAAGCGAATCACTTTTCACAATCCGTGTTATTAAAGGCAGTAGATATTATTGATTACGGAATTTCCAATAGTAATGAAATAATTAAATAACATAAGTTTTATTCACAGTCAAAATTTATATTAAACTATCTATATTAATGATATTAAATATTTTCGTTATTTTAGCTTCTTTTTGTTTCTCCTATAAATATTTGGGTTTTCCAATTTTCATAATTAAGTAGAAACGAAATCGATGATTTTACTAGAAATTATAAGATCTTCGAGCGAAAAAATATCATGACACAATTAAGACGAAATTAGATCTATGAGGATACGAATATCTGTTAGGCTGAATTATGACCAGCGTGACTGACGTGACAAAATCACGTTGATATGACGACGTGATTTTCATGTCACGGCACGACAGTCACGGTGATACAAAAGGTCACGATTTTACTTTTCTCATCTCTAAATCCATGAAAAATTATGGAAAAATGCGATTTGACTTTGACACATCACATCTTGTTTGTCAGCAGGTGACTGACATTTGACATCGGTCGGTCTGATTGGCTAGTGCTGCTATTCACGTCTTTAGAGATACATCAAATTGTGGCTACATTTACTTCGGAATATGAATGCGACGCAAATATG
Organism: Euzophera pinguis; assembly: GCA_947363495.1. Classification (NCBI taxonomy): domain Eukaryota; kingdom Metazoa; phylum Arthropoda; class Insecta; order Lepidoptera; family Pyralidae; genus Euzophera; species Euzophera pinguis. The sequence goes on from OX376158.1 coordinate 3,525,088, forward strand.
AATGTTTAGGTGAAAGCTCTTCGGAATGAAACAATTGGCAAAACAACGGGAGCACTCTGCCCGCCAATTTTTGAAATTGTAAGCTTAAAGCTGATCGAGTTTTCAGGTAACCTTGAAAACTTCACAATACTGCCAGCTTTTTAGGAACTTGTCTGGATGACAAAGACTTGCGGGGTAATCTTTTTATAGGCATCTAGTTTTTATTTTAAGTTCAGTTTTATTTTAGTTATTAAATATTTTTATGTAAGTATTAGTTTATTTTTAACTAGCAGCCCGTTCCGACTTCGTCCGGGTTAGACAAATTATGTAGTAGTAGTTTGAAGCTAACCTCTTCATTTAGCATTTCTTTTAAAACCGGCTACATAGATCTCCCTAAGGCCGAGTCAAGTAGTCCTATTAACCGATGAAAACCATTTGTATTCATCTCATGATGTGGTGGTGAATCCCGTCACCGAAAGTATTTATTTCCAAGGAAGATCGAAACATAAAATAATCTATCTTTATGGTTCTATGGGCATATGCCTCTGCCACTTCGGTATATCAAAATTAAAAAAAATTAAATGTCAGTGTCAACGTCAAACTATCGAAACGGTTAAATGTTTCGATAGTTCGATAGTGAGTTTAGTTCTCCTACTACCTGTTAATTTTTGTAAAAAAATTAATTGAATAAATGATTTGATATGATTTTTGAAATATGTGTCAAATAAAAATCGTTCGATATCGAACAAAAATCATTAAAAAAATTATTTACAAATATTATTCGATTCGCCGATTTTGCGTGAGTCACACTTCTCAAAAAAGCACTCCTGAGTGATTCCATTTCATTCATTTTGGCCTGTTTTGCGACTGGCCGCCTGCCTAACGCCAATCTTCATTGGGAACGCAGAATGTACGTTTAGATTGATACCACTGGTTTTTTCCTTATCGTATTTGATGACACCTAACCGCTACGGGAAGAAAGCGTGTACTTCGTACCGCTTCGCCACGCGAAGGGATTGTAACACAAAACAAAATCCCTAATATCTTTGAAATGTTAAGTCCGGTTTCATTCAAAGAGTAATTTACAGGTATTAAACCGTCCTTGAATATGAAATGATTTATATATTAGGATAAGGATCAATACCGAGAAACGAATAAAATAGGCTTAGTTTGTACCGGCGTTACTATTGCAAATTTTAACAAGAAAAAGTTATTGAAATATTTAATGGTACCACAGACTTTTTTGTAGATCTTTTTAAGATGTACAATACTGTAGTACATTATTTTGATCTATTTCTTCTGGTATAGCCAGCGTTTGCAATGTAAGAGCAAAAAATGTGTGAATTTACGACATCACATTAGAAACCTTTAAAATTATCAGTGTTCCTCTACTATATTATGCATGTATTATACATATAAACCTTTCTCTTGAAACACCCTATCTATTAAAACAAGCCCCATCTAAATCCGATGCGTAGTTTTAAAGATTTAAGCATACAAAGGGACAGACAGACAGGAAAGCGACTTTGTTTTATACTATACTGATAATGATAATCCGTCCCTCGCCTCCGACCTTCCTTCGCCAAGGTTGGAGTGGATGCCGATGAGGGACAGGACCCCTACCTCTGGCTTGCCTTAGCCGGCCGGCCAGAGTGTTCCTCCTCCTGCCTAGACCTGTTCATGGAAATGTCATTTATTGATATAGCCGAGGACGGGTTTTGGCAGGAGCACCACATGACATCAACTTCTCCAAAGGACCTCTACGGATTGGATCCATATCCCCGCGCAAGCTTCTCAAAGGTACGGGGCAACTCGTGAATCCCAAGCGCAGATACATGATATTTATCGGGCGCCGGTCGCCAAACCCGCCATGCAGCCATCAATGTCATCCTACGAAGGGCGTCGTTAGTGCCAAAGTACCCGCAGTTCTGGAGCCTCAAATTGTGCGGGACGATGGCAAGCGCCCTGACGGGATGTCATTGATACCTTGGAGGATAGATCGAGCCCTTGTCTGGGACGCCACGTGCTCCGATACTATGGCAGCTACGTACCTCCCAGCCACCAGCAAACAGGCCGGTGCGGCGGCGGACGCCCGCGAACGGTTTAAGACCAATAAATATAGTTGTCTCGGCACTCAGTACGAGTTCACAGCCTTTGGTGTCGAGACACTAGGCCCATGGGGCGCCGGTGCGCGGGGTCTTCACAGGGAGATCAGTAGACGCCTAAAAGAGGCAACAGGTGACCCTCGCGCGGGTAGCTTTCTCGCTCAGCGAATAGCCATAGCTATTCAACGCGGGAATGCTGCCTGCGTGATGGGAACTCTGCCCAGGGGACCCAATTTAGATTACATTTAGTTTTTTTTTTTGTATTTATTATTTTTAAATAGGATAGTTAGTTTTTATTTTTATATGTTTCCCAATGAATTATTACAAACCATTGAATTTAGTAACCAAATAAAGAATTCATTCGTTTAAAAAAAAAATATTAAAAAAAAAAAAATTATTACACCAAGAACAAAAATACTGTTAATGATTGAATTTTATATTATGGTAGGTTTTTCTGTTTTTACATGTTAGATTTGTTAATGTTAATGATATAATTGGCTAGTCAACTAAAAAATAAATTGTGTATATTATATATTTTATTGATAGAATAGACTATTTCGGAGATACAATTTAAACGAAAAAAATCTTAAAATTATATTTATTTTGTTATTTAATTTTAAAGATTTTATAGTGATGACGTCACGCAGCTATAATGGCCATTTCGAACTGCAAGAAAGAAAAAAATACTAAGGTATTAAAAAATATATATGTCAGTGTCAAATGTCAAAGTCAAGATGGACTGCGAGCCGCGAGTTGTTTTCTTGTTTGTTTACAATCGCCAAATATTTAGGTACCCCATTTCTCGTATCTATTGCATATTGGCCTGTTTATTGGACTTTACTGTAGTCTCTTCATCCGTTTACATCTGATTTTTCAATAATTGGACACCGCTTCTTCATTATAATGTATGAATGAATGTAATTAAGTTATGTTTACTTGAACAGAGATGACATTTGACATGGGTGACAAGTACGTGAAGCGCTTAGTTAGCGCTACCAAACAAAAAATATTTATTCACTACGCTGTGCTGCCAACCTAAAAAAATAAATGTGAATAGCCGGAAGTTATCCGGCTACGTCATACGTTAACTTTCCTAAAAAATGAAAGTCATTGGGTTTTCTGCGATTTTCTTAAAAAATACTTGCTTATCTAAAGATCTGATTAATGTAATCTGTTCCCTAAGCCTATTCCTCGAAATGGTTTACGAATTAGACATTTTCATAAAAAAGTTTACTAGCCAATTTTATATTAAAGTATGTTTTTCTGTTTTTACATGTTAGACTTGCTTGTGGATCTCTTGTAGACATTAAAGGACATCATGGTTTGAGGAGCTTAAACCTTCGGGTCAGGAATATTTCTGGGTGGTCTTTTTTCAGAGAGAAATTGGTCTTAGTTTTTGATATTTGCTTCATTTGATTTGTATTGTATTAACCAAACTTCAATAAGTACTAATATTAAAAATGCGCAAATATGTCTGTCTGTTATGTTTTCACGGGTAAAATTTTAAACCGATTTCAATGAGACCCGGGGTCAAATTAAAAAGTAAGTATTATAATAAATACACCACAGATGATTTAGGATAAAAAATAAATAATTACGATTCGTTATCCAGAGTAACTAACTGATCGTTTATATCGTAAACAGTTTTTGTAATCTTTTCCACAGAAATAGATAAATAGTAACTTATTAAGCTTGATGCTCAGTTATAAAAAAAGCTTGAAAGTATCAAGTACCATTGAACTAAAGGTAAAGATGGAAGCCAAGCCGGCATACAACAGGCTGGTTCAAGAAAATTTGACCTGGATCAAAAATTTTGCCTAGTCAGAAATACAGTAAAATAAAAATGTCAGTTTGCTTAATATAATTGGGCCTTGTATTTTGTATATCAAAAACAAGTATAATTATTTTTCATTTTTTAATAAAAAACTACCTCAAAATAAAGATTATATGCTACGTAACTGTTTATTATTTTTTCCAACTTTTGGGGTTGTTATCAAGTGCTGTGATGGAAGCCCAGATTCACACTCTAACACATCACGAGTTAGAAAGAGAGAGGTGGGTAACGAAATGCATTTAGGTCAAATTTTCTTGAACCAGCCTGTTGTATGTCAGTTGTCTTCCATCTTTACCTTTAGTTCCATGATCAAGTACTTTTGCGTACGACTGACTACGAAAACGAATCTGGATGCCCATCCCTATTATTGATGGCGATGGTGATAACGTCGTTTTGTTTGTTGGTTTATTTAATTGATAAAAGCTATGTAAGCTATTTAATAGGTACATGATTTGTGTCTGCAATAAATCACGTTGTATGTTTTCAATTAACGGGCATTGATTGTGTGTTTGATTTTATTTATTAATTGACTACGTTGTCTGTTAGTGAGGTTAAGTGAGCGACAGCGCAACTCTATTTTACTGGAATTTCACAATGAATACCGAGAAAAGAAATAATCGAGGACGTGGGCGCGGGCGAGGTCGTGGCCGGGGTAGGGGTAGAGGCCGGGGTCGTGGTAAGAAGGTGCCCAAGGTGATGTCCAGCGATGAGGAAGAATGCTCAGTGGAAGAGACTACTCAGGACCCTGAAGAACCGGCGCCAGAAGAACATAAAGAAAACGCTGAGCCTGCTGAACCACCTAAATGTAAGCATCTGAACTGATTTTCACAGCTGCCTAGGCTGCATTTTTGCCATCACACTGTTTATTTTAGTTCTATTATACTTTAGTTCACAAAAATTATGTCATAGCAAGCTTAATTCATATGATGGTATCATTATTAAAACAATGCAGCTTTTTTAATAAAACAATACTATGCTTAATAATTAAGTGTAATGCTAAAAGTCATTTGAAAGACAATTATTAATATGCACACGCTTGTCTACCTTTTACAGTTTGAATTGAAATGACTACTAAGGTAAATGTCCACTGTTTCGGAAGTGTTAAGGCTCTTTGACTTTCAAGATTAAAAAAAATATTTTTTTATACAATATCAGTTTGCAAGCTGGATATTAAACAATGGTATTTTTTGCCTATACTTTTGTACCAGTTTTTTTTTATTATATTTATATATTTTATTAAACTTTTTGTAAAGCTCTTATTTGAATGCTATTTTGTTGCAAAATTAGCTCTGATTCTAAGTTCGTGAAGATGTGGCCTCTGTTTTGTCATAGAGATTTTTACTCATTATAAACATATATATTTTAATCATAAGTTTGTTATAAATAATAATCAGTTAGGTATATTTAATTGAAAATATTAGTGTGACATTCATGTTAACGCAAAAAGTAAAACTTTTGTAACATAACAGATTATGAACTTGTTCACATCTGGTTATATAAATCCTTTTTAAAAAAAATTATTAAATTTTTGCCTAGGTTATTAGGTATAGTCTTCACTTTTCCTTTCTTTTTGTACACGCTAATTACCCTTTTCTTGTCATTTCCTCTCTTGGGTCTGCTGGAAGAAATTTCTTTAGAAATAAGCACCTCCCTTGTACTGGAATTTTAGTCTTTTCATGTGAAGGATTATTTACTGGTGTACATTGCGGGCAGTCTGGATAACTGTGGCAAAATGTTGTGCAGCATAGTCAATCTCTAGGGCTGTTGTTAAAGGGATTTTTAATTCCAAGTTTGATTCTATTAGTTCTCTGAAACTAGTACAGTCAGCTTTTATTATATATTATACAGAGGAGAAAATGTGTCGTTATATAATAGTATTGTGCTTAGTGATAAAATTATTGGAACTTGATTAGACGAGACATCCAGACAGGACTGCACTCTGAAGTCCATTCCCAATTGTCCTCCAGTTATGAAAAAATCAATAAAATCCGATTGCTTTTTTTGGATCTGTAGGCCAATGTGTAGGCTCTTTTGTTGATAAGGTCATTAGCCTTTTATCTATAGAGCACTTAATTTCTCTACCCTTTGTATTAATAAGGCTAGAGCCCCAATGAGTGTGTTTTGCATTCCTGTCACCTCCTGCTATGAAATGTGGTCCTAGACTTTCGAAGAACTCTTGTGTATGCAGTACACAGAAGCAATATTAAATTTGCAATACTTATCCTCTACACATACCACTGTAGCTTCTATATACGCTGTTTTAACGCATGGTTGCTCATGATATTTCAATGAAGATCTTATAATGATGGCAGTTCCACCATGAGCTGTACCATCGGGATGATTTGTATTGTAGATTGTATAAGTTTGGTATATTTATCAAGCTTTTGCGTATGAAGTGGGTTTCGGATATAAGTAGGATGTCAAGTTTGTGCAAATCTAAGACCATTATTGCCTCTTCTTTATTTGGTGCCAGTCCATTAATGTTCCAAGCACCAATCTTTAGTGCAGTCATTATAAAAGTTTGTCAACCACTTTAGTCATCAGACCCATAAGAGTACTGATTTGTTGATGGAGCATATATCTATCTTTTCAGATTGTTTTATGAGTATATCTTGTACCACCAGGCTTGGCTCAGCATTTAGATTTTCTAGATTACCTTTATTAAGAACTGTAGCATAAGTTGTTGTGGAATTTGTTGGTTCTTTACTAGTGTCAATATAGTGGTTTTTTTCTATGACTTACTTAGTATTTACGTCTTTGGTTGGTTGTGGTTTCTTATTTTCTACTATTCTTTGTTCTTTTGTCTTTACATTTCTTTTATCTCTCCTTGCAGTTATTTCCTGGTAGACTTGGCAGCCTTTAGAATTCGCCGCATGCTTATCATGGCAAAGCGCACATTCCGCTGGGCTATTGCGATCTTTCTTTGGGCAATCTGCAGTGCGGTGAGCATCGGGGCCTTTAACACATCAATATGGCCTAAAGCAGTTATTTTTAGTGTGCCCATACTGTTAAGAGACATCTAGAGCATTGCACAATTGTCTTGCGTTTCCGAGAATCTTCGATTGTTATGAAGGTGTTATATATGTATTTCAGTTTTTTTTTACATCTTTGTTATTTGCACTGCATTCTAAGTTCACGAAAAATGTTGAAGTTGGTATCTAATTGGGACCGTAGCGAGCATTTATGATTTCTCCACATACCTTGTTCCCAGTTTGCTCAATTTTTTTAACAATTTCCGCATATGATGTAATGTGATGCAGATTTTTAATGACAATTCAATTCGTTAACATTTTTCATCCTTGTGTGTAAATGTATGGCCTATAAGTCCTTTCTGCCTTACCAGTATCATAAGATTTTTATAAGCTCCAGCTGATGCGCAGTTTACTTTGACTTGATTTTTTGTAAGAATTTTAATTACATAATCTGTTTTCACTAAAACAGTCTCAACTGTTTCTATAAGTTTGTTGACGTCAGTAATTTCTCCTTTTCTCTCCAGGTGCGTCAATCTGCTTTGATGTTGTTTCAGTTTGATCAACAGGTAGCTCTTCAAATATGTTGGTGAGCAGTACTTGCTGTTGTGGTGGAGGTGAGTCAGATTTACAAGGCCTTTTTGCTCTTGGTATAGGTATGGTCTGCCAGTCTGGCGGTTAGATTATCGTTGAGGGGTATGCCATTTCTTGGTCATGGATGGGTGTATTTTGCTTGTCAGTGATACAATCATCAGACATTATTGACAAGGAAGGCGTGGTCCTAAAGGTTTTTTCGTTATTGGTATCCATAAACTGTTCCCACGAGTAGGGCCGAAGTATACCGTCGCACCAGGGGTGACGCCCATTCCCCAGTGAAGGCACATACACCACGATGTTAGCCAGGTCCGTCAGTGGTTGAGAAGATGAATATAAAAAGATTTATTGGCTGTTCTATCGAGCACCAACTTTAAACACACGCATCAGGCCGTTTAAGCCGACTGAAAGTTTTGAATTTTGTATTACTTTTAGTTTGGTCGCCAAAATGTTCATACTTGAATTTTTAGACACTTAAAAGAATAGAGATTATGTATTATATTAATGGCATTTAAATTTCTTATTTTTGAGGGGAGAAACAAAACTAACGAAATGACGTACTAGCACGAAACAGTTGCTCATTCATTACCATAAGTTTGTTGATCCAAATATATCACAATTCCATATAATTATTTTCATTCAAATGTTTGTGTATGAATATAGTATTGGGACATAAACAGATGTGAGTGAGTCATCTATTTTTGCCACATAACTGCAGTAGAGGTGTTTACTTTGTTATTGATTTGAATAAGTCAGCCTTAAGATACCACAAGCAATTGATTCTAGTGACAGTGAATTCATATTCTTCAGACTAAGGATGTCTTTGATTATTAACAAAAATATTATCTCTTATCACTACATAATAAATTTGTGCTTAGGCCAAAGAGCAAAAAAAATCTATATATATAAAAATCAATGCCACTTTTCGTTGTAATTTTATAACTCAAGAACAGGCTCACCTATCCAATCCAAATATTTAGGCTTTGTTCGGACTATTTAGTAGATGGTTTATGTAAAGTGCTTCGGAAGGCACGTTAAGCTGTTGGTCCCGGCTGCCATTTGGTAGTCGTTAAAGGAACCACGTCAGAGGCCGAGAGACGGTTCCGAACAACTCTGACACCAGGGTGTACATAGTCGATAGATAATGTAACCTACACGAAATGATGATGATATGTGAAGCTTGCACAAAATCGGTCGAGCGGTTCTTCATTTATCACTTTACACGTAGCGAAGCACCTACCGGGCCGCTAGTACACTATAGATTACACAACCAAAAATTAAAGTGTTACCCTTTTCTACATAAAATTTTATATTTTCTCTGTAACGCTTGATAAAATGGTTCACAGTGGAAGTCCCGTCTGATATATCTCAGCTGGAGGCACCGGTGTTCACAACACTGCAGCGAGGGCCCCCCGAGCCGATGTTGCGGCTGGATTGGAGCCATCGAGCCACTCTGATTGGAGAGAAAGTACTCAATCCGATGATTTACTGCTGTGATATTTGCTCCAAACCTATTCTAATCTATGGGCGTATGGTAAGTTTATTTACTCATTCTTCTTCTTGCCTCTGCGGTCCCGTGGTTAAAGTGTTTGCGTTTGACCCAGAGGTCGTGGGTTTGATTCCCACGGGAACATACTTTGTTTAGTTGTTTCCAGTTTGGTTAGGTCATTGCAGGCTTGAATCACCTGGTTGTCTGATAATAGTGACGATTACGTGCTTCGGAAGGCACGTTAACGTTGATGGGGCCCCATTATAAAAAGAATTAGTTTCACTATTCGATGTAAGATGGCGCTTCAAAAAGAAAAATATTTAATTAAGTACTGATCTCGCTTATTTTTGGCAAAAAAGAACTTAATTTTTAAAACACTATTTTTTACGTACTTAAATTTTATAACAAGTTGATTAAGTACTGTATTTCAAAAGTTATAAATCTTAATTTGTAACTTCTTATATTTTCGATAGATGGCGTTACAATGACTTTTTATTGAGAGTAAACAGGAATAACCAGGAAAGTCGGCGCGTTTCAATGTATGGCGATTGAATATCTGTATAGCATATATTCTGTAATCTGTGGTCCCGGCCATGGAGTAATTACAAAGAGGAGATGCCGTTTGAAATGGCGCAGTGATATGATCATTGGCGCCTCGCCGACACTGCAGTGGGCGGAGCTTGTCGGAGCTCGTGCTCTATGATTGGAGCGACGGCCGAAACCAAGCACCCCGCACGTCTGCCTTCCGCCCCGTGTAGCCTCACAAACACTTTCTTACAAAACGCTTATAACGGCATCTCCTCTTTGTAATTACTCCATGGTCCCGGCTACCATCTGGTGGTCGTTAAAGGAACCACGTCAGAGGCCAAGAGGCGGTTCCGCACAAATCTGACACCAGGGTGTACATGGTCGATTGACAATTTTACCTACTCAAAATGATGATGATGATTTACTGAGTCTTAGTTATGTAAATGTCAGGTTCTTCTTGCCAATTTTTTTTTATTGAGCCTTCAGCCACAAGTCATGACTATGCCAGCCTCATGAAAAAAGTCAAGGGTGGGATAAGCTCTTCAGAATGCATATAGGATGTAAGCCATTTAGATGTAAGAGAGAAAAAGTAATCAATATAATTATTGGATGGATCTCATTGCACAACTTCAAACAAATAATATAATTAAAATAAATTAGACTAATACAAAAAAAAAACTAATACTAAATTAATTTTTTGAACATTCCCGGAAGGTAATGATTTGCGGGACATTTTTTATTTATAGGTAGTTTTATTTTTAAGTTTAATTTTCATTTTAGTATTAGTTTAGTTAAGAATTTGCACATCTTTAGCGGTAAAATGTATATGGGAACATTAAATTATTATTTAACAAGACATGTAATACTTACATTTTATGCTAATAAATAAGGGGTCCTATACCAAAGAAGCATGTCGAACCTCTGGGTTCTTTTGTACTTTATCAGTTTTACTAGTGACTAATTTATTCTGATGGTTAACTCTTCAAATTGTCTTTGTTTCAGATACCTTGTAAACATGTATTCTGTTTCTCATGTGCGAGAGCTGATCACACACACTGCCCTAGATGTAGAGAAAAGGTAACTCTTAATGTTTTTTCTTTTATGAGAGTCCTAGTTTTGCCCACTGTTGAGCATTGGGCCTCTCAATATGTATGCAAAATTAGTATACATAGTAAAAGTAGTCCTTAAACGTCTTGCAGGCAAGTGCAAGTGTATAGCAACCTACTAACTATGATTTTAAGGTGTCAAATTGATATAAAAAAATACTTTTATTGTAGGTTCTCCGTGTGGAGCAAACAGGCCTTGGCACAGTGTATATGTGCACACATTCTGGCACTAGATATGGCAACACAGGTTGTCGGAGGACATATTTGTCGCAGGTAAGTAATTTGCCTAGTTAAAACACACATGATAATTATTTACATTATGAAAGAAAGAACTGAAACAAGAATTCAGTTGATATCCCGCATTAAGGGAAGCCTATATGTTTGTGTATTGTGAAGTAATGGATTTACAGGAGAAAAAATATATATTTTTAAGTCTGTTTTAATGAGACTTCAGTCACACACCGTGACTATGCCGCAGCCTCAGGGGAAAAGTCAAAGTTGGGGCAAGGTCATCTTTTAGCTATTGCAGCTCTCCAGAAGGGGTAAATGGTCGGCTCCGATAAAGGCTGACAATAAAAATAAAAAAGTGAAGTAAATGTTACATCGGTAACATCGATGTAAAAATATAAAATTTCTATATTGTTGTGTTTTACAGCGTGACCTGCAAGCGCATATCAACCACAGACACGTGTCGTCGGGCTCCGACAACAAACCGGAGCCCGAGCCTCCAGCGGCATCAGTTGCTGTCGTTAAACCTATCACTGTAAGTCGTTGTTGTTGTTATAATTATGTTGTTTTAGGAAGTTGACGTTCTCAGCCTGAGGAATCATAGTCTTAGAATTTTATTGGAGTCTATTTTGTTTTTGTTATTCTTACTGATGATCCTACATCATCATCAGCCTAGGGCACGCTGTAAGTCATGGTCCTAGATTTGGCGGAACTGGTAATTGTGCGAAAAATGGAGCGACGGCCGTCTGACCTTTGTAACTTTTTACAGGGAAACCAGACCAACAAGAACATGACCCGAGGAATGTTAGTGGCCAACACTGTCAGAATTTTTCAAGCCGCCCTAAGGCATCTGACACAGCCTCACGACTGTTATCTATCGATAACAACCGCGACCAACGGTTTAGCGTGCCTTCCGAAGCACGGAGGAGTTCAAGATAGAATGCCACTAATATGGCGATCAGTTCTAGTGGTCGTGTCCCGTTGTCCCTCGACACTCGCATTCGCTACGGATACGCGGGTCGCGCTCAACTAACGAGCTCCTCAAAACTGATACTAATGATTCTTACAAATAAAGTTTAATTGCAAATAATTTTTGTGAATATCTAGTCAATGAGCATTTTGCCAGATTAAAAATCCTCAGTGGAACATTTTGAGCTTAAAGTGACTTTTGCCTGATTCTTTTGACTATATTTAACTACCGACTTGACTTTTATACTAGGCTGGGACTTGACGAAACCACACTATAGGACTGAAGAAGATAGAAATATTAAGAAGCACAAAGGACTTGTATCAATGGCCGTAAAATCCATAATTTTTAAAAGTTTTTTTTTTCATTTTAACATCTTTCAATGCGGCTGTAAGACTCCAATACTTAGATCCGTCTTCATTTGCACAATCCCACTACAGTTGCCGCCTCCAGTGGGCGTGGGCGTAGGCGTGGGCGTGAGCGCGGTGGGCGCAGCGAGCGGCGACCCGCGTGGCTCGACTGTGGGCGAGCGCGCGCGCCCACGCACCAACTTGATCACCGTGCCCATACAGGACCAGCCCGACCACCAGTACTATAACTACTATCCGGTAAGAGGAACAGCCCATAAGTTAAATAATGAAACAATGAACTTTCTCTCCCCCCCCCCCCTGCCCTTGTTTTCCCCCCAAACAAAAACAATCTTGATAAATAAATCTAACAAATCTGAAATCATGTGTTTCATAAAGATCCCTTTAAAAATAATGTTGTAGCAAACTTTCCTTTTGCCCTCGTTTTTCGCTCATTCGCTCAATCAAAAAAGCTTTTGACAAAAAAAAAAATCATGAAAAACGTGTGCCCAGTAAGGATCCCTAATTTAGAAATAACGCTACTAGAAGCTTTCCCTAATCGCTCGTAAATGCCGAGAATATTGACAATATTGCCGATCAACAGTTGCCGCCGCCAGTGGGTGTGGGCAGGGCGAGCAGACCGCGGACCAACCTCATCAACAGCCACATGTTGCGATAATCGGTACAATATACGCGTAGTTATTGTCTACTACGAGTATGCGGCGTAGACCGCATTCTCTAGATATAGTGGACTATATGAACATGGCATTCATTAAGATTTATTTTCAATGTATTGTTTCCCCCCCCAGCCACCACAAGCCCCGCAGCCCGTGCCACCAGTAGCAGGCCTGCCCACTCTGAACGTGCCTCCGCCACACTCGTACTACTCCGCGCCGCCATACTCCACTCCGCCCGGTGAGTACATACTGGAGCCCTATTTTTAAAATGTATGACATATATCGAATCCTTCCTTATCGAACACTGGTTATTACAATGGAGTGACTGCTGTCTGACCTCCGTAACCCTTTTTACAGGAAAACCGGACCAACAGGAACATGATTCAAAGTGTGTTAGTGGCCAACACTGTCAGATTTTTTCAGGCTTCCTAAAGGCATCTGACACAGCCTAACGACTGCCATCTATCGATAACAACCGAGACCTTAACGTGTCTTCCGAAGCACGGAGGAGCTCAAGGTAGAAAACGCCATTAAAATGGCGACCAATCTAATACGGGTCGTGTACTCGACGTTGTATGATACGCACATTTGCAACGGATATGCGCGTCGCGCTCGGTTATCAAAAAAAAAAACAATAAAATCATGCATATTACAATACAAAACAAAATATCTTTATTCCCTACATACAGTAACAAATAACATATTCCCTCTTCTTCAGTGCCTTATGCATTTAATTAGACAACCCAGGACTGTCCTGGATTGCAATTTGCAATTCATGCATATTCCCTATTGCAATAAGTGTATTGTATGTGATGTAACGACAACGACTACGAACACAATTTATCTATAATGTCTGCACACAAAGATGCACTATGGCTCAAATAAAAAAAGAGTGTTATGGGCATGGCACCCAATATATATAATAAGCTACTAAATGCGATAAAAATGCAGTGTCTTATGAAATTCAAAAAGCTATTTTTTTCATTTTTGTTGACAAAAGTTACTATTCTGTAAATGACTTCTTGCATGATAATTCTAATAATTTGTCATTTTTATAAAGTTATATTTGTAAGCTGTGACCACGGCTGTGGCACCAACCATAATGATATCCATCTTACGGAAAGTGGCAGTACTACGTTATTTACAAATTATCAAGTAATTCAGACACCCGACACTAGATGTCACTACTGTTAATGACCCTGTCGATTATCCACATATCACTCACATCAGGGTTGTCAATAATTTTTTGGGTCTAAGTTATTTATATATTTTTTTTTCAAATTTAAAAAAAAATATATATATTTTTCATAGATTTACAGGGTGATTGTAACAAATGGCCAAATGTTTACAGTGAGTTATAAAAGAGTACATGAAACCACAAATCCAATGATCGGTTAATAGGATTTTTTTCAATTTTAACTAGATAAAGAATGTCACTTACATACAAATATATTAAGAAACTCTTTATTGCACAACAAGGATACATTGTGAAATACAAGCAATTACATCAAAAAACCTTACCAAAGAAACATACATGAATGTTGAAAACATAACCCTTCCTTTTTGGTGTGAATATGAAATCGATGTGATGTGAACCATGCATATGAATAATTGTTTTAATGTATCTGAACTATTGTCAGCCCTGGCTTGGCCATTATTGGCAAAGTCCGCTACTTGTCAATAGATGTCCAAACTTCAGCTACTTGTCAATAGATGTCACTAGTACGTCGGAAGTTCCAATCTAAAAAACATTGCGATATTTCATAATAATGAACGTTTTAAATATTAGGTAAAACTTTTAGAGTCGTAAATATATCTTATTTAACAGAAACCATTTATTCAATGCTAAATTCGTAAAAAAGCCGTGGAAAATCGTGATGAACTTAGGAGCTCGCGATCTGTTTCTCGGTACGCTTCTGAACGAGTAATGACAAGCTCCGCCCACTTTTGTGTCGGCGAGGCGCCAATGATCACATCACTGCGCCATTTGAAACGCCATCTCCTCTTAGTAAATGCTCCGTGGCCGTGGCTGTGACTATCAGCAAAATCATAGTGATTCTGAATTGCTGCTCTAACACTAACACCTTTATGTACTTCCTACGTTTTCACAAATAAATGATTTGATTGATTGTTTTTTTTTTTCTTATTTGTAAATTGACGTTTTGAAGAAAATGCTGCAGTGGAGTTTGTGGCGCCGCTTCTTCTCCACTTGCGCTTTGGAAGTGGTGGTAAACTTAATATAAGTAAATTGACGTCAATAAGTGATATTTTTATCCTATATTGAAAATATTGAAAAATAAACAATTTCATTTCATTTCATGATAGGTGGCGCGATGCAGACGGGTGTGGCAGGCGTGGCGGGTGTGCCGGGTGTGGCGGGCGCTCGCTGGCCCGACACATACAACGCGCCCGCCTGGCCGCCACACTATTACAGGTAACTAGAGTTGTTGCGACAGCTATAGTATCATGATACTGTCGTGGCACAACGCAACCACATCCCACCCATTCCATAGCACGATGGGCGGCAGCGTCGGAAGTACAATATGCCGTTGAAACTGCGCTCACCAATCCGCCTGCCGAGCGTGGTTAGTATGGCGACAACCTCTGAATTTAGGGGAGGCCCCAAGTCCTGCAGTGGACTGACTGCGGTTTAAACGATGACGACTGTCGTGGCCTCGATAATAGACTATCGATAGGGCTATCGAAACTATCTAAGATTTATGATATTTTCGATACTATCGATAGTTAAATATTTTCAGATAGTCGTTAAGTAAATGTTCCCAGACGATAATATCGACAACATGTTGATATACTTACTAAATCGAAACTATCGACTAAAATCATCAATAGTATCGAAACTATCAACAAATTTCGATACTATCGCCTTAATTTCACCATCAATAATATCGAAACTATCGCTAAATTTCAATACTTCTAGTAGGTATATGCCATACTGCAGGCGAATATGCCAGTCTTGTCTAGAGCCAATCTGCACACACGTGGCTAGTGGATGCAGCTCTTAACGATACGTGTTGGATTATCACAGGTTGTCTGAAACCTACACCCGTAGATAAGATGTGTCCTCTGGCTGGTGTGGCGCCCCCGGACGTTCGTAGAGATGTGACTAGTTCCCTTGAAATGGCCAAAAAAGAAGCTGACCCCCGGCACCCTATGTACAATTATGTGCCCGTTACTCGGAGACTGAAGAGCCGGCACAGCTTCGCCAAAGAGATTCGACCTTTGATTGGCGAAGTATACCGATCAAGGATTGGTATCTGGAAGGACAGATACCCGACGGCATCACACTTTCCGCTGTCAGAAAATCTACCGCCTGGACATGATTTGCCCTGGCTGACGTGGAAGTCGCTGATCAGACTTCGAACTCAGGTCGGCCGGTGCAGGGAAAACATGTTCAGGTGGGGTTACAGTTCAGAGGATTCCTGCCGTTGTGGTGCCTCTCCCCAGACTATGGCGCATCTTTTATCTTGCCCTGAGTGCCCAGTCACCTGCACTCTCGGGGACCTTTACGAGGCGACTGACATGGCCTTGTCAGTGGCGGAATTTTGGTCTTCCCAAATTTAACTTTGCCAGAGTCGACTCGCTAAGAAGAAGAATACTTCTAGTTGACCTATTGACTATTTTTCGACTGTCGATAGCAAAACTATAGCTAACAACTCTACAAAAGACGTCATCACGTTTTAAGCTTCAAGGTCCATTCAAACTAATGTGAATCTCGCGCGAATATATACAAGTGTCATTAGCTGACCATTTAAGGCATACACTGCGGCACTTCTACCTATTCTTATTTCTGTATATTCGCGTCAGTTTCAATGAACCTGCATTCAAACTGAGGCCAATCACGCGCGGGACGCCCACAGAAATAAGATTCGGTAGAAGTATCATATTAGCCGAGTTAGTAACCTGCTTACGTATTCTTGTTTGTTTGTAATAATTACATTATTAGACAGAAGAAAAAAAACACTACAATAATACAAAAACAAAAAATAAATGCAACGGCGGACTTATAGTCCAGTCAACCGGGACGTTACGTTTATACGTTACAATATTATTCTTATTTCTGTTGGCGTCCCGCGCGGATTCGTATCAGAATGTAGTCAGACATAGCTGGCTCCATTCCCACCCGGCAAAAAAAATATTCTTCAACCACTATCTACCCACTACAGAGTTGATCCTCATACCTTTACCATTCTCTTCGGTCTTAAGTTTTCTAAGTCAGGTTTTGCCTAGCATGCGCGCTATGTCATCAGACCATATTGCTGGTAGCTTCCTGTCTTGATCGCCTCCATGTCATGATCCATCCTGTCTTCTACCAATGTGGCCCGCCCATTTCCACTTGCATTAGACAAAAACCCCCGTGGTTTTTGTCAATATCCGGAAATTTCATACGCCTGTGCGGATCCTCGTATTTCTTACCCTGTCCAACAAGGTAATTCAAAAAAATAATATCAATATATTATGGGCTTTAAGAATTGCTCTTTAGATATACTTTACATTGATAACATAAATTGTAAACTTGCTGATGTCTACCTAATTTAATTATATTTTATTTTTTTTTGCCGGGCTGAAACTGTGTTACTCCGGACCTAAGTCGTCTTTGACCTCTTGATTTTTTTCCCCTTATTTGTTTATTAACCTAATTTTTTATCTATCCACAGGTAGCTCCGACCGATTTACACTGAAACAAAGTGAAATTATGACAGTGCACTAAGTTTACATAGTGTTGTGCGCTGATGTTGTAAACCTTGTAAATAGTGCTGTTTGAATGGATCATGTAAAGTGACGTATTGTGTAAAAACGTGAATAAAGTGACGACACTTTTCAACGGATATTTGTGATGCCTTGATTGACAAAAACGCGATTCACGTGCCACGCGAAATTGTAAATTTCTATGATGAATGTTTGTGGCGTTAAACTGTCAACAATATTTTTGGAATCTTATTTAAAGTGCTGCAATGTGAATGAGAAGTATTAAACTGTATCATTATGAACTAGTTACAAAAGGTCCTCTTGCCGAAGTTTATATTCCAGTTTGAAACCTTCAAAGGGATATTGAAGATTTTTGGTCTGTTTTGTTTCATAAAAAATTTCTAATATTTTCTCATCGGCTACTAGATGCTGTGACATTATTGTATATGAGAAGGTATTATACATAATGAACAAATATAATTAATAAGTAAGTGATTGGGTATTTATTTATTAACACTATCAATAATATTTACAATATCTCACAACATTCATCACCCCTTCAACAAATGCATTAAAATCTGCAGAAAATATCTTCCTTTTGTAAACCATACAAACACTATAATAATCATACTGAAAAAACATATTCGCTGAATATTTACCATGAAAAACAAATACTATCTGTATACTTCACAGTTCCCAGTGCAGATATCCTGATATAAAATTAAATACAAAATAAATAAATACTACTAACAAAGTCCAAGTTAAGAATGTTAGGAATCGAAAGTTATTAATTAAAAAATAAAAGCAAAACTGAACTTTGAAACTCAACTAGAGACACCCGCAGAATTAAATCATCACAGCCCCAAAAGATTCAAATTATCAAGAATACATTCAAATTATTCACATGTTATTCAGAGCTGCACAAAACAATTTCGAGCCTAATGAAACAGTAAAACCCATCCTTTTTGACTTTAGACAAAGGATTGCTAAATAATTATTTTCAAAACGTTTTGTGTCAACACTTGCCACACGATTTTTCAAACAATGTTTGTGCATAATGGACATAAAATTTTTCCTACTCACAAAATGAGAACACAGTAATTTTTTTTACCATCAAATTCACTCTTCAGCCCTTTGGCATTACAGCATTATCTATAATGGTGCGAACACATTCCATATTTGCCCAAATATTTGTAATAGCTTGTTTTGCCAAAATATCACTTACTAGCTTTTTCACGCAGCTCCGCCTGCGTCAAAAAGTTATTTTTTATTATCCTATGTTTGACCCCGGGTCTTCAACTATATTCATATCAAATTGCATCAAAATCCGTTCAGCAGTTTGGTCGTGAAAGCGTAACAGACAGACTCGCATTTATAATATTATTACAGTATGGATTACGTACGTATTTGTATCTATTTTGGCAAAACATGCAATGACAAATATATGGGCAAATAGCGCAATGTGTGGTCGCGCTATAAAACTCCTTGTATCTGTCATTCCCAATTTCCCTATATTGTTATATCCAATTTGTCTTTAATTTTTACTATATTTTGAACATCCTAAAATCAGAAAGTTTCTTTACTAATAAGAATTTAATAAATGGAACTGTAACAATTGACAACAGGACATAAGTTCAAGATCAGTGCTCTATTTTTGGAATCTGTGGCACTCAAAAATTGTTTTGCCAAACATGGGACTATTAAAAAAAGAACAGACAATAATTTGACACACCGATTTTTACTGAATTCAAAAATAGAGCTCCTGGACGTCCATAATGCACGATGCACAATCGTGCTTAGACTAATGTAGGAATCTACATTGGTTCTGTGAACAGTCTTATGTCTATGCGTTTGACTGCAACAATCATGACTGTTTTGTTGTGGGTGGCGTAGAGTCTGTCCCGATATCAACTAGAGTAGCCTCTGCAGGCGATGTCTGGCTGGTCTCTGGTACTTCTGAAGGGAACTGAGGTATTACATGTGACGCTTGCATTTTCCTGACTGTGTCCATGTTCACTTTGGTGGATAGGTTCTTCTGGCGTGTTTGTTCTGAAGTCTTTGATAATCTCTCGCTCAGCGCCTTCAGCGCAATTTGTCTGAAATTTTTACGGAAAATTATTACTATTATTGAAGTTTTATATATAAAAATTAATTCCCCATTTCGCTTTAATTTTGAAAAATCCAGTATTTCCTAAATAAGCAAGAGTATTTCCTAAGTATATTAGCTGTTGCCTGAGGCTCCACCAGCGTCCAAGGGTATCCTATGTTTGACTTTGGATCTTCAACTATATTCACACGAAAATTCATCAAACTCGGTTTAGCGGTTTAACCGCAACAGACAGACTGACGCATTTAATATTATAGGCTTTATCGACCAGTCCACCGACATCATGTTAGCTGTTGAGCCGCACCTAGTGTCTAGTGCGGTGCGGTGCTGTGGGAACACAACATACCTACGTCGCTCCATGTCCTGAGGCTCGACGCCCGGCATGGAGATCGTGACGCCCCGCGGGCTCAGCGCCAGGTGCACACGACGAGCAGCCGGCGAGCACAGCCCGAGCCGCACGAGGCAGCGCTGCGGCGGGCCCAGGATGCCGCGCACTATCGGTTGCAGTACCGTCGGGAAGAAGCTGCATGGAGATATCAATTGTGATATGAATTGTGTACAGAATTAGTAACGTAAAAAATTAACACGCCCACTCAAAACGCAGATTTAGGATGAAAAACGAGAACATAAGAATGTCGCTTTTGCCGTGCGGCCGCTGCGACCACTATGACGCAGATACGGTAAATAACCAACCCTACGACTACACACAAATTGACGCGCATATGTACGCGAACGAATCGTAGAAGTAGTAATAAGTATCGGGCTCGCCGCTGTTGTATCAAGTGTCCCGCGTGTGACAAAAGCCACGTTTTCACCTGCAAGTAACGCCTGATAATCTGTCTCTACTAGCAGCTTGCAAATATAAATGCTGTAGCAAGTTCATTGTTTCCATTTAGAAGTTGCTGGTGTCTTAGATTGCCAAACATTTCATGCAGAAGTTTTCATGGATGTGGAAATACGGCCAAAGAATATAAGAATTCTCAATGTGGGCAGCAACTCAGTCAAATTGGAAATGCATGGAAGAAGCCTATGGCCTATGGATGGCTAGTTACTGAAATAATGAAGACAAGAAAATATAATTTTTAAACCTCATGACCCCAAGTGAATTCACATCTAAAAACCTAATACAAAATTAATTTACATAGGGAGTTAGTAGAAATGGAATTTAAATACCTTTGCTATGGCTAATAGTAGTTTTAATGTTATAACCAAAACTTAATCACAAACTTGTGATTCAAATGATTTTAAATGAGTCAAACAATTTTCATTCAACTTACAAATTCTAAGTTAATAATTTGGGTTGAAGTTTGATTTCGGAAATTACAATAAAATAAATGTGATAGGCTGTCAATTAAACATTGTGAGTTGAGAGTGAGGTATTGCAGCTAGCTAGTGATGCCAAGCACAAATCAATAAAATAACTAATAAAAAAAAGATAGTTTGGTCCCATAGCTATACAGACAAAAATTGCCATAGGGTTCTATCTAAAATTTACGAGCCGCTTGGCATTGGAAAATGGGACAAGAAAATCATTGCATTGAAGGTATTAAATAAATGTTAAGAAGATATCAAACAAATTTTTAAGTGCAAATATGGCTAAAGGTTATCACAATTAGCTTATGTATAAAATTAAGTTATTGATAGTGTTGTATCACTAGCTAGTGTTTTATGTTTTACTAGCAGCCCATCTCGACTTTGTTCTAGCCTATAGCCTTCCTCAATAAATAGGCTATCCAACACTGAAAGAATTTTTCAAATTGAACCAGTGGTTCCTGAAATTAGCACATTCTTCAGCTTTATAATATTATAAGTAACTAAGTAATAAGTATAGATGTACAATAAAGAGTTTCTAACTAACTGGTGAACCGAATAAAAAAAAAGCAAATAGTTACTTGTCAAAGCTGAAATTGTCAGCCATGTCCCCTCTCGTGCCACTGCTGTGCTGCTGCCAGAACCGCAAGTACATCCAGGAGAGGATCGTGCCACTGCCCCACATGCAGGGGTATGTGCCTTCCAGCGCGCCCACCGCCCACAGTATGATGGACGTGATGAGCAGTAGCAGAGGCAGCGACCGGTTTGTTAGTTTCCCTGAAAAGGAAGGTTGTGTTATTTTGGGATTATATACCATGAGCTTTTTTTTAAAACAATTCTTAGTTTAAGAATATATTCCTAGTTGCATTCACAGCTTTCATTGTGGAGCCTAGGGAATGCTGTAATAGAGGCTCATGTTTTATGAAGTTAAACAAACACGAAGAAAAGAAATTGGGATATCAAAATGCAGTCAGGTATTTTTGTTTAGTTAGTAATTCACTTATTCATATTTTGTAATAGTAGTGCAAAACTATTTTGATTCTAATGACTCACTACTGCCAATGCATACTCCAATATCTTTATTCATAGTTTGTTTGTTTACTTAGCCTGAAGTAACTGTACTGAAATTATACAATATTATAACATTGCAGAAGACCACTACTAAGCATACAATAACCAAGTATGAAATAACACAGTTTAATAGATTAAGCAAACAGTAAAAAAAATATCAATTACCTAGTGGTGTTTTTATCAGTAGATGATCTGGCATTATTTGCTTGACGGCGACGCTAACAGCCGCCAGGTACCCGGCCAACCCATGGACGTGTATGTCGAACAAGTAAGAAGCTTGGCCCGTGCATGCAAATATCACTAAATAGTAGAAAGTCGTTAGGAAAGCCACACCAAAGTTGGTCAGGAAAAAGAACTTCATCATCTCCATTTGACCCCATAGTGGCTCTATTAGCTTTCCACACAAGCCTACAGTTACTATGTCAATCACTACCTCCCACAAGTGGATCTCTAGGAACCAAAACGTGAAAGTAGACCACAGTTGAAAAGAAGGTGGCAACAAATACCCTGGAGTTACACTTAGAACATCAACAACCTCGTCAGAAAATGACAAAATGTATCCAATAATAACAACGACACAAATGAATTTCACTGACGGTGACGTGTTTCCAAGTAAAGCAGAAAATTGCTGTCGTAAATAAGGTAAATTACGACTGAATACTCTGAGCGCAGCCATTTTTCTAAAGTTTGATTGATATTGAAGAGGATTGAATGGATGAATGACAGTTGGAGTCATGGAGTGAAGACTGACGGGGATGAGCTCTCAATTGTCAAACATGACGTGTAACCACAGACATATAAGATGTACGTCTTATATGTCTGTGCGTGTAACATAATTTTTAAAAAAAAATTAGATGCATGGATTGATATGGGCGGCGGGAAGAAATTCTAGAGGGGAAAAAATTAAACGCAAGGGGAAAAATAGTTCATTCACATTTAATCCCGGGAATTTTTAAAAATTCCTTGCGTAAATGGGAAATTACCCGGGTAAGCGCCCATCTTTATGCATGGTCCATGGACTTAAATACATTAAACAGGACAGCTCTATGACCTTTGAAGTACGGCGGGAGCGATAGTGTTATGCTCGACCTTAACTCAAACTCGACTCAACCTTACAGGTTGGCAAAAAAGAGTTTGTAGCGGTGACAGGTGGAACTAAATAGTATGAATAATGGCAACACTATTTAGCTATCAAAAACTTAGTATTTAAGGTATCAAACGTTTGTTTTGGTTTTTGTGTTTAAGTTTAATTTTAAGTTTTAACGTAGAAATTCATGAAAGAACTGTAGAAACATGAATAAAACAATCCGGAGCAGTGGCAGGAAAATAATTCATACAGTGTTCTTGCATTGTTTGGCAGAACAAGAAGCTGGAGAAATTTTGTATGCAATCGATGATGTTTGTAGACGAACAGCCGAAATGACAGGTATTTATTTAAAATTTTGTACTCCACCTCATTGGTATGATTTTCGATCGAAGTTCTCACAAGCATCCTTAACTTGAGATGATTTCTCATTGGAGGTGAGTATCGAACTGTCACATTTAAGGTTGGTCGAGAGGTACCTTGAGGCGTCCTTGAAATGAAATAAAGTAGATAAAAAACAGGTTTTTGCTTTTGGCCTAGGTATTTATTTAATTTTTTACTCTATTCTTTTGTAATTTTCAGTTTTTGTGTTTAAAATCGTTATTAAAACCTCATTGGAGTTTGCTTAAGCAACCAACTAAGAATGTCGTTTTCAAGGAAAGTTCGAGGACTCCCATAAGGCGCCCTCGAATGAGTTTGAGTGAAGGACGTTCTTAAGATTATGTTTAAGAATACGGGGATCTGCTTCCCATGCTAATTGGACGTCCTGCTTGGGAACTTCTATTTATGAAATGAAATGAAATTGTTTATTTTCAATATAGAATATAAATATCACTTATTGACGTCAATTTACTTATATTAAGTTTACCACCACTTCCAAAGCGCAAGTGGAGAAGAATCGGCGGCGCCACAAACACCACTGCAGCGTTTTCTTCAAAACGTCAATTTACAAATAAGAAAAAACTTTCCTTAATTACCTAGTTATATGAACGAATTCACATGTTTGTCAACATTTTGCACAATGGTTATTTCAGATTATTTCAATTTAATAATAATTTAAAAAATGTCAAATGTAAAACAGAACATATATGAAAATGATATGCCAAATTGTTGAGGACTCTGCACCAAGCATAAGTTCAACATTCCTGCCATTAAGAAAATCACCAGTACTATAATAAGCCTTTTTACAAAGTAGATCTTTAACATGGGCTTTAAATTGTCCATCAGGCAAACTAGTGATCGATTCAGGAAGCTTATTGTAGAAACGTATACAGTTCCCCACAAAAGAGTCTTTAACCCTACACAGTCTATAAGAGGGTAAAAATAATTTATTGCGCAAGGGTCTATCAGTTATTATCCGAGTTCTTTCTAAAAGTAGTAATATTTTTCCTCGTATACATGATAACTTCAAATATATATTGAGAAGCTACTGTTAAGATATTTATTTCTTTAAACAACTCCCTAAGAGATTCCCTTCGGGCTAAACCATATCTCTTTAGCGCCATCTGTTGCATCGGAGTTGTAGTTAAGGTTGCCTGGTTGGTTAATTGCTGTGCTATGGTGTCGCCACAGACCTAAAACCCAAGCAGAAAAAGATAGCTACAGTGGAGGTATCTATCTGTTTTTAATAGGGTAACCATGATAATGTTTTTAATTGGGACAAACTATTTTAAACTTCGTAAATACTGCACATAAGCTGCTAGGTAGATAGCTTAGTGGGACGTGATTGTTGGTGACGATTACGCAAGTTAAGCAACAGCAGGTGCGACCTAACTTGGAGCGGACAACACTTGGCGTATTAAGTTCAGCCATTATCAGCCAGTCTTGCTTGTTTAGTCGAGCCAAGGCCGCTAGTTCTTGTCTTCCCAGAGGGAGCCAATAGGGGAAACATGTCTACGAAACGTTATTTTCAACTAGACTCCAATTTCCTTAAAGTCTGCACAGAAAACTTGGGAGTAGGTAAGCACCTCCTCACTCGTAAAATATGATTGTGTCTGAAAAAAATCTGCATACATGGTACATACTTTATGTACCACATTCCCCCTTTTTCCAGAGAAGCGTGGTCACCCTATTTTGCACAAGCATCAAAGTGATAAACCTTGTATTTGCCAGAAAGAGACAGGGTCCTCCACTATTTCTATCTCCATGCAAATTTGCGTGGTGTGACCACAGACATATAAGACGTAAACAGACGGAAGGTATGCTATTACTTAGCGTAGCACAAACACACACACATGCAAAACTATGCAGCCTGGGCTGTATCTAGTCTAGGGTAAGTTGTTTACGATAATGCTTTCCATGATTTCAAAGAATGTATGAATGTTGTGTGGAGTGCATGATCTGAGATCATTTATACGGTATTCTACTCTATTATTTTTAGTGTTCACCGATCTAACAACGCAGATTACAAAATGGCGTCACGGCCAAAAATTGCCACGCGTAGCTTAATATCTATGTGTGAGTGAATGTTGCTACAGGTGTAAAAAAGAGATATCGCCATATAGATCCGAATACGTGAGAAAAGGACAGCAACAATTACTTGCTACATAAGAATAACTATTAACTTATGTTCCGTCTGTGTACGTCTTATATGTCTGTGGGTGTGACACCCGTATTCGTTAAGAACGTCCTTCACTCAAACTCATTGGAGGAAGCCTTAAGGAAGTCCTCGAACTTTCCTTGAAAACGATATTCTAAGGTTACTTGCTTGAGCAAACTCCAATGAGGAACGACACAGGTTATATTATCAATTTTAAACACAAAAATTGAAAATTACAAAAGAAAAGAGTAAACAATAAAATAAAGTAAGTAGATATCTAGGTCAAAAGAGGCAAAAACCGATTTATATCCACTTTATTTCATTTCAAGGATGCCTCAAGGTACCTCTCGACCAACTTTATATTTGACAGTCGATACTCACCTCCAATGAGAATTTATCTGAAGTCAAAGAAGCTAGTGTGGACTAATCATACCAATGTGTTGGAGAGAGGTTGAGTGGAGTTCGAGGAAACGTTTGAGAATATGGGGGATTCTTAATAATAGTGTTTATATGATAGTAATGAAGATGAAGTCAGGTTATGTTTACTCGAACAGAGATGACATTTGACATGGGTGACAAGTACGAGAAAGTCATTGGGTTTCTGCGATTTTATTAAAACATACTTGCATACCTAAAGATTTGATCAATGTTATCTGTTCACTAAGCCAATTGGCTAGTAAACTTTTTCATGAAAATGTCTAATTCGTAAACCATTTCGAGGAATAGGCTTAGGGAACAGATTACATTAATCAGATCTTTAGATAAGCAAGTATTTTTTAAGAAAATCGCAGAAAACCCAATAACTTCCGGCTAACTTCCGGATAACTTCCGGCTATTCACATTTAATTTTTTAGGTTGGCAGCACAGGGTAGTGAATAAATATTTTTTGTTTAGTAGCGCTAATTATGCGCTTCACGTACTTGTCACCCATGTCAAATGTCATCTCTGTTCAAGTAAACATAACCCATAAATAACCTAATTACATCTTCATTACATTCATTCATACATTTTGAAGAATCGGTGTCCAATTATTGAAAAATCAGATGTCAACGGATGAAAAAACGGCAGTAACGATACGAGATACGAGAAATGGGGTAGGTACCTAGATATTTGGCGATTGTAAACAAACAAGAAACCAACTCGCGGCTCGTGGTCCATCCTGACTTTGATATTTGACACTGACATACATATTTTTAATACCTTAGTAATTTTTGCTTCTTGCCTTTCGAGATGGCAATTATAGCTGCGTGACGTCATCACTGTAAAATCTTTAAAATTAAATAACAAAATAAATATAATTTTAAGAATTTTTTCGTTTAAATTGTATCTCCGAAATAGTCTATTCTATCAATAAATTATATAAAATACACAATTTATTTTTTAGTTGACTAGCCAATTCCTCGAAATGGTTTACGAATTGGCTAGTAAACTTATTCATGAAAATGTCTAATTCGTAAACCATTTCGAGGAATAGGCTCAAGGAACAGATTACATTAATCAGATCTTTAGTTAAGCAAGTATTTTTAAAGAAAATCGCAGAAAACCCAATGACTTTCATTTTTTAGCAAAGTTAACGTATGACGTAGCCGGATAACTTCCGGCTATTCACATTTAATTTTTTAGATTGGTAGCACAGGGCTACCCTGTGTATATATTTTTTGTTTGGTAGCGCTAATTAGGCGCTTCACGTACTTGTCACCCATGTCAAATGTCATCTCTGTTCAAGTAAACATACCCTAACTACATCTTCATTACATTCATTCATACATTATAATGAAGAATCGGTGTCCAATTATTGAAAAATCAGATGTCAACGTATGAAGGGACGGCAGTAAAGTCCAATAAACAGGCCAATATGCAATAGATAAGAGAAATGGGGTAGATACCTAGATATTTGGCGATTGTAAACAAACAAGAAACCAACTCGCGGCTCGCGGTCCATCTTGACTTTGACATTGACACTGACATACATATTTTTTAATACCTTAGTAATTTTTGCTTTCTTGCAGTTCAAGATGGCCATTATAGCTGCGTGACGTCATCAATATAAAATCTTTAAAATTAAATAACAAAATAAATATAATTTTAAGAATTTTTTCGTTTAAATTGTATCTCCCAAATAGTCTATTTTATCAATAAATTATATAAAATACTCAATTTATTTTATAGTTGACTAGCCAATAGGCTACTTGACTGTATTCATACTTGGTTAATATTGTTATACTAAACAAAATATACACTAAAAAGTAACCGATTCTGAAAACAACAACAAAATTGGTTGTTAATTAAGGCCGTAATGCGATTTTAAAGTTTTCTCTAAAAGAAAAGTGGAGCGTGGTGGGAACGTCTTGCTATCTCTTTTGTACGGAAGAAACCGAGTGGCAGTGACGTCACAGCTCACATAGTGCATCCTTTTCTTGTTTTTTGACAGTTTCCCCTTCCACCGAATTTCAAAGGCTTATAACTTATTTATTTTTGAACGGATTATAAAAATTCTTTCATAATTCTGTTTCTGGAAATAAAAATATTGATATGAAAGAAAAAATAAAAATTTGTAGAATACCCAATTGCAGTTTTTCTACCACTTCACTTAGCCTGATTCTTCTGAGTAGACTTGACTAACGACTAGACTTTCAGACTTGACTAGGACTTGACGAAACCACACTGTAGGACTGAAGAAGATTGAAAAATAAAGATAAAGTTAAGATTGAAAAATAAGAAGGGCTATACAGGACTTGTATCCATGGCCGTAAAACCCATTACAAAAAAAAAGGACAACATGTCACCTACCTATTTTTTTTTGTAAACAATAAATTAAAGCTAACTTGCTAACAATTTGCCGGCTCAAATTATAAATTGATCAATGCATATGTTTCAAGTGCTAACTAGTGCACTATTGGTAAGTTCAGATTTCCTTTACCCACCAAAGATCAAGCCACGTTGTTTCCACATTAGATAACACACTAAAGTACGATATAGTCCAAAGGCCTCTTACAACAACCATTGTCTTTTCAGAAATCACTTTTCAAGAGCAAAGTTTTACTTTTTTAGTTGCGAGTAGCTAACGTGTGGGGAACCGGAGTGATGTCGGGTGGTGGGAAGAAATGCAGCAGTGGACGTATGCGCTACCTCAACCAGACCGAAGCAGCGGCCCTTGATGAGGAGCTGTTCAATGAGTACAAGTTTAGCGTGGACCAGCTGATGGAACTGGCTGGGTTGAGTGTCGCTGCGGCGGTTGCACAGAGTTACCCCCCTCACACGTACGTGTATCAACTCGACTGTATTATGGCTGGTCTAGACTAGATCCAGTGTGGACAAAGCAGCGAAATTGTCTTTGATGCATTCATGGACACAAATCATTTGTTTGTGTGGGTAAATTTCGTGTACAATAACGAAACTGGATATTTATTGTATGCTGTATCACGGCAAAACATAGCGATCTCTATGTAAAAATTATAACACCTGTATGTATTTACCTATGTTTTACAAATAAAATATTGATTGATTGATTGCCCGCACTGGATCTGTCTAAACTACCCCTTAATCCATCAATTTCAAACTTAAATTGGAGTACCAAAGCTTGTGACTTTTGATTTGATTGTGATTGAGAGCTATCATCTAGATCTTTTCTATCTCTGGCCAGTCTAACCCAATATCTTTCATCTGCCTCTGTGTTCTTATCTCAGCTTCTTAGTAAACCTACTCGGCTTACACCTGAAACTTAATGGTAGTACTGGTTATTTATAAATTTGCTGCTGATAAATTATATCATAAACATTTTCAATTATTAACAACACACCATGTTGTCAAAAGATTGAAGTGGATGGACTTGGAGGAAACCTATGCAGTGTACAATCTAGTGTGAAAAAGTGTACTTAAATAAAATTGTGTATTAAATTACACTAGAAATAAATGCTATATTTATGTTTGTTGACAGTGCTGAATGTGTTAAAATGGCCCAAAAATTATCTTAATTAAAAATAATACATTAGCTGTAGTTCTTGAAGTGACATGAACATAAAATTATAAATAAAACCATGAAAAAAATCTATTTAGTTTTTGCTTTGTTTGGTCAGTTTCTAATAAAACAACAATTTATTTTATTCTTTTATTTTCAGACATCCTTCAGCATTGATTGTCTGTGGTCCCGGCAATAATGGTGGAGATGGGCTAGTGGCTGCTCGCCACATGACATTATTCGGCTACAATGTTGCCATATACTATCCTAAGCGTACCCCAAAACCTTTATATGAAAACTTATTGGAACAATGCATAAGATTTGGAGTAGAGGTAGTCACAAAATTACCACCATCAAAAGATTTGAAGAATAAGTACAAGGTTATGGTGGATGCTCTGTTTGGGTTCAGTTTCAAGCCACCTGTCAGGGATGAGTTAAAACCAGCATTGGATGCTCTGATTGATGGTGGATTGCCAGTCTGCAGGTAATGTTAAGTTGTTGAAGTTGTAAGTTGGGAAATATGTTATTAAAATGCTTGAAAATGTTAAAATGCTGTTAAATTACCAGTAAATTCCTTTGTTCTTGGCATATATTGCCATACTTTATCTCATTATTTTTTATAGCCTCATAATTTTGTATCCCGCTGCTGAGCAAAGTTTTACCTTTCGTATCCATTGTCTCTTATTAGAGCTTTCTGCATCTAATTCAGCTGGAAATTGTCCAAATCATTTTGGTATTTATCTGATTTTAAAAAATTGGCTTTGTTGGTTGTTTTGATTTATTATTGAAGATTTCAAAGAGTCAAGAAATATTGATTTGTTTGATATAGGTCAGCAAAAATATGTATTTTTTTTAAACCCATGTTGTCTTTATTTACCATTGTTAGATTTTAAACTTTCTTTAATTTTTATTTTCCAGTGTGGATATTCCAAGCGGTTGGCATGTAGAAAATGGTCCAGTGTCAGCTCATTCACTGAAACCTACTCTACTCATATCTCTATCGGCCCCAAAACTCTGCGCTAGACCCAACATTCTGAATGACACAAAACACTTCCTGGGAGGAAGATTTCTACCTCCAGAAATAATCAAGAAATATGGCTTGACCTTGCCAAATTATCCTAATCAAGAACAAGTTGTCCAATTATCTTGCTAAATGGTTTGTTGCCATTGACAAAATAAGATTTGTTTTTATGCATAGAAATAATAATCAAGTTTGAGAATGTAGATTTTAGTGATTGGAATTATTATAAATTGTTATATTTTCTAAAGAAAAGTACAAGATTGGTGAAAAAATATTAAATATTTTTATTGTTTCTCAAGTGTTTTATTTTTAAATCTACCTACACTCCTTGATGTTGTAATACCGGGCTCAAAAACTCCTGTCAACTGCAAAAACTACTGTTTTGGAACTACCAAAGAAAATAAAATATACCTATCTATGGGAACTACGGTCTTGTTTGTACTTGTGGTTGGGGAACTAACTATTTTGATAATTACTATAAGCCACTGCTTGCTGCTAGCGATTGGTTAAGCATAAACTACTTTATAATAAGTTTATAAAAGCAGTAATAGTCAATCCTATTTGAAACACACTTTTTAAAAAATTTTTCCTGAATGGAAACAAGGGCCGCGGTTAGCCAGACATGCGTGTGCCGGGAAAGAAAAAAAAAGTTGACGTTTCTTTGTTTTTCGCGCTATTTTTTCCCGCCGGCCGGCAGTAAAACTGTCATTTTTGTCAAAGTGAGTTCGACTCCAGTAACCGCGTCGTTTTTGTGATTTTCTGTTTTTATTGAAATCCTTTGTTCTTTTTTTTGTAATTTCAAGTAAGTAAAATATAAATCTTTTATACCATTCGTCTACAGAATCGCTGTTTCTGGCGAAAAGTACCTTTTCGTAGAATGTGTCGCATGGAATCCTTCATACTTTAGCCGAATCACATTTTAATGAAGTTCTACCTGCTTCCATGGATCCTGATTTCCCACGTGTATTAGACAATTCCTGCCCTTCAAAATACCTACAAATAGACCCAGTTGATTGTTTGTATTGTACTTGCAAAGCTCATTGTCTGTTCAGAGTACCTATCTAGACTAGCTATTTCCACAGAATTTACTATAACAGTGGTTTAATAGCGTATATGGACTAAATACAATCAAGTGTTGAAGGTGTCTAACCGAATTCTTTCGTCAACTTTTTTAGAATGTTTGAGGCCCGCCTGCTCCGATCCTCCATCCTGAGGAAGGTGTTAGAAGCCATTAAGGACTTGCTCACACAAGCTACATTTGACTGTGATGACAATGGCATCCAACTGCAGGTAAGAAAATACTTAACACATTTTTTAACAATGCTGGTGTGTTGTAAACAACGTGTGTCAGCAGTGAATGTGTTAAAAAATTTACATATGGAAACATGTCATCTGCAGTGTAGGGGTAAAAATAGTGTTTATTACTCGTTGTAACATCGGTAACATGCTGATGCATCAAAGATGTGTCATGTTGTTACAGGCATGTTACAAAAACCAATAGCAAAACAAGACATGATTATTATACCTGTAATGTTTTCAATTATTAATAAAAATTAACTATACATAATGATTTAAGACTAAATTTTTATACTCCAACTGAATTATTTTCAAAGAAACTATCAGGAGAGTGCTCATAAATAACTTTTTTCTAGTTTTATTCACAAGTTATAGCCAAAAGTGTAAATCAGATATACTATAAAAATATTATCATTGTAGGCTATGGACAACTCTCATGTCTCCCTGGTGTCCCTCACACTGCGAGCTGATGGTTTTGACAAGTACAGATGTGACCGGAACATTTCAATGGGCATGAATCTCGACAGGTAAGTTGATTTTCATTTAATTTCTTACATGCTCACTCAACATCAACAGTTAAAGCATTGATTTAGTCGGTAACTATTATTCCCCTTGACTAAATACTCTAAAAAGATAGGCATTTTCAAAAGTTAAAAAAAAGTTGTGTTTAAATATTTGAGTCTTTTATGTTTCTTATCAGTGGTCTGTTGCAAGTAATATTAGTTCGTAGCTTAAAGACAATTCTGACAAGAAAACATTATATTTTTAATTATAGACAAGCAGTTGTTACAGTTGATGCTGATCAATCAGTGTATAGTCATTTCACAGATAGTCTTTCATTTGATATGATGGATAGTATTGAGATTTATGCAAATATTTTGAGGTGTGGTTTATTTAAGCCAAAGAAAAGTATTAAGAGTAAAATTTAAAAAAATTACACACTTTTTTTAATGTTTCTAACAAAATTATTATTATTTTTTCTATAATAGTTGTAAGCGCACTAGAAAACTCATTCATAGTAACAATCTATCAATTTCCTGCCCCCAAACTGCTTACAATTGTTTTTTTTTTATTCAAAGAATATTTATTTTTTTATTCACTTTAAATAATTAAATTCCAAAGAAACCAATATTAAAGGGTACAACAAACTTGATTTTTTGCAATTACAGCACAAATATTTATAAATAACGCTTATGTTAACTGAATAAGGTTTCCTGCATTAATTAAAAATATTTTATTTAAAAAACTAATTTTGGAAACTTTTACCAAAGGAAAGAATTGCGTTGCTTTAATTTAAAAATTATCTCGATTCCAATTCAAGAAGTTCTTCGACTTAAGCAATTCAAAATGTGTTAGACTGATTAACACATGCTAATATAAAAAAGAATTAAAAGCCGATTAGTCGGCTCTTTTTGCCAACTAGTCACCGACTACAAAAGTGGCCGGATAGTCGACTTTACCGACTAGTCGGGACATCTCTAATTATTACTATAAAGTTCGATTTTCCCGAAAACTAGCGTGTAGGAAACCATCTTAAATCTATTTAAGATTATTTAGCCTTTAAATTAAATACAAATACTTTACCTTATATAATTTATTTCGGTTTTCAGTATGTCTAAAATCCTGAAGTGTGCTGGCGACAAAGACACAGTGACGATGAAGGCGCAGGACAACGCAGACACCGTCACATTTGTGTTCGAGAGCCCCAACCAGGAGAAGGTCTCAGATTATGAGATGAAACTGATGAATTTGGATCTAGAACATTTGGGTAACTATTTGTTCTAATGTTTATTTACTTCTTTAATAGCCTAACTATTCGATCGGCTTATAACTTACTAGCTGTTTCCCGCAGCTCCGCCTGCATTTAAAAGTAGCCTATGTTTGACCCCGGGTCTTCAGCTACATTCATACCAAATTTCTTCAAAATCAGTTTAGCAGTTTGGCCGTGAAAGCGTAACAGGCAGACAGACTTTCGGATTTATAATATTAGTGTGGAGTATAGATATAAAACAGTAACCCAGGGATGTCTACAAAATTAATAGTGTATGCTGCGCATGTTCTCAACCTAACATTTTATGAGATTTATGACAGAGATTATTAATTGAAAGCTTTTTTTTTTCAATTTACAACATACTATGAGACTTCTCTAAAAGACCCCATCACAACTAGGTTCTCATAAAATTACCTAACACTGGGTAATTTAACTATTTCCCTAAGATTAAGAAATTCATTAAATTCTTACAGGTATCCCTGAGACTGAATACAGCTGCACAATTCGGCTCCCAAGTTCAGAGTTTGCAAGAATCTGCAGAGATCTTTCCCAATTCGGAGAGTCCATGGTCATATCTTGCACCAAAGAAGGTAAATACTTTATGCTCTTTTATCTACATTAGTACTTAAGTCGGGAATTCAATATAAGGCCTGCGTCGTGATATCAACCATTTACTCATAATAATAGAAATTCTTACTATGCTTTTGAATACTTACATGAATTAGATGATTTTCCCACTGAGCCTAGATTTGCAGGGTTTTTTGTATGCAAAGTTATCTCGATTTGTATAGAAAACGCATGGTGGAATCCACTCACAATAACACCAGATGTGACGAGCTTGTGTGTTTTACCTAATAGCAGTGTGGGATTTTAGACCGTACTTTTAACTTTTTCTAGGAGTAAAGTTCTCGGCGACGGGCGACATCGGCTCAGCAAACATCAAGCTCGCGCAGACAGCGTCCGTAGACAAGGAGGAGGAAGCCGTCGTCATAGAGATGGATGAACCCGTCACACTCACGTTCGCCTGCCAGTACCTCAACTACTTTACCAAAGCCACCTCGCTCAGTCCGCAGGTAATTTTAAAGGCAAACTAGTCATTAATTTGAGCAATGTTGCAATCATCAGTAATACTGGTTCAGAATATTAGAGAGGCTGCCTTAAGTATTTTTCTTTACCCCTTTTGTATGGGAAATTCAGATTAAAGTCTTGTGGGCAACAGATTTTTCAGGCATTTCGCATCTAACAAAGCTTGACTACAATCTATTGATATAAATGATATAAGTAAATTGACGTCAATAAGTGATATTAATATCCTATATTGAAAAAAAAACAATTTCATTTCATTTCAACAAACATAATACAAATGTATGAAAACACAAAGACTTATTTATTATTTCTTTTTTTTTTAATGAGGCTTCAGTCACACATCGTGACTATGCCAGCCTCATGGGGAAAGTCAAAGGTGAAGCAAGCTCATCTTTTAGCTATGGCCGAGCGGCCATGAGAGCTCCAGAAAGCGTAAATGGACTTGGCTCCACCCGACAAAGGAGAACTCAATGTAACATTGAGGCCGCCATTGTCAAAAGCAACTCTATCCAGGAATACGACCTCTGAGCTCGGTATACTGACCACATTCCAGCAAAATATGAATTAAATCTTCCGCTCTCTCGCAAAAATTGCAAGCATCTGTGTGTTCTTTTCATTAAAAGATAAAAGAATTATTTCAAAATTAAAATTTTACAATAATTTCCTTCGTTTGCAGGTACAGCTTTCCATGTCTGCAGATGTGCCACTTGTGGTGGAATACCGCATCAAAGACATTGGCCAAATCCGTTACTATTTGGCGCCTAAAATCGAGGAGGATGATAGTTAAATTAGATTCTAAGTACCTATTGTTAAGTCATGTACACACCTTAATTAATGAATACTGTTTTTACATTACCCAACTTCAACAGTGTTTATAGGGTTATGTTTTTGTTGTCTCATTGGCGTCCAAATTAGAAGACAGTTTTTGTTAGTATCTTGTCTTGGATCATGTTCTGAATCTACAGGTACACTGTGTGTATCTCTAATAAGATTGTGATAATTATCAAAAAACGGTGAATAAACGATGTATTTTATTAATATGGTCTCTTTTTTTATCATTCATCAGCCATAAAAATACCCTGAATACCGGCCTGTTTCCTCTGACCTAGACAAATTCAAATCTTATGTTAAATGATCTTATTAAAAAAAATATATATATATTTCTGAAAATGTTTATTTTTTCACTTACTATCATATAAAATAGTAAAAACAAATTGTTCTTGTCCATGTTTCTTTCTTATGAGTATTAAGTCACCAATTTTAAAGACAAGCTTGAATTAATTATAACATTACGGTATGACGAATTTTATCATATAATTTTTTGTACTTAAAATAACTTATACATCCTTAACTAGTATCCTGATAAACAAGTAACACTGCAAAATACACAAAATAAATTACCACAATGGAATGCACAGAACTTACAATTAAACATTAAATTAAGTGGAATGTCTTAGACATATTCGTATTATTTGAATTTATCATTAAAATAATACTTTTCTATTAATTATTAACAAGTAAATACACGTGGACTAGAAAATTTGCTTTTAATCACCAAATTGTACACAAAATCAACCGTCATTACACAGGCGGAATCACTACAATCACTTGTATAGCACATAATGCACAAGTCAGATCAATTTTTAAAACATACAATAACTAAGAGACTAAACTAAAAATAAATACTAAAATAAAGGAGGGTAGGGCAGGAGAAGTGAATGAACCAACGACTTCGCTACGGTTTTTGAGAAACGTAAAATACGAAACTGAATATACAAATATCGTAGCGAGTCGTGTCGATAAACATGAGTCGCCTTTCGTAACATTTATAATTTACCTTCGAAAGTAAGAGTAGTAGAGAAAGTAAAGTTGGTTTTTATCAAATGTTTTAGAATCTTATTTTTATTCGGAATTGCGGCATCTACACTAGTTGCCACTTAATGAATGGTGAATGTTTGCACTTATTAAATTTTTATATAAAAATATTATTTTTGTATTTCGACATTAGTTCACGACGAATTTATCTAAATGCCAGATGCATCTAAAACCAACTTTCGGATTTGTAAACTTCCTGTTAAATGGCACACCAACTGCGCCAAATCGGCCCATATAGAATGTCAGAATTTGTCATTTTTTATGGATAGATGGCAGGTAAGTTCCCTACGGGCAAATTCCGGCGCAGTCGACGCGAGTTTTAGACATCCGCGCCAAATAACTTTGTGTTTCTGAAATTAGCCAACAGCCAGAGTCGCGCAGGTACAGATAAGCGTTGCTAGGCAACGCGGTCTTTTCACCAGCGTTACCTAGCAACTTCCTCCCGCCTCGCTCCCGCAATCTGTTCATTCATTCATTTCGAGTGGGTTACATGGTCAATCGACTTTGTACACTCTGGTGACAGAGTAATTCGGAACCGCCTCTCGCAATCTGTTGATACTTTAAAATATTGACTGCGACGCTACTCGCAGCAAACTTCAGAGATGCAAAGTAACGCGAATTCATTAGACGAACGAAGGAATTATAATGACGAACGGCGAGTCACACAGTGTTCAGGATCACTGTTTCCACTTCTTAGCGGAGAAGAGCACGGCGCGCTGCTTGAGGAAGAGCGAGTAGCTCTGCTTGCGCGGCGCTGCTGCTGCGGCGGTGGTTGCTGCTGCTGCTGCGGTGGTGGCGGTGGTGGTGGTGGTGTTGGTTGCCGCGTCAGGTTGCTGCTTCTTCTGGTTGGCGCGGCGGTTGGCGTCCACCATCGCGCTCATGTACGCTGTGCGACGCCCGCGCCCTCTTCCTGCACGCGTTCAGAAACTCCAATCATTTTTGCTCGTCATAATCGGCGACTCGGAAGGAATTTCATTCACATAAATAAATCATACATATCAAAAATAGTTTTCCAGGACAATCGGTTTGGATTTCAAGTCTTTCCATACAAATTAACATACCTGTATATTTAGTAGCCGGATACGTTATAGCTAGTGACAAATTTTACCAACTATATTTTAATCCTTGATTAATAATTGGTCTCGCGCGCTCGACTAGATACCGTCGGCATACTAGAAAAATTCGCAACTAAAACCATGCCAAATTCGGCATACTTGCGGCATACCCGCGTCAGTCATGCCACGACCGATGAGTGAGTTGGATGTCTAGATAAATATAAAATTTTATGTAAAAGTAGACGCAAAATGTGCAGTTTGCGTAGTCAAACTGTGTAAGAATAATAGTAAAAGAAATAAGAAAGATACTGGTATTGTATAATTTCGAAATATGGACATAAATTACTCACGAAAATAATATAACCCTAAAATATGGCGCGAAGTACCGCTCGGTACTCAATGTTGCCGTGTAATAAAAAAACCCTAATTCCCCGAGGTTTCGATTTTTATTATTTAGATATTTTGTTTTTTAACTCCCGACCCCAAAAGAGGGATGTTGTAATTTTGACTGTTTCTGACAATTTTGTCTGTCTTTAACATCTTATTTCTTTAATGCTGGTCTGGGAGAAAAATAAATACATGGAATGCACTAGCTGCTTCTCTTCCCGTGCAGACCATATCAGCCGGCCGAGGGAGTGGGCGAAAATCGAAGAACCATACCTATCAGTAGGCGATGCGACTAGCAACCTATCACTATTTTGATTCCATTTCCACTTTACGCCCACCAACATTCTAAATATGGCCTTTGAGTAGTTGGTACCCGTAGGGTATTGTTGCCGGATAATCGATTAATCGAATTTGTTTTTTTTTTAATAATCTAGGATATCGAAAGTATTGATATAATAAATTTAATCGATTTAGTTTTGAACTATATCCGTACCAAATTTCATGAAAATCAATTCAGCGGTTTAGTTGTGAAAGAGTAACAAACATCCATCCATACTTACAAACTTTCGCGTTTATAATATTAGTAGGATGTGTATGTCTATTTATTTATCTGTATTTAAACCCGGGTTACAACTAAAAAGAGGTCAGTAATCAATTAGCTCCAAGCTAACTAGAAAATTTAAGTAACCTTTAACATACTGTACTGTGTAATAATAAATCAAATGAAAGTTTTTTGCAATTTTAGGTTTCTATATTAGAATTATAAAATAAAGTAGACAAAAATTAACCATTTCCCCTACCTTATCTCCGAAACTATCGATTCAAGAATTTCGATGCATAAATTATAGGAAAACCTATGAGATAATTTTAAATTTGTTTAGGAGGTCCTAATGAAAATAGAGAAAATTAAAAAATAGTACAGAACCCTCTCCACACGAGCCGACTCACACTTGGTCAGTTTTATTTTAACTTAATTTTAAAGGATTTTCTGAGCTCCTTTTTATAATACGTAACAAGACCACAGCAATTAATAATTTTCCCATTGGTCGGGCACCAGTCAAGTAGCTGGCAACACCATAATCGACGCTAGTGTGCGTGTTTGCATATTGTTTTACACACACTTTCCTATTAAGTGGCCGCATTCTGGAAACTGATTTTTCTTCAAAGCGCGGTATCTAGTCGTAGCGCCGCCGCGGAGACCAATTATTAATCTATGTTTTAATTATTGTAAATATTTGTAAATTTTTTAGTACTCGTAACATTAGTGCAACTGTTAAGAATGTAATTATTATTAATAAATTTAGTATGGAGAATGGAGTGTACTCATGGAATTTTAATCATTGATTTCTAAATCGCTTAGTTAACATTAATCAGCCATTTATTTATTTATTTAAACTTTATTGCACAATACAAAAATTTGTACAAATGTGGACTTAATGCCAAGTGGCATTCTCTACCAGTCAACCATGGGACCAAACAGAGAAAGAAAAGTTGGCGATAAAGACGAAATCACGAACACACAAGAAAGATAAAAAATTATACAAAAGAAAAGTAATAATACATAAGATTACATATTATACATAAATACATAAAATAAGTATATAAAATATATACATACAATACATAGGATATAGATTTACACAATTACCTAACCAAATATAATGAATGGTTCAATTTTAAATGTTATTAAACTGCCGATTTAGATTTAAACAGACCTTTTTCTTAGTCTAACTGCAGGGCAAAGGCCTCCCTTTAACTTTCCACAAATCTCGGCCAAGTGCAGTTGGTCCAGCAAGACGTAAAACAGAATAAAATAGGTTTTAAAATTACATTCAGTATCGTTAATCACCACTTAATACTCAATTAAAAATACTCCGTTAGAGTGAGACATTTTAAAATACTTCTTAGTTTAGATGTAATAACGCTTTATGGAATTAGAAGAATTAGCCTAATTAGTAATGAACGAGTCTGAATGCGCTATCAATGCTATCATCACATACCTGCCCCCCCTCCTCGTCCTCAGGACTCGCGCTTGACATCAGAAGGTCCGGCGGCCTCGTCCTCGTCCTCCACCTGCGCCGGACTGATGATCTGGTCGTGTAGAGTGCGCAAGTGTCGTAGCAAGTTAGACTTCACGTTGAAACCTTTGTTGCATAGCCCGCATATGAACGGACGTTCGCCTAAAATTTCATTTCTATTATAAAGGATGTTGTAAAACAAAGAGATAAGTGCAACACGTCACTAAATAGGTCTAAATAATAGGTAAAGTCACGGTCACGGCTATTGGATGCGCGATTTATTGCACTACTCCCGCTATTTATGACCAATATTATTGCCAGCAAATTTACAGGGTCGGCGACGCGCTCGGGACACTTTTGGCGTTTATAGGCTACGGTAACTAATTACCATCAGGAGGGCCCTATGCTTGTTCGCCTACTTAGGTATATAAAAAAATGAGGCAATGTTATTTTTTTAAGAGAAACATATTATCTTTCCTTATTCCAACTGCATAGTTGCACATATTCCTTACGAACAGACGTTGCCTAAAATTTATTTGTTTTTATGAGAATTGCCATTTATGCATCCAATTTGTTTTGATTTTTTTTTATTGGATTGCCCAGACTAAAAGTAACTGACGAGTGGCAAAAAAGGTAAGTAAGTAATTAGCTATTTGACTTGTAGTCAGACTTATACAATAAGTTCAACACACAACTGACTTGAGCAGTTACAGTTAAGTGAATCTGCCCAATATTTCCATGAGTACAGGCTTGTAAGGCGACTTCGCCTCTGTTTCCTTTCGCCTTTTCAATTTCCTTTTCCTTTGAATTGTAATTTAAAGACCATGGTAACCCACAAAATAATAAATTTACTGATATAACCACTCACCTGTATGTGTACGCATATGTATAAGCATCGAGGCATGGGACGGGAAATTCTTCTTACATTGCGTGCAAGTCTTGTTTTGCGCGCCCTCTGTGAAACGATTGTGACGTTTGGGTGGGGCACTGTTGTTTGATATGGCCAATTCTAGACAATCGACATCGAATCACATTTAGAACAATGATTTAATCACAACAGCTCATAGACAATCAGTGCTGGATTGCTTTGCTTTTCTTTTTTAAATTTAAGAAGCATTTTTTTTTAATAAAGCGACAAGCAAACAAAGCATTCCATATTAAAATTACAACATAACTGAAGTGATTATCATGAGTGTAGCAAAAAGAGTGTAAGGTGAGGCGAAGGAGACAAAATTGGTTGGAAGAAAATATGTATAAAAAAAAACATACGTGTGACTTGATGTTCCGTTTGTCGAGAATTAGCCACATACATAACAATCAGATTTCAGCTATGTTAGTAAAACAATTTATTAGTAACATGCATATTAGTAAATTTTTCAAAGTACGTCTGTTTCTGAAAGGAAGATAAATTAGTTGCATTTCAAAATTAGAATCAAAATAAAATAAAAAAATGTTTTTGTATCTTTGATATTTGACTGGTGGATAATTTAAAGTTTGCTATAAATTATATTCAGTTTATATTCAATAGCGTCGAATGCAACGCTTTTCATCGGTGCTGAACAGTGAAAAGAATCGGACATTTCGCAAATACCTATCGTAATGCAATCGATGACATTTATCCTGGCTAGTAAAATAAATGAATTGAATAATCTTTGAAAGAGTTTAAACCACTTCAGCTAGTATAGATTTCCAAATCTGATAGACGCATCACACTCTTGATGTATAACTTTGAACACTCCACCAAATTAAGAATTATAATAATTAAGAAACAATTATAATTTGTTTGAATTAATTAAAGACGACGAAATGATAACTGGTTAATTCATACATTTAGTTAATAATTATTGTGTTATGTGTAACCATGAAAATATTAGGATTTATTAGAAAAGTTAGTATGACCATATTAACTTTATTAGTAAGCCTGTTAAGATTAGTTTATGTCATTATTTTCATATTAATTAAAGAACACAATGCAACATTTATATATTAGTTTTATCACAATTTCAGAATAAAATATTGACTACATACATAATATCCACAAGTCAGGCTCAATCTGGATATTTTGGCATTCCTGCATTATAAATAATGTTACTGTTTTTATTCTTATCTATACCAATATTATAAAGCTGAAGAGTTTGTTTGTTGGTTTGAACCGCTAATCTCAGGAACTACTGGTCCGATTTGAAAAATTCTTTCAGTGTTGGATAGCTCATTTATCGGGCGAAGTGGGGACGGGCTGTTAGTGTCATTACATACGGTTTTATTCACAAAAGTATCACTTTACACATTACATACTTTATACACAATAATTATCCTCATATATACTAAGTTCATAATTTTATATGAACAAAGGGGGCTGTGATTTTTATTTTAAAGAATTTAACGTGTAAAACGAAAATTAAGAGATATTAAAACCATTTTCTGTCTTAAGATATTTTTTCAATATAATGAAAAAGTTGCATAATTTCATAATTTCAAAATTATTTAATTTTATGGAAAGCCAGGTACAGTCGTAGACAGATAAATCTGGGTCAGCCATTATGGTGGGTATGGTAAAGGGGTCATGTGTAAGTACCTGTCTTTGACTGTACACGATGATAAATAATCCGTTTTATACATCACATTATGTTTACCTAGTCACCTTGTATAGATACACAAAAATTTCTGGAGTACTTATTGCTGGAGTGTGTATTTTGCTTATTTTTTTTACAAATATTTTTAACAATAAGCCAAATATAGCTCGTTCAGGACTCTCATCTTCTCATGGTTTTGTAATAAGATTGATATAGAAAAAGATAATTCTCCTTTTAAGTCAATGTGAAAATATATACTTTTAAAGAACCAGCCAATTTCTACACTATGCAGTCAGTACATTATGATTAGTTTGAAATTTTACCCATACAAACTTCCGTTAGCTTGCACGATTATGAGAGGTCGAAAAAAATATTTTTCGTATCAATCACAGCTCTTTACAAAATGGTTGATATATTGAATAGTCAAATTAGCTGATATTTAAAATCAGCCTGTATATCATCAAATATTGTATGTGTGTGTGTGTGTGTAAATAAAAATATACGTGTGTACAACTGACCTGTCTCTGTGTGCGTGCTCTGTATGTGTCGCACCCACTCGGCCGGGTTGGGGAAGTGTTTCTGACAGAGGTCGCATTTCAGTAGCGCCATTGTTTCTTCTGTGTCGTCACTCTGTGGAAAACGATGTCATGAGTGAAACACTTCACTTTACTATGAATTTAAGACACAAAGAATAACACAAATCCTTTTTTTATCTACAAAATATTATACAAAATATACGTAATAGAATTACCGTCAGTGCGAATTACAGAATACTATACAGATAACTTTTTTGTGTTATAACTCCTCTTTAGATTATTTGTTTAATTTACATGGCATTTTATTTTAATTTCATTTCAAATACTGTTTCCGTAATGTTCGGTTCTTGTAGCGCCATCTATATTAAATAGGATAGCAATCATTTATTTTTAGAGCCTATGTAATTATTGTTGGAATTACTTATGTCTTTACTAGCTGTTTTCCGCAGTTCCGCCTGCGTCATAAAGTAGCCTATCTTTGACCCCGGATCTTCAATTAAATATGAATATTGGTATGAACCAAATTTCATCAAAATCCGTTCAGTGGTTTGGCCGTGAAAGCGTAACAGACAGACTGTCGCACTTATAATATAATCATTTCGTGAAATCCATGAGAGATTATGTCCAGCAGTGGACGTGTTGTGGCTGAGATGATGATGATCATTTCGTGTAGGTTACATTGTCAATCGACCATGTACACCCTTGTGTCAAAGTGGTGCGGAACCGCGTCTCGGCCTCTGACGTGGTTCCTTTTGATGTGGTTTTTTTACAATATAATATTGAATATTAAGTATGGACTTATAATATCTTGTATATATACTCGTATTATCACAGGCCAAGACTCACTTTGGTCGCTCCGCCATCATAGTAAGTATGTATGGACTTACAGCTGAGCGGTGTTTCCTCTTCCGAGCGTGCTGCGTGTCGGATCGAGCGTGGTTCTGCACGTGTCGCACCCACGCCG
The DNA here is from genome assembly GCA_947363495.1 of Euzophera pinguis. Lineage (NCBI taxonomy): Eukaryota > Metazoa > Arthropoda > Insecta > Lepidoptera > Pyralidae > Euzophera > Euzophera pinguis. Next base: position 3,569,270 of record OX376158.1, read on the forward strand.
CCGGGACTGTGAACACTTCCGCACACAACTCGCATGCTAAAGGACTGTATATCTGAAAAAAAAAACAATAATAATAAAACAAGTCCTTTGAATGAATCGGTTGACTGGAAGAAATCCCATTCTGGGATAAGTCCGCCTTTATGCACACTTTCTTTTCCTTTTTTGTACAATATAGAGTTTCTAACTTTAAAAATTGAATGTTTTGATGCATACTCATTTTATGTTATGTACCTTTAAATCACTCATATTGCTCAGTAGTCTATGTTGGAATCACTCACCACGCTTGTGATTAAATTCTGGTCCCCTATTTTTGAAATACTGATCTTACTTGAGACATACTCAAGTAAAATCGGTGAATCAAATTATTTTCTTTTGATGTCAAATGGTTTTCATTCTAGTTTTCAATCGGGATATAGGTCATACATTTAAATAATAACAGTCCTGGACTAATTGTATGTATATAAGTCTACCATTTACAAGCTTTGTAATGTAAATAAAAATCCGTCCCGGACTCTTTCTTAAAGCCTAAGCAAAAATAGATGCCAAAATCAATGATTAAATTTTTAAATAAAGTAAAACCATCTTACCAGACTCTCTTCCTCAATATCCATATCGTCAACGGGCTCAGATTTCACACTCATCTCAGCCTGAAACATCTCTGCGATAGACCGCTCCTCTTCTTCTATACTACTTGCGTCCCAGTCTGGCTCGTCTTTGATTTGGACCTCTGTTGTTGTACTGTGATTTGACTTTTCTGTTCAGGAAGAGATTGAAATTGCATTGATAATTATGTTATTTTTACTCTTTATTATTACTGAGGGACCAGGAGGCAGGTTTTACCTATTACAGGCTCCATTATTACAGTACAGCTATCTGTACCTACCTGGAGACAGCTATTACAAATGGCATCCCTAATTATCTTTTTAAGTTAATCATTTGTAGTATTTTGTTAAAAATTACTTACTTACTTTTTAGGAAACAAGTGTCAGTGCAAATAAACATTTTTTTTAATTTTTATTATTACTTACACAATAAAAGGATTCAGGGCAGACCTCTAAAGAGCCAACTGTCTAGAAGTTGTTTTGAGCATGGGAAAGTATGACTCTGGTTTTGGAAAACGAGTTCCTCTTATAGGTTTTGAGCTATCACACTAAGTAAATTAGACCTTTCTATCTAACTTGACAGGTTCCCTAAACCTTGACTGACAGAGGTATTAAAGCATACTGGGCTGGGAAACAAGCTGAGGATGTTACTGGGAAACTCTTGAAGAAATTCATCCATTAGAATATTTATTTTTTCTTGTTCCATAGCATTATGTTTAGTTAAGAGATGGTTAGTCCTGAGAGGTAACTTTAATAAAAATATAACTTTATTAGAAAAGTAGACTCACTTGATGTTTCTGAAACATTGTCTTGATCTTCATCCTTAGATTCTTCTACTTCAATACTGACATCAGCCTTTTGTCGTTTACCATATTTCCTTTCAGTCTGCCGCCTCAATATCCTTGGAGGAGGGGCTTCGTCTGGTGAATCATCGGCTATAGTTGTCGTTGCTACCACATTTGTTGGGGCTGGGGCTATGTTAGCAAATGAAGGGGTGCCATCGGCACTTGGTGCGGGAGCTACAAGGATTGTCTGGCCTTTAGGGGCTCCAGGTCTGAGGGCTGCTTGGGTCCCGCCTTCGGTTGTTTTGATGAACACAAGTTTAGGAGGTCCGATGAACATTGGCCTGTGAAAATTGGTTTTAAGGTTCAAGAAAATAATATTTCTTTAATAAGCCAGAAAGGGAAGCAAATTGAAATTAAAATAAGTTTAAAACTTTTGTACAGCTATGTTTTATACAGAATTTCTTAACAGTATAATACAAACCTTGTGACCTGTCCAGAATTTTGAATTTGTGCTGGATTGAAAGTCTTAAGTAGCTTATCATCTTTCTTAACGGCAATCTTTGCCTGCACCTGATCGTCTGGTTTTTTAGCGGCCACAATCTGTTTATTTAAATTCGTTGTAGTTTTCTCTGCCGGTGTAGAGTCCCCTCCAGCTTCATCTGTTTGCCGCCATAAACCACGGATTTTTAAAACTTCACCGGCTTTTAATACTGTGTCTAGAATATCATTGGACACTGTTGTTTCCCCTGAAACAATTATTTGATGGTTGACTTTAAAAATATTATTTTAAGATGACTTCCGATCTTTAAACCCAAAAGTGAGCTTCAATACTACAATTCTATTTGGTCAAATTGCTGGGGCCAGGTAGTAAACAAGTTACATAAAATGAAACTTACCTTTATACATATATTCTACAAGAATCTTCAAAGCTTTCGTTGATATCTCCGAAGGGAGGACCACATACAACATGCCTCCCATTCGCGTCACCGTTCGCTGGCCCTCGAACAGTCCACATAAATACACGCTGCATGAACTCAGGATAAACTTGTGAGCTGGAATCTGGGACCCATCCATTGTGCAGAGCACCACATCCGTGAATCGCTCGGACCGCAGCAAAGATGCCACGGAACTGTTCAAATGTGAACTGTGCGAGTGCCATTTTAATTGATATGTATCCGTTGAAGTCATTCTGAAGCATTGCTATGTTTTTAAGTAATCTGCAACGCAAAACATATTGTTACTACACAACAGAAAAAAATACGAAGTGCCGCCGGTTGTAAACAAACAAATTGATTGTTTATGTGTGTGTGAGTGTATAACCAATGTAACCAGTCTCACTATTAACTCGATTTGAACCGCTTCGTTCGATTTCGACTTTCGATCATGGACTCGAACATACTCGCATTACTTACTCAATGTAGGAAAGTTCATTTTAATTCATCCTTTTTTAGTAGTTTCGTTTTTTAAGGTTTAATTATAGGTATTTCTTAATTATTGTTTATTAATAAATACTTTAGTTTATTTGGAAAGTAGGTGAGTATTTTAATCTTCATAAATCTTCTTCTTCACAAAATATTACTTCTCGTGGTTTGATATTGAACAACCGCAGCAACCGGAATATATTTTTGTATTGTATACCAGTGAAGAAAAGTGAGTATCAAACGAGTTACCATAGTACGAAATTGTGCCAACTCTACTCTAGTACGTACGGAAACAACCGAACGGACAACACCAACGATCGCTTCGCTCCCATTTTGAATTTAAGCGTCATGCATGTTACGAGATTTTCTAATGATTTTCCGGAAGATCCAGGAAAATTTATAATAATTTATTTAATTAAATTTAATGTATATTTAAATTTATATGGATCTAAAATAAACTTTTTTTTATATACCTAGTCACTAAGTAGTCACCCAATAATTTCATAAAATAAAATAATAATTTCAAAAATACTTAATAAAACCGGAAGTGAACTAATCAAAGTAGTATCGATCTTCTCCTCTTTGTGTGCAATTATTACAGTTTTGCATAAGTTTCTAAAACAAACGAACTAAAAAATAATTTTACCTGAAATGAATTCCAACAGAATATTGATAAGAAACTACAAATAATTCGAATACATCACGATAAAAAACACTTAATTGAAAATATTTCAAATTTCACACAAAAGAACTGTGTATGCGCGCCACCACCGCGTGCGACCCTCGAATTTGGTGTGCGGCGGCTGCGGCTGCAAAAATCGATAGAATTCGTATTGATTTAACTCGAAAAGCGGGGTTGCGCGTTTATCTCATCGATCCACGCGGGAAAGCGTCGGTGGTACGGTGCGCGCCTGCGTCGTGTGGCGAGGGGTGCCGCGGCGCCGCAGCGCTGCCCTCTGCTGACTGCTGCCTGAGCGACTCCCCGCGCCGGTACCGCAGCCACGCAGCGGCATGCGCCACCCTGTTCATGCGCAAACCTTCGAAAATATCCGCTGGCCGCTGGGCATAACTAGTATAGATTTGTTTCGGGCAATGATAAAGACTTTCATTTTTGAAGGTTATGGTGGAAGGCTCATCTCAGCGTTTTCCCGAATTCATCTAAACCGCACTAAAATTCATCATTGTTCGATATCGAATGATTTTCGTTCGATATTGAAGAATTTTTGTTCGACGTCGAACAATTTTATATTCGACATATATGTCATACATTTCAAATATAGGGTTCCTGCAACTAAGGTCTAAAATATAGAATTACGAGCCAAGCCAAGAGTCATTATGTTTGAAATGTATTCGACTCACCGATTATGACGAGTGAAAATAAGTGACCTATATATCAACACACAGCCCAAACAGCTGGGTCGTTTGGTTCCAAACCTGGCACGTGGCTTCCCATTGTGATCAAGCGGTGCACTAAGAAAGGGTTTTTCATAATTCATCCCCTAAGGGGGTTAAACGGGGGCTAATAAGACCAATTTTGTTGAAACTTCTCAAGATCATTGCTCATGATAAATGAGTAAATACCTGTTTTAGGAGTTTCCAAAAATCAACCCCTAAAAGGTGAGGTAAGGTAAAGATGACTATGTGTTAAATAAATAATTAAATAAAATCGACACGGATATCGTTTTCATGGTTATTCAAAAACAACTCTTACTAAGCTGCACAAATTTGAATTTTTGTTTATGAAAAAAATATGTTATAGTAATAGGCAGAAGCTAGTTTGATATACACAGTCATAATATTCAAAATATGTTCATGAAAAATCGATGTTCTAAAAAAATATACTTGTTGTATTTAATTGATAGCTACACTACACGCATGCACCATGTTCGTGATGCTATAGAAGTACCTATAGATGGTTTTGCTATCTATGACCCTATGCTCTGCGTAAATCGATTTTCCCTCTACGGGGTAAAGGGGGCAATAATTAAGAAAATAGCATTTGTTCCTGACTTTGAAAGCGAATGAAGTAACTTTATATACTCGTACATGCAGGCTATAATGTAGGCATGAGTTGTTTTGCATAAAACTTTATTTCTGACAAGAATATCTACTTACATTTGAGCTAGAACATAATTTATTAGTACATCAAAACTGCACCCACCTTTTAAAGGCTTACTTACGTTAGTTTAGTGTATATAGTGTAATAAATAATATATATGTATTTTTTTTTACTATCCTAGTTATTTCTGTGCTATGGCTTCAAATCCGCCCGTAGGCGTATATTCCTATACTAGCTGTGCCCGCGATTTCGTCCGCTAGTTTCCTTACATAATATCAGTAATTGCAGATTTTGACACACAACACAATCATCAAATATTATATCGATTAATAGTTTGTAGGCATAGGTAGGGTATGGTATGTGTATGATGTAGCGTTGGACGCGTGGGGGTTGTAGAAAATCAATAGAACTGCGCACGCGATGCGCAAGCTTCGAATGGAGAGTTTAAAAATCACGCCTGTTTTATACAGACCTAGGTATAGTATACCCGGCAGCATACTTATAACTTGGGAAAGCGAGACGAACCCATATCAATAATTAATAGATTTGTAACTTACACTAAAGTTTGTTACGCTCTGATCCTTGCCAACTTACATGCCGGTTACTATAACATTCCTTTTTTATGGCAGTTCCGCGCATACGGCCCTTATGTAGCCCATATTTTTAGCCTTAAGTACGTGTGCTGCAGCTGGGCGGATTTACGTCCTTGGATATCTTCAGGGTGTCACTAGCTCGCTGTCTATACTACATTTTGCACAGTATTCAACTGGAACACAACAATGCGTGAGGTATCCAAGCAGAAAGCTTTACAAAGGTCTATCTCCTGAGATAGATCCATGGAGCAATTACAAAGAGGAGATGCCCTTTGAAATGGCGCAGTGATAATATGTGATCATTGGCGCCTCGCCGACACAAAAGTGGGTGGAGCTTGTCATTGCTCGTGCTCTATGATTGGAGCCACGGCCGAAACCAAGCATCCCGCACGTCTGCCTTCCGCCCCGTGTAGCCTCACAAATACTTTCTTACAAAACGCTTATTACGTCTCCTCTTTGTAATTACTCCATGGATAGATCTTTGTCATATTTATCATCTCAGCGATTTAATCACAGTTCAATCTAAGCTGTACAAACAGTGCTATTTCTCGATATATTTTTGATCGAATGATTTCCATTCGTCATATTCGGTGCCTCGAGCGTCTTTCATTCGACACAATGAGTTTCACTATGTTTCTATTAATAATATGTTAATAATTCACAATTTAAATAATACTTAGTACAGGATGACTTTTTATTTTAAACACCATACAAAGTTTTACAGTCTGATGAGTAGTAAGTGAAACTAATTCAATTTCAATAAAAAACCACAGACATATAAGACGTAAACAGACGGAAGGTATGCTATTACTTAGCGTAGCACAAACACACACATGCAAAACTATGCAGCCTGGGCTGTATCTAGTCTAGGGTAAGTTGTTTACGATAATGCTTCCCATGATTTCAAAGAATGTATGAATGTTGTGTGGAGTGCATGATCTGAGATCATTTATACGGTATTCTACTCTATTATTTTTAGTGTTCACCGATCCAACAACGCAGATTACAAAATGGCGTCACGGCCAAAAATTGCCACGCGTAGCTTAATATCTATGTGTGAGTGAATGTTGCTACAGGTGTAAAAAAGAGATATCGCCATATAGATCCAAATACGTGAGAAAAGGATAACAACAATTACTTGCTACATAAGTATAACTATTAACTTATGTTCCGTCTGTGTACGTCTTATATGTCTGTGTAAAAAACTCAATTTTCGATCCCCATACAAATCTTACCACTGATTTGTGTATGCGAAAGCCATAATAAGTATCGAGCTTCCTTACTTCAAACACCTTACTACTAACGATTTTAGAGAAACTTACTTCGAACAATTTTTGATTTACTATTTTAAAAATAATATTTTTTTTAGAATGTTAGAGGCGGCATGTTTCCACATTATGTAAGTAAGTATATTGCTTATTGAAAGTGGTCAAGTTTCATGCACGTTTGTTTACTAAACACACACATACCTAATAAGTATTATAAAATAAAACCTGTCAAGTGCGAGTCGAACTCGCGTATTAAGGGTTCCGTACCACAACACGTATGAAAGTAAAAAAATATCACGTCTATTTTATCCCTTAAATATTTATTTAGTAAATATCTAATAATTGTTAAAACGGCAACAGAAATACATAATCTGTGAAACGGTTGAACTCATGAGACGAATGGACAGCGGCGGTCTTAATAACATAACATGTATTTTTCAAAGCAGCGTTTTGCAACGTTTTTTAATAAACTCAATTTAAAAGTTAAAAATGAGGCATAAAAAACGTAATTCATAAGCAAAATGTTTTTTTCATACTTCAATTCTAGAAAACAACAAAATTTTGCTACAAATATATTCTACTAATTTTCATTATTTAAGTAGTAAAATAATTATACTTGAGAAAATATAGCTTGATTCATGTAACAGTAGGACAGAAATATGGTTAATAAATGAAGTGGGACAAGGACTAACAAGAAAACATATATCACTTATGATTAAGCTGTCCTATGAATTACCCCCGTATTCATAAACATAACCATAAGGACGTCCTTCACTCAAACTCATTCGAGGTCGCCTTAAGAATGTCCTCGAACTTTCCCTGAAAACGACATTCTTGGTTGGTTGCTTGAGCAAACTCCAATGAGGTTATAATAACAATTTTAAACACAAAAATTGAAAATTACCAAAGAATAGAGTAAAAAATAAAATAAAGTAAGTAATTACCTACCTAGGTCAAAAGTGACAAAAACCCGTTTCTTTCCACTTTATTTCATTTCAAGGACGCCTCAAGGTACTTCTCGACCAACCTTACATTTGACAGTTCGATATCTCTCTCCAATGAGAAATCATTTCAAGCCTAGAAGCCTAGCATTAGAAGCTTGTACCTAACGACTAATCATACTAATGAGGTGGAGTCACAGACATATAAGACGTACACAGACGGAACATAAGTTAATAGTTATACTTATGTAGCAAGTAATTGTTGTTATCCTTTTCTCACGTATTTGGATCTATATGGCGATATCTCTTTTTTACACCTGTAGCAACATTCACTCACACATAGATATTAAGCTACGCGTGGCAATTTTTGGCCGTGACGCCATTTTGTAATCTGCGTTGTTGGATCGGTGAACACTAAAAATAATAGAGTAGAATACCGTATAAATGATCTCAGATCATGCACTCCACACAACATTCATACATTCTTTGAAATCATGGGAAGCATTATCGTAAACAACTTACCCTAGACTAGATACAGCCCAGGCTGCATAGTTTTGCATGTGTGTGTTTGTGCTACGCTAAGTAATAGCATACCTTCCGTCTGTTTACGTCTTATATGTCTGTGGGTGGAGTAAGGTTGAGTCGAGTTTGAGTGAAGGTTTAAGAATAGGGTGTCAAGCGTTTACGTTTCTCAAGTATATATTTTTTTTAATAATGGGGTTTACGACCATGGATACAAGTCCTTTATAGCCCTTCTTAATTTTTCAAAGTCAAGTCAATTCAAAATCAAGTCTCAAAGTCTAGTCATGCCAGTGATCTGTCAATGTCACCGGCCGTCATTGTCACAACGGTCGGCGTTTGTTTAGGTTGCTTTTTGCCAGCGTTTTGCGTTGCTTTCATAAAAATATAGGTACTACCCAATACTCATTTGTTTGGGCATTAGTGGGCAATACCGGAATACAATGCCACATTTTGACATGATTTTTTTAAAAAGCGTTTAGGCAAAGGAAAGAAAATTTAAGGTTTATTTATTTTTCGTTTTAGATTAGTAGATCCAAGAAAGAGATGATATTCCATGTTATCCCTCACGATGACCTGAAGGATAATATGAAATAGATGATATTTCATATTATCCTAATAAGGTCAAAATACAATAAAACATTTTTTTTAAACTATTTTTTTTATTAACCTACTTAATCGTTTAAAAACAATTAATACAACATTAGAAAAAAATATATGAAAACTACAACTAACTATGAAATAAGTTTTACAAATCGTTATTTTAAATAACTGCCTCCGCGTCAGAAGCCTAGTGGCGATTCCGAACTACTGTGATACTAGGGCTTACATGGTTGATTGATAACATTACCCGCACTATGTGAATGAATGATTATTTTAAAATTACCTATGTCTATGTACTCGTTTGACAACATGTATTAAAATCCTATTATAGTAAAAATAATTATGTAGATATCCAAATCTAAAACATTCAACTTTTTATAATAATACCCTTATGATCTCTCAAATATTAAGTAAATTAATAAAAAGAAACTAAAATTACCTAAAATTAAAAATTTAAGAAATAAAGTAAAACCATCGAGATGAATAAAACTATATCAGTAAAAATATAAAAGCGAAAGTTCACTTCATAGATTAATAATTGGTCTCGCGCGCTCGACTAGATACCGCGCTGTGAAGAAAAATCAGTTTCCAGAATGCGGCCACATAATAGGAAAGTGTGTGTAAAACAATGTGCAAAGACGCACACTAGCGTCGATTATGGTGTTGCCAGCTACTTGACTGATGCCCGACCAATGGGAAAATTATTAATTGTTGCGGTCTTGTTACGTAAAAGTAGCTCAGAAAAACCTTTAAAATGAAATTAAAATAAAACTGGCCAAGTGTGAGTCGGCTCGCGTGTAGAGGGTTCTGTACTATTTTTTATTTTTTTCTATTTGGACCTCCTAAACAAATTTAAAATTATCTCATATGTTTTCCTGTCATTTATGAATCGAAATTCTGGAATCGATAGTTTCGGAGATAAGGTAGGGGCAATGGTTAGTTTTTGTCTACTTTATTTTATAATTCTAATATTGAATCCTAAAATTGCAGAAAAACTTTCTTTTGATTTATTATTACACAGTTCAGTATGTTAAACGTTACTTTAATTTTCTATTTAGCTTGGAGCTAATTGATTACTGACCTCTTTTTAGTTGTAACCCGGGTTTAAATACAGATAAATAAATAGACATACACATCCTATTAATATTATAAACGCGAAAGTTTGTAAGTATTAATGGATGTTTGTTACTCTTTCACAACTAAACCGCTGAATTGATTTTCATTAAATTTGGTACGGATATAGTTCAAGACCCGGAGTCAAACATAGGCTACCTTTTGACGCAGGCGGAGCTGCGGTAAACATCTCGTACATACGAGTAAATATTATCATGGCCTTTTTCCATACAGTAGTGTTGCCGGAAAATACATTACACATCGAATAATAATCGATTCTTTGATAGTTGAAAATATAATCTAAGGTATCGATATTGATCATAGTTATATCGATAGTATCGATATTGATACTATTGATAATATATTTCTGTAATTTTTTTCTGTATGAGTTGAATGACGATGATTTGTGTTATGCCCGCTGTACATCCCGCCGCCGAGTTCCGGTATATCTGTATAGTATCGGTGCCTGAAATGCTTGGTATTGTTGTTAATCCATTAATCGATTATTTTTCATAAATTCTCAAAAATCAATACTACAGATTAGATTATATCGATACTACAGATACATAATCGATTAATAACCATTGATATGAACGATTACCTTTGTTGATTAAATCGATATAATTTATATCAAACCATTTCAATAATCGACTAATTGTTTGATATTGCAGTTAATAATCGATTAATTGTCAAAATTCGATTAAATTAATTATATCAATACTTTCGTTAACATAGATTATTTAAAAAAAAAAACAAATTCGATTAATCAATTATCCGACAACAATACCCTACGGGGTACCAACTACCTAAAGGCCATATTTAGAATGTTGGTCGGCGTAAAGTGGAAATGGAATCAAAATAGTGATAGGTTGCTAGTCGCATCGCCTACTCATAGGTATGGTTCTTCGATTTTCGCCCACTTCCTCGGCCGGCTTATATGGTCTGCGCGGGAAGAGAAGCAGTAGTACATTCCACGTATTTACTTTTCTCCCAGATCAGCATTAAAGAAATAAGATGTTTGTGGCGTGCGTCCACGTCTTTTAATTAAAAAGGAAGCTATAGTTTTATTAAGTTGTATAGTATTAGTATTATAAGTTTTTTATTTTGATAATTACTTGTAAATATTTTAAATAAACTGCAATACTAAAACTTGTTAATTTTAGATAATTTAACTTAAAAATTTGTATTATTTTAATGTCAACGAACAAGCAGACAAGTGTTGTTGTTTTATATAGATAGCGAATGCGATGCGCGCGCATGCATGCCAGCCGCTGCGATCGGCTCGGACGATGCGCGCGCAGCCCACGCCACGGCGATCCGTGCGTCTCGCTCGCCGGCTCGCCAGTCCGAATACCATCTTGAGACTGAACGCACGTTGCTTGCGCTCGCATTCGCGCGCTTACGTAAACTCATTTCCCGCTTGATCCGTTTTTGTGCTTATCATAACCTTCTGTTAATCTTTAAGTTGTCGGTGTGCTTGTATTGTATTTGTTCTATTTAATTGTGCTGAACTTTTAATTATAGTGTTAAATTACATATTGACTTTATTTAATTATCCCGCCTCATAGCACAATAGCCTAACACTTATCATACACATTACGCACGCACCCCGCTTAATGTTAAAAACAGACAAAATTGTCAGAAAAAGTCAAAATTACAAAATCTCTCTTTTGGAGTCGGGAGTTAAAAAACAAAATATCTAAATAATAAAAATCGAAACCTCGGGGAATTTGGGATTATTTAATACACGGCAACATTGAGCACCGAGCGGTACTTCGCGCCATATTTTAGGGTTATATTATTTTCGTGAGTAATTTATGTCCATATTTCGAAATAATACAATACTTATTGATGGTATGTAATACCAGTATCTTCCTTATTTCTTTTAGTATTATTCTTACACAATTTGACTACGCAAACTGCACATTTTGCGTCTACTTTTACATTAAATTTTATATTTATCTAGACATCCAACTCACTCATCGGTCGTGGCATGACTGACGCGGGTATGCCGCAACCATGCCGGTTTCGGCATGGTTTTAGTTGCGAATTTATGTAGTATGCCGACGGTATCTAGTCGTAGCGCAGCGGAGACCAATTATTAATCTATGGTTCACTTATTTATTTTGTATTAAATAACGATATACTAAAAAACTACTGGGGTGCTGTTATCAAATGATTTTCATTAGAGTTACCGGTATTCAGTGAGTCACATAACACTCCACCTATGAAGCTGAAATTTGGCAGTTAGATCTTGTACTACCGCATCAGTTTCTGAAAACAAAGATAAATGAAAATACATAAAAGAAAAGTAGTTTAGTAACACAATTTATAACTTAAAAATAGCTGGAGCCCTTTAAAGCCCTATTATTGTATTAGATGGTGCCACCACACATGGCCTTTAGAGTTATTTGGGAAAAACATGCCATTGCATGTTTTACAAATAGTTATAGTTTTAGTATTTGCAAATAGGCCATGTTGTGGTTGCACCATGACGTTTGTGGATTGAATAACCGGGGTCGAAGGGATGAAGTACGGGAAGCAGGGTAGTTGTCAAAAAGTGCGTTTGTAATTTCCTAGGCTGTGATTGGACATTCGCTATAGGTGACATTTCTTCTTTGAGCTTTAATTGCCGTGGTGGTGTGTTGTTTGCATTGTGATGTGTTAAGTGTGTGTATTGTGATGAGCAAATAAAATTAACTTTAAATATTGTGTATAATATATAAGAAGTAGCCACATAATGGCTTTGCAGGCAAAGTCTACGCCCTTATCTGCGGATCTTAATAGTTTCATATACGGTATTTCCAAGAGAAACTTACAAAATGCATTGGAACTTACCAAGATTGGAATATCTTTGCTTAAAACATTTCCTGCAGCTCGAGACGCCGTTTTAGAGTACTTTGCTATGGTTTTTCATGATGCAGTTAATGCGGCAGTCAACCAGAGTGATTATGGAGTGAGTAGTGATAAATCAAACTAACAAAACAATATAACCTTCTTTGCACATTAATGTAGATTTCAATATATATTTCATGCCTATTTTATTATTATGATCATTATTTATTTATTTATTTATTAAAACTTTATTGTTCCACAAAGTACACATATACTTATAACAATTGGCGGACTTAATGCTAAGAGCATTCTCTACCAGTCAACCATTGGGAGAAACGAAAAGGTAGTTTGGCGCAAAAAAGTTAAGGGGGAAAAATTTATTACTTATAGAGCAAATTTTATTAAAAGCTTAAGTTCATAGACTACGTAAACATACATAAAACATACACAAATACTGTTTCATTTTAAATATATACCTATATATATATATATATATATATATATATATATATATATAGGTATATATTATTGTGTAGGTATATGTATATATATATATACATATACCTACACAAATACCAATGATGAAGTCAAGTCACATTGAGGAGTTTTCATTAACTGAGCGAGTCCAAAATGTGCACACGTGCCCGCTTTTTAAATAAAAATTTGTTAGGACTTTCCTTAATATCAGCAGGCAAAGCATTCCAAAGTCGAGTAGATTGTAAAGTGAAGGAATTAGCCATAAAACTGGTGCGAAAAAGAGGAGTACTTAGTGAAAGAGAATTAGAAGAGCGAAGTTGACGGTCATGAGAGTCGGATAAATATTTGAAATTACATTTTAAATAATCAGGAGATTGAGGATTCATTAGGATCGAAAAGAGTGTACAGAGAAGCCTAAGCTCTCTGCGTTGACGAATTTGTAGCCATCTAAGCTCGGAGCGGTAAGGCGATATGTGATCATACTTACGGAGGCAAAATATGAAGCGGATACAGTTATTTACTAGACGATCTAGCTTATTTAGAAGATCTTGATTAAGGTCCGGATAGCATACATCTGCATAGTCCAAAATTGGAAAAACTAAGGTTTGAACCAAAAGAATCTTCGTTTTAATAGGTAGAAAATTTCTGAGACGATTTAGCTGTTGAAGAACAATATTAATAGAGCGGCTGATTTCAGCCACATGAGTAGTCCAACTGAGTGTGATATCAATATGGAGACCTAAGTTTTTTACAGAATTACGAAAAGGAATAACATTATTATTGTAGGTTATAGGTGAAACAGAGCTAAGTTCGAGCTGGTTAATTTGTCTACTGCTGCCAATAACGATTGCCTGACATTTATCTGGGTTGACACTGATTCCAAAGCCAGCAGACCACGAAGAGATAGCCGACAGAGCTGAGTTTACCTCGGTGATTGCTGAGTCAATGTTATCTACTGTAGACTGTGCGTATATTTGTAGATCGTCAGCATAGAAATGGTAAGAGCAGTCAATGGAAGAAGAAAGAAGATTTATGAAGATAGAAAAAAGTAAAGGAGAAAGAATGCCATTATGGTCAAAACTAACTCTATAGATACCTATTTATTTGTTGACTCACTAAAAAGACTTTTTTTTTATACAAATAAGTAGGCAAAAAGGCATACGGCCCACCTGATGGTAAGTGGTCACCGTAGCCCAAAACTTAATTTAAACGTAAATTAAACTTGTTAATTTATTTCAGACGGAAGGAACAACAAACGCGTCACTTGAGAGTGTAAGCATGATCGGGCCAGAGCTGTGTAGTCTGGGGGAATCCTGGGCTCCGTTCATATCCCCTTGGTGTATCAATCTCATTATGGATATTGCCAAAAAGATGTCCAATGTTCCCAGTAAGTACTACAATGCAATACTTATTACTATATACTTTATTGCCCATATTTCAAAACAAATTAACAACATAGCCAGCTTTTACTTTAGTCCCGTAGCCCTTATTTTGTAACGTGTGACTCACTATGAAAATTATTTGACACACTTGTTTTGATTGAGCCATATTTTTTAAAACACGGCTTTTAAGTTGTTAAAAAATACTACATTTTCTTTTTAATTTAGCCATATTGTCCCACGGCTGGTCAAATATCTCCCACCTTTTTTTTTTACTTCTCTCTTACCTCCTGCCTTCCTTCTCTGCCATCGTAATAAAAAAGGACACATCTACCATTAAAAAATATATATAAATTTTGCCCTTTTTTGTTATGACGGCAATACTATGTACATAAGCAATATAAATTATTTATGGAATTTCAATTCAATTCAATTTTTATTTTATGGCTCCATCGTTTAATCAAACGATGATTTTGCCAATGTCTGGGTTGGGAAAAGCAACGTGTTTCACTTTGATAAAATGTCCGAATGGAGCGGGCAGTGTGTAACCTAAAACAACACAACAAACAGGGTTAGTAAGTTTCTAGCCAATATTAGTATTTAGACATTTTATAAACAATGGATGAGTCAAAAGCAAATCCAAGGGAAGGGAAAAGAAATAGAAAATACATTTAACAATTCGAGGAATTCAAATGTAAATGTTGTTATTCTTAATATATTTAGCCAAAATAGAGACAAACGGGGAAAACACTAGGGTTAGTAAAAATGAAAAATTGACAGGACGAGGGATGTTGCGGGGAAGTAGATCATATAGAGATACAGACCGCAGAGGACAATTGAAAAAGATATGATCTAAAGTTCCTTCATCTAAGCCACATTCACACAAAGAGCTATCTTTAATTCTAATCTTAGTCAGGAAAACCGGAGAGCACACGTGACCTAAACGTAGTCTGATTATAACAGAGGTGGGATGTTTGTCAAATTTACGGTATTTAGAGAACCAAGGACGAGGAGGGATATCAGGTTGAATTTTAGAATAATATTTAGCCCGTGACTGACCTACATTACACCACAACTTGTTCCAGTTTCTATAAAGATCAGATCTAGCAGACAGTCTGAGATCGCGGGGGTGACAGTAGAAATGTTTGTCAGTACCTGATTGAATAGCGCTTTTAGCAAACATATCCACCGTTTCATTTCCAGTTATACCGGAATGACCTGGGATCCAAGCTAGGACCACCTCCAGACCAGCTTGGTGACATTGGAACAAAATTTGACGGGTCTTAAGTGTGATCGAAAAATTATCCCTAGAATGGAATGGAATTTTTATGATATCCTGGAGACAGCTTCTAGAGTCTGACAGAACTAGGGCTTTTTTAATTTGGTGGGACTCTATGTAAGAGACAAGCTTCCAAAATGGCGATAGCTTCACCAGTAAAAACAGATGATTGTGGAGGACATTTAAAACTCAAAAGAATACCATATTTAGGGATCCATACTGCTATACCAACATTGCCCTCAACAGACATCTTGGAGGCATCAGTAAATATGAGAATCCAATCAAGCCAATGATTGTCTATCAACATATTAAAAAGCTGGTTTGCATATTGAGAATGTTTGGCTATACCAAAATCCAGAAGAATATGAGGTTGAAAGACAAGACTTTGAAAGTCAACAGAGAAAAGAGCATTACCTTCAAATTGTGTGGTTGGATAGGGTAATTTCTTGTACTCTTGAAAGGTTTTCAGAAGGGGAGGAAATTCTTTGCGGTTCCAATATGTTGATGTAGGCAGAGACTGAGACAATGAATGTAAGATTGTGAACAAGGGGTGAGACGAGTTCTGTAGGATTTTATAGAAAAATCGATCTCCTAAGTATTGTCTGCGCATGTTGAGAGGAGGTTCTGAGCATTCCACCTGAAGTCCTGCAATAGGCGATGACTTCATAGCGCCAGAGACGATACGGAGGCACCTAGCCTGAATTTTGTCCAGTTTGCCAAGGGCTATCTTATTACAGGGCTCAAGAATAAAACAGCCATAATCCAAGTGGCTGCGTATAATCGCTTTATATAAAAGAAGTTGACTGTAAGGGTGAGATCCCCAACGGACGCCCGAAACTGCTCTTAGTACATTAATTCCCTGTTCAGCCTTGTGACATATATAATTAAGGTGGGGTAAACCTGTCATTTTGGAATCCAAAATAACTCCTAAAAATTTAATTTCCGTATGAATAGTAATAGGGGTGGAGTTGATAAATATACTTATGGGAGGTATATTTCTCTTACGAGAGAATACCACCGCGCTACACTTGTCCACTGAAAGCGACAAGCCATGTCTTTCTAACCAGTCATTAAGATAGTACAGTGCAGAGTTCAAACGGTCAGCTGCATCTTCAAATTTTTCTGAACGAGCATAAATAGCTATATCATCGGCGTATTGGAGAATTTCACAAAAGCTAGTAACCGTGAGATCAAGGTCATACGTATAGATGTTGTAGAGCAGAGGGCTAAGAACTGAACCTTGGGGAAGACCCTTAAAGACCAATCGGGGTGAAAGGAGGCAACCATTGATCCTAACACAAATGGAGCGAGCCATAAGAATATTGCAGATAATATTGACCAGCCTCTCAGGAATGCTCAGCTGAAGCATTTTTTGCCTGAGCAGCGGAAGCTGGACATTATCGTAAGCTGAGGATACATCCAAAAACATACCAATGACATTTTCATTATTAGAAAATGCCGTACGAATTGAAGAGCTGAGGATGCTTAGGCTATCCATTGTGCCTTTGGAACGACGGAAACCAAATTGGGTTTTAGAAAGGAGTTTTCTATTTTCTACAATCCATTCCAGTCGATTTTTAATAAGATGTTCTAGGATTTTTAATAGGACTGAGCTTAGAGCAATTGGTCTGTAGGATGATGGGTTAGAAGGATCCTTACCTGGTTTTAATATTGGAATAATAATTTGGGTTTTCCACGAATCGGGAATATTGCCAGAAATAAAAAAATGATTAATAAGCTTAAGAAGAAGGAGTTTACAAGAAGAGGATGATTTGCAAATAAAAGAGTATGGAATTCCATCTATTCCCGGGGCAGAATCTTTTAATTTATCAAGGGCAGCACATAGTTCTGCATACGAAAATTCTTCATTCATCTTATCTGAAGAAGGAGAGATACACTGATAAGGCGAAGAGCAATCAAAATTAGGAACATAGGGAGGGGCAAGTTTATCACAAAATTCTTCAATCCAGGGAGATATAACATTTGAAGTGGGGTTATTTGTGACTAGACTTCTACGGAAGGCTTTGATATTTTTCCAGACAACGGATGGGGAAGTTCTAGGAGAAAGGGATTCGCAAAACTTGTTCCAACCCAATTTCTTTTTTTTGGACAAAAGCCTACTAGTGCGAGCACAAATATGTTTGTAGTAAATGTAGTTTTCCATATTACAGTTAGATAAATATTGTTTTTCCGCATTTTTGCGGTCTTCTATACTGGCAGAGCACTCGGCATCCCACCAAGGTGGTGAAGAAATTTTTTTGGAAAGACTTTTTTTTGGAATGGATTTATCAGCTGCTGATTGGATGCAGGAAACAAACTGTTCGTAGATAAGAAGGGGGTCACTTTTTGAATCTGATAAAGATTTTAATTCATTGTCCAGAGTTTCTGAGTATTTTGACCAATCAGCTTGCTGAGTTCGATATTTTAAGAGAGGTTGAGAAGGGGGAGAGGGTTTAAAAGATGTACAAAGAGATGTTATTATGGGCATGTGATCACTACCACAAGCATTCGGTAGAACAGACCAGGAAAGAGATGGAGTAATTGAAGGAGAAGAAAGGGTAAGATCTGGGACACTGATATTTTGTAAAGGTGAAGTCCTACGGGTAGCTGTTCCATCATTAAGGATGCATAGATCTTGTGAGTCAAGTAAGTCCAAAAGGAGAAAAGAGGCAGGATCGTCACAATGAGATCCCCAGAGAGTATTTTTACAGTTAAAATCACCTAAAACTATCAGGGGTCTGGGGATATTAGAGAGAATGGAATTTAATTCAGAAATAACTTGGGCATTAGGATGGGGGATATATACAGACACAATTGATAAATCTATGATTCTAGCTGCAACTATATGAAATTCAGGACTGTGGTCAGGAATGACAATTTGGGAGAAAGGATAGGATTGTGAAATGAAGAGCGCGCAGCCAGCATACCCATCGATCCTGTCATCCCGGAGGCACGAAAAACCAGAAACTCGAAAACGAGAAACTGGCTTCAACCACGTCTCCGAGATAGCAGCAGCAATAGGTTTATATTGGTTTAAAAGAGAAATAAAATCTTGGTTTTTATGACGAATACTTTTACAATTCCATTGTAGGAGGTTTATTAATTTGTGATCCATTTATAAGGGTTGATAAAAATTGTTGGAGTAAGATATTGACGTTGTTCGGTATTGCATCACTGAATTTTGAAATTAGGTTCATAAGAGTACAAATTAACAATTCAATAATATTATCATTAGGGGTAAGCTTAGGTGTTGGGGAAGATGGCGGAGAGTGGTTAGGGAGAGCACATCCATTGGGTTGTGAAGATTTGGGAGTGCTTGTCAAAAAATTATGGGCTTGTTGATCATAAGACTTACTAAGAAAAGGAGTAGGACGAGGAGACAGGTATACAGTTTTTTTATAGGATTTTTTCTCTGGAGTGTAATAAGCTGCATATGGAGGGAGCTGGGAATGAGGAGGAGACAAAGACGATTGGGAAGGAGATGCTGCCGTCTCAGCATAAGAGGTTCTGGATCTGGGGAAACGACGAGCAGCATCTGAATAGCTGACATTATCCTGGGACATAACCATTTTAATTGATTTTTGCCTGTGATGTTCAGGGCAGTTATTGTCAGTGGCAAGATGTTTCCCACCACATAAACAGCAGATAAAGTCATCACGGCTACAATCCTCTCCTGCATGATTTAGACCACATTTAAAGCAACGAGGTTTAGATCTGCATTGAGTTTTAATATGGCCAAATTTACAGCAGTTGCGGCACTGAATGGTCGGTAGTTGATAAATGTCCACATGTAGAGCAGTGTTAAAACAGAAGATCTTTTCTGGGAGAGATTGGCCTAAGAATGTCACAACCACTGTTGTGGAAGGAGTCCAAGTAGACCCAGTATCTAAGGTCTTTTTTACATTCAGGCGTCTCGCTTTAATTACATCTCCACACCCTCTAGGAACGCGAATGCTGCTAATTAATTCTTCTAATGACCAATCAGTAGGAATATTACGGACTACACCCATGCGAGAAACCAAGAATTTTGGAATAATAGCATTTAACTTATTCTCTGTAAGTAGGGAGTGATTCACAAAATTGTTGGCTGCCCCGGGTGTTTTAAATGTAATGCCTATTTTGCTGCGGCTAATGGGTTTGATGCCATCATCTGCTATGCCAACAACCTTATTTTTATGGATTAGTTGAGCTAGTTTCAACACACGAATAGTTAGTTCACCTGTGCTGTCTGGAGCTGTACGGCTTACATGAACCACGAATGGACCTGGGTCTGATTCTCCATATTGGAAACTCGAATTCTCCTCATAGCCGGGTTTAGTGAAGGTGGATTGGATAGATTCTGAAGGACGGACACTTCTTTTGGCTTCTAGAACTATTCGAGAGTCTGAGGGGCGTTTTAAACTTGTCTTTGATTGACTAGGTTCGTTTTCGTCCATAGATATATCGGGAGGGAGGGTACCTTCCCGATCCGGTGGTTCCTTGCCCATCGTAAAATAGGCAAGGAAGGGATTAAAATTAAGAAATTACCTACCTGTAGACCACCACCAAAACAAAACAAACATAAAATTTAGGAAACACAAGGAAATTATGAGAAAATACGCGATAAAACTACAGAACACGCGCGTTTCTCAACAAAGTCAGGCAGATCATCTATTTATGGAATTACTTACTGCGTAAGTTTCTCAGCAACCCAAATCGGATCTTGGCCTCCGACATAAGACCTATTCTCTGACATATGTCATATTTCATAGTGACATATTTCTTAGTCTTCTTATTAAATTATATTATTATCATATAAAATACCAATGATAATATTTATCCCTCTGACAATTTGTTTCATTTCAAATTTTAGATACAACACTTCAAAATACAGACCCTATAAGAGTATTGCTTGACATCACCACACAAAATTTGACCTTATTGAACTCTGAGGAGAGAGCAAAATGCATTGACATGATGTTAGGTAAGTATAGTAAGGCGAAAGGATGATCAGTGGATCTAAAATGGCCACTTTGCATGAATTACAATATGATCACATTATGAATCATTGCAAATCTTAAAATAGCCACATTTTGGCAGTTTTTAAAATGAACAATTTCATGGCAATTCTGCTGTGTGACGGAAAGTCGCAAAATGGCTTACTTTTCGTGAATTGCTTTACCTTATTGCCGGCGTAAAAAATCTTTATTTTTGAATAACGTGCGTACTTTTACGAATTTTTTAGATAAATAAGTTTGTATAACCAATAATGTTGATTTACTATCATAAATTAACTGTAGAATTGTAAATATCAATAAAAATATTAAAATTATAAAATCTATTTTTATTTTATTACTATAACAATACTTACACAAGAAGTGATTCAGATTGACTCACGAATTGAATTAAATTAGAGTTAAAACGTCAATGTCACAAATTGCAGAATTGCTAAGCTTCGCAATTTATGAAATGATTTGTTTTGATGAATTGCTCAAAGTGGCAATTTTAAACCTGCTGTTAATTAATAGTCGTTACTTACAACCATGACAAGCTGTCTGAGACTCAAACATTACTTCCTCAAGGATTTATGTAGAGTAATTTTTTGATATTTTATGCAATCAAAAGTTTTGATAAAGTTATCTATAATGTAACTTTATCAAACCTTTATTTGTACCCTAGAGGCCGATTTTAGAATCACGACTTAAATGTCGTGTTACCTCAAATCTCTGTCAAAATATATTTAAAAAAAATCTTAAACTCAACACTGCCCTGCCTATTGTAATTCCGTTTCGTTTTCTCAATTATGATACCAGTCACATTCAATAAAAAATCTTATAATTCTGAAATGGAAAATACAGCTGACCAAACATGAAGAAAATGAACACTATGTTTTTTACACTGACTGACATTTCTAACAAGTTGTAAAAGAGATGTAAGCATGTCAAACGAAAGACCATGCAATGCGTCTCGCCTGTTTTTATTACAGAAATTTCACTTTACAGATGACTCAGAATACAAACGCAAGGTTTGCTCATCCATGCCATGATTTTCGAGATATCTTTATAGTTTTAGTTTACTTTACTTTATCACTAAAGGCATGAGAATCAGCTTCCTGGAACTGCTCTCTTGTCTTGTGTAACTAGTTAGTTATTTATGTTCTGGAACACACTAGTGGCTTATTTAGCTGTAAGTAGCTTTAAGTTTTGGAGAGAATCTGTTTTTAAAGGTATTAACTGAAGTTGCACTGACGACACTATTGGGGAGTTTGTTCCACTCTAAGATGACATGGTTGTCATGGATTTTGTAGGTCTTCTCAAGCGTACATTTTCTGAAAGTTGGAGACAAATCAAGCTGTTCTGGAGAATCATAATGTTCCTCTCGCATTTTAAAAGTTAGATGGCTGGTTAGGTTAATTTTAGTTACGTAGGAAACAATAGTATTTCTGTGTAGGTTTGTTTGCGTGAATGTGGAATCGTAGGCGTGAGATAGGTAATACTAGTGTTTCTGTGTAGGATCATGGGCGTGAGGTGGGTGACACTAGTGTTTCTGTTTAGGATCGTGGGCTTGTGTTTTTGTGTAGGGTCATAGGCGTGAGGTAGGTAACGATAGTATTTCTGTGTAGGATCATGGGCAAGAGGTAGGTAATACTAGTGTTTCTGTGTAGGGTCGTGGGCGTGAGGTAGGTAATACTAGTGTTTCTGTGTAGGATCGTGGGCGTGAGATAGGTAACACTAATATTTCTGTGCGGGATCGTGAGAGTGAGGTAGTTAACGCTAGTATTTCTGTGTAGAACCGTGGGCGTGAGGTAGATAATACTAATATTTCTGTGTAGGATCGTGGGCGTGAGGTAGGTAACACTAATATTTCTGTGTAGGATCGTGGGTGTGAGGTAGGTAATACTAGTGTTTCTGTGTAGGACCGTGGGCGTGAGATAGTTAATATTAGTGTTTCTGTATAGGATTGTGGGCGTGAGGTAGGTAATACTAATGTTTCTGTGTAGGATCGTAGGCGTGAGGTAGGTAATACTAGTGTTTCTGCGTAGGATCGTGGGCGTCAAGTAGGTAATACTAGTGTTTCTGTGTAGGATCGTGGGCGTGTTCGTGGGCAGTGGGGTGGGTGGGCCGCGCAGAACCAGCGTTAGTGGCGCCCCGAGCGCTCGCTCACGGCGCTGACACGGCGCGGGAGGTGCTCGCTCATCTCGCTAACCACCCGCCTGCGTTGGTACATATACGCACTGCGCTTGTAGATTTGTTTCATGTAAGTATTCCTTGTATACTGCTAGTTAAAAATACGAAAAATAAAACGAAAAATGTTAATGATAAAAAAAATCTTTGGATATATCGCACTTCAATACTATCTTTCTATGTCAACTAGCGTACATTGTTTCTACCAGCTGAAAAAATTACAAGCAATCTTAAAATAAATAAACTTTCAGTAATCTTAAAAGTTATTAATAAACATAAATCTTTAAACTATGGTGGACAATTTGTATACTTTTATTTATCATTTTCTACAGGAAGCCATAAGAGAAGACAGTAAAATAGAGAAAAAACGTGACGTCATACCTTACTTATTGAACCTGGCGGCCAAATCTGACATAGTACTGAAGGCTTTAACTCAGGACATTGAACAAACATGTAAGTAATTTTATTAAGTAATTTTAAAAATATTTTAAAGTAAAAAACAATTGTAACAATCTGTCATTGTCTTGGTGTACACCATTATATTGTAGACAGAAGTTTCAAAGAATTATGTAACGTAGAAAATGATTCAAATTTGTAATATTATTATTTCAACTACTATTTACTTGAATGAAACTGTATTTTACATAAACACAAATAACAGTGAGCGAGCGAGCGACAGACCTTGTGATAGAAGCGACTGAGTGTCAAAAGACGACTTTATGACAGAAAGTAGGTTAGGTTATGGTTATGCAGTGACCACAGTACGACTTTTAGTACATCTTTTACGGCTTTTTAGAATGCAGAAAAAATGTGTTTTAAGCCCTATTTGGTAGAAAGCAGACGGACAGCTGTGTTTCTTATTTAAAAAAATTAAAGATCTGACCCTTCATTCTATTAACATCTTTGAAGCATGTGTGTATGTAAGAAGAAATATGGACAAATTTATACAAATTGTCAATGAACGACCTAGAGCTACCAGAGACAAAGTACAGATACTTCCACAGCATATGTCTAACACAAGCTATATAACAAAACAATTTACATAATGGGTACAAAAATCACTATCACTACATAGTATAAAACAAAGATATTACGGATTTTATTTTAAGTTTCAATCACTTGGAGTGGCGCGGACGCAAAACCCGGACGAAGCGGTACTAAGTAGCTACTTTTAAAAACAAGATTGACGCTCGCTCGCTTTGCTCGCTCGCTCATTTTATGGTCACTGTATAACCATAACATAACCTACCTCCTGAAACAAAGTCGGAGTAATTAGAGTTACGTACCTGAAAAGGTTTTATTTAGTTAAACTTATATTTTTCATTGCAAATAATGACGTATGAATTTCTTTTGATTGACGCTCGCTCGCTCATATCATGGTCACTGTATATAACGTAACCTAGCTTCTAAACAAAGTCGGAGTGATGAGGGTTCCGTAAATATGGAATGTAATTGTGTGAGTATAAATCTTCTATGAACTTTGGTTAGACCAAAGAATTATATAACGTTTTTTTGTCAAATGATTGTTTGTCATACGTTATTGTTCTTATGATAGGATACCGACGCGTGGGTGTCGTTAAATGTATGATTATATCAGTCTAACTGTACACACATACATACAACTGTGTTCCCAAGGAAGGTTGACGTTAGGCAGGCGGCCAGTCGTAAAACATGCCAAAATAACGATAGAAATGGAAACACCAAGAAGAGAAAGCGTCATGGAAGCGGGAGCTGAGGACGAAATTGGGAGAGTGCTAATAATTTTTGTAGTGAATTATAGATTAGTATTTCAAGAGTTTAATTTTACGTAGACTATACACTCCTTTTACCCCGTGATGGGTATTGATGAAAATTATTAATACGCTTGATTATTTTTCTGGTTGTAAGAATAAGGTTTCTTTTTATCCGAAAAGATATCAGATCTTTAGGATCAGCCAATTAATTTTAAAAAAATGTCACATTTAATTTCCCTGAAAAATCGATCTTGACGGCTCTATGACATCTTTTGACAATCTTCCTTAGAAATACACTCCTACAGTATTCACAGGTTATTAGGAGCTACTTGGGGTCAGAAAGATCTATGTAGCCGGTTTTGAAAGAGACGCTTAATGAAGTGTTTATCTTTAATTTAACTTACTACATACTTTTTTATTACCCTGACAACGTCGGGGCGGGCTGCTAGTATATAATAAATTGCAAGACACTTTAAAAGCACTTGACGATAGGCAGTTTGGAATTAAATTATAAAAGATGTTAGCTAAAAAGTGTTATTATGACATTAATGATTTTTTAACGGACAATTTTGACTAGTATTAAATTGTATAATTGGAAAAAATTTTTGTTCTCTGTTGATTTATATGTAAAATTTGACATTGTTAGTTTATATTATTACTATTTTTGGAAATTTTACTACATACTTAATATTTTATATGACGTGAGTTGAATGTACCTATAGTATTGATTGATAATGCAACTCGAAGATTTTGCACACCTTGAAAGGTAAAATGTAGAAGATATAACAAATCTAATGTAACACCTATTGTAATTGACCTACATTTATGCAAACAAAGAAATAAATAGGTTATGGTTATATAGTGACCATAACAGAAGCGAGGAGCGACAGACCTCGCATAACAATAATGTTAATAAACCGGAAACCCGCTCACGAGGAAACTCGCGATGGCCAAACCGGAGCCGCACCTCTCGGCACCCTTAGCCGCTCATTCCAATGTTGCCCCTCTGTTGCCAAACGCGGCGACTATTTGGGGGGCCCATTCTATGAGTGGCGAGTCACCGCCTGCCACTAATAGTCAGAAATCATAATTATGGCAGGTGTCCGATTTCTGTCGCAATAGCCCAATTTAAATCCATCAAAACCCATTTTATTCTTTTCACTCATTATCAAAATTCCTCCTCCTGCCTAGACCTGTTCATGGAAATGTCATCTATTGATATAGCCGAGGACGGGTTTGGGCAGGAGCACCACATGACATCAACTTTTCCAAAGGGCCTCTACGCGTTGGATCCATATCCCCGCGCAAGCCTCTCAAAAGACCGGGTTTAACCCGTGATCCACAAAGGAGATACAAATAATGTTAATAATATATAAATATTAATAATGAAAATATGACAATTAATAATATTTCATTTAAAATTATAATTTAATTTATATCGAATTTTTTGAACTTTATTTGAAAAAAAAAACTATTATTAGTAATTATTACAAATAATTATAGTCTAATTAACCAATATTACAATAAACAAACACGAATATTTAAAAATTATAATAAATGTATATTCATTGTTATGTTTATTCTATGAAGTTTTTTATAGAGCTTACATTCAAATCAAATATCTATTGCAGGCAATCATATCTGTTTATAGCTCAATTCATCCTTGGTTTCAGACACAAAATTCAGATTTATTATTCAATCCGATTTTTAGTTTTTTTTGGTTATATATGCACTTTCGCGTCAATTTAAAATTAGAAGCACCTGCCTCCATCCTGTTTATGCTATTAAGTATATCAAACCGACAAATCTTTGTTCTCACCTTTGGTTTGATCTATATTTCAAATTATTAGGAAGTGAGGAGAAAAAAAGCCTATTTGTTTGTTGCTACAGTGACAGAGGAGCTAATGGAGCGAGTGTGCGTGCTATGTGCGACGCACCGTCACAGCGCCACGTGGGAAGCGTGGGCCCGGCTTCTCTCGTCACTCTATTGATGCGAGCATTTGTTTGTTGCTACAGTGACAGACGATCTAATGGAGCGAGTGTGCGTGCTATGTGCGACGCACCGTCACAGCGCCAAGTGGGAAGCGTGGGCCCGGCTTCTCTCGTCACTCTATTGATGCGAGCATTTGTTTGTTGCTACAGTGACAGACGAGCTAATGGAGCGAGTGTGCGTGCTATGTGTGACACACTGTCATAGCGCCACGTGGGAAGGCGTGGGCCCGGCTTCTCTCGTCATTTTGTTGATGCCAGCGTTTACTTGTTGCTACAGTGACAGACGAGCTAATGGAGCGAGTGTGCGTGCTATGTGTGACACACTGTCACAGCGCCACGTGGGAAGGCGTGGGCCCGGCTTCTCTCGTCACTCTGTTGATGCGAGCATTTGTTTGTTGCTACAGTGACAGACGAGCTAATGGAGCGAGTGTGCGTGCTATGTGTGACACACTGTCATAGCGCCACGTGGGAAGGCGTGGGCCCGGCTTCTCTCGTCACTTTGTTGATGCCAGCGTTTACTTGTTGCTACAGTGACAGACGAGCTAATGGAGCGAGTGTGCGTGCTATGTGTGACACACTGTCACATCGCCACGTGGGAAGCGTGGGCCCGGCTTCTCTCGTCACTCTATTGATGCGAGCATTTGTTTGTTGCTACAGTGACAGACGAGCTAATGGAGCGAGTGTGCGTGCTATGTGTGACACACTGTCATAGCGCCACGTGGGAAGGCGTGGGCCCGGCTTCTCTCGTCACTTTGTTGATGCCAGCGTTTACTTGTTGCTACAGTGACAGACGAGCTAATGGAGCGAGTGTGCGTGCTATGTGTGACACACTGTCACAGCGCCACGTGGGAAGGCGTGGGCCCGGCTTCTCTCGTCACTCTGTTGATGCGAGCATTTGTTTGTTGCTACAGTGACAGACGAGCTAATGGAGCGAGTGTGCGTGCTATGTGTGACATACCGTCACATCGCCACGTGGGAAGGCGTGGGCCCGGCTTCTCTCGTCACTCTGTTGATGCGAGCATTTGTTTGTTGCTACAGTGACAGACGAGCTAATGGAGCGAGTGTGCGTGCTATGTGTGACACACTGTCATAGCGCCACGTGGGAAGGCGTGGGCCCGGCTTCTCTCGTCACTTTGTTGATGCCAGCGTTTACTTGTTGCTACAGTGACAGACGAGCTAATGGAGCGAGTGTGCGTGCTATGTGTGACACACTGTCACAGCGCCACGTGGGAAGGCGTGGGCCCGGCTTCTCTCGTCACTCTGTTGATGCGAGCATTTGTTTGTTGCTACAGTGACAGACGAGCTAATGGAGCGAGTGTGCGTGCTATGTGTGACATACCGTCACATCGCCACGTGGGAAGGCGTGGGCCCGGCTTCTCTCGTCACTCTGTTGATGCGAGCATTTGTTTGTTGCTACAGTGACAGACGAGCTAATGGAGCGAGTGTGCGTGCTATGTGTGACACACCGTCACAGCGCCACGTGGGAAGGCGTGGGTCCGGCTTCTCTCGTCACTCTGTTGATGCGAGCCGATATACGATGTCTACTGCTGCTGTTGAGGCATTCGCAAAGGAATCTCTTCTGCAGACAATTGCTAGGTGAGTTTCATGTCATTTTATACATTTTTTTAATATTGTAAGCATGCAAAATTTTAACTGAACTTTTTCAGAAAGGCAAGTTAAAAAAAACAACTTTAGGAACACTAAAAATACATCATAGATATATTCTGGATTATGCGTCTTTTTGATCCATGTTGTCTTTGTAAAAAGTAGTCTTTGTCGGTTAACTTAGAGTAGTTAGTTTACTTAAACTTACTGTATTTTATTCATTAATTAATTTAATTTTCATTTTAATTATTTCAATTATTACTATTAAGTCTGTACTCTGTTTTAGAATATCTAATTCAAAAACTGGAATATGAGAGTTTATACCCAGAAAAGAGCATCCCACTTCTGACGAGCGCGGCCGAAGAAATAGACATAGTTCGGGAGAAATTACTTACCGGGAATAAGTTGGAACAGTATTCCTTGGCCAGGATACTTATACTAGTCTGTAAGTATTTCAATTTCTATCCATACGAGTATTACTGGACATCATGACGTACAATTTTACCTTCTAGCTAATCCCGGACACTCCATCCAACAGCGGCGAGCACGATACCTATTACTACCACTACGATTCAGTCGCGTACGCATGCGCGTCAATGCGTGTGTTACGCGTAGGGTTATTTACCGTATCTGCGTCATAGTTGTTCGTCCCCTAAGTGTCATCCTTGTATTATTTTGCCCTCGAATTTTACTCTAAATCTGCGCGGTGAGGTGCGGTATCTGTTTCGGGTGGGAGCGTATGAGTTCTGTACTATTATATTCTGTATTATAGTATATTTTAGTTAGTACAATGAACTTTTCAGTAATAGTTGATTATTTTCTTCGCTTCTCTCCCAGGTTACAATTTGCCATCGGAATTCGTGAGCACGATAAGCTACTTACTTCAATACTCGCGCGACGACTCGACTCTGGCTTTACTCGTTCGAATTGTCTCTGGCACCATCACTATGCACGTGCCGAATGACTCTATGGACATCAATATGGATACGGAGAGATACCAGAACTTTATAAAAATAGGTAATGCTTGCTTTCAAATATTCATAAATGTTTTGTTTTCGTATGACCTCCATGGCGTAATGGTTGATTTATTTCAGTTAGCTGGAGATTCTGGGTTCGATCCCCAGTCAGGACAATTGAAAAATGGTTATTTTAAAGTTACTAAAATACTCTAAATAAAGGTTCTAGGATCACTCTTGCCATCTGTTACAGCCCATTTTCTAATCTACGAATTTACGTAGTTGAAATGATTTAAATTTACTTATTTAATTAAAATTTGGTACCTGCAACTTTCGAGACGCATGAAAGAGATAAAGCAATTTTAATAATGGGAACACTTCAGGCGGATATAATAGACGCCATTTTCCTTTGGAGGATAAAATAGTTGTTTCCTTCCTTGTAAATATACAGGTGTCTTTTAAACACAAGCCGAATTTCCTGTTACAAATGAAAGAGATCATCTTAAAGAAATTCATCATTCTTTTTTATTATTTTTATGTAGATATTTAAGAATAAAAAAATTAGAAAATTACAAACGTCATAGACACTGACACGGCTATGTTACAGGGTTGCCAACGATACTGTTAAAAACAGCATTATACTGTTTTTCACTATATTATACTTTTTACTGTTGAACAAAAATATAGTATTAAAAATGTGTATCCTTTTTTTTTCTTATTTATTTATTTTCTCAGTAATGAATGCGAAGTGGCGGGATGACACAAACGGAGCAAGCATAAATTTAATAAAAAATGAGCTCCTCATATATTTTAATCTTACTCACAATTGTAGTGAGGCTTATGAAGCTTTTAAAATGACAGTAAATTGTTAACTTATGCCAAAAGTTTAAAAAATATGCATTTAAAATAAAATACTGGTAATTTATCTTAAATACTGTTTTATATTCTTCTCAGACCTAAATATACTTTATTTCTTGTAAGAAATGTTGGCAACTCTGCTATGTTACAAACACTTAAATTTTAATTTGTTGATATAGAACATCGTAATAGATTGAAAAAAAATTGACAGGAGTGGAGTACGCGTTAAGAGATTCAATGATATCCGACACGGAGATCAAGAAGTGCTTTATTGAGGGCAACGTGCCGAAGGACCAAAAGACTTATTTACATCATTTTTGTCTAAACATCATCAAATTGCTAAGGTAAGGTGTTATTGTGAAAAAAGTTTACTTTGAAACCACTGGCCAAACTTTTTACAATACGAGTATTCACTACGTAAAACTAAACCATTTTCATAAAAATAAAATTTGTTGTCTGTAAAGTCTGTTTACGGACGGTAGTTTGACGTGACAACGTCAAACATTACAGTAGTATAATACACATGATCATGCCTCTCCCTCTCGTTCGT